>CM067167.1:246829621-246878333 GCA_034093135.1 Erigeron breviscapus | reverse complement strand
TCAGTTTTTGTAAACAAATACCGGTTTTCTCTCGTTATTTACCGGCTTTCTCTCAAAAACCTTACCGGCTTTCACTTTTTCATCAATACCGGCTTTCATTTTAAACCAAAAACCGGCATTTCAATTAGTTAATATTTACCGGCTTTCATTTACCGGCTTTCAGGTATTCTTTACTATTACCGGCTTTCATCCTTTCTTTTTGAATACCGGTTTTTATCAACTTCTTATACATTATCATTTTCTTTCTTAGATTCAGGGGTGCTTTATTTTCTTTTGTGATTTCTTGTTTCCTTACTATTTGTTCATCATATCAGGTATAATCACTTTCCACATTGTGTCATTTACTTATTTACTATACTTGCATAATTCGTTTGAGATTTGATCTTATGTGCATGCTTATGCTTCTACAATGCTTTGAATACTTGATTGAATTACGTTTATAATGATCTACTTGACTTGCTTTATGATTGCTTTGATTTGGATTGTTGGTGGGACTGCTCGATTGTGTACTTGGCTGATTGATTGGTTTGCTTAAACTGTTCTATTACCGGTTTTCAAAAACCGATATAGATGAACGATATTTATATAGACTTTTACCGCACTTGTTTTGGCCATTTTATAGTCATTTGAGTGAACTTATGATATTTAATGACATGCGTATGTGATTTCTGGTTCATTACTCGTGGCATGAAGGAAAACGTCAAGAAATGATGATTAAAGACTTAAAGGAAGACAAACGATGGTTTGATGAAGGATCGGGTCGAGATTCAAGACTTAAGACGAAGAAACTTGTATCGACATGAAGCCTATGACCATGTGTTAGTATTTTGGGCATAACTTCTTCATACGAACTCCGTTTCTGACGTATAAGCTGTCCACGGAAAGGCGAGAGAAAGATCTACAACTTTTGTGTTGAACTTGAAGCCTCCAGCGCCGCTCACAACCAGCCAGCGCCGCTGGTGAAGTCGGTATTTTCTCCAGATCTAAATACCCCCCTAAACCCTAAAATTTGACACACTCTTATTCTAGACGACTTTGGGGCTGCTCCTAGGGTATTTTCTCCAGATCTAAGCCGTCATAACACCTCCATATCACACTATAGATCAGACATCGATTCTGTACTGCAGTATCATCAATCTAACTCTATTTCACTGTCAGTTCATTATGTCTTCATATATTATTGATTGTGATTGTTCTTTTACTATGAGTAGCTAGATATTTTATCATCTACTAGATGAAGTGACATGATTATGTGACGGTTGTGTTTATTATTGTGACTGCAGCTAGTGTTTTGTCGTGATCTTAATGTATTGAATTCTTATTAATTATTATTGTCTTGTTGATTGTATGATTATGCTTTTAATGGTATTAGATGCATGATAATATGATCTTGATTGTTTGGTAAACGATTGCTTAATTCATGGTATGATAAGTACAAGATAATATTAATAGGAATCAACGTGTTAATAGTTTGGTAAACTAGTAGACAGAATTACTGCTGTATTAATCTATGCAACCGAAACATGTTATGGATCTGATTCAAAGTAGATGATACTCTTAATTTTATTGTTTTAAATTAAAATCTTTTCGTTGTTTCTTCCGGAACAGCCTGCCCTGGTAATACCGGATTCCACTGTCTTTTATTATTATTAGTTTAAGCAACGTGACAACTCGGTCACAAAACCCCCAACCAATCTTAGTATTACTTGATCTCGCTTAGTTCTTAAACATAGTCCCTGCGAACGAACCTGGTCTTACCTAATAGCTATATTACAAACGAACGGATCCACTGTCCGTGAGTGTGTGTTTAGTTTGGTATTTCCTTGATCTTTTAGACTTAAAACTTGACCGCTTTTCATTATACACAAACGACACATCAAGTTTTTGACGCCGCTGCCGGAGAACTATTTATCTAGGAATTTAGTGAGATTTTGTAATTCGACCCTTTTTCGTGTTTACTCACGAGGAAGTTACTTTTCTGTCTTTTATTTTCCGTCTAGCTTAAGTTAGTTTAGATTTTGTTTTCATTATTCTAAAAAACCCAAAAAAAAAATTAAAAATTTTGAAAAAAAAAAAGTAGTTTACTTTGTGTCTTTTTGATTTCTTGTTTAGTTTAGTTGTGTTTGCTATCATAAAACTGTTGCTTTTCACGGGTTTCTTTTAGTGTTTGTTTTACAGAGGATAGTAGCAACATATCAGTTCAGAAGGATTTTGATCGCTCGATTATGGAGACTAGGGTAGTTCCATCTAGTCCCGAGTCTCCCATTTGTACTCCTGACCTACCAGACGTGTTCTCCCCGAACAAGCTTCATTTGGAGTTAGTTAGGGATAACTTGTTTGACTGGAAGGAGAAACGGGATCCGCATAAGCATATAGGGGATTTCACTAGTTATTGTGGAATGTTCAAATACAAGGATGTTGCCCAGGACGATGTTAAACTAATTCTTTCAGGTACTCATTGGAGGGAGGAGCATTGGAATGGTTTGAAGAATTAGAGGAGCAAAGTATTAGTACGTGGGAAGAATTGAAAGAGAAGTTTGTTAATTGGTATTTCCCTAGAGAACTGGTAAATAGGTTAAAGAAGGAGATTAGGGATTTCAATCAGAAAGAAGGAGAGACATTGGGCGCATCATGGAAAAGATTAAGTAGGATGCTTAAGAAATGTCCAGGTCATAGGAAAGACGAAAAGGAAGTTTTAGAAAATTTTTATTATGGGGTAGACAGTCAATCAAAAAAGGATTTAGATATCATAGGAGGAGGTATGTTCGAGTATCTATCAGTAGGAAAGGATAAGAAGATCTTGAATGATTTGGCGGAAAGAGAAGTAGAAAGAAGTTGGGGAAAGTCGGATAAGCAAGACGAGTTAAAAGGAATAACAACTCGATCAGGGAAGGAGACAAAATCGCCACCAAACCCACTGGAGGATGAGGAAAGGAGTAACGTTGAGAATGAGACAGAAGTGGGAACTGTAAACGAGGCTGGAAACAGGAACAAGGAAAAATCAGAACCGCTTCGGCAGGACCAGCGCCGCTAGCCAGACACCAGCGCCGCTGGCAGCACCAGGTACACTCCCAGCGCCGCTGGCACCCCTCCCAGCACTGCTGGCACCCCCAGGAACACTCCAAGTGCCGCTGGTGAGCATCCACCAGCGCCGCTCAAGCACCCGAACCTAGTTTCGACACCGAAAAACACACCTTACAGTAAAACCGTGCCTTTCCCTCAACGTGTGCGAAAAGAGAAGATGGAAGCGAGGACTAAAACACTCCGTAATGTATTAAAAGAGACTCTCGTAACCATAACATTACTTGAATATCTTGCAGGTACACCATCTTACTCGAAGGTCTTGAAGGAGATGTTAAAAAGCAGGAGGAGCTCCGAGGAAGCAAGAGGAATAGAGGTGGATGAGGAGTGCTCTACACCATTAGCAGATGAATTCCCACCAAAGTTGGGGGACACAGGGAGTTTTCTTGTTACTTGTACTTTAGATAATAATGTAACTTGTGATGCTTTAGCTGACCTAGGAGCTAGTATTAATGTAATGCCGCATTCACTTTATCGTAAAATTTGCTCTAAGAATTTAGAAAAGACTTTTATGAACCTTAGGCTAGCAAACCAATCATATGATCACCCAATAGGAATAGCTAGGAGAATACCCTTGTAGTGAAGAGGATTAGAATACCCTTGTAGTGAAGAGGATTGTTTAGAGGTTGATGAACTAGATGAGTATTTAGACATGTCAATTAACGAAGTACTTGAAATAGAAAGCACAAATGAGTTGATTGACATGATATTGGAACTAATTTGCAGGTACACCCATGGGATGCAGGAGAGCTTGAGGAAGATATATTTGATGAAATGGAAGTAGTGAAACCAGGAGGGTTGCTGACTTCTTTGGAGGACCCACCGACTGACTTAGAGCTCAAGCCATTGCCAGAAGGCTTGGAATATGCATTCCTACAAGGTAAGTCTTCTCTTCCCGTAATCATATCTTCCAAACTATCGGGAATAGAGAAATCGCGTCTTTTGAAAGTTTTGAAAAATCATAAAAAGGCTTTTGCTTGGCGTTTATCCGACATACCAGGATTAGACCCGTCTTTTTGCAAACACATAATTCATTTTGAAGGTAATATAAAACCTGTCGTCCAACGGCAGAGACGGTTGAATCCTAATATGAAAGATGTTGTCAAGAAAGATTGTTAGACGCAGGTATAATTTATTTTATTTCTGATAGTGAGTGGGTCAGTCCTATACGTTGTGTGCCTAAGAAGGGGGGTATGGCTGTAGTAACCAATGACCATGGTGAGCTTGTCCCAACTAGAATAGTCACGGGTTAGAGAGTTTGCATTGATTATAGAAAATAAATGATGCCACCCGAAAAGACCATTACCCTCTACCCTTTATTGACCAAATGCTCGAACGGCTAGCCGGTAACGAGTATTTCTGTTTTCTTGATGGATTCTCCGGGTACTTACAAATACCCGTTGCAATCGATGATCAAGAAAAGACCACCTTTACCTGCCCATATGGAACATATGCCTACCGTAGAATGCCTTTTGGATTATGTAATGCCCCTGGCACCTTTCAAAGGTGCATGACCGCAATTTTTCAGGACTTGTTAGAAACATCGATGGAAGTTTTTATGGATGATTTTTCTATATATGGTAATTCATTTGATGTATGCTTGGATAACCTAGATAAGATGTTAGGAAGATGTGAACAGGCCAATCTTGTGTTAAATTGGGAGAAATGTCATTTTATGGTAAAAGAAGGAATAGTTTTAGGACATAAGGTATCTAAGGCAGTGATAGAAGTAGACAAAGATAAGATAGATGAGATAAAAAGATTACCACCACCTACTAATGTTAAGGGAATAAGAAGTTTCTTAGGACATGCAGGATTTTATAGAAGATTCATTAAAGACTTTTCAAAGATAGCTAGGCCATTGACTAAGCTTTTAGAAAAAGATGTGAAATTTGATTTTGACTCAGAATGTGAGAAAGCTTTTGAAACACTTAAGGACCACTTAGTTAAGTCACCTATAGTAGTTTCACCCAATTATGAGTTACCCTTTGAAATAATGTGTGATGCCAGTGACTATACAGTAGGAGCAGTGTTAGGACAAAGGATAGAGAAACATTTTAGGCCCATTTACTATGCTAGCAGAACACTGAATGAAGCCCATAGGAATTACACCACAACTGAGAAAGAGTTATTAGCTGTAGTGTTTGCTTTAGAAAAATTTAGGTCCTATTTATTGGTGAGTAAGACTGTAATCTTCACCGATCATTCTGCCATAAAATACTTATTAAGTAAACAGGATGCCAAGCCTAGGTTGATTAGGTGGGTACTATTGTTGCAAGAGTTTGATGTAGAAATTAGAGATTAGAAAGGTGCTGAGAATTTAGCTGCTGACCACCTTAGTAGACTAGAAAACTCCCACTTAGAGGAATTAAGAGAGTCAGACATAGATGATGCATTCCCAGATGAATATTTAATGAATGTTAGACTAGTTGAACAACTTGATAGAACACCATGCTATGTTGATATTGCTAATTACCTTGCTGCTAATGTTGTGCCAAAAGATTTTACTTATCAGCAAAGGAAGAAATTCTTTTCTTTGTTTTTAGAATGTGTGCAGATTGCATTGTGAGGAGGTGTGTGCCCGAGGAGGAAACGAGGGAAATCCTTGATGGTTGTTACTCAGGGCCGACTGGTGGACACTATGGACCATCTATGACTGCCAAAAAGGTTTATGATGCAGGTTTCTATTGGCCGACGATATCACGAGGCACAAACTTTAGTCAGAAACTGCGATGCATCCCAACGCCGCTCACTAAAGCCCAGCGCCGCTGGACCTGCACCTGTGCAGTCTAGCGCTGCTCTGACACGTCCAGCACCACTACCTGCTTAGCCAGCGCCGCTACCAAGTCCAGTCTGCGCCCCAGATCGCAAAAAATCCAAAAAGAAAATCAAAAATACCAAAAAAAGGAGATGGAGGAACTTCAATGGATCGCCATCAAATGCATTCGACTCAAGCTTTGAAGATCATCATTCATAGTGACTCCACGTTTGCCATCTCCAATTACTTAAACCCGGGAAGTTTCGTAACTCTTATCTTTTTAATTTTGTTTTTCCTAATTTCCCTTGTATTGTAATGATTAGTACAACGAGGGCGTTGTACAATTTAAGTGTGGGGGGATGGAATTGGAAAAACCCGGTGTTTTATCATTTGAATATTCAAGTTTTCTACTACTTAATTCATGCAAATTCAAAAAATTTCTTGTGTCTAAATTTTTTGAGAAATAAGCTTTGCAAGTAGACAAAAGATGACGATAACTAAGCAACATTAGCTTTGGTAGATGAACGGTTAGTTAAGACTTTTAGTTTAACTATAGATTTGTGGCTGTTCATTTTTCCAAATGGATTAGAGCTTAGACTGAAACTGTATGCGATTATGTTTGCCATAGCACATTTAACCGGACTTTAATATGCCTAGCGATTAGAGCTATCTAGTCATTAGTATAGGTGTATTAATTGGACTTAATTATATACGTGCTTGTGTAGGAACTAGTTTAGACGTATGGTTCGCCTTAATTCTTACATTATTGATTGTTAACTAGTTGCATGCGGAGTAAGTGTATGAGTCATCTGGGGTCTCTGATGATGTCTATTGCATGAATAATGTAGTAATCTTAAGAAAGGCAATCAGTAGACTAATAATAAGAGTTCAAAGAACTAATAACGAGTAAAATCTATACGCATCAAGTTATGTTGCTTTGCGCGTGGGGAACCACCGACCTGTCACCGCTGTCTTAATGTAAGGTATAAACTCTAACCATTAGTTGGGTTATGTCGCTCTGCGCGTGAGGAACCACCGACCTGTCACCGCTGTCTCAACTATTAAAGATGATAATATCGTATAACTGCTTTAGTGTTTTGCTAGTGAGCATGACTTTAGTGTGAGAGTATGTCTAAGTAGTGAAACACAAGTACAACTAATAATAAGATATAAACGTCTTGCTAGTAGCTAGTATATCTGATTGCTATACAAACTTTAATTAAGTGCTTAACTAGTCAGCAGAAGGAAGTAAGATTGAGCTGTAGGACATGTGGAATTATAGAACGGTTTTAGAGGTATTAACACGAATATAAGGTTAACTTTTAGTTTTGACTGACTGATTATCTTTACCTCTAGCTATAGCTTACTGATTTTGTCTTAAAGCTTTCTCAAAAACATTGCATGACTAGCCTTTGAATGTTTTGAAAAGTAGAAAAGTTTTGTCACTTAAGTTCTCCGCTTATCATTTTAATGTTTTTATTTTTCTTTTGGACAATTTTCTTGAGGACATGCAAAAGCTTAAGTGTGGGGGTATTTTCTCCAGATCTAAGTCGTCGTAACACCTCCATATCACACCAGAGATCAGACATCGATTCTGTACTGCAGTATCATCAATCTAATCTCTATTTCACTGTCAGTTCATTATGTCTTCATATATTATTGATTGTGATTGTTCTTTTACTATGAGTAGCTAGATATTTTATCATCTACTAGATGAAGTGACATGATTATGTGACGGTTGTGTTTATTATTGTGACTGCAACTAGTGTATTGTCGTGATCTTAATGTATTAAATTCTTATTAATTATTATTGTCTTGTTGATTGTATGATTATGCTTTTAATGGTATTAGATACATGATAATATGATCTTGATTGTTTGGTAAACGATTGCTTAATTCATGGTATGATAAAGTACAAGATAATATTAATAGGAATCAACGTGTTAATAGTTTGGTAAACTAGTAGACAGAATTACTGCTGTATTAATCTATGCAACCGAAACATGTTATGGATCTGATTCAAAGTAGATGATACTCTTAATTTTATTGTTTTAAATTAAAATCTTTTCGTTGTTTCTTCCGAAACAGCCTGCCCCGGTAATACCGGATTCCACTGTCTTTTATTATTATTAGTTTAAGCAACGTGACAACTCGGTCACAAAACCCCCAACCAATCTTAGTATTACTTGATCTCGCTTAGTTCTTAAACATAGTCCCTGCGAACGAACCTGGTCTTACCTAATAGCTATATTACAAACGAACGGATCCACTGTCCGTGAGTGTGTGTTTAGTTTGGTATTTCCTTGATTTTATAAATTTAAAACTTGACCGCTTTTCATTTCACACAGACGACACATCAGATATTCCTTGATTGTATTCTTTTCTCAAAATCTTTCGAGTGCATCGATACCGGTTTTCAACTGGGTATCTTGATGCTTCGAAATATCGGTTTTCAAAACCGGTATTAGTTCTTTACACATCATTTTTCCTAAAATGGCACCATGCCAAAATTCTTCACAAATACCGGTTTTCATAAACAATTTTTCTAAAGTCAAAAACCGGTATTACTTAACAATATTGAAAACCGGTATTACTTCATGAATTTTGAAAACCGATATTACATAATGAAATACTTAGAAAATTTTTCATCCTTTATCAAACCATCTTTCAAATTTAATTTTTTTTTTCATCTGGTTTGATCTTGATAACTGTTTTCTAATACCAAAACTTTGTGTCTACCAAATTTTCTCGTTGTTGAACAACTTAATGTTCATTAACTTGTTCTGTAACACAAACAATAGTTCCTATCTGTTAACCATTGTATGCTTAAATCGTTCAATTGTTCGTAAGATTCGTGCAAGGAATTTCAGTGAGATGCACGGCATTGAACGCCTTGATGTACTTGTAAGTCCCTATTGTTGTATAGATCGTAAATAAGACGTGATTCGTTATGTCAAGAGTGCGGAATCCTCTTGAGATAACTAGATTGCTATTTCCTTTTAGTCAATTAATGAGTAATTAATTAACCTAAGGTGTTACACGAATTGCTAATTCGTGTAGGAGTAGTCACGAGCAACAATTCGGCCTTCAATCTCTAATTCGTTACCTAATTCGTAATTTTGGTGAGTATTTATACTAATTATGTTTGAGTTCGTGTGGGCTTGGACCTTTCACGAAGTCCATAAGCCACGATCCACCAAAACCCTTGTCTGCGTGCTGACGTCAGCACGAGGGCATTCCTACATGCTGCTGACGTCAGCACGAGGACATGTATCTTGGATCATTTATTTCGCTCGTACATAACGTTCAGCCATCGTTTAAGCATTCTATGACACTTATAACCTTGACTCTACGTCCTTGTAACTGCAAAACAATGATATAACACACAAACACAATAATAAACATAAACAGATATCACATTGAAGTTCAAACGTAATCATTAAACACAAACATATGTCCTAACGACTTATTATTCAACGATTACATAAATATTCCTAAGAACAAAAACGTTAACCAAATCTACGTTGCTATTGTCACACAAATCTGCATCTACAGACTCCCCCTTGACATTAGCGACTAGATTTCTTTAACTTTGAACTTCATGCTCAACCATTAAATAGAAGTCTTATGCTATTTGCATGAATTTTCTCAGCTAAACAAAATCCAAGAATATAGCGATAGCGTCTAACTTCAGTTCTCCAAAATCTCTGAGTTGTACAAGGTGTCTCAATCAATCTTCTTTGATCACCTCTTGACAAATTGACAACTTGCATTGGATCATACATGCGTAGCAACATCTGTTTCTTTGAATTATCAACAAACATTTGTGCTTCACCTGACTTGATATCTATCTGCCAATAAGTCATAGTAGTCAGCATATTTTGATCCCATTTGATAGCGGGAACTTGTTTAACACATTTGATCTTTCTTTGAACAACCTCAACTGTGCCATCTGGTTTTGTAATCTTCTTCGGTGATCTAGGTTTAACCAATCTATCTTCAGGTTTCAAACCTCTATCTCCAAAATGCCAACTTCTTTCCTTTTTCAATCTATTCCAGAAATAATCAGCATATCCATTATTCTGAAGATTTACAAACCATCTCTTTCCCAAATCCATCAAATCTGAATCACTTAGACTTCAGAAATGTTTTAAGTCTTTTGTCATGTACTGGCAACCCTCTTTTCTCTTGATAACAAATAAATTAATTCTATGATCATAGAACCAACTTTGTATCACTGAGAAATACGTGGGTGCGTCCTTATCTGAGATAAACTCCCAAAATATCGACGGCTTTAAACAATCACCCATTGGTAAACCAGTAGGACCTGTATAAGCTGGAATCCTTCTATCAATACAGAAGTCAGAATCTTGCTGCGCCGGATGGATATTATAATTTCTTATATCAAACTCTCGCGTAGCATCAATCTTCCAGCATAGATCAATAACATTTTCATGTCCTTCATCAATAATCTTTGCAAATACTTTGAATATCAACTTTGCAGCATTTATCGGTTCATCTGGACTATCTCTGATCGGATTAAGTCTGAAATGTTCCTCTTTAGCTATCGGTTCTATTGAATGTCTCTATCATCTCCAAAGACACGATCAAAATCATAAGGTTTCGTTAACAACCTTTTCCATTATGATTTAGGAACAATTTCTCCTTATTCCAAATCTTCATCAACGATACTGTCTAAGTCATCATCGATATCATCAATATCATCCAAAGCACCTATTTGAAGCTTATCTGCAATTTAACACATTCAAACATACAAAGATAAAGAACATAAAAAATATGTTAAGACTTAAATAAAAATTAGTATAAATACATAAAACAAGATAAAATAATATTATTTCATAAATATAATGTAACTACTTAATACATTAATATTTATCTTATAATCATTATTAATCATTTAAAGTACAAAAATCATTAGCATTAAGGTCTATAATCTGAATCTTCAGTCTCATCGGAACTAGATTCAGAGCCAAACGACATTCAATTCAAAATCATTTGTCGTCTCCTCTCTCTCCAAAATGCCAACTTCTTTCCTTTTTCAATCTATTCCAGAAATAATCAGCATATCCATTATTCTGAAGATTTACAAACCATCTCTTTCCCAAATCCATCAAATCTGAATCACTTAGACTTCAGAAATGTTTTAAGTCTTTTGTCATGTACTGGCAACCCTCTTTTCTCTTGATAACAAATAAATTAATTCTATGATCATAGAACCAACTTTGTATCACTGAGAAATACGTGGGTGCGTCCTTATCTGAGATAAACTCCCAAAATATCGACGGCTTTAAACAATCACCCATTGGTAAACCAGTAGGACCTGTATAAGCTGGAATCCTTCTATCAATACAGAAGTCAGAATCTTGCTGCGCCGGATGGATATTATAATTTCTTATATCAAACTCTCGCGTAGCATCAATCTTCCAGCATAGATCAATAACATTTTCATGTCCTTCATCAATAATCTTTGCAAATACTTTGAATATCAACTTTGCAGCATTTATCGGTTCATCTGGACTATCTCTGATCGGATTAAGTCTGAAATGTTCCTCTTTAGCTATCGGTTCTATTGAATGTCTCTATCATCTCCAAAGACACGATCAAAATCATAAGGTTTCGTTAACAACCTTTTCCATTATGATTTAGGAACAATTTCTCCTTATTCCAAATCTTCATCAACGATACTGTCTAAGTCATCATCGATATCATCAATATCATCCAAAGCACCTATTTGAAGCTTATCTGCAATTTAACACATTCAAACATACAAAGATAAAGAACATAAAAAATATGTTAAGACTTAAATAAAAATTAGTATAAATACATAAAACAAGATAAAATAATATTATTTCATAAATATAATGTAACTACTTAATACATTAATATTTATCTTATAATCATTATTAATCATTTAAAGTACAAAAATCATTAGCATTAAGGTCTATAATCTGAATCTTCAGTCTCATCGGAACTAGATTCAGAGCCAAACGACATTCAATTCAAAATCATTTGTCGTCTCCTCTCTCTCCAATGACAATCCGAATCTGACCATTGATCACTATCAAGATCAATGTTAGCTTGATTAACCTCTATGCTAAGATTTCCCCATACTTTTGATTCTTCGTCAACTTGATTATGAGGATCATTCTCAAATTTTTCTGCAATTTCCCTTTCTAGTCTTTCTTGTTCTGATCTCACACTTCGTGGATTGTGATAATCAGGACTCTTACTAGAATTGGATTTACCTGAATTGGAATCTTCCCCAACTGACGAATTATCTGGATCATCAGGATCTGCATCAGGAGCAACCATCACAACTTTACTTTTATAAGTCCCAGATGTACTAGCACCAACTGTACCAGCAATCTCTAACTCTCTTTGTCTTGGCGACTCCCCCTGAATTTCAGCAGTCTCTGACACCATTACATCAGCAGCAGCATCAACATCTTGACCTCGATTCTCTGACTCACCAATATCTTGAGGTTGATCTTGAGTAGGACCTTGAGCTGGATCTTGATCATCATGACCATCATCTCTTCGCTTCTTTGCTAGCTCACCATCCTTACAACCATCTTTATCTCCCCCTTGAGACAAGAATCGATCAAGTTTATCTGCAAGAGAATGAACAAGAGCAGTCATAACGTCCATCTCTTCCTGATGTTTTGCAGCTTGGAGGTTCAACTGGTTCTCCAACGCTGTGACTCGCATCTCCAACAACTTCTTCTCCGAAACAATACGACTCAGCTGAACTTGTACTGGCAAAGCTGAACCCGAAGTAGAAGCAATGTTAGATGTAGAAGCAGGCAGTGGCATCGTAGTCTCAAATGAAGGCATACGAGCATGAAAAGTTCCCGATGGAGACATCTGAGGTCTTTGTAAAGGCAACCGCAGACGATCCATGACTGTAGCAACAGGAACTAGCGCCTGAGTAGGAGTAGAATGAGGCATAGGAGCAGAAACTGTAGGCACTGGCTCTTGACGTACTGACGACTCTGGAGCTCTAGTAGTCGTAACAGTCGTAGCCTCATTGACAACTCTAGCATGAGAACCATCTAAACAAATCGTGAACTTGGTTCTCGACCTTTTCTCTCCAACAGAATGACCAGCAGAAGTAGTAGACACCGAAACTGGAACATCAGTAACAGAAGCTCTCAAAGTAGCAACTGATGGTGTATCAACTGGAATGGGTGTATGTGACATCTCCATAGCAGTATTATACTCAGCAAACTCCCTATCGATTTCTGACTGAGGTCGCTGAAGGGCTTGAATCTTCTCAACAGCGTCAATCCATTTTCCTTGTCTTCTACTTCTCTTTGGTGGTCTATCTGCATCATCATCATTTGCATCTGAACCATCATCATCATCAACATTTGGTTCAGAAGGACCAACAACATCTACTGGAGCGATAGTAGAAGTAGAAACTCCAGTAGTAGGTGGAATAAGATTTTCCGGATCATCTATGTCCTCCTCAAGAGCATCCATCTCTGGATCATGCTCCAGATCATCAGTAAACAAAGGAACATCATTAAGTCCCTAAAACTGATCAGCTTGCTCTTCCTGAGGATCAACTTGACCCTGAGCATCATCAGCAGCAGCAGCTGGCTCTTCATCTTCCCAACCTTGTCTTGGAGCCAAATATTTTGGATTAATCAAGTGTCCAAATGGCGGTGGATTATCAACATGAGCATGCACATTATCACCACTAGCATGTTTCATCATATCATTGAACACTCTGAAAGTAAGACGACCCAAATTAAAAGTATTTCCATCAAAAGGTAAGGTAGCTGCCTTATGCCTAATGATTATCATCACAAATCTTGGAAACAGAAAGAATTTCTTCTCATTTCCATAAGCTCTCAACTGCCTAACAAAACTATCATAGATGTACTGAGAGAAGCTGTAGGGCTTGTTCAGCACAAGAGCAACCAACTGAGAAGCAGTCTGAATATTCATCTGATCATGACCTGCACTCCGATGACTAATGGACCTCAACAAGTAGTAGGCAAGCAATCTCCATTTGCCTCTAATGCTGATATCGATAGCAGCATTATGCTCCTTAACAAAGACACGAGCACCCTGTCCTGCCATACCTGCACAAAACAAAAAGAAAATGAAAAGAAAACAAAAATTAAAGATTAAAAATTAACAATTTTCTAAGTTTCTCACGATTTGCTTTGTGGTGACGTCAGCACGAGGGATAGACCTCTTCGTGTGATGTCAGCACGAGCCGACCTTCAAAAACCCAGAAAAATCATCAAACACATCTTTATATCGATGTTAAAATGAATCAAAAACTTATTTTAACATAAACTTGAACTTGTTCTTAATTATTCATGCCCAGAAAAGCTTTTTCGAACACGATCTCGTGCTGACCTAAACACGAGATGCTTCGTGTGAACAGTGACCGCGACATATAATCCTCAATTAATCTTGATTTTGTACATGTTACATTAAACTTTTGTTAGATTTAAGGTGTAAAAACATCACTTAATCTAATTTTAAGTCCAATTTTAGTCCATATCATAAAAAATCAAAGATCTATAAATCAATTCGTCCAAGTTACTATTCACGCGAAGAACAAGTCAAAATTTGGGCATAATAACGGCTTGTAATCAATGATTATCGAAGTTATAACATCAATAAACTATCCTAGATCATGAATTTACCAACAAATCTGGATGAAAAACACGAAATCTAGATGAAAAGATCGAAAATTGGGTCGGATGAACAGTGCGCGCGAAGACGAAGTTCGTGTGGTTAATTTTTAGGGTTAATTATTGATTAAAGGTAAATAATGAAGATTAAAACCCATATTTAAATCAAGTTCGTGGGCCGGACCGAAGTAACACTTCGTGGGCTTGCTGATGTTAGCGCGAGGCATGCTGACATCAGCACGCACGAGCTGCACACATCAAATTTTGTCAATTTTTCCAGAAACTTAATAAAGAAAAATTACAAAAATTCCAGAAAACATAAACCTGTAGATACTTGTTACCTGAACCTTGTATCTGCTCGAAAATGTAATCTTACCATAAATCATCCATACTAACATGTCATCAAAATAATGCAAAGATACAATTTTACATTACAATCTTGACATAAAATCGATCATTTCTCCATTGATGCTTAACCTGAAAATATGCAAACTTACATAGAAACACATTCAATGTATAATGCATAAAAATTCCTTAATTTTATCACATAATGCATTCCAAACTTATTGGATCACAATTTGATCGGTCCAAACCGCACTTTCAAGTGAAAATGAAAATTGATATCTGTACCCTGCACACTTAACAACTTTCATTAATGCATCAAAATCAACAAATAACATAAGTATGCAAAAACAATCAAAATCTTAACCTAGCAAAATAAAATCTAAGTCAAGTCACATCTTTGTCAAGCATACTTATCAACCATAAACAATTGAAATCTCAAAAATATACTGAAACTCATTCAAAAATATTTTGAATTTTCAAAACAAGGTCATCTTCTAAATTTAAACAACTTATGTTATATTAGAAAATCCATCTTTTAAACACATATACCGTAAGCAACAAGACTCATATAATCCACTAAGGATCATATAACTTCCTATGGAATCATTAGATGCTTATCAAATCTCTCGTGCAATAAGAACTAGTTTGACACTACAAACTGACACAAAACTAAAATGTTAGTACAAAAATAAAAATAAAAAATAAAAATAAAAATAAAATAAAAACTAAAAAATAAAACTTTAAATCTAAACTACATTATTTATTTACAAGAAATTCTAAGTTTCTGCTGATTAGATCAGATTAGCAATTACATAAGCCTGTGGGTGAGAAATAATTCTCTTATTATTAGTTATGAACAATGACCCAACAACGATTACCGGTATGTTTGTCCTCTTAAACACTCGGTACTTCCAGCTTCCTTTAGATGTGACACTTTCGTATTACTTGAGCCAAGGACAGTCACCATGTAACTCAGTAAGTTACTCATGCCACATTTTAGTTTGCGAACTTATGTGACCCACATTCAGATATACTCCCGTAATCGACACAAGCACTAAAATAACAAATATTCAATATATATCCAAAAACTTCCTTAAACAAACCATGAGACACTTTTTAGATTTATTTCATTTGGGGAATTCAGTATCTTGTGATTTCACTTATCATATGCTTTTGCATTTCTTTGTATTAAGGAACCCGTGATTTTCTATGAGACCCATGTAGCGAACTTTCTGACAACCTATCCCAAGTTGGAAGCTTTAGGTAGGCTAGGTATACAAAGACACCCCGAGGACATACTTGTCCGAATCTCAAAGACCACATTAGCCCTTAACTTAAACACATTTCATAACACTTTATCACATTATAACTAAATTTAACTTTCATGCTCATGACTTGTAGAAGTTTTCACATATATACTGAATAAATCCTATAATAATGCTAGATCTTTCACAGAATTTAAGGACCAGATCTAATCATTACTGAAAAGCAAGCATTCTCGGCCATATATCTGAATATGTTTCCCACAAGAACATTGTATACATTTAAGTTCAGATTGAAGGAAACCTTGGTACTTTATGCCTACCGATACATCCTAAATTGTAATCACTGAACTAAGCAGTTATATTACGATTAAGCAGGCTTAAAAGCTAAAGTATCCTCACTTCTAATCATCTGAATGCATCAACTTAAATCTCTATCTTATTTATTTTGTTTTCTCATTTTTCAAATTTTTATATTTTTATGACACTAATTATATACAAACTTAAACTAGACACTATTTTTGTATTTTTATGACTCTAGCTATTACAGACTTGAGAGATCTAATATGAATCAGCATTCTTCATACCATTGAGAAGAATCAGCTTATCAAAGCGAGTCTTATCAAATGCTTTAGTATACAAATCAGCTAGATTATCATCAGTTATAACCTTTTCCAAATGAATTAGTTTCTTTTGGGCACAGTCACGTAAGAAATGATGTCTAATATCAATATGTTTGGTGACTTTATGCATGACAGGGTTATTTGTAATGTCTATAGCTGACTTATTGTCTATTCTAATAGGAATCAAGAAAATCCATATCGTAGTCACGTAGTTGATGCTGAATCCACAATACCTGGGAACAACAGCTACCAGCAGCCATATACTCTGCCTCACATTAAGACTGAGCAACTAATGTCTGCTTCTTACACTGCCACGATACAAGTCTCTCACCTAACCACTGACATCCTCCAGTCATAGACTTCCTGTCGTTGTTACAACCGCCAAAGTCCGAATCAGTATATGCAACAAAATCAAATGTACCTCCCATAGGATACCATAGACCAGGCCCTTGGTTTCTTTTAAATAACGTAAGATACGTTTTGCTGCAAGCAAATGTGACTCTTTCGGACTAGCTTGGAATCTAGCACAGAGACAAACAGCGAACATAATATCTGGACGCGAAGCTGTAAGATACATCAATTAGCCAATGATAGCACGATAATAAGTAGCATCCACAGGCAGATCTTTAGGATCCATGACGCCTAATCCATGATTAATCTGAATCGGAGTACCATATGTCTTGGATTCTAACATTTGAAACCTCTCCAAGATGTCATCAACATACTTAGACTGGTGAATGAAAAATCCATCTTTCCTCTGATCAACCTGCAGTCCTAAGAAGAATTGAAGTTCTCCCATAGCACTTATTTCAAACTGCTTTTTCATGCTCATTTCAAATTCTTTGCACATTTTAGTGTTAGATGAACCAAAAATGATATCATCGACATAAACTTGTACAATCAAATAATCTCGCTTCCGCCATTTGATAAACAATGTGCTGTCTATCGATCCTCTTGTAAAACCATTTGTCAACAAATGTGTCGACAGATTTTCATACCACACTCTGGGTGCCTGATGCAATCCATAAAGAGCCTTATCAAGTCGATATGCTCGTCTTGGATAATTAGGATCTTCAAACCCTAGTGGTTGAAAAACATAAACTTCTTCTTTAACTTCACCATACAAGAAGGCACTCTTAACGTCTATCCGATACACCTTTATACCTTTGAAACTTGCATAGGCTAAAAATAACCTTATAGCTTCAATGCGGGCAACTGGCGCAAAAGTTTTGTTATAGTCATATCCTTCTCGTTGTGCAAACCCCTGAACAACCAAACGTGCCTTATTCCTTGTAACGATCCCTTTGTCATCTCGTTTGCATTTGAATACCCAACGAGTTCCAATCGGTTCTTTACCTCTAGGCACATCTACTAACTCCCATACTCCAAGTTTCTCAAATTGAGCTAACTCTTCTTGCATAGCTTCAACCCAAAAAGGATCTTGTAGAGCCATTTTAACATTCTTAGGTTCTTCTTGTGAAATGAAACCAGAATACAAACACTCAGTAATTAATCCTGTATCCTTCACTTCACAAAATAAACTAGTCATTTCCTTATTTAATTGATTTCTAGTTCGAACAGGCTCTGAAGCATCACCAAGAATATTCTCAACTGGATGAGCTTTATTAATTCTATATTGAGGAGCCGAATCAACATTCAAGTTTCCACCTAAATTCGATTGAATCTGCAATTCAGGAGAACTGAAATCATCTTCCGACTCATCAGAAATAGGATCATCATCAGGTAGTGGAACCTTTGAAGGAGTAGATGGAGAAGTGTTCTCGGGTTCAATAACATCTGAATCTGAAGTCTTGTCATTGTTCTTACTACTTTCACCAACAACAGTACTAGACTGAACTTTGGTTGGAGTAGTATCAACATTTTGAGCAAGAGGAGACGTAGGAGTATAGTCCATATGATCTCTTAAAATGATCACATCATCAACTGTGTCAGGACCTGAATAAGAAGAAGGACCATGTAACGAACGAAACACACTGTCATAATCGAAATTCTTGCCGGTTCCAGAATGTATAGCGGGTTTATGACTGACAATCTTGACATTTGTAGCCAAGTCAACTTTGCCTGTATGTTTATTATACACCCGACGAATTGGAGTACCTGGTTTATAACCCATGAAAAATCCCTCTTCAACTTTTGGATCAAACTTTGACTGAGGTAAATATTTCAAGAAAGTGCACGGTACACCAAAAGGTTCAACATTCTGTAAATTGGGCTTCTTCTTATGCAGAAGTTCATAACAAGTCTTGTTAAGACGCTTAACTATCAATATGACATGCTGTATTCACTGCCTCCCCCCAAAAACTAGTAGGGAGCCCTGAATCAGCAAGCATTCTTCTGGCTGTTTCGATTAGAGTCCTATTCTTTCTTTTAGCAACACCATTTTGTTGTGGTTCATACGGTGCACTGAATTGATATTGGATTCCTTTGGATAAGAAAAAGACTTCCAATGTCTTATTCTTGAATTTAGTTCCGTTATCACTCCTGATTCTCTTCACACGAACTCCATAGACATTTTCAGTTTCAACAAGGAAATTTATCAAAATCTGTGGAGTTTCATCTTTCGATTGAAGAAAGAATACCCATGAGAATCTCGAGTAGTCATCAGTAACCACCAAACAGTAATACATCCCACCTATACTCCGTACATTCACAGGGCCAAATAGATCCATGTGAAGTAGCTCAAATGGGTTGGCAATAGAATTTTCTTTCTTTGGTTTATGAGAAGACTTTTGCTGTTTACCTTTCAGACAAGGCACACATTTGTCTTCCATTTCAAACCTTTTCATCGGAACACCTTCAATCAACATTCAAGTTTCCACCTAAATTCGATTGAATCTGAAATTCAGGAGAACTGAAATCATCTTCTGACTCATCAGAAATAGGATCATCATCAGGTAGTGGAACCTTTGAAGGAGTAGATGGAGAAGTGTTCGCGGGTTCAATAACATCTGAATCTGAAGTCTTGTCATTGTTCTTACTACTTTCACCAACAACAGTACTAGACTGAACTTTGGTTGGAGTAGTATCAACATTTTGAGCAAGAGGAGACGTAGGAGTATAGTCCATATGATCTCTTAAAATGATCACATCATCAACTGTGTCAGGACCTGAATAAGAAGAAGGACCATGTAACGAACGAAACACACTGTCATAATCGAAATTCTTGCCGGTTCCAGAATGTATAGCGGGTTTATGACTGACAATCTTGACATTTGTAGCCAAGTCAACTTTGCCTGTATGTTTATTATACACCCGACGAATTGGAGTACCTGGTTTATAACCCATGAAAAATCCCTCTTCAACTTTTGGATCAAACTTTGACTGAGGTAAATATTTCAAGAAAGTGCACGGTACACCAAAAGGTTCAACATTCTGTAAATTGGGCTTCTTCTTATGCAGAAGTTCATAACAAGTCTTGTTAAGACGCTTAACTATCAAAACCCGATTTAAAATATGACATGCTGTATTCACTGCCTCCCCCCAAAACATAGTAGGGAGCCCTGAATCAGCAAGCATTCTTCTGGCTGTTTCGATTAGAGTCCTATTCTTTCTTTTAGCAACACCATTTTGTTGTGGTTCATACGGTGCACTGAATTGATATTGGATTCCTTTGGATAAGAAAAAGACTTCCAATGTCTTATTCTTGAATTTAGTTCCGTTATCACTCCTGATTCTCTTCACACGAACTCCATAGACATTTACAGTTTCAACAAGGAAATTTATCAAAATCTGTGGAGTTTCATCTTTCGATTGAAGAAAGAATACCCATGAGATTCTCGAGTAGTCATCAGTAACCACCAAACAGTAATACATCCCACCTATACTCCGTACATTCACAGGGCCAAATAGATCCATGTGAAGTAGCTCAAATGGGTTGGCAATAGAATTTTCTTTCTTTGGTTTATGAGAAGACTTTTGCTGTTTACCTTTCAGACAAGGCACACATTTGTCTTCCATTTCAAACCTTTTCATCGGAACACCTTCAACCAAACCATGTTTCACAATATGATTCATCTTTCGGAAATGAATATGTCCCATTCTTCTATGCCATAGTAGAGATTCAGATTCATTTGCTTTTGTTAATAAGCAAACTGGATCCTTCGAATCATCAACACCTAACGTAAGGCCATAGATGTCTTTCTTCCTAGGAGCTTTAAGTAGGATCCAGTCTTCAGGAATAACATACCTCGGTTTCAAAATAAGTGCTTCCTTCTCAGTAAAATGGACATGATTTCCCTTGTCACAAATCTGAGAAACACTCATGAGATTATGAGATAGCTGTTCCACATAATTGACTTTCTCCAATGTAATTTTCCCATTGACAACATCACCTTGGCCTGAGATATTGCCGCCCTTGGGACCAGCGAAACTAACATAAGAACCATTTATATCAACATAATTGGACAACAAGTTTTTGTCCCCTGTCATGTGCTTAGAGCATCCACTGTCAACATACCAAAGACTGATAGGCTCCTTGGTTCTCCCTGCACAATGAACACAAATTAAGTTAGTTTCTGCAGGGTACCCAAACCTTCTGAGGTTTAGGTTTGCCAAATTCATCTTTCATAATCAATTCTGTCCAATATCCATTGCTCTTTGGTTGAGCCTTGGACGTATATGGTGTCACCGGTTTTCTTTTAGTCAGTGAAATGAAACGAGCCTTAGGAGGAGAACTCTTAGGCGAATGTGGACCAAACCTAGGTTGACTTTCTAATCGATCACAAAATTTAGAAACATTTTCATTTCTACGAGGGGGTGACCGATTCTGTTGAACTTGCTTATTCCTAGGTGAATTACTCCTATGAGGTGTACCAGATCGAATCGGACTTCCACATCCATGACTACTATTAGTATCATTTTGTGAATGTCCCTGTCGTTTAGGGGTCTTAGATCTATTATTATGAGCTTTAATATCCGAATCACTAGATTTATCTCGAGATGAGACAATTCTAGATTTCAACTTTTGAGAGGATGATCTTTTCAAATCTTGAAAGGACTGATTTTGCTCATGAACATGATCCAAGTTTTCAGTACTACCATATGAAATTGAGTTCAAGAATTTGACATAATTTTGTGCATTTACATTATCAGGATGTCTTTTAGCATAATCCTCATAATACTTTCTTTTATATGCACTCATAAACTGTCTTGAACTCACTTGATCAACTAGTCTACCCTTCCCATTGGTTTCAGAAAATCCAACATCATCCTTTGACTTGACTGAAGTGTCATTCTTAGGATCTTTGGACTTCTTATGTGGACAATTACTAGCAATATGGCCCTTTTCACGACAAGTATAGCATGATTTAACCTGTTTTCTTTTTGGATGGTCATATTTTATTTCAGGGACTGGTATTCCATAAGCCTTAAGTTCTGCAATTTCATCTAGAGTTTGAATTGCATCTTCCATGGTCTTTACAGGCTTAAATGGGGCAAAATGTCTATCCTTATATGGAACTTGTTCTTCTAACCATTTCTCTTTATCTTCTGCACACCAGACTTTATCAATTCTAGATTGAGGTTGAATCCTAGTTATAGATACTTCTCTATCAAAAAATACTGTATCACAGTCTTTAAGAGTATAGTAAACAACTTCCTTAGGATCAAACTCTAATTCTGGTTATGTCTCCTTTTTGAGACTTTCTTGCTGAAGTGAGTCATTTACCTCTTTAAGGACATCATTTTGAGTAGTTAAACTAGTTATGGTATTTCTAAAGCTAGACACCTCTTGATTCATATTACACACCATCCGACAAACTTTGACAATTGTAAGTAAAGAACACGATACCTTTTGATCAGCAACCTGACAATCTGCCATGTATGCAACAAAGTCTTCAGTTGTCATACCTTCAGGTATCACGAATTCCTTCATTTGATCTTCAATGCTCTTCTTAACAATGTCATCATTTGGTTTAGATGACTCAGCATTTTCTTCTGAAGATCTTACGGCTGTCATAGCCTCACTCTCAGATCTTACTATCTCAGCAACTTTCTTAACATTCTGCTTGACAATCTCAGATGCAGTCTCTTCACTTGTATACACAGCATAATCAATAGTTTCAACAACTTCATTAACCACATGCGCATAGTCATCATAAATCTCAACTAGATAAGCATGATTTGAAGTGTCTTCTGATTGTGTATCCCACTGATTAGAACCATCTGGATTCTGAACAACAATAGCCTTGGACTCCAAAAGCTGAGGAGAACCTGACTGTTGAGGAGTAGCAGGAAATGTAATCATTACTTGAGTCTTTTGATGATTGGGTGGAGTAATACCGCCTTGATTGTAGTTTTGTCTACCTGCTACGGTATTATCAGTCCTCTTGGGACGTTGACACTCTCTTGCAAAGTGACCAAATCCATCACAATTATAACATTTCATTTCTACGAGAGGGTGACCGATTCTGTTGAACTTGCTTATTCCTAGGTGAATTACTCCTATGAGGTGTACCAGATCGAATCGGACTTCCACATCCATGACTACTATTAGTATCATTTTGTGAATGTCCCTGTCGTTTAGGGGTCTTAGATCTATTATTATGAGCTTTAATATCCGAATCACTAGATTTATCTCGAGATGAGACAATTCTAGATTTCAACTTTTGAGAGGATGATCTTTTCAAATCTTGAAAGGACTGATTTTGCTCATGAACATGATCCAAGTTTTCAGTACTACCATATGAAATTGAGTTCAAGAATTTGACATAATTTTGTGCATTTACATTATCAGGATGTCTTTTAGCATAATCCTCATAATACTTTCTTTTATATGCACTCATAAACTGTCTTGAACTCACTTGATCAACTAGTCTACCCTTCCCATTGGTTTCAGAAAATCCAACATCATCCTTTGACTTGACTGAAGTGTCATTCTTAGGATCTTTGGACTTCTTATGTGGACAATTACTAGCAATATGGCCCTTTTCACGACAAGTATAGCATGATTTAACCTGTTTTCTTTTTGGATGGTCATATTTTATTTCAGGGACTGGTATTCCATAAGCCTTAAGTTCTGCAATTTCATCTAGAGTTTGAATTGCATCTTCCATGGTCTTTACAGGCTTAAATGGGGCAAAATGTCTATCCTTATATGGAACTTGTTCTTCTAACCATTTCTCTTTATCTTCTGCACACCAGACTTTATCAATTCTAGATTGAGGTTGAATCCTAGTTATAGATACTTCTCTATCAAAAAATACTGTATCACAGTCTTTAAGAGTATAGTAAACAACTTCCTTAGGATCAAACTCTAATTCTGGTTATGTCTCCTTTTTGAGACTTTCTTGCTGAAGTGAGTCATTTACCTCTTTAAGGACATCATTTTGAGTAGTTAAACTAGTTATGGTATTTCTAAAGCTAGACACCTCTTGATTCATATTACACACCATCCGACAAACTTTGACAATTGTAAGTAAAGAACACGATACCTTTTGATTAGCAACCTGACAATCTGCCATGTATGCAACAAAGTCTTCAGTTGTCATACCTTCAGGTATCACGAATTCCTTCATTTGATCTTCAATGCTCTTCTTAACAATGTCATCATTTGGTTTAGATGACTCAGCATTTTCTTCTGAAGATCTTACGGCTGTCATAGCCTCACTCTCAGATCTTACTATCTCAGCAACTTTCTTAACATTCTGCTTGACAATCTCAGATGCAGTCTCTTCACTTGTATACACAGCATAATCAATAGTTTCAACAACTTCATTAACCACATGCGCATAGTCATCATAAATCTCAACTAGATAAGCATGATTTGAAGTGTCTTCTGATTGTGTATCCCACTGATTAGAACCATCTGGATTCTGAACAACAATAGCCTTGGACTCCAAAAGCTGAGGAGAACCTGACTGTTGAGGAGTAGCAGGAAATGTAATCATTGCTTGAGTCTTTTGATGATTGGGTGGAGTAATACCGCCTTGATTGTAGTTTTGTCTACCTGCTACGGTATTATCAGTCCTCTTGGGACGTTGACACTCTCTTGCAAAGTGACCAAATCCATCACAATTATAACATTTCACCTTGGATTTGTCAAAACCTTTTGTGCCATTACCCAAAATTATCTTCGTTAGTTCCTAACGAAGATTATCTTCGTTAGTTCCTAACGAAGATTATCTTCGTTAGTTCCTAACGAAGATTATCTTTGTTAGTTCCTAACGAAGATTATCTTCGTTAGTTCCTAACGAAGATTATCTTCGTTAGTTCCTAACGAAGATTATCTTCGTTAGTTCCTAACGAAGATTATCTTCGTTAGTTCCTAACGAAGATTATCTTTGTTAGTTCCTAACGAAGATTATCTTCGTTAGTTCCTAACGAAGATTATCTTCGTTAGTTCCTAACGAAGATTATCTTCGTTAGTTCCTAACGAAGATTATCTTTGTTAGTTCCTAACGAAGATTATCTTCGTTAGTTCCTAACGAAGATTATCTTCGTTAGTTCCTAACGAAGATTATCTTCGTTAGTTCCTAACGAAGATTATCTTCGTTAGTTCCTAACGAAGATTATCTTTGTTAGTTCCTAACGAAGATTATCTTCGTTAGTTCCTAACGAAGATTATCTTCGTTAGTTCCTAACGAAGATTATCTTCGTTAGTTCCTAACGAAGATTATCTTCGTTAGTTCCTAACGAAGATTATCTTCGTTAGTTCCTAACGAAGATTATCTTTGTTAGTTCCTAACGAAGATTATCTTCGTTAGTTCCTAACGAAGATTATCTTCGTTAGTTCCTAACGAAGATTATCTTCGTTAGTTCCTAACGAAGATTATCTTCGTTAGTTCCTAACGAAGATTATCTTCGTTAGTTCCTAACGAAGATTATCTTCGTTAGTTCCTAACGAAGATTATCTTCGTTAGTTCCTAACGAAGATTATCTTTGTTAGTACTAACGAAGATTATCTTCGTTAGTTCCTAACGAAGATTATCTTCGTTAGTTCCTAACGAAGATTATCTTCGTTAGTTCCTAACGAAGATTATCTTCGTTAGTTCCTAACGAAGATTATCTTCGTTAGTTCCTAACGAAGATTATCTTCGTTAGTTCCTAACGAAGATTATCTTCGTTAGTTCCTAACGAAGATTATCTTCGTTAGTTCCTAACGAAGATTATCTTCGTTAGTTCCTAACGAAGATTATCTTTGTTAGTTCCTAACGAAGATTATCTTTGTTAGTTCCTAACGAAGATTATCTTCGTTAGTTCCTAACGAAGATTATCTTCGTTAGTTCCTAACGAAGATTATCTTCGTTAGTTCCTAACGAAGATTATCTTCGTTAGTTCCTAACGAAGATTATCTTCGTTAGTTCCTAACGAAGATTATCTTCGTTAGTTCCTAACGAAGATTATCTTTGTTAGTTCCTAACGAAGATTATCTTCGTTAGTTCCTAACGAAGATTATCTTCGTTAGTTCCTAACGAAGATTATCTTCGTTAGTTCCTAACGAAGATTATCTTCGTTAGTTCCTAACGAAGATTATCTTCGTTAGTTCCTAACGAAGATTATCTTTGTTAGTTCCTAACGAAGATTATCTTCGTTAGTTCCTAACGAAGATTATCTTCGTTAGTTCCTAACGAAGATTATCTTCGTTAGTTCCTAAGTGATCTATCTTCGTTTTCTATAGCTTAGAAACGAACTTAGTCACCTTTGGTGTGTGTAATATCAACTGGTCTCCTCACTTTAGGGTTTCCAATCGTTTATATATGTTCACGATCGATATTGGGCTTGCTGGGCTTTGTTCTTACGAACTTAGCAGTCCGGCCCATAAAACGAAGATTATCTTCGTTAGTTCCTAACGAAGATTATCTTCGTTAGTACTAAATACCATCAACATCTATGCTTAGTTATTTTCCAAGTACTTTATGTACAAGAAACCTAACATATATTATGTTTGTACTTGTATGATATACATAACAAACATCATATATAAACATATAAATAACACCAAAACATGTAATTAATCATTACTAAAACACGAAGTCCATAATCTATCAATTACATATAAATGAATAAGACATAATCAAATCTAAGTTGCTGTTGTCACATCAACATGCATCAACAGTAGAGAATCCAAGAATTTGTCAACTAGTTCTGACTCTGGATATGACACTTCAAAATAGGATAGCTCTGTGGTCAAATGGTTGAATCGGACAATAATTTCATCAAGTGACTCCCCTTTCAAACCATTAAATGCTTCATACTGACGCTTTAACAGCTTTATGCGATTCTTCTTCAAAGTTTCATCGCCTTCACAGTATTTTTCCAAAGCATCCCACATTTCCTTTGAAGTCTTATGTTTCTTAAACAGATGAATACTTTCTTGAGGTAATGCCATTGTTAGAGTTGAACGAGCCTTCCCTTCAATGACATTTTTTTTCTTTTCCTCATCTGGCATATCTGTGTAGGTGTAACTACCAATCACACCATTCTTTTCATAAGTTGGCCAGTCATATCCTTGTGTCACCATAAACCACATATCAATATCATTGAGACACATATAATCTTCAAAACGTCTCTTCCACATCCAATAGTTCTCCATTCGGAAGAGTTTTGGAGGTGAGTTACCACGACCAACTTCATGGTCATGCATAATCAATTGATTGATAAGTACGGCATTTGGTGAGTTGGTAGCAACTAGTACGTAGTCATTTTGAGTCTTTTAATATGTTAAATCAAACAAAAATAATTACTGTAGCAATCTGATTTGTGCTGATGTGGCATGAAGTGAACAGTAGAAGAGTACACGAAGTAGTCTTCGTGCTGACGTGGCACGAAGTAAGACACGAGGGTCTGATCGTGCTGACGTAAGCACGAGGTCACGCGAAGACAAACACGAATTTAGAGAAAAACGTGACTTTCGAATCGAATTTGCAATCAATAGCAAATCACACGATCTTACACCTTCTGGTAATCAACCTTAGGGCTCTGATACCACTTGTAAGTCCCTATCGTTGTATAGATCGTAAATAAGACGTGATTCGTTATGTCAAGAGTGCGGAATCCTCTTGAGATAACTAGATTGCTATTTCCTTTAGTCAATTAATGAGTAATTAATTAACCTAAGGTGTTACACGAATTGCTAATTCGTGTAGGAGTAGTCACGAGCAACAATTCGGCCTTCAATCTCTAATTCGTTACCTAATTCGTAATTTAGGTGAGTATTTATACTAATTATGTTTGAGTTCGTGTGGGCTTGGACCTTTCACGAAGTCCATAATCTATCAATTACATATAAATGAATAAGACATAATCAAATCTAAGTTGCTGTTGTCACATCAACATGCATCAACAGTAGAGAATCCAAGAATTTGTCAACTAGTTCTGACTCTGGATATGACACTTCAAAATAGGATAGCTCTGTGGTCAAATGGTTGAATCGGACAATAATTTCATCAAGTGACTCCCCTTTCAAACCATTAAATGCTTCATACTGACGCTTTAACAGCTTTATGCGATTCTTCTTCAAAGTTTCATCGCCTTCACAGTATTTTTCCAAAGCATCCCACATTTCCTTTGAAGTCTTATGTTTCTTAAACAGATGAATACTTTCTTGAGGTAATGCCATTGTTAGAGTTGAACGAGCCTTCCCTTCAATGACATTTTTTTTCTTTTCCTCATCTGGCATATCTGTGTAGGTGTAACTACCAATCACACCATTCTTTTCATAAGTTGGCCAGTCATATCCTTGTGTCACCATAAACCACATATCAATATCATTGAGACACATATAATCTTCAAAACGTCTCTTCCACATCCAATAGTTCTCCATTCGGAAGAGTTTTGGAGGTGAGTTACCACGACCAACTTCATGGTCATGCATAATCAATTGATTGATAAGTACGGCATTTGGTGAGTTGGTAGCAACTAGTACGTAGTCATTTTGAGTCTTTTAATATGTTAAATCAAACAAAAATAATTACTGTAGCAATCTGATTTGTGCTGATGTGGCACGAAGTGAACAGTAGAAGAGTACACGAAGTAGTCTTCGTGCTGACGTGGCACGAAGTAAGACACGAGGGTCTGATCATGCTGACGTAAGCACGTAATGGAAATCACCTCGTGCTGACGTAAGCACGAGGTCACGCGAAGACAAACACGAATTTAGAGAAAAACGTGACTTTCGAATCGAATTTGCAATCAATAGCAAATCACACGATCTTACACCTTCTGGTAATCAACCTTAGGGCTCTGATACCACTTGTAAGTCCCTATCGTTGTATAGATCATAAATAAGACGTGATTCGTTATGTCAAGAGTGCGGAATCCTCTTGAGATAACTAGATTGCTATTTCCTTTAGTCAATTAATGAGTAATTAATTAACCTAAGGTGTTACACGAATTGCTAATTCGTGTAGGAGTAGTCACGAGCAACAATTCGGCCTTCAATCTCTAATTCGTTACCTAATTCGTAATTTAGGTGAGTATTTATACTAATTATGTTTGAGTTCGTGTGGGCTTGGACCTTGCACGAAGTCCATAAGCCACGATCCACCAAAACCCTTGTCTGCGTGCTGACGTCAGCACGAGGGCATTCCTACATGCTGCTGACGTCAGCACGAGGACATGTATCTTGGATCGTTTATTTCGCTCGTACATAACGTTCAGCCATCGTTTAAGCATTCTATGACACTTATAACCTTGACTCTACGTCCTTGTACCTGCAAAACAATGATATAACACACAAACACAATAATAAACATAAACATATATCACATTGAAGTTCAAACGTAATCATTAAACACAAACATATGTCCTAACGACTTATTATTCAACGATTACATAAATATTCCTAAGAACAAAAACGTTAACCAAATCTACGTTGCTATTGTCACACAAATCTGCATCTACAGTACTGCTTGTGTAGTCTCATATGAAACACTTTGCAAGAATTTTTGAACAAACCTATATGCTAAATTGTCCGGTTTCTAACACTCAGTTTCCTTAGGATGCAAGGTATCGAACGCCTTGATGTACTACCTTTGTAGTCCTTTGGAAAATGCTTGTTAGATTACTGTTTATTTTACTTAAACCTGTTTATCATTATCTTACATCATTTTTCACTAAGAAGCAAGGTATCGAACGCCGTGTGTACTACCTTTGTAGTCCTTTGGAAAATGCTTGTTAGATTACTGTTTATTTTACTTAAACCTGTTTATCATTATCTTACATCATTTTTCACTAAGAAGCAAGGTATCGAACGCCGTGTTGTACTGCCTTATCATCTTCTGTGAAAAATGGTGTAAGATTACATTCTTTGAGTAAATTAACCTTGGAACAATGTTTCCACATTTTCTACTTGCTATATTTCCAGAATGGATTTCCTCAGAGACGGTTGTACGGAAGAAATGGAGAATAATTACGAGCTTCTCATTCACTTCATTTCTCAACACAACATTATCCCCGTACTTCTCTCTTATCACCCCATGTTTCCCGTTTTCACAAATACAACAACCGGTATCGAGGAAGAACTATTATTTCATCTGTGGCGCTCAATTCAGTATGTTAACCCAAGGGGGAGGAACCAATCGCCATATTTCGAATTCCAACTCCCCACCACTTCTGGTACACCATTAACCATCACCTTGACTCTCGATAACTTCCGATCCATTATTGGATTCCCTGAAGATAATTCACGTGAAGGCGCCACAGAATTTGCACCAACCCCATCAACTCAAGTAATGCTTCAAGGGGTTAGAGAACTTGGTTATGATGGTCCTCTAAATGCTTTAAAAGACTTCCGAAAGAAGAACCTTCATAGGTTATGGAGCACATTGAACTCTATCATCAACTACTGCTTGTCTCCTTCGAGAAAAGGCCAAGAAGCAATCACGTCTCATACTCTGACATACTTATATGGCATATCCCATGATGTTCATCTCGACTTTGAAGCTACTGCATGGGAGCACTTGGTGCTAAATGTAAAAGGGAAGTTCAATGAACACAAGAAATACATTCCCTTCATCAGATTCCTCACACTCATTATTCAGCATACTCTTAATGCACATCCTAACATTCAAAGATTTCCACGCTCCTCAAGATGTCATATTCCAAGATTTGGAGCTGTATATTCTAATTCTGGCTCTGAAAGGGTGGTTCCCATGCCAATTCCTGCTTCTCTTCTTCGCTCGGTGCCCCATGAAGATCCTGATTTCATGAATTATAGAGTGTTTATAGAGAGGGCTATGGGAGCTGCAAACCAGATTTGAATTATAGAGCTGCCCCGCAGAGATCGCCTCGTGAGGGTCCTAGGTCTAGGAGAATAAGATCTGAGGGGTTAGAAGGAGAATTAGAGTCACCGAGCTCTTCATCTGCTCAACAAACAACAACAGCACCTTCTTCATGTACTGCACCATCAACAACTGTTGAACCACCATCTTCATCTTCTGAACCACCGACAAAGAAACACAAAACTCACTACAAATCAAAATCAAAATCTCAACCATCATCATCATCACAAATTCCAACTTCTTCTTCTCCTGAAGCACCATCATCTTCTTCAACTATTTCTTTAAGACACAAAGTCGTCCGAGCAATAACTGCTCGTCATCCTCCATCTCTTGAACCAATTCCTGAGGATGACTCATTTGTTCATCATGATGATCCTATGAATATTCCGGAGGTACAAGGTGGTCCTGAGGGAGGGGTTGAAAAACATAGTGGAGAGGTTGAGAGGTCAGGGCTAGGTATAGGGCATAAAGAAAACGTTGGCCCTTCGATAGTTAAACCAATTATTCGCCGGGATGAAACCCCCAGGTTAGAAGTCGAGGCCTCCCCAACCTCGCAAGATGAAACCTCCGCACGCTACTCTGGATCCTCTCTACAGGATCCAGTTTCATTTTTGCATGGGCACCAACCGCATCCACTATCGTTCCCTCATTCGGAGGATGACGATATTGAAGTCGAGGAGACATCTGCCCCTCTCCCAACTTTCATTTCTAACACAATTGAGTCTAGATCCCCTAGGTCACTTAATACTGAGCACGCACATCCTTTGGATGATGACAGAACAGACTTAGTGTGGTTGGATATCCATCCATCACGAGGAACATCTGGAAGACCTGGATCTGCTTTTCTTAAATAGGCATTTCAAACAGGCGCTGAGGAGCAAACCTTTAAGGAGGTTAGGTTCGCCTTTCATTTTCCTAGCTCACCTCCCAGTTCAACGGGCAATCTAGGAGATCCCGGAAGTTCCACCGACCGTGATATTGTGTTAGGCATACGTGCAAAACCAATAATACACGCTACAACTGATGTTGAAGCATCACTTCGTCAACCATCAGGAAGCCCTGTCGGAGAAATACCTTCAGGCCGCACTGTAATCCCGTCGGAGCCTACAGTAGCAACAACAATAATTACATCGGACTTACCTCCTTCTCCTCCATCACTGACACCATCGCAAGCCGAAAAGCTCTGTAAAAAAAAGGGCAAAGCCCAAGCCACCTCTGAAACACCAAAAAGACATTCACCACCACCTAATACCACCGATGGTCTTCGTTTACCACCTGATGCTATCCACCGTGCCTTAATCACCCAACAACATAAATCACCTTCTCCATCTCATTCATCATCTTCTTCTTCTTCTTCATCTAATGATAATTCTGATAACTCTTCTCACCATCAATCTCCTTCATCAAAACCACCCCGACTCGAAGAACTCTATAACGAATTATATGTCACTCTTGTGTCTTTAGAAGACCAAACAGATTCCTTCGATAAAGCCATTCTTGCATCTCTCCAAGCCCGCTTTGATCATTGATGATATACCCTATACGGAGCTCTACCTCCGTATCCAGAGAAGGTACCTCCGGGAAAGAATAAAACACCCATACGAAGCACTGCCTCCGTAAAGAGAAATAATCCCGGAGCATCTGGGTTAAATCACCTAGCTCCGGAGGAAAATACACATCATATTCTCTATAAAGAAAGTATATATCTAAGTCCGGTTATTCCGGACACGATCTAGTTAGAGATTATCACGAATCTCTTAAAAAGATAAAAGATATCTTTAAGAAGGAAAAGATTTACCCTAACTCCTTTTCCTCCTCTCCAAGTCTCCTAACCCCTATATATAGGGACGGATTTACATCCAAGAGAATTCATTCACCTCTTGAGAAAAACCCAACACCTTAAGGCGTAAAGCGGCCACTTCGCCCTTTGACCGGAAGGGAATCGCCTACCAAACACCCCAAACATTCTCAGACCCCCAGGTCGGAGCCATTGAACGATTCTCGGATCAAACAAATTGGCGCCATCCGTGGGACCAAAAAAAATAACCGAGCCCACCCCTGATCGAAAAAAGTTAAATGGCCGACCTCAACCCTGGAACGAGGGAGACTTGGGGTGGTGGCTATGGATCACCTCGAAGTCTCCCTGAAAAAGGGACAAAAAGAAAAGGCGTAGAAGACAGCACTATGTCGGAAGATATAATCTTCGACTCCAAAGAAGCTAGCACGTTCTCAGAAGACCCGCTGGTAATACAAATCACCATCTGCAACATCCTGGTTCACAGGGTGTATATCGATGGGGGTAGCGAATGCGATGTTCTCTATGAACACTGCTTTCTGCAACTCCCCGATCAGATAAGAAGCCTGATGACCTCTGCTAAGACACCATTAATAGGGTTCGCAGGGGAACGGATCTGGCCAATAGGGGAGATAAACCTAGCTGTTGAAATCGGACAACCAACCACTGTTAGAACAGAGGATCTCAAAATCGGACAACCAACCACTGTTACAATATGCTATTAGGCAGACCCGCCATGAGAAAGCTGGGAATTGTCGCGTCAACAATCCATTCGATGGTCAAGTTCTTAACTCCAGAAGGGGTAGGGACGATAGAATCCAGATGCGACACTGGGAGACATGTCCATGGCATTAAGAGAGCCAAGGAAGAGACGAAAGTCACAATCCCAACGACAGCGGAACAAGATAAGGAAGAAGGAATCGCGATAAACCCAGCGTTCCCGGACCAACTGATCTCAGTAGGGGAATGATGTGTCTCAATTTATACATATTTCCCACATCTTATTTGGACGATTTATACTTGTTTTGTAGCCGTTTATACTTGTTTTGTGGTGCGTTATGGTGTTTGCTAGTGATTTCAGGTCTACAGCAGGTACATCGCTCATAAATGGTAGAAAATGGTTCAGGATTGGTCCATATGCACTAACGGATGAAGCTTGACGAAGAACGAAGCTGAAATGCCAAAATCTGACATTCCTCGCGGCGCGACCAGCACTGCTCGCGGCGTGATGCTTCAGAAAATCACCTTCACGGCACGAGTTTTGGGAATCGCGACGCGAGAAATTTCCCTGCATTCAGATGCTCCAGTTTTTGAGCATCTCGCGGCGCGACCAGCACCCCTCGCGGCGCGACTTCTGCCTGATAACATTATTTTCTCTCTCCTGGGGTATAAATACCAGCCCCCACTCAACCCTAAACCTAATCTTGGACACTCCAGCCTCCACACTTAGTTCCCAGCCTAATTTGAAAGGTTTTCAAGGGTTTTTTCATCATCTAAACTATTTTGAAGACTTGAAGATTAATTTTGGCTATTGTTACTTATTGTAGCTCGGTTGTAACCTCGATTTGGATTATTTCTCTATATTTGGTACATTATGTTCTCCTTTTTATTTGAATCTTTAGCTCTTTTCATTATTAGTAGCTAAATCTCTATACATCTATGAAGATGAAGTGAAACAATTAGTTATGGTTGCATAATATTTTGAATTCAAGTTGGTTTTACTTAACATTTTGTCAAGATCTTAATGAAGTGATTTCTTTTACTTAATCTTGTGTTCTTGGTGATATTTGTATTTTTCGATAGTGGTACTAGTTGAATACAAGTATTATTTTAGTTGTTGTCTATGAACAACTCTTGCTAGGTCATGGTATGATAGTAAAGATACAAGTTTAATAGAAATTACTTGTTAAGTGGATTTAACGGTTGGTGGTACCACGTTTCTTTCACAAAGATAAAAATTGTTATTTAAATAATCAAACAAACTAGTTAGTTCGAGGAATTGTAATAGGGTTCGTGGTAGCACTTGTTGCAAGAAATTGGATTGATTAGGTGATTGAGTCGATTTTACAAACAGAGTGCACCCGGTTGTGTTTTTGTCTTGTCACGATTATTATCACCAACACTAAAGAATTTTGAGCTTAACCTATAGGCAACCTAGACTTTTTGTGTAGCGGATTCGACATAGATGGCTTTTTAATTATTTGTTTACAACTCAAACTCCTTTCGTGTGCTCTCGATTAATACCGGTTGAGTACTTTACTTTACTCGTTAATTACATAGCTTTCAGAAACGCAAAGTGACAATTCGGTCACACCAAACGTTTTTACTTGTTTCGCATTTTTACAACCTTTAGTACAACAATCAGTCCTTGTGTTCGAATCCTGGTCTTGCCAGTTAGCTATATTACATACGAACGGGTACACTGCCTGTAAGTGTGTTGTAGTCAGTTAGCGGTAGATCACAATTACCAGGGGAGTTCAAATCGAAGCTCCGAAAATTGCTGGAAGAAAATATGGGTGTCTTCGCATGGGAATACTCCGATATGACAGGAGTCCCACGAAAAATATCAATACAGGGTGAAGAGTTCATAACGGAGCACAGGCTGAATGAGCACAAACACCTGACCCCAATCCATCAGAAGAAGAGATCCTTAGCGGCGGAAAGAGATCAGGCTGCACTTAAGGAAGTAGATGAACTTTTGAAAGCAGGAATAATAAAGGAATCGGTATATCCAATATGGGTAGCCAACCCGGTCATGGTAAAGAAAAGTGACGGGGGGTGGCGAATGTGCGTAGAATTCATGAACATAAACAAAGCTACGCCGAAAGACTGCTACCCCCTACCAGAGATTGACTAGAAGGTTGAATCCGTAGCGGACTTCAGGCTAAAGTGCTTCTTGGATGCATACAAGGGATACCATCAAATATAGATGGCCAAAGGCGATGAAGGAAAGACATCGTTTTATACTAGTAAGGGGATATATTGCTATACAAAGATGCCGTTTGGCCTGAAGAATGCAGGGGCTACATATCAGCGACTGGTCGATAAGACCTTCCAACATCAGTTAGGGAGGAACTTGGAGGCCTACGTTGATGACATGGTCATCAAAAGTAAAAGCGAAGATGAACTATTGTCAGATATACAGGAAACCTTCAACACGTTACGAAGTATTAACATGAAGTTGAACCCAAAAAAGTGCTCATTCGGAGTAGAAGAAGGAAAATTCCTGGGATATTACATCACAAAGAAAGGAATACAAGCAAACCCGTCCAAAGTAAACAAACTTTCGCAAATGCTCCCACCAACCTCCATAAAGGAAGTACAGAGCCTGAATGGGAAGTTGGCAGCGCTGAGCAGATTTTTGTCTAAAGGAGCAGAAAAGCAGCTTCCGTTTTTCAAAACACTTAAGGGGTGTATTGATAAGAAGACCTTTAAATGGACCGTCGAAGCTAACGAAGCTTTTGAACAGATGAAGAAATATATTGCGGAGCTACCAACCCTGACATCACCTATAGCAGGAGAAACACTATACATATATATAGCGTCATCCGCGGAATGCGTGAGCTCCGTGCTATTAGCAAAAAGGGATAGGAAGCAAATACCGATCTACTTCGTTAGCAGGATACTACAGGGAGCAGAGGCATGATACCCGGAGCTTGAAAAGTTAGTCCTGGCACTAGTTCATACCGCCAGAAGATTGCGTAGATATTTTCAAGCCCACAACATAGTCGTCCTAACGGACAAACCAATCAAACAGGTGTTACTCAAACCAGAGAAATCCGGAAGAATGGCCAAGTGGGCCATCGTGCTCGGAGAACACGACATCAAGTTCAGAGCGTGAAGTTCAGTAAAAGGACAGGTGCTAGCGGACTTCATCGCAGAGACACAACACAACAAAGAGACCGGAGCTATAAGTCACTCAAGCACACTGACCATAACTGAGGGTCAAGACCATGAGGAATGGCAGCTATACACAGATGGGGCCTCAAGCAAAAGCGGCTCCGGAGCCGGACTGATGCTGATAGGGCCTGATAAGAAAGAATATACATATGCCCTGAGGTTCGAATTCGAAACAACAAATAACGAAGCAGAATATGAAGCACTACTAGCAGGGCTCCGCATAGCAAAGGAAATGAAGGTCCGTAACATCCGTGTGTATGTAGATTCCCAGCTAGTGGCGAAACAAGTTCAAGGAGAATTCGAAGCAAAGCAGCCAACAATTAAGCAATATCTGGAAAAAGTCCACGAACTTATAAACTGCTTCGGGACATTCGAAATAGAGCACATACGGAGAAATCAGAACCAGAAAGCAGACGCATTGATTAAACTAGCATCCCTCACTTTCTCCCACCTAGCAAAAGACGTCTTAATCGAGGTACTCAAAAATAGGTCAATAAGTGAAAAAGAAGTGCTAATTACAATCACGGAAGATCCCAACAACTGGATGAGACCTATAAGAGAGTACCTGATAAGCGGGCTTCTACCGGAAGACAAAAATGAAGCCAGAAAAATACGAATTAAGGCGCCACAATTCAAGATTATGGATGGGATACTATACAAAAAGGCCTTCCTGACACCGTGGCTAAGATGTGTGGGGCCGAACAAGGCCCACATGATCATTACAGAGATGCACGGAGGGATCTGCGGACATCATGCTGGCCCAAAATCAGTAGTAGCAAAAATATTACGACTTGGCTACTATTGGCCAACAATGCATCAAGACGCATCAACAACATTACAGGTGTGTGTAAACTGTCAACTCCACGCAAATGTCAGCAGAATGCCAAAACAGGACATGACATCTGTCATCTCAGCATGGCCATTTGCGCAATGGGGAATCGACATAGTCGGACCACTCCCATTAGCAGCATCAGGACACAAATTTTTGGTCGTTGCAATAGACTACTTCACCAAATGCGTAGAAGCAAAACCATTGACAGAAATAATGTAACACCCCAAACTTTTTTGTTCACTCCGTTAACTTTGACCGTAAGTCAATGCCAGTCCGTTAAGTAGTGTTTTAATTAATGTAGATAACTAACCTGAGAATAATTATGTGTTTTTATGAGTTATTATGTGGTAATTAAGTAGATATATGTGTGTCATTTAAGTGCTAAAGCCGTTTTGTGTTCTCATAGTAAGTAGTGTTGTTAATTGAGACGATATTGTTATATTGGAGACTCGAGGGGTCTAAGTGAGCATTTTTAAAACTTATATCTGCTGTATTAGGGTGTAATAGCCCCCATTTAGGATCAATTTCAGTTTCTAATTGAGTTTTATGACCTAAAAAGAAAGCCCTAAACATCCCTTAGCAATTCTTGTGGTTTTGGTATTGATTCGGATCCGATTGAAGTGATTTTCGTGCCTTTGATTACCCCTACAGGTAGTGATCGTATTTTTCCATCTATTTCTGATCATTTTGATATCAATTGGTGCCTCAGTTCTGGTCATAACCTGTATGGGTGATTAATTAACGTTTTGATCGAGTTTGTGTCGTTTTCGGGTACCTTACATGACCTAGATTGTTTGTACACGATTTCAGGATCAAGGGATGGTATGAAACCATTCATTAGGTCATATTTTCTGTGTATTTAAGTCCTGGAAGTCGTGGTTGGATGTTGGAATGGTTTGGGGGTCGAGTTACTTGAAAAACAAGGGTTCAGTAGGGCTGAAATTTCATCTGTTTTGAAAAATTCATAACTCATTCATTATAAATCTATAGAAGTCGAGCCTTACATTTTTAAAAAGGTCTATGTGTCTCCTAAATTCATCTAGAAGAAAGTTTTCTCTGATTTTGCTTCGTAATTGTCCGAAAACACTGATTTCTAAAAGTGGTCAGATTCTAGACGAGTTCAACAAGGCAATGTTCAAAAATTCATACAAAATTAATGAAAAATCGTATTGAGGTGATTTCAAAGGCTATTGTTAGATAAAATAGTTATGTTTAATGTATTATAACAGTTTGTTAATAGTTTGGGTAATGGTTTGTGAAAAAACATGGTTTTTGACATACGTGTAATGCTGAATTCGTCTAGACTTTGTTGTGGAGTCGTTTGTGTGAGTCCACGGTGTTTGGGCATCATGGAAATCATTTCCGTTGTATAATCAGAGATGTTTGATATTTATTAATTATATATTGATCATAGGTTGTCGGGGACACATACCAAGGACGGTAACACATTGTTTTTGTTTAAGAGGCTCCGAGAGGTAAGATAACTTACTTTTGACACACGAGGGACACAACAAAACTTACCTTTGATAATAAATCCCTATTTTATGATTTTTAAACTATCTCATGCATATGTGGGGTGTGGGATACTTGTCGGAGGTTAATCACGGGGTTTATGTTGCATGTTTGAGTAGTTATGAGCTTAATTGCTTTGTTGATGCTTAATGTAGCTTGTGATGAGGTTTATGATGAATGTTTGAGTTGTTATGAGCTTAATTGTTGTGTTGATGCGTAATGTAGCTTGTGATGAGGTTTATGTTGTATGTTTGAATAGTTATGAGCTTAGTTGCTGTGTTGATGCTTAATGTAGCTTGTGATGAGGTTTATGTTGTATGTTTGAATAGTTATGAGCTTAGTTGCTGTGTTGATGCTTAATGTAGCTTGTGATGAGGTTTATGTTGTATGTTTGAATAGTTATGAGCTTAGTTGCTGTGTTGATGCTTAATGTAGCTTGTGATGAGGTTTATGTTGTATGTTTGAATAGTTATGAGCTTAGTTGCTGTGTTGATGCTTAATGTAGCTTGTGATGAGGTTTATGTTGTATGTTTGAATAGTTATGAGCTTAGTTGCTGTGTTGATGCTTAATGTAGCTTGTGATGAGGTTTATGTTGTATGTTTGAATAGTTATGAGCTTAGTTGCTGTGTTGATGCTTAATGTAGCTTGTGATGAGGTTTATGTTGTATGTTTGAATAGTTATGAGCTTAGTTGCTGTGTTGATGCTTAATGTAGCTTGTGATTGTGTTGTATGTTTGATAGTTATGAGCTTAGTTGCTGCGTTGATCACTCGGGGGCACTGTACATGTTTCCCGTTTGACCCAATTAGCGTTGGTAGAGTAATTTCGGGTGAAGTGATTGACCACCAGTGTAGTAACGGGTTACTCATGGATTTGGTTATGCCTATCCATAACGACAATGATGGACCACCGAAAGGTCTACCCATCTGGTCGGGTGTGAGGTTTCCTGTCCGGCTGTATGGCCGCCTCACACAACTTATTTGTGCAGATTCTATTTGGCATAACCTTTGCGTGGATTGTGTTGCTTGAGTAGTTACGTGCCTTGTGTTGATATTGGAGGATTGCTAGGCACATGATAGGATTTGATATTCCTAATTATGTTGATTGTGTTGATATTGTTGTTGTGCCTTTATATATGCATGAGTTGTTTTATAAAGTGATTTAATTGGCAATCTCTTTTATTAAACTAACATGTTATCTTACTCAGCTTTAATAGCTGACACTTGTTTTGTGGAAATATGTTGTGCCCTCAGGTTAAGCGTTGGCTGGTGACTTGGTAGCTCACTGGTGAGATGGGTAGCATTTATTGGAGCATTTGGATTTCGGCTTTAGTTACCCATAGCTACCTTTATTTAAGTAGACATATTTATTTAGTCATTTGGTCGTTACTAAGTCGGTTATTTTTTTAGTTAATTGTGGATTTCATTTGGATTATTGTGATGATACTTGTTGGTAACACCTTTTGAGACATTTGTTATGTTTTATCGATTCTGTTAGGAATCAAATGGGATTTTTATACGTCGCTTCCGCATTTTTTTAACGGTGTTATGTTCAAAGTTGAAAAGTTTTTGAAATCCATATTTTTATAAAGTAGGGTGTTACAAGTTGGTATCAGAGCAGTAGTTTAAGTGAACCATTGACCATAGGTGTGGGTCATGGACTTAGACTAGTAGTATTGTTGCGCATTTAAGCTTAGGTAATTGTGCCTTGGCCTTAAGGAGCTTGATTTTAGGACGGGTTTGGGTTGAGTGTGAGAGTAAGATTAAGGCTTTTATGCATTTTTTTTATTTGCATAATTTATTTGTTTAGCCTTATTTTTCTTACTTTTCACTATATCCGTCACTAATTTTTTTCGGTGCTTTCGGTAGATCATTCCTTATGAGAATTTGTACTAATTCCCTTATATTTATTTTGATATGTGTGTTGAATTGGGAATTATGAGGAAATTAGTAGGAATATTGAATGTGGAACCTTGATATTCTATATGTAGCAATAAAGGTAGTATATGAAGTTGATAATGTTGTGGCATGAGTTGTGGACACTGTTGTCGAACCCCCTAGGTTAGTGAACGTATCCGGTAGTGATGAGATGTGAGACTGGTTTTAAATGAGTAGACTTGTGGAATATCCAAAGGAGGAGATGTAATCGGTAATACACAAGTGGGGTATTGAACACACGTGTGAAAGGATACAATTACAATTATGGTCCGGAACATAATTGCAAGTGTATCATGACGCAAGTGTGTTTATGGCTATGCTTGTGTTGACCGGTGTGAGATGGAATTTAGTTGATGAGATTGATAAGTAGTGAATACATCCTTATGAGTGGTGAGTACCCACTTAGTTATAACTTAGTAATATTGGTGAGTGACATGTATGAAATTGTGTACTCAATGAAGTAAAAATAATCTTATTAAAAAATGTATGTAGTGTGTATAACTAGTGTTGCAACTTGAGGCAAACCTCAAGTTTAGTTGTAATAGTGCTTGGTGTGAGCGTGTATAATGCACGACCGGTGATCATTTGTTGCTATTGCGGAGCGTGTCGAGTTCTATTCTTTTCCTCAATGGAGGTAATGATATTGTACGTGTGGAACGCAGGAGTGAAGATTTGCATATTGTGGACTCGGTCCTAAATAATGAAATAACTTATGGTAACTTGCAACGATTCGTGGTGAGGCGAGAGTCATTCTTTTAGGGTGTTTATTGATTAACTTTTCACGCAAATTAGATTAACCTCGGATGAAGTAGTAGCTGATGGATATCTTCTGATGAGTAGTTAGGGATCTATACAATTGCTTTATTGAGGTTAAGAGTCGGTCCTTTCAGTTACTTCTATTATCCGTTTTAGCTAGTTTAGATGTGGTTGCTAAGGGGGATTCGATAAATGATGTTGTTTTTTCTGAATTATAAGAAAATCGTGCGTATTACCACTTCCGATGGTAGTTTGGTTTATGTTCATCGTTACAAATAAAAGTGCAGCTGGAAATTTATTTCCTTGATGTGAGTTCTTAAGAGTACTCGAGAGAAGAGTAATCATTTTTAACCTTTGTGATTGATTCACGCAAGGTAGAATCTCTGGTTTCTAATGATGTGTGAGTTGTGGTGTTCTTGGTGACCTTTCTGGTCTTCCTAATAGAGAAGTGGCGTTTTATGTGGATTGTATTTTTAGTGCTGCTCTTGTTGCTTAAGTTCTTTATCGTCTCGCTCCCACTGGGAGGAAGAAGTTGATGACTCAACTCTAAGAGTGGTTTAATATCGGCTGCATTCTTTCGTGTTCCTCGCTTTGGGGAGCTTTATCCTAGCTGTAAAAGAGAAGATGATGAGAAAAACACTCTTGGATTAGATCTGAGCATTATGAGTTTCATGTCATACTCTGGAGTTGTCCAATGTCGAGTTGATTTTGTTGATTCAATGAACCGTGTGTGACATCCTTTTTAACCTTTTGTCGTTGTTTCCGTTGATGACCTTCTTATTTGTTCTAAGTCTTCTTTTTTGGTGTATTGGTCATATAGCTAAGCTTATGACCGGGTTAATGATGAAAGAGGTGAAGTTTATGTAGAGTTAAGTAATCTTTTCAAACTTTGAAGAAGAAAGCATGCGAAACTATTATTCTCGCCCTACCCAAAGGCACTTAATGATATAGTTGTTTGTTATGTTGTTTCTCATTCTATTTTGGAATGGGTATTGATGTCGTAGGGTAAGGTAATTGGTTATGTTTAACGTCAATTGGAGCCTTGTGAGAAGAATTCCCCGACACATGACTTGGAGCTTTGATGCTATCGTTTTGTTCTTAACTTATAAAGACGTCATATGTGCGGCATGAAGTGCACTATGTTTTCCGTGTCTTAAGAATTGCTGAGAAGTTAGATGTGTGAGATTAAGGGTCATTCGAGAAAGCTGTTTTTCTTGCCGATACATGAACTAGGCTAGGGAAATGTTTTATTGTCGATTACATACCATGTTAATTGAATTTAGGTTTGCTTGGTTGTATAAAGTCTGCCCAATTTTATGCTTTGTTAGATAATAGTGTTGCTAATGAGGGTTTGGGTCTAATCAAGGTTGGTTGTATCGAGCATTCATGTTTTAAGATCTTCGAAGAGAGAACATTGGTGTTGAAGCTTAGAAGTAACCGAGAGTTGTTACTTGAGGAAGTTCCTTAATCGAGGTATTCCAAACATTCGATTCTCGATCAAATGATCAGTGACCTAATGACCACTTATTGATGGTCTAGTAAGAAGCATCTCTGGTCTAGTAAGAAGCTAGATGCTAATAATATTATTAAGCAGTGTGTAAACTGTCCTTGAGTCAAGATTATGTATTCTTGAGTCAAGATTATGTATTAAATGTCTTATTCTAGTTTGTAGTAGATTGAGATCCCATACTAGAAACATGATTATATTATTATGGATTATGTAACATATAAAATGATATGGATGATATGGGTCAGTGGGTAAACTAATAGTGCTTATTCCTTAGCTACAAGTGAGGTAACGCCATTAGATAAGTTAGCCAAAACTTATGCTGATGGGATTGTGTCGAGACATGGAGTTTCATTATCAATTGTCTCAGATTGAGACGGTCGGTTATGTCTTTAATTTCTATAAGAGTTATCACAATGGGAGTAGGGTAATAAAGTTCATTTGAGTATCCGCGTACATAGAGAGTGTCATCTCCGAGAGACACCGTTTGATGTGGTAGTGTGAAAAGTGAGTTCTCGTTTCATTGGACTATTCAAGATCGTAAAATGGGCCAATGAGCTAGGGTACCAGTTGAATCTTCCTCTAGAGTTAGATGGTATTCATAACACCTTTCATGTTTCGTACTTGAAAAGTGCTTAGCGGAGGAGATGAGCGTAATACCTTTGGAAGACATTAGTATTAATCCGAAGAAGAGAATGGTGGATGAACCAGTTGAGATTCTTGGCCAGAAACAAAAGAAGCATTGTAGGAAGCTAATTGATCTTGTGTTGAACATGTGGAGGCATTATAAAGAATAGACGTGGGATACTGAACAATGATGAGGGATAGTACCCGCATTTATTTGTTGTCAAGTAGATTCTGGGGACAGAATCCTTTAAGGAGGAGGTAATTGTAACACCCCAAACTTTTTTGTTCACTCCGTTAACTTTGACCGTAAGTCAATGCCAGTCCGTTAAGTAGTGTTTTAATTAATGTAGATAACTAACCTGAGAATAATTATGTGTTTTTATGAGTTATTATGTGGTAATTAAGTAGATATATGTGTGTCATTTAAGTGCTAAAGCCGTTTTGTGTTCTCATAGTAAGTAGTGTTGTTAATTGAGACGATATTGTTATATTGGAGACTCGAGGGGTCTAAGTGAGCATTTTTAAAACTTATATCTGCTGTATTAGGGTGTAATAGCCCCCATTTAGGATCAATTTCAGTTTCTAATTGAGTTTTATGACCTAAAAAGCAAGCCCTAAACATCCCTTAGCAATTCTTGTGGTTTTGGTGTTGATTCGGATCCGATTGAAGTGATTTTCGTGCCTTTGATTACCCCTACAGGTAGTGATCGTATTTTTCCATCTATTTCTGATCATTTTGATATCAATTGGTGCCTCAGTTCTGGTCATAACCTGTATGGGTGATTAATTAACGTTTTGATCGAGTTTGTGTCGTTTTCGGGTACCTTACATGACCTAGATTGTTTGTACACGATTTCAGGATCAAGGGATGGTATGAAACCATTCATTAGGTCATATTTTGTGTATTTAAGTCCTGGAAGTCGTGGTTGGATGTTGGAATGGTTTGGGGGTCGAGTTACTTGAAAAACAAGGGTTCAGTAGGGCTGAAATTTCATCTGTTTTGAAAAATTCATAACTCATTCATTATAAATCTATAGAAGTCGAGCCTTACATTTTTAAAAAGGTCTATGTGTCTCCTAAATTCATCTAGAAGAAAGTTTTCTCTGATTTTGCTTTGTAATTGTCCGAAAACACTTATTTCTAAAAGTGGTCAGATTCTAGACGAGTTCAACAAGGCAATGTTCAAAAATTCATACAAAATTAATGAAAAATCGTATTGAGGTGATTTCAAAGGCTATTGTTAGATAAAATAGTTATGTTTAATGTATTATAACAGTTTGTTAATAGTTTGGGTAATGGTTTGTGAAAAAACATGGTTTTTGACATACGTGTAATGCTGAATTCGTCTAGACTTTGTTGTGGAGTCATTTGTGTGAGTCCACGGTGTTTGGGCATCATGGAAATCATTTCCGTTGTATAATCAGAGATGTTTGATATTTATTAATTATATATTGATCATAGGTTGTCGGGGACACATACCAAGGACGGTAACACATTGTTTTTGTTTAAGAGGCTCCGAGAGGTAAGATAACTTACTTTTGACACACGAGGGACACAACAAAACTTACCTTTGATAATAAATCCCTATTTTATGATTTTTAAACTATCTCATGCATATGTGGGGTGTGGGATACTTGTCGGAGGTTAATCACGGGGTTTATGTTGCATGTTTGAGTAGTTATGAGCTTAATTGCTTTGTTGATGCTTAATGTAGCTTGTGATGAGGTTTATGATGAATGTTTGAGTTGTTATGAGCTTAATTGTTGTGTTGATGCGTAATGTAGCTTGTGATGAGGTTTATGTTGTATGTTTGAATAACTATGAGCTTAGTTGCTGTGTTGATGCTTAATGTAGCTTGTGATTGTGTTGTGATTGATTTGTGTGGACTTGTTGACATAGTACACTAGACATGATTTAAGTTGTCATGTCACGTGCACGTTAAATGCCCTAATGTTGATGAGTAGTAATGGGTAAAATCCATTAGTGTTGAATAAGTGTTGATGAGTAGAATGGTTGCAACCTAATTGTGTAGATGCGTTGGGTGGATGAAATCCACTAGTGTTGATAAGTCTCGAGCATAGCGTTGAACGAGTTAAGCTTAACCCACAGTTAGCCTATTTAGGCTAGTTGTGCTGCGTTGATCACTCAGGGGCACTGTACATGTTTCCCGTTTGACCCAATTAGCGTTGGTAGAGTAATTCCGGGTGAAGTGATTGACCACCAGTGTAGTAACGGGTTACTCATGGATTTGGTTATGCTTATCCATAACGACAATGATGGACCACCGAAAGGTCTACCCATCTGGTCGGGTGTGAGGTTTCCTGTCCGGCTGTATGGCCGCCTCACACAACTTATTTGTGCAGATTCTATTTGGCATAACCTTTGCGTGGATTGTGTTGCTTGAGTAGTTACGTGCCTTGTGTTGATATTGGAGGATTGCTAGGCACATGATAGGATTTGATATTCCTAATTATGTTGATTGTGTTGATATTGTTGTTGTGCCTTTATATATGCATGAGTTGTTTTATAAAGTGATTTAATTGGCAATCTCTTTTATTAAACTAACATGTTATCTTACTCAGCTTTAATAGCTGACATTTGTTTTGTGGAAATATGTTGTGCCCTCAGGTTAGGCGTTGACTGGTGACTTGGTAGCTCGCTGGTGAGATGGGTAGCATTTATTGGAGCATTTGGATTTCGGCTTTAGTTACCCATAGCTACCTTTATTTAAGTAGACATATTTATTTAGTCATTTGGTCGTTACTAAGTTGGTTATTTTTTTAGTTAATTGTGGATTTCATTTGGATTATTGTGATGATACTTGTTGGTAACACCTTTTGAGACATTTGTTATGTTTTATTGATTCCGTTAGGAATCAAATGGGATTTTTAAACGTCGCTTCCGCATTTTGTTAACGGTGTTATGTTCAAAGTTGAAAAGTTTTTGAAATCCATATATTTATAAAGTAGGGTGTTACAAATAACTGGGAAGAACATAGAAATATTTGTCTTCGAGCACATAGTATGTCGGTTCGGAGTACCGCATATTATCATCTCCGATAATGGGAAGCAATTTTCGGAGGGCACTTTCCCAGATTTCTGCAACTGGCTAAAAATTCAGCAAAACTTCACATCCGTGTACCACCCACAGGGTAACGGAATGGTCGAAGTCACACACAGAGATCTTATTAAAGGCAAAGAAAAATGGTTGGGCCCCACCCGAAAAGGATGGGTAGATGAAATCCCACTAGTCCTATGGGGGCTCAGGACTACACCAAAAAGAGGAACGAAGGAGACTCCCTTCAGCTTGGTATATGGATCCGAAGCAGTCCTGCCAGCGGAGCTCCAAGTTTCAACATGCAGGGTATCAAACCTAGAAGCAGAAAACAATGAAGAGAACCTTCGTCTAAATCTGGACATTCTGGATGAACGAAGGGAAATAGCAGCAATAAGAGCAGCATCCTACAGACAAAAAGTAGAAAACTACTACAACAAAAGGGTGCGAAAATCAACTTTCAAACCAGGAGATTATGTGCTCAGGCTCAATAGCCAGAGCAAAGAAGGGGAAAAAGGCAAGCTCAGCCAAACATGGGAAGGACCGTATAAAGTGGCTCAAGCCTATGGCAATGGAGCTTACGAGCTGGTTGACATGGAAGACAAATCAGTCGGAAGACCATGGAATGCAACCAATCTCCGTCGATTCTACCACTAAAAAAGACAAAGCTCCCAAACATGTATTTTGGAGCAAGTCTTTAATAAAATCTGAATTAAGCGAATAGGGTCGCAACCTTTCGCAATATAATTATGAGTACGTACAAGTAATAAAATATATACACTAAAAACTTGGAGTAAGAGGACTGATGATATACCATATACGGAGCTCTACCTCCGTACGGAAGACTGGATACGAAGGACCCTTCGTAAGCAGCAAAGGTACTATTATATATACCAAGTAGACACCTCCGTAGCCGAAGCTACGAAGTATACCTCCGTGACTACGGAGCTCACAGGACGACAAGAAACGGATATACATTATCCGACCTCCCCATAAGGGAATAAAATCAAATAACTCCTATAAACTAGGATACGATTCAAAAGTCCTAGATATATCTTCCTTACTTAGGATATATCACAAAAGAAGGAGAGATTTACCCTAAATCTTTATCTTCCTCTCCAAGATTTTACCCTCTATATAAATAGAGGAAGAACCATACGGCAGATCATTCATTTTTCGCCATCATTCAACATGCAAAAACCCTTTTAACACGTATTCGACCTACGAATTCATCCATAAACCCTAAATCATCTCATAAACCCCGAGCCGCACGAATCGGCTTAGGATCACCAACAATAGGCGTAAAGCGGTCTTCGACCCTCTGACCGGAAGGGAATCGCCAACAAAACACCCCAAACCCACTCACACCTCCGGTTGAGTCATAGTGCGATTATTTGATCAAACAAATTGGCGCCATCCGTGGGACCTTAGTACGAATTTTTTTGACCCCACCCACGGTCAAAATAATCAGCTACAAAGGACAGAACAGATCGTGCGAGGGAGTCACAACAACCTGACCGAACAAGAGGTCGACCCGTCACTAGGTTCTTATAACGTGACAAGATCGCAGACGCCCTTGAAAGAATCGAGCTCGCGCAGACAGTCTTGCGCCAGCACACATGTGCCGACCCCAGATCCATCGGCTGTCGCTACCAGTAGCAGAATTGTGACAGCTAAGGAGACACCAGGTTTGCAAAAAACGAACCTGGGAGCGTCCTATACTTAAGTCACAAGACCGAGGTCTAGACGAACCTGCATCCATGATAACATACTCCAAACTCCAGAAGCCCAAGCCAGTCCATGTGAAT
>CM067167.1:246680845-246828621 GCA_034093135.1 Erigeron breviscapus | reverse complement strand
TGACTTCACACTTTCCAAACCTGCAATATTCTTGGTGAACTTGTGCAATATTCTCTCAATCGCTAAAAGGAACATTTCACAACTTTAAGTGTTCGATTGTCTTGAGAAATTCCGAGTGTAGATCAATTGTATTTCATAGGTTGTTAGGATATTTACATTCTTGTATTATCTTGGTTCCGCAACAACCTTGTAATTTATTTAACATCAATAAATAAATTACACATTGAAAATTACATATTGTCTCATCAAATTATCTTACAAGTTATTTGTATTATTGCATTGTTCTTTACTTATTGTCTTTTATATAAGTAATCTATCTAGAACTTGGTATATACCACTGCAACTGGTCGTCTCCAGTTCAGTAAGTATATTGCAAAGTAACTCCACCATCGACATAGAGGTGTCTTCAGTAGTACCATCTACGAGTTGGGACTTACAAGTGGTATCAGAGCAGAAGGCTAATAAACTTGCCTAGTTCTGCTAAGATGAACACTACTGAAGGTGGAGATGGTTCTGGTCAGGTGAAATCCCTTTGAATAATAATGCCCAACCTTTTCAAAATGTTAATACTACCTCCTCCTCCTACTACCCCAAACCATGTCCATGTACATTACTCTAACACTCCTGTTCCAAATTTGATGGAAACAGTGAGACTTTTGGTACATGGAAGGCTAGAATGCTTTTGCATTTTGGTGGGATGAAAGGTATATGTTGAAAATCCTTAAGGATGGACCATATATACCCATGTCTCTTGGGTTAGTCCTCTTTTTGATCCACTGGAAGAAGAGGTTCAAGAGAAAAGCCAGAAGACCATTGGTCTGATGAGGATCGTAGACTTGTTGATCTGGACACCAGACTCAAGAACATGATCCTTGGGGCTGTTCCTGAAGATCTAATTCCAACACTTGTGTTGTTCCCCAGTGTAAAGTCAATGTGGGATGAATTAGTTATTCAGTTTGAAGGAGGTGATGACACTATTGTCACCAAGAAAGTTGCCTTGAACAAGAAGTATGAATCCTTCTTTGCTCTGCCCAATGAAAGTCTAACTGGTACATACACCAGATTTTCTAGCCTCATTAATCAGTTGAGAGGCTTGGGTGTAGAGAAGGATAAGGATATTCTTCTTGAGAAGTTTTGTGATATCTTCCTTCCAAATGGGAAAACATGGTTCTTGTCTTGAGACAAGGTAAAACCTTGCACACCCATACTCTTGCATCGCTCTATGGAGCCTTCAGATTCACTGAAGATAATAATGCTGCAAGACTGGTGGCTGAGCAAGATGCCATGAACCATGCTCTGAGTTCCAAGGTTGCTAGTGTAACTGAGCGACCTTGTGCTGCTTTAATGTCTGCAGAGAGTGTCCAGGTACACTCAATGAAGGAGATGTTAAACAGTTTCTTAAACTCTGGTCTGACCACTGAAAACAGTGATGGTTGTAATGAAACTGACGATGATGATCTGGTCGCCATGATTGCTAAAACCTTTAATAGGTTTAAGCATAAATCTAAAAGATTTAATGGCCCAAACAATGCTTCCAGCTCCAGCTCTCTGGATAAGACCAATCTTACATGCTATAAGTGTGTCAAGAAAGGTCACTTTATGAAGGAATGCAGATCTAGTCAGTTGAACAACCAAACTGGCCCCCCTGTCCCTAATTTCAATCGGCCTGATGATAGCTACAAAGCTAAATACAAGAAGCTTAAGGCCAGATTGCCCTCCTGTCCATGGAAAAGGAAAAGGATCAGTGCTTAATGGCACAAACTGAGGGAAAATGGGAGTACTCTGATGACTCATCAGTTGATGAAGAAAGGAAAGGGACATGTGTTTCATGGCCTTGGAAGATCAACAACAACATGTGGCAAAAGAAGATGTCATCACTGGAAGATGGGTGGACATCATTTTGAAAAAGGTATGTGATTATGAACAAGTTGACCCAGAACTGAAACTGGACCTGGCTGAATCATTAAGTGGTGATTTAGCTTTTGTGGAAACTGTTAGAGCTGATAGTGAAAGATATCTTGACACAATCTTAATTGAACTGAACAATGTTAAACCACAACTGAATGATTTACAAAGTGTCCAGTTGGCTCTCAAGGAGTCAGTTTTAAAGATTGAGGCTTTAGAACTTGATAATTCAAAAACTATTTTCTGATCTTGAAAAAGAACAAGATTATCAAGTCATGGGTAAAAGCATCTGGTAAAAACTATGATGCATTTTCAAGAACTATCGATGCCCAGAAGAATGCATGGAAATCTGGAGATAGCAGCTCTCATACCAGATCTTCATGCATTGCCTCCAGCTCTCAGGGTTGAAACTTTTTATGATCAACCTGAAGCTGTTGAAACTGAACCCATTGAGACCACCCCCATTGAGGTTAAAACTGGAGCCAAACAGGTTAAAGCTCCAGTCAAAAAGGCCACTGGTAACAAGCCTTTACCTCAAAAGTCTAAGGTGCCCAAGACCCGACATACTAAAACTCCAACTGAACCAAGGTCCAAGGTTCAGTTGCCTGATGAAAATAATATTTTGATTAATCTGGAAAGTCAACTCCAACTTTTGTCTCGACAGGTTCAGAGTTGTACTGCCCGGATTAAAAATCTGGAAGGAGGCTGGCCGGACTATGACCGGATGTAAGCCCCTACTGGAAGAGTTCACTGTCCAAGATGGACCGACAGTGACGTTTGGTAACGATCAATCGGGAAAGACTGAAGGATATGGTGTGCTCAATAATGGACAATTCAAATTCAAAAGAGTTGCATTTGTGAATGGTTTGAAATACAACCTGATCAGTGTCAGCCAACTTTGTGATGATGGCTTTAAAGTTTTGTTCGATATTGCTCAAGGCACCATATTTAACAAGGATTGGAAAGTGGTGATGGTTGCACCAAGAAAAGGAATGTGTACATCATGGATATGGAACCATCTCCAAAAGAGCAATGTTTCTATACCAAGGCTGATGAGGACACCAACTGGCTATGGCATAAAAGATTATCCCATCTTAATTTTAAAATATTAACAAGTTGTCTCGCAAACAACTGGTTGATGGGATACCCCAGATTTCTTTTAAAAAGAAAAGCCATGTCCAGGGTGTGAGATGGGCAAGCAGAAAAGGGCCAGTTTCAAAACTAGGCAAAATTTTAGCATCACTGAACCTCTTCACATGCTACATATGGATCTCTTTGGTCCAGTGAATGTTCAAACTGAGCTGAAACCAACTTGAGACCACCCCCATTGAGGTTAAAACTGGAGCCAAACAGGCTAAAGCTCCAGTCAAAAGGCCACTGGTAACAAGCCTTTACCTCAAAAGTCTAAGGTGCCCAAGACCCGACAGACTAAAACTCCAGTTGAACCAAGGTCCAAGGTTCAGCTGCCTGATGAAAATAATATTTTGTTAACTGGAAAGTCAACTCCAACTTTTGTCTCGACAGGTTCAGAGTATACTGGTATCTGGACAGCGCTGCTGGCCGGACTATGACCGGATGTAAGCCCCTGCTTGAAGAATTCACTGTCCAAGATGGACCGACAGTGACGTTTGGTAATGATCAATCTGGAAAGACTGAAGGATATGGTGTGCTCAATAATGGACAAGTCAAATTCAAAAGAGTTGCATTTGTGAATGGTTTGAAATACAACCTGATCAGTGTCAGCCAACTTTGTGATGATGGCTTTAGAGTTTTGTTCGATATTGCTCAAGGCACCATATTTAACAAGGATTGGAAAGTGGTGATGGTTGCACCAAGAAAAGGAAATGTGTACATCATGGATATGGAACCAGCTCTAAAAGAGCAATGTTTCTATACCAAGGCTGATGAGGACACCAACTGGCTATGGCATAAAAGATTATCCCATCTTAATTTTAAAAATATTAACAAGTTGTCTCGCAAACAACTGGTTGATGGGATACCCCAGATTTCTTTTAATAAAGAAAAACCATGTCCAGGGTGTGAGATGGGCAAGCAGAAAAGGGCCAGTTTCAAAACTAGGCAAAATTTTAGCATCACTGAACCTCTTCAATGCTACATATGGATCTCTTTGGTCCAGTGAATGTTCAAACTAGAGCTGGAAAGAAGTACACTCTAGTTGTGGTTGATGAATTCACCAGATACTGTTGGGTGGTATTCATCAGATCCAAAAGTGATGCACCTGCTGAAATCATCTCTCTCATCAAAAGAATTGAGCTCAAGTATACTCGAAAAGTTTGTCAGTTGCGAAGTGATAATGGTACTGAAATCCAAAATAAGGTACTTGAAACATTTTGCAATGACACTGGCATCTCTCAAAACTTCTCATCAGTTCACTCTCCAGAGCAAAATGAAGTTGTTGAAAGAAAGAATCGTACACTGATAGAAGCAGCCAGAAGTATGCTATCTGAATCTGGTCTTCCCACCAGTTTTTGGGCTGAGGCAGTTGCAACGCTTGTCACACCCAAAACCGGTCAGTCTACATCAAGAGACATAAGAAGACTGCCTATGAAGTACTCAGGAATCGTAAACCAAATATTGGATACTTTCATGTATTTGGTTGTCCAGTTTATATCTTAAACGATTCTAGTCAGCTTGGAAAGTTTGATAAAAGCTGATGAAGGGGTATTTTTAGGTTATTCAGATATTCGAAAGGCCTTTAGAGTTTATAATTATAGACTCCAAAAGGTTCATGAGACAATTCATGTCACATTTGATGAATCAACTGAAGCAATCAACAAGAGACCAAGCCTTGATATTACTCCAGTCATTCCAATCAATTTTGGTGAAACTGACCAAGTTCATCCGTCAGTTGTTTCACCAAAAGATGTTTCCAGTTACAACAAATTGGAACCAGTTAAGAAGAAGAACACCACCAGTGACACATCATTTTATCCCTCCATCAATTTCAACTTACCACAAGAAATGGTGATTGGATCTGATGTACGTGCCACTCCAATATCAGCACCAGTTCAAACTCCAATTCTCCAGTTCTTCACGAAATGCCATTGAATGAAGAATTTCATGATGCAAATCGTGACCTCATTGACTCTGATGAGGATGTAGAAGTAGTTTGGACTGATCCTTCTCCAGAAGCTATTGCAACTGAAGAAGATCGCCAGGTGACTTGCACTAATATTGTAGTTCACCAGCCTAGTCAATACACTAGATGGACTCGAGCACATCCAATTGAACAGATTGTGGGAGATCCAAATAGTGGGGTTCAGACTAGAAGAACCACCAGTGAGCAATGCTTAAACGTCACCTTCTTATCTCTAATTGAACCAAAGAAGATTGACGAGGCTATGGCAGACCCAAGCTGGGTGGAAGCTATGCAAGAAGAAGCTCGTCCAGTTTGAAAGGAACAATGTTTGGGAGCTTGTTCCTTGTCCACCAGGGTTAAAGAAAGAACCCATTGGTACCAGATGGGTCTACCGAAACAAAATGGATAAAGATGGCCATGTTGTAAGAAACAAGGCCAGACTAGTTGCCCAGGGTTATTGTCAAGCAGAAGGCGTTGACTTTGATGAAACTTTTGCTCCAATTGCAAGACTTGAAGCCATCAGAATATTTCTGGCTTATGCAGCCCATCTGTAGTTCAAAGTCTTCCAGATGGATGTCAAAAGTGCGTTTCTTAATGGAACATTGGAAGAAGAAGTTTATGTTAAGCAGACTCCAGGTTTCATCGATGAGAAGCATCCTCATTGGGTTTATAGACTGAACAAAGCATTATATGGTCTAAGACAAGCCCCAAGAGCCTGGTATGATACTTTAACTAAACATCTTCTTAAAAATGGCTTTCAAAGAGGTGCAATAGATAATACCTTATTTATCTTGAAAGAAAGAGGTAATATCTTATTGGTACAAATTTATGTTGATGACATTATATTTGGTTCAACTAATGATGCAATGTGTAAAAAGTTTTCTAAAATCATGTCATCTGAGTATGAGATGAGTTTAATGGGTGAATTAACATTTTTCTTAGGTCTTCAGATTAAGCAAATTGAAAATGGAATTTTCATAAACCAAGGAAAATATGTCAGAGATTTGTTAAGAAAATACAAATATGATTCAATCCCATCAAAAAAACACACCTATTGCAGCACCATTAAATTTGGACTCTGACCCAACTGGCAAACCAGTTAACATAACTGACTATCGTGGTATGGTTGGTTCACTGATGTACTTAACTGCCAGTCGACCAGATATAATGTTTGCAACATGTTTATGTGCCAGGTTTCAGGCTAACCCTAAAGAATCACATTTGCACGCTGTTAAGCGTATCTTTAGATACCTGAAAGGGTGTCCTAATCTTGGTCTTTGGTACCCCAAAGGCTCAGGATTATATCTAATGGGTTATTCAGATTCTGATCATGCAGGTTGTAAGATAGATAGAAAATCAACAACTGGTGGTTGTCATTTCCTTGGAGGAAAACTGGTAAGTTGGACCAGCAAGAAGCAGACTTCAGTCTCTATGTCCACTGCTGAGGCAGAGTACATTTCTGCGGCCAGTGCTGTGCCCAGATTCTCTGGATCAAGAACCAGTTACTAGATTATGGTCAAAAGTATACAAGGACCCCAATCTTTTGTAACAACACCAGTGCAATTGCTATATCTCACAACCCAGTGATGCACTCCAAAACAAAGCATATTGACATCAGGTATCATTTTATTCGTGATCATGTTATGAAAGGAGACATTGAATTACATTTCATCCCCACTGGCAAACAGTTAGCTGATGTTTTTACAAAACCTCTCGATGAGAAAACCTTTAAACATCTCATCAGCGAACTGGGAATGTTAAATCCTTAAAACTGGAGCTTTCTTTGTTATTGAAACGCGTCAGTGACACTGATGAAGTTCTCCAGTTGAGGAGGTCCAGATAATCTTTGCTCGCCAGGCTATCGAACGCCTTTGTGATACTATCTTGGCACTAATTGATTTCTGGATCATCATTTTAGGGGGAAAGACTCAAAATAATTTCTGACTAAAATTCATTTTTGTTTGAAAATGGCAACTGGAGAACTCTTCAGTTGGAAACTGGCACTGGACTGATCTCCAGTGACCAGGTTCAGTCTTGTCTTGTTTTTATAACGTTAGAAATACTTGGTCAATATTTGTGACACGTGATGATACTCGAGTGTTTTTAACCACTTGATATCGTGATCTGACGTGTTTAAAGCTATTTTAGTACTTGACAACTGTTTGTATTGGGAAAATAAAAAGTGAGTGGGTGCGTGGGTAAGATAAGCCGTCGTAGCATTTAATGCTGACTTGGTAGCATTTAATGTTGACATGGCAAATTATTATTTTATTTCAAAATTCAAACTTACTTTGTGAAAATATCTACAAAATGGATTTTGTTTAATAAAATATAATTTTGGTATTTCATTGGGATCTTGAATCCCTTATAAATACCCTTATTTACTCCAAACTCATTTACTTCCTTCTACATTCTTTCATTTACTTCCCAATCATCAAAATTGCTTCATTTCTCTCTCTGCTTCACAAATCAAGAACACTAATTCCCAAATTTCAATTTCATTTTCAAATGGCTCCTAGATCATCCCGTTCAAGAGATGTAAATCTCTTGACTGTTCCATATGCTCCTTCACCAGATGTCAAACCGGCATCTGGTGCTCCTAGTAATGCTTCGGTCATCAAACTAAATCCTAATAATCCGATGGCAAGCTTACAAGGATCACAAGGGTCCAATACCCTTATTGGTAGAATCCAAATTTTTTTGAAGGATTCTCCAATAGGACCCTCATTCTCTCTAAACCCATGCAAGTTGTTTCACAACTACTTGTGTGAGTTTTGGTACACTGCCAGTCTTTCTTCTGATTGTTCCTCCATCAGTTTCACATTAAAGGATGGAACAATCCAGTGTACCTTGTCCGCTGACGTATTGAGGGATGCCTTACACCTCAATTACTGGAGAGAGGGTGAATCTCCAGTCGTCTTGCCCTCAAATATAAATTTTCGCCAAGTCCTCCTTGAAATGGGACACAAGGAGTGCTTGGAGAATGGAGTGTTGAAGACGAAAGGTGCGATGACCATGAAGGGTCTTACACCTTCATGGAGGTATTTTTCATCCACCTGGTGGAGAGTATGGGTGGGAGTTCTGGTGGACTTGACCAGATCAACTCCTCACAAGCAGAAATGGCTTACTGCTTGTGGAATGGATTGAGAGTAGACTTTGCCGATATCTTGTTCAGAAGCCTGGTATAAAAACTGAAGGGCACAAGGGGTGTTTGTATCCCCTTCTCAAGGTTTCTCTCTCTCTGTTTTAAACATATTCTGGGTAGAGAAGCATACTTAAGTACAGATTCACCGTACACTGCTCCAGATATGTTAAGGAATTTAGACTCTCTGGTATCTGAAGCTGGAGAGGTCAAAATTCCAGAACGAATGCAACTGGCATTCGCTTCAACTAATGCACCTATTGAAGGTGAGTCAGAAAGGCAACTGGGCGGGCCTCAAAATAATGAGGGACCCTCCAGTTCGTCTAATGTTGTGGTTGAGGATAGAGCAACCATAACTGAAGCAACTCCAATCACATCTATCCCTGGTGAAGATACTTCGGTATATGATCCACCAACAGATGCACCCATCCAGGAAACTGGGGAAGGTCATCTGGAGACTGACCCTTCTGGTCAGCCCTCAGTTACGAGGAAATCCTTATAGAATCTTCGGATTCTGAAGGTACTGAAACAGACTTGGAGATTTTTGATGCTGCTGTACCAGATCAAAACCCTTCATCTCCAGTCTCACTTCCAGATGCATCAATTTCACTTTCACCACTCCAAGAAAATGTGCCTACTGATATATCTTTCCAAACTTATACCGCTCCTTCACCAACTGGGCAATTCTCATTTGCTCGAGAAATGCCACCCCCACCGACGTCGTTGTTCACACCTGAGCATTCTCAGCATGAACAACACATTGTTTTTCCAGTCCTTTCTTCTACCACCACTCCTATATTTCTTCAACTGCTGGTATGACAACTGGGGAGATTTCTCTTAGTTTGCCTCCTCCAGTTGCTCTAGTAGTAACTGCTGCTGGTCCAGTGACACCTTCTCCTTCGTCACTGGACAGTCAAGTTGTCTCTTTACAAGCCGATCTTCAAAACCTTCTTACCAGGGTGGAGGAGATTCAAAAGACACTTGACAAAAACACCAAGTCCTTCTCCAGATACCACAAAGATCACTTGACAAATATTAAGGTGGTTGATCTAGGGATTAATAAGTTTTCATCAAATGAAGACTTGGTGTTCAACAAGTTAAATGAGTTGGTCACTGGCTGCAATAATCTGGCTGGTACTTTGAAAGAAGCCTTTGACCTTACTCAGTCCAAGGTTACAACCTCAATCTCCAATCTGCTTGGCAACACTGTAAGAACATCTGAAGTAGATTTGAGGGAGATTGAAAGGCAGGTGAAGGAACTGATTGAAAAACCTGGCCTAGATGTAACTGAACTTGGACAGCAGTTGATGACTTCAGTTGGTCAGAAGATAGAGGATACGCTGGGTGCAAGAGAAGCACAATTGATTGAAAGGGTGATGTCTGAGATCACCAAGCTGGCCACTCCTCAGGTTGATCTGGCCCCACTCACCAGTGAGATCAACCAGTTGAGAGGCAGCATTGAGAATTTAAACACCCAGGTATCTCTACATGCTCAATCTTTAGATAAACTGACAACTGAAGTAGAGAATTTGAAGAAGAAGGATGATGAAGTGAAGGAAAAGGTTGTCTCTGGTTTGGATGAAGACTCCAAGATCTTAAATGAATTGAAAACTGGTCAAGAACAAGTAACTGCAAATGTTTTGACCCAGTCAAAGGAGACCAACCATTTATGGAGGTCTTTCAGGATGATGTGTGGGATTTTCAAGGAGTGTAAGGACATGCAAACATGGCAGCCTCTTAACCGGTTGCCATCTCACCCTTCTGAATGGGAAGGTATTAGGGCAGGTCTAGATGCTGCCAAGGGGGAAAGAAGTGCAGTCCTTCCACCAGTTGCACCTGGAAGAACTTCATCTGGAAGTCAAGTTGGAAGAGAAATGGTTGTAGCTGCCAGTACTGAAGCTGGTGAGCAAGATGTTAGGGGGAATGTGTTGGATAAAGGAAAAGGTTTAGCTGGTGATGCATCTGCCCAGCCGGCCACTGATGTAATGTTAGAAACTGGCAATGCTGATATACCTTCTCCAGTTTCAGATAGTGATAGCAGAAGACTGGCTAGACTTGGCAATGATATTAAAGAAAGAAAGAAGATGAAACAAAGAAACCAAGTTGAAGCCAGGGCACATCTTGCACAGATCAAGTTGCTTGATATGAGTGATGCCAATCTTTTGGGTATCACTAAGGAGGAGTATGCCAGAATAAAAAATGATCCCAGGATAGTTGACCAGTTGAATGAAATGCTTGATGTAGAACTGGACAGACACTATCCTGATGATGAAGCTGAATTTGATGCCAGAAGCTTGAACATATCAGTGGAGAAGGCTAAGGAGAATAGGGCCAGTGGGATTCTTAAACGAATTGAAAACTGTCAAGAACAAGTAACTGCAAATGTTTTGACCCAGTCAAAGGAGACCAACCATTTATGGAGGTCTTTCAGGATGATGTGTGGGATTTTCAAGGAGTGTAAGGACATGCAAACATGGCAGCCTCTTAACCGGTTGCCATCTCACCCTTCTGAATGGGAAGGTATTAGGGCAGGTCTAGATGCTGCCAAGGGGGAAAGAAGTGCAGTCCTTCCACCAGTTGCACCTGGAAGAACTTCATCTGGAAGTCAAGTTGGAAGAGAAATGGTTGTAGCTGCCAGTACTGAAGCTGGTGAGCAAGATGTTAGGGGGAATGTGTTGGATAAAGGAAAAGGTTTAGCTGGTGATGCATCTGCCCAGCCGGCCACTGATGTAATGTTAGAAACTGGCAATGCTGATGTACTACCTCCAGTTTTAGATAGTGATAGCAGAAGACTGGCTAGACTTGGCAATGATATTAAAGAAAGAAAGAAGATGAAACAAAGAAACCAAGTTGAAGCCAGGGCACATCTTGCACAGATCAAGTTGCTTGATATGAGTGATGCCAATCTTTTGGGTATCACTAAGGAGGAGTATGCCAGAATAAAAAATGATCCCAGGATAGTTGACCAGTTGAATGAAATGCTTGATGTAGAACTGGACAGACACTATCCTGATGATGAAGCTGAATTTGATGCCAGAAGCTTGAACATATCAGTGGAGAAGGCTAAGGAGAATAGGGCCAGTGGGATTCTTAAACGAATTGCAAATGTTAAGAAGGTTGTGAAGAAGGTATTGAATCCACCAAGAAGGATTCCACAACCAAGAAGACCACTGTCAAGAGATGCTGACCTTAGCACATTTGTTGAACCAACTGGCGAGGTATCTAATGAAGACATCAAGTCCGCTGTACTGGCTGCTGGTGCTGGGAGTATAAAAAATAACAAATGAATCTGAAGCAAGAAGCTATTACTCCCAGATCATGTCAACCAAAAGACATAGTGGTACTATCAATGGTGTCAATGTAACAATCAAGCCAGGCACCAAAGTCTTTCACGTTGAAGTTAGTTATACCAGAGGGCCACTGGTTAAAACTGACAATCCTGGTGCAATGCAGTATGGGTTCAGTGAATGGGTGGAAATGGTGAATGTGTTGGATGCAAAGGCACAAAAGAATAGGTTTGAGAAAGCATGGGTGAACTTCCTAAGGGGCAAGATTCAACATAAAGAAAATCTGGAACAAAAGCTGAATATTGACCCTGAAGACTCACAACCTATTTCTTCAGTGACCAAGAGAAGAAGAACTGGCGAAGGGCCATCTCATTAAGTTCTTTTTCCAGTTATCTACTTGTATTTTGTTTTACATTCTGTAACTTGTATAAATTTCATTTCCTTGTATAAATGAAGTTACCAGTTTGTAACCACAAGGTAGAAAATAGATTAAAATCTAACAAACCTAAAAGAAAAATCCTAAGGCATTTATTGATCTATAAAAATGCCTTGGGAAACTTAGATAGATTTAAATCGAACAAGTCTCTATCAGTTCACACTTGTATAGATACAAGAACTAGAAAAAGACTTGGCAATATTTCTAGACAAATAGGGGAAATTTGTTAGGACCAGTTCACCTGGTAAACTGGTCAGTCTCCAGTTGCACCTGGAGACCCAGTGAAACTGTCCAGTGAAACTGGAGACCTAGATGATTTGTCGAGAAAATATATTGAAGTCCAGTTGCACCGTACAGTCAACGCAACTGAAGACTTCCTCCAGTTGAGAACTGACCAAGTTGAAGAATCATTCCAGTTGAAGTCGAAGACAACAATTGGAAGATAGAGAATGGCAATGGCAGCGAAGCCCAGTTGACATTCTAGTCAGTTACAAACTGGAGACCATCAGTGGAAAGCTCTTACAAAGCTTTACACTGATTACGAGGAATTGACTTTTATGCTTTATGTACCTTTACCGGATAATAAGATTTATCTTATTATTTAATTACAAAAGGTACATAAAGGTGGTTAAGTAAAGTTGCTTTATCATGCGACTTTACACTGCTTTTTTAAGGAATTAAATGATATTCCTTAAATGCTCTCAACCACATTTGTACGGCCAAAGTTAACATCCCAATGTTAACTTTGCCTATAAATACAAGTCATTGCACAACAAGAATATTCAAGTGAAAAACATACATCACTTCACACTTTGCAAACCTGCAATATTCTTGGTGAACTTGTGCAATATTCTCTCAATCGCTAAAAGGAACATGTAACACCCGTCGTTTAAAAATATGGGTTTTCAAAAACTTTTCACCTAACGGTGTTAAATTGCGGAAGTAAAGACTGTAAAAGTCAAAACCGATAAAAACATTTCGGTTGCTGCATTTATTTGGTGTTACATGCCTTATCAAATAATAGTTCAAATGAAAACCCAACGGTTGCCCAACATAAAACAACCGTTCACACATCACTACATAAATTCGACATTAAATACGAAATGTAATGAATGTCTAAAGAAAGCATCGTCTAAGGGTAGCTAAGGCTCCTGCATTGCATCTACCCAAGCTCACACGTCCTGCATCTAGTTTCCATCAAGCTAAACCTGAGGGAACAACCACATTAAGAAGCAAGTGTTAGCTATAAGAATAGCTAAGTAAGATAACACTTAATTTAAGAGCATTTGTCCAATTAAAACAATCTTCATTATTAGACAAGTTTTATTAGGCACAACACACATCACACGTTCACACATATACTGCATTTCAACTTCGTTTCAATTAGGATAATCATCCTAAATGTGCCTATCCTGCATTAGTTCACACATTGCCACACGTATCTTCGTTAACTGCATATAAGTGTGCCCTGCATCACACCCGACTGGATGATTAGTCAAAAGACTACTCATCTTACGTCGTTAAGGAATGGCAAGCCAATCCAAGAGTAATCCGTATGTGGAGGTTGGTCAAACCCCTCGTATTACTCGCCCTGCGTTATAGAGACCACGTTGCGAGGAGCCACCCAAGCAACAACTGCATCTACGCACTCGCCCGGCTAAGGCTAGTACGGGTTAAGCTTAACAGTTTTCACTGCATCTGTTTTATGAGCTCAATTTCACACATATAGATTGGGTCCCTGCATTCCCAAACATTCACACACATATAGTCTAGGTAACACACATTCCTAGACATTCACACACTTTAACTTCATTACGTTTGGATCCTTAAACGTGCAAGTGACATAGCAACCTAGCAAGTCTAGTGAACTAGGCGTACAAGTCAAGCATGCATATCACACATCAACTTCATTTCTATATATCATACATATCAAGACACTTCATTAAACTACATCAACTGCATAACTACATATTACATTAAGCAATACTGCATTACACTACAATAGGGACTGCATCTCAGGTCTCATGGTCAACTGCATAACCCATAATACCTCCCAAGTAACCCATATGCCCACATGCAATAATAAGGTACCGAATGGAAGTGTTTACGATTTGAAACCAGCTTTTAGTTGATCCCCCAGCGTGTCAAAGTAGTGTATCTTACCTGGTAGTAGCGTACGCGTGCAAACAAATAGCTAATAGTGCTTATCAGTAATCCCCGACACCTATCGTACATTAACATATAAAGTATAAGTCATTTAGGACCTTAAATGGACCTTCATACGAACTTAAGACTGACTACGTAAAATTCCAGAATTACACCTTACGAAGATAACCTTCGTACGAACTTAAACTTCGTTCGATCTACTTTACGAAAATAGCTTCTTTACGAATTTAGTTGATCTGCCGAAGATAACCCAAAAATCATTCATACGAAGTTAATCTTCGTACGAACATAAACTTCGTTAAATACTTTACGAAAATGATTATAACTTGCGAAGATGATCTCTGAACGAATTTATATAACCAACGAAGATAGTTTACGAAATTAACTTTGAAATCCTTCTTACGAACTTAATTTTTGCCTTACGAATTTAACTTCAGAAATCCTTCTTACGAAGATAGCCTTCGTTCGTACGAACTTAGCAACAGATTCGCTAAATTCGTTCGTTTTTTCAAAAACGACTAAGTTCTTCGATTTTCCAGAAAACGATCCATCTAGGCTTTTCCCCAAACATGTTTTCGACACAATTTAACACCTTTTGATCATCAAGATCGATTACGGACTCGTTTAATCATCACTTTCAATGTTAATTACCCAAAACACCACATAAACCCTAACTACTTGCATAATCCCTTTTTAATCAGATTTGTTTCATAATTAACCAACCCCTAAACCTGAAAATACAACCAACGATTCAATGATTACCTGCTTGCTAGATGGCCGATCGATTCCAACACCAAAATACCCAATCGTTAGACCCAAAACTAGATTAATTGCTTTAGAAATCAAGAAAAGATTAGAGAGACTTTGTGTATGAGTTATTATTTGCTAATGGCTGCTCAATCAACCCTAATTACACCCATCAAAGCCTTAATCCCGTTTTTAGATTTCAACCTATGTCAAAATCAGTCCCTGGACTTCTAAACCCTTCATTATTGGCCACAAACTGCATTATTGACCATATACAACATTAGTCCTTCATTAAAAGGCACTACATAGCCTTTAAGCGACATTAATCACACTTTTATTCGTCATTAAAATTTAGACTTTTAAACCTAACTACTTTATCTACGTTAACCACACATAACTACATTCAAATATTAAGTAAAGACTTAACGACACCCAAATTGACTTAACGGCATTAGTCAAACGTTCAATAAAAGTTCGGGATGTTACAAATACCTCCCCCTTAAGAGGATTCCGTCCCCGGAATCTCATCAGATAGGAACAACTCGGGATATTTCTCCTTCATTACTGCTTCAGTTTCCCAAGTCAAGCTTTCTCCATGATTATGCTTCCACTTTATCAAGACAAGTTCAATCACTTTTCGGCGTAACTTCTTTTGCTTTCTTCCAAGTATCGCTACCGGTTCGTCTACTATTCTCTTCATTGGGTCAATACTCACGTCTTTAATAGGAATCACACTCGACTCCTCAGCTAAACATTTCCTCAAGTAGGATACATGGAAGGTGTTGTGAATTCCTTCCAATTCTGGAGGTAATTCCAACTGATATGCCACATCTTTAATGCGCTTCACCACTTTAAAAGGTCCAATGAAACGTGGACTCAACTTTCCCTTCTTTCCAAATCGGATAACTCCTTTCCAAGGTGATACTTTCAGCATCACTAAATCACCAACATTAAACTCAATCGGTCTCCTTTTCTTATCTGCATATGTTTTCTGCCTTTCTCTTGCCACACGTAAGGCTTCTTTAGCTACATTAACCTTTTCAGAGGTAATTTCAATAATTTCGGGACCGGTCAACTGCTTTTCACCGGCTCCATCCAACAACTTGGAGTCCTACATCTCCTTCCATATAACATTTCAAATGGTGGCATCCCAATACTTGAATGGTGACTATTATTATAAGCAAATTCGATCAACTTCAAGTGTTCATCCCATGCTCCACCATAGTCTAGTACACACGTTCTCAACATATCCTCTAAGGTTTGAATGGTTCTCTCACTTTGCCCATCGGTTTGAGGATGATAGGCGGTACTCAAATTTATTCTACTACCCAACTCCCGTTGAAGACCCTTCCAAAAGTTTGACACAAACCTCGAGTCTCGATCCGAAACAATAGATAACGGGACTCCATGTTTCGCAACTACTTCATCAATGTATAACTTTGCCATCTTCGTTAAAGGCACATCTTGTCGGGTAGCTAGAAAATGAGCACTCTTCGTCAATCTATCTACAATCACCCAAATCATATCATTCCCTTTCGGCGTTTTCGGTAGCTTCGTTACAAAGTCCATCGTGATATGATCCCATTTCCACTCGGGAACATCTAATTGATGCAACAAACCATACGGCTTTTTATGGTCCGTTTTCACACGTGCACATGTCAAACACTTTGCTACAAAATGAGCTACTTCACCTTTAATATCCGGCCACCAATAAATCGGCTTCAAATCTGCATACATTTTGGTGACACCGGGATGCATCAAATACCTACTTCTATGGACCTCTTCAAGGATCAACTCCCGGTTACCACCAAGCAGTGGCACCCAAATGCGACCCTTGTATGTTTTAAACCCACGGCTATTAGTCTCCATCACAAGTCGTTTCTTCTTCCCAATACTCTCGTTATCAATATTATCCTTCATTAATGCCATCTCTTGTGCTTCTTTAATTCGATCTAATAGACCCGACTTGGCCTGAACTTGCATGCTCATCAACTTACAGGAAGAGCTTTGCACTTTCCTACTTAGTGCATCCGCCACTACATTGGCTTTACCCGGATGGTATTTGATTTCACAATCATAGTCTTTAAGTAATTCCATCCACCTTCTTTGTCTCACATTCATCTCCTTTTGAGTAAACATATATTGTAAACTCTTATGGTCAGTGTAAAGTGTGCATTTAGTACCATATAAGTAATGTCTCCATAATTTCAATGCAAACACAACCGCCGCTAGCTCAAGATCATGGGTAGGGTAATTCTTCTCATGAGGCTTCAACTGACGTGAAGCATAAGCAATCACTTTGTCTCTCTGCATTAAAACACAACCCAAACCCGTAATAGAAGCATCGCTATATACCACTAAATCATCAGTACCTTCAGGCAAGGCAAGGATAGGAGCTTCACACAACTTCTTTTTCAACGTTTGGAATGCATTTTCCTGCTTTTCAGTCCACTCGTACTTCACACCCTTCTTTGTAATTCCGTCATAGGCTTGGCTATTCGGGAAAAATCCTGAATAAACCTTCTATAATACCCAGCCAAACCAAGAAAACTCTTAATCTCGGTAGGTGTCTTTGGCTGCTCCCACTTTGAAACAGCTTCAATCTTTGAAGGATCTACTTTAATACCTTCCGATGTAATAACATGGCCAAGAAACTGCACTTCTCGGAGCCAAAACTCACATTTGGAAAACTTTGCGTACAACTTCTTCTCCCTCAACACCTCCAAAACTACTTTCAAATGCTCACGGTGTTCATCCTCTGACTTAGAATAGATCAAAATGTCGTCAATAAACACAATAACAAAATGATCTAGAAAGGGGCGACATACCCGATTCATTAAGTCCATAAACGCGGCTGGAGCATTGGTCAACCCAAATGGCATGACCAAAAACTCATAATGACCATATCTAGTCCGGAAAGCTGTCTTTGCTACATCTTCCTTCTTTACCTTTAACTGATGATAACCGGACCACAAATCAATCTTTGAAAAATACGAAGCACCATGTAGTTGATCAAAAAGATCATCAATTCTCGGAAGAGGATACTTATTCTTGACCGTTCGTTTGTTCAACTCACGGTAGTCAATACACATGCGCATTGATCCATCCTTCTTCTTAACAAAGAGAACGGGAGCTCCCCAAGGCGAGGAACTAGGTTGTATGAACCCCTTGTCAAGTAACTCCTGCAGTTGCGTCATTAATTCCTTCATTTCTGTAGGAGCTAATCGATAAGGTGCTTTAGCAACGGGTGTAGCACCGGAATAAGATCTATCTGAAAAGTAACTTCACGATCGGGAGGAATACCGGGTAGATCATCGGGAAACACATCGGGGAAATTGGATACTACATCAACACTAGCAATTGAAGACTTCTCTTTTCTTGCATCAATGACATAAGCCAAGAAATGGCTCTTGTTTTTCCTTATACTTTTAATAGCTTTCATCATACTAATAATCTTTATTCCTCCTCTCTTCTTGTCTCCATACACCGTTATCACTTTACCCTCGGATATAGGCAATCGAATTATCTTTTGGGAACATAAAATACTAGCTTCATTTCTAGCCAACCAATCCATACCGATCACTACATCAAAACCACCTAAGGTAGTAGGTAATAGTTGGACTGGAAAAGAACGACCTTCAATCTCAATGTCACAATCGTCATATCCCACACGTATATTATTAACCGTACCATTAGCAATTTCTACCTCTAATGAAAAATCTAAGGGAGTAGTGACTCTTTCTAGTTTAGGAGCAAATAATGTGGACACAAACGACCTATTTGCACCTGAATCAAATAAAACAGAGGCAGGCTTTGCATTAAAAAGGAAAGTACCACTTACCACTTCATCGTTGTTCCTTGCGTCATCAACCGTCATTTGAAGAGCTCTCACTTTTGTTGCTGTCGTGGCGGTCTTCTTTCCAGCATTCTTCATTTGTGGACAATCGGCAATGAGATGACCCGTTTCCTGGCACTTGTAGCAACGAGTCTTGTCCCTACATTCAGTGGCAAGATGTCCCGACTTCCCACACTTATGGCACCTTCTCGTCTTGTCGGTACAATGCCCTTCATGAATTGTCTTGCAAAATGTACACCATGAACCATTCTTCTTTTTATCCTTGTCACCACTCGAACTACCACTTCCACGGAACTTCTTATTATTATTGTTATTGGAAGACCAATTTGACCTTATTTTAAACCCCGGCTTCTTATCATCACTCTTCTCAACCTTCTTGTCCGAAGCGAAATCATCGTCAAGCTTCTTAGACTCCTTGATTGCTTCAGTCAGAGTCTTGTGCTGCCTGCAGATACCTCGATAACTCGGAGGCAACCCATCAACATAGCAAGCAACCTGATCCGCATCAGTACGGAACAGATGGCCTACGAACTTCATCTTCTCCATAAAGGAACGAGCATAATCATTAATTTTGCCAACTTCAGCTGTCAAAGCACGGAACTCTTTTTCCATTTTACGCTGCTCATGTACCCCAATATATTCCTCAATGAATTTCTGCTTAAAGTCAGCCCACGTAATAGCAGTTACCATAGCCGGAGTCATCGAAATAGTAATGCTCTTCCACCAGTCCCGAGCACCTTCCTTCAACATCCTACTAGCACACAACACTTTCTTATCCTCGGGACAATCACAAGCTTCAAAAACCATCTCAGTATCATCAAGCCATTCCATGCAACCTACTGCATTAAGTGTTCCATAGAATTTCTGAGCTCCACACTTCTGGAAACTTTCAAACTTGAATCGAGGGGCGTGAACATCATTAGAAGGAACCACATTAACATTAGCATGGGGAATAACAACATCATCGACCGGCGGCTCAGTGTGGTGAGAAGGCACAGAGTGACTGTTACCAGTTCCTTCTGCGTTAGCTGCCAACGCTTGATTCAACTGTTCTTGCGTTTGGGCCAACTGGGCCTGAAGAGTTAGCACAAGATTATACATCTCCGTCTGGTCGGGAATCTGATCCACCACTACATCGTTAACTCTCGGAGGATTGTCAGGTGGTGGAGGCATCGGACCCAATGAGCCTGGTTGATTAACACGGCGGGGGTTCACACAATTCACATTAGCATTAGCAGCAGCATTAGCAGCATTAGAAGCACCTGTACCCGGATGGACCGGTGGAGTAACGCTAGCAGTAGCTCCGTCGCGTTGGATGTTGCGGTTGCGAGTGTTAACCATTTTCCTTCAATAAAATGGTGGAGTCGATAAGCGCAAAATAAAACAAAAAGCTCGTCGAGATAAGGCTAAAACATATCATCGTAACGTAAACATCTCGTAAGCCCTATCACACTCGCACTCATCCCAACCCATCCTACATCACATGTCATCTCTAGCTAAGGCATCCTACGAGTACCTAGCATGCACACCTTAAGTTTAAGTCCAAATCCTATGGTCAATAGGCCTTGGTTCACTTAAACTACTTCTCTGATACCAACTTGTAACACCCGTCATTTAAAAATATGGGTTTTCAAAAACTTTTCACCTAACGGTGTTAAATTGCGGAAGTAAAGACTGTAAAAGTCAAAACCGATAAAAACATTTCGGTTGCTGCATTTATTTGGTGTTACATGCCTTATCAAATAATAGTTCAAATGAAAACCCAACGGTTGCCCAACATAAAACAACCGTTCACACATCACTACATAAATTCGACATTAAATACGAAATGTAATGAATGTCTAAAGAAAGCATCGTCTAAGGGTAGCTAAGGCTCCTGCATTGCATCTACCCAAGCTCACACGTCCTGCATCTAGTTTCCATCAAGCTAAACCTGAGGGAACAACCACATAAGAAGCAAGTGTTAGCTATAAGAATAGCTAAGTAAGATAACACTTAATTTAAGAGCATTTGTCCAATTAAAACAATCTTCATTATTAGACAAGTTTTATTAGGCACAACACACATCACACGTTCACACATATACTGCATTTCAACTTCGTTTCAATTAGGATAATCATCCTAAATGTGCCTATCCTGCATTAGTTCACACATTGCCACACGTATCTTCGTTAACTGCATATAAGTGTGCCCTGCATCACACCCGACTGGATGATTAGTCAAAAGACTACTCATCTTACGTCGTTAAGGAATGGCAAGCCAATCCAAGAGTAATCCGTATGTGGAGGTTGGTCAAACCCCTCGTATTACTCGCCCTGCGTTATAGAGACCACGTTGCGAGGAGCCACCCAAGCAACAACTGCATCTACGCACTCGCCCGGCTAAGGCTAGTACGGGTTAAGCTTAACAGTTTTCACTGCATCTGTTTTATGAGCTCAATTTCACACATATAGATTGGGTCCCTGCATTCCCAAACATTCACACACATATAGTCTAGGTAACACACATTCCTAGACATTCACACACTTTAACTTCATTACGTTTGGATCCTTAAACGTGCAAGTGACATAGCAACCTAGCAAGTCTAGTGAACTAGGCGTACAAGTCAAGCATGCATATCACACATCAACTTCATTTCTATATATCATACATATCAAGACACTTCATTAAACTACATCAACTGCATAACTACATATTACATTAAGCAATACTGCATTACACTACAATAGGGACTGCATCTCAGGTCTCATGGTCAACTGCATAACCCATAATACCTCCCAAGTAACCCATATGCCCACATGCAATAATAAGGTACCGAATGGAAGTGTTTACGATTTGAAACCAGCTTTTAGTTGATCCCCCAGCGTGTCAAAGTAGTGTATCTTACCTGGTAGTAGCGTACGCGTGCAAACAAATAGCTAATAGTGCTTATCAGTAATCCCCGACACCTATCGTACATTAACATATAAAGTATAAGTCATTTAGGACCTTAAATGGACCTTCATACGAACTTAAGACTGACTACGTAAAATTCCAGAATTACACCTTACGAAGATAACCTTCGTACGAACTTAAACTTCGTTCGATCTACTTTACGAAAATAGCTTCTTTACGAATTTAGTTGATCTGCCGAAGATAACCCAAAAATCATTCATACGAAGTTAATCTTCGTACGAACATAAACTTCGTTTAATACTTTACGAAAATGATTATAACTTGCGAAGATGATCTCTGAACGAATTTATATAACCAACGAAGATAGTTTACGAAATTAACTTTGAAATCCTTCTTACGAACTTAATTTTTGCCTTACGAATTTAACTTCAGAAATCCTTCTTACGAAGATAGCCTTCGTTCGTACGAACTTAGCAACAGATTCGCTAAATTCGTTCGTTTTTTCAAAAACGACTAAGTTCTTCGATTTTCCAGAAAACGATCCATCTAGGCTTTTCCCCAAACATGTTTTCGACACAATTTAACACCTTTTGATCATCAAGATCGATTACGGACTCGTTTAATCATCACTTTCAATGTTAATTACCCAAAACACCACATAAACCCTAACTACTTGCATAATCCCTTTTTAATCAGATTTGTTTCATAATTAACCAACCCCTAAACCTGAAAATACAACCAACGATTCAATGATTACCTGCTTGCTAGATGGCCGATCGATTCCAACACCAAAATACCCAATCGTTAGACCCAAAAACTAGATTAATTGCTTTAGAAATCAAGAAAAGATTAGAGAGACTTTGTGTATGAGTTATTATTTGCTAATGGCTGCTCAATCAACCCTAATTACACCCATCAAAGCCTTAATCCGTTTTTAGATTTCAACCTATGTCAAAATCAGTCCCTGGACTTCTAAACCCTTCATTATTGGCCACAAACTGCATTATTGACCATATACAACATTAGTCCTTCATTAAAAGGCACTACATAGCCTTTAAGCGACATTAATCACACTTTTATTCGTCATTAAAATTTAGACTTTTAAACCTAACTACTTTATCTACGTTAACCACACATAACTACATTCAAATATTAAGTAAAGACTTAACGACACCCCAAATTGACTTAACGGCATTAGTCAAACGTTCAATAAAAGTTCGGGATGTTACAGAACATTTCACAACTTTAAGTGTTTCGATTGTCTTGAGAAATTCCGAGTGTAGATCAATTGTATTTCATAGGTTGTTAGGATATTTACATTCTTGTATTATCTTGGTTCCGCAACAACCTTGTAATTTATTTAACATCAATAAATAAATTACACATTGAAAATTACATATTGTCTCATCAAGTTAGTTTACAAGTTATTTGTATTATTGCATTGTTCTTTACTTATTGTCATTTAAATAAGTAATCTATCTAGAACTTGGTATATACTCACTGCAACTGGTCGTCTCCAGTTCAGTGCATATATTGCAAAGTAACTCCACCATCGACATAGAGGTGTCTTCAGTAGTACCATCTATTGAGTTGGGACTTACAACTGATGATTTTCACATATAAATTTTATTGGTTGTTGTAATATGTACAATACTATTTTGTGTGCCAATCATACCTAACTAAATATATTTTAAGATATATAACATCGTTGCAGCTTGTGGCTAACTAAGAGTCTTCTACATCAGTAAAGACAGTAACATTGATCATCTACTAAATAACTAGCGTTACTTTCATAGATTAGCCTCGACTTCAAACTTTTTTTCTTTCGAAACATATGTATGCCATCAAAACTCGACTCAATAGACGTATGCAATTTTCGTGATGACGTATAAAACGAAACAGTTAACATGGTTACCTTCTACCCAGAAACGAAAACTGTTTACAAAACCCATATAGCTAGAACCCTACCAATGATCAATCTTCTCTAAAATACATCAACTCTAAAATATATCTTGTTTATCGCTAAGCACCATGATTCGACTCGAGAATAGATTACTAAACTCGCATTTATATATATAGATATATATATATATAGAGAGTTTCCTTATTTTGAGAACCATTTTTTTTGTAAGAACCATGAGAACTCTTAAATTATATATTTGTTCACATGTTTTTTTTGTTCATTCACATGTGAAATGATATAAAAATATATGTTGTAGAAGAAACTTTTTCAAGAAACCTTCAAATTAGCCTTTTATGAACTTGTGAATGAATTTGTTCACGTTTTTTGTTCACATGTGACAAACGGCTATATATAAGGTTTCGGAAAAAAATTTCTTCTACAACATATGTTTTTATAACGTTTCACATGTGAATGAACAAAAAAAACATGTGTTCCAATATGAAATTTAAGAGTTCTCACAGTTCTTACAAAAAAATGGGTTCTCAAAATAAGGGTCCCCTATATATATATATATATATATATATATATATGCGTATATATATACATATATATATATATAATTGCTAAACTCGCATATATACTCATCTTGACATATTAAATAACGACCATGCTATACCATGTTGTTAAACGACACTCGAACCCTAAACCAATCAATTGTTATATCATATGTGACTCTAAATAAGTGTTTAATTAAATGACTAGAATGAATATTACCTCCAACGCTGTCGAATTGATGGAAGCGTAATGCGGATAACAATTTCTATGATCTCAAGCCGACTTAATTTTGCTGCTTTTGCTGCCACTTTCTTTTACGATGTTAGTTATTGGTTTTCTAATATATATTTAACCCTACGCAGTCCCGAATTTATACTGCTGTTATGCTAGGCCTAAAGAATTTGTTTATGGGCCGTTAGTTTACAGCCCAATGTCATTATAGTTCTCGTTTCTTGAATATTTGATCGATCCCTCACCACAAGTCCACAACACATCAAAGTCTAATCTTTACTTATTGCTGCTCTTTTTTTCTTTCCCATAAACTCACGCATGCACACACAAACGTCTCTGTTTTATTATTTTGTGTTTTCTTTTCAGCTAGGAATACATAACCAACACTCACATTATATAAAGTTAATGGCTATCATAAAATGAATTGTATCATTTATTCCCTCAGAAGATCCAATGCTTATATTTTAGTATAAGTGATGTTATTTATCTCAAAATGCATACCTCTAATCTATATAATACATAATTCTAAATGTATATACCTACGTCGCTAACACTTAAGTCTCTAGCACATAATCAAAACATGACAATATTATTAACTTTTACTCTAGTTAATAATATTAGTAAAACAAATAAAATTTAGGATGTTACAATTCTGCTACTAGTAGCGACAGCCAATGGATCCGGGGTCGGCACATGTGTGCTGGCGCAAGGCTGTCTGCGCGAGCTCGATTCTTTCGAGGGCGTCTGCGATCTTCTCACGTTATAAGAACCTAGTGACGGGTCGACCTCTTGTTCGGTCATTGTAGCTGATTATTTTGACCGTGGGTGGGGTCGAAAAAATTCGTACTAAGTGTCCCACGGATGGCGCCAATTTGTTTGATCAAATAATCGCACTATGACTCAACCGGAGGTGTGAGTGGGTTTGGGGTGTTTTGTTGGCGATTCCCTTCCGGTCAGAGGGTCGAAGACCGCTTTACGCCTATTGTTGGTGATCCTAAGCCGATTCGTGCGGCTCGGGGTTTATGGATGAATTCGTAGGTCGAATACGTGTTAAAAGGGTTTTTGCATGTAGAATGATGGCGAATGAATGATCTGCCGTATGGTTCTTCCTCTATTTATATAGAGGGTAAAATCTTGGAGAGGAAGATAAAGATTTAGGGTAAATCTCTCCTTCTTTTGTGATATATCCTAAGTAAGGAAGATATATCTAGGACTTTTGAATCGTATCCTAGTTTATAGGAGTTATTTGATTTCATTCCCTTATGGGGAGGTCGGATAATGTATATCCGTTTCTTGTCGTCCTGTGAGCTCCGTAGTCACGGAGGTATACTTCGTAGCTTCGGCTACGGAGGTGTCTACTTGGTATATATAATAGTACCTTTGCTGCTTACGAAGGGTCCTTCGTATCCAGTCTTCCGTACGGAGGTAGAGCTCCGTATATGGTATATCATCAATATATGTATATGAATGAAAAGTGTGTTGTTATATATATTAATGTACACGTTAAATATTATTAATAGGTTTGGACACGTGACGCTCATCGAACCTTTATAACTTGATTATAACACGGCATTCAAGGCAAAGGTGAGTTTCGTAGCCCCTACGTTATCTTATTTTAGGGTGGAAAGTGTACTTGTTCGTTAAACGTTTGTCGGTTGATACAATTGATTATGATATGAACGAAACGTTAGTTATCTAATTGTTTGCTTGTGATACGTGTTATTGGACGTTTATATGTGATGAAAGACGTTATTGTATATTATGTAAGACGTTATATTATATATTATATAAGACGTGGACGGTGGATTGACGAATCCACACCCGGTATGATCATTGCCACATTATGACGATATTTTATTAAAACGTATATTATGTATTATAGGAAATTATGTGTGCAACGTGAATTGTATGAAACATAAAACTTGTTTAAACGGAGTTCGTAGGTTTCTCATGACTTGTTGACTTGATTGTTATGTGATGACTTGATTGACGTATGTATTAGTGTCGGGATACACCGTGACTTGTCGAATGAACGTTGACGTATATTCTTATAGTTTATTGTTTAACCCTAGCAAAGTGAAATGATGGCATTAGCGGAGTATGACACTCGGTAACCCTAGAGGAGCCTGATCAACGAATCTATGGTTACCCTATGTCATATGAAAGTTAATGATCTCGTGGATTGCGCATTGTGGATAAGGTATAGTAGGTAACCCGGTATGTTAATGAGTGTTGGTTAGGTGGAGGGTTAGCCGCTGGTACACACTGTATACATACCCGACCAATACTTAGAGAGCATAACGGAACCGAATCCCGACATCCATTCAATATATTAACGGTGTGGAGGGAAAGCCGTTGGTATCACCTGTATACAAACACCTTTAATGTATTGAATGTTGAAGTTAAGATTCGGACTATGCTTTACCCGCCTTGTTATGACTTGACCCCTTTTATATTGTGTTAATTGACTTGTGAATTGTGTTGTTGATTGTGAATTGTATGATCGATGAAGCCTTAGATTATTGCCATGATAATATCCCCGTAGAGATATGCATGTTAGACGGTCTAGGGAAACCCTAGATGTGAAATACTTGTTTCGTGATGATTGATCTTGGATAACTCGTGTGTGTGAATCGTGAGAACTAACTTGCTAATCTAACACGTGTGCTCAGGATAATGGTTAGACCAAGGAGAGTCGTGAGAAATCGTCGTAATCAAGATGAACAAGAAGAAGTTGTAGGTGGACGTGGTGGTAGAGGAGGTCGTGGTGGCCGAGGTGGCCGGGGTGGTGCCAATCCTCGGGTATCAACCGAGGTTATCACCCAAGCCTTGAATGATCTCATGCCGGATCTTGTGGCCCGAATCTCGGCGGCCATGGAAGCTAGAAATGAACAAGAAGAACCGGAAGATGAAGCGGTTCAAGCAAACAATGAAGAGGATGAAAATGTGAATGCTAATGGCGGTGTAAATGGAGGAAGCTTTTGTTCAACCAAGAGGTTATGATGCGTACCACCAAGGATGTTTGTTTAAAGACTTCAAGGCTTGTGGAGCTCCGGAATTTGGTGGAGAAGGTGGTGCCACGGGATGTTTAGAGTGGCTAGAGAGAATTGAGTCGATCATTGCTCGTAGTGGTTGCGCCTATGGCAACGAATTACTTATGCCACCGGTATGTTGAAGGGTGATGCCCTTGAATGGTGGAACTTGGAGGTGGATGAATTGGGGATTGATGGGGCTAACAACCTACTTTGGGGAGACTTCAAGAGGATGATAATTGCTAAGTATTGCCCGGCACACGAGATGAGAAAGTTGCAAGAAGAATTTTCTAGTCTTACCATGAAAGGGGGAGACTATGAGGGTTACACTCGCCGTTTTGGCCAACTCTCTAGGCTTATTCCCCATCTTGTAAGACCCGAAAATGTAAAGGTTGAGAAGTATGTTGTGGGATTGCCTCGTGAGGTGAGAGTGCTTGTTGCTCACCCCACCATGCCATTGACAATCAAAGAGGCAATCAACCGCACCGCTAGTGTGACAATGGAGCTTGTGAGGGGTGGTAAGTTGAGTAAATGATGGCAAGAGAAAAGAGTGGCTGAGTCAAGTGGCACCAAGAAAGATGAGAGGCGTGATCATAAGCGCCATGGTCTTGGTGGAAAGGTTTATGCGGCGGTTGTACCGGCAGTGGGTCCTCCAAAGGTGGTTATGCCGGGGCTAGTCCTTTATGCCCTAGGTGTAACCGTCATCATTGGCCCACCATGAGATGTGATGTTTGTTTCCATTGCAACCAACCGGGTCACACTTCAAAGTTTTGTCCTACTAACCGTCGAGTTGCTCCTTTGAATGTTGCTCCTCTCAATGCAAGACGTCCCCCGGTGGCTCCGGGTACTTGTTATGAATGTGGTAGCCAAGACCACTACCGTAACCGGTTCCCAATTCATTGGTCAACAAGTTCAAGTGACCGTGCACCCTCAACTTCAAATTGCCGGTCCCAATCAAAACCGGGGAAATCAAGGCAACAACAACATCCAAGCTCCACAACAACTTGTTCCCGTGGACGAGCTTTTGCCGTGAATGCGGCCGAAGGCTCGTGTTGATCCAAACGTAACGTCTTGCAGGTACATTTCTCCTCAACAATCAATATGCCACCGTATTATTTGATTCCGGGGCCGATTTTAGTCTTGTCTCCAATGATTTCATACCGTTGATTGATGCTAGCCTTAGTCCGTTATCTTATTACTTTGAACTTGAAATGGTAACGTGGTTAACTAAAATTGACCAAGTTGTTCGTGATTGTACTTTAGAGTTATGTGACCACCCGTTTCTCATAGACCTAGTTCCTTTTGATATCGGTAGTTTTGATGTGATTGTGGGTATGGATTGGATGTCGGCAATGAATGCGGTTATAGATTGTGGTAGTCGGGTAGTGAGAATTCCATTAGAAGACGGTGAAGAGTTAGTGGTTCAAGGCGAGACGACCGAGCCGTGGGAAGGAAAAGTATATAGTGTCAACGTCACGAAAGTTGAATTGAAGACCGTGCCCGTGGTTAATGGGATTCATGGATGTATTTCCAGATGACCTACCGGGTTTGCCTCCATCTCGTGAACTCGATTTTCGTATTGATCTATTCCAAATGCTTCTCCCGTGGCCAAAGCACCCTATCGCTTAGCCATAACCGAAATGCAAGAGTTGGCCGCCCAACTCAAAGAACTCCAAGAAAAGGGTTTCATCCGCCCTAGTCAATCACCGTGGGGTGCACCGGTTCTATTTGTCAAGAAGAAAGACGGCTCTTTTTGTATGTGTATCGATTACCGGGAACTAAACAAGCTCACGGTGAAAAACCGTTATCCCCTTCCAAGAATTGACGACTTATTTGATCAACAGGAAATGATTTCCATGATCCCAAACACCGTGGACTCACACAAACGACTCCACAACAAAGTCTAGACGAATTCAGCATTACACGTATGTCAAAAACCATGTTTTTTCACAAACCATTACCCAAACTATTAACAAACTGTTATAATACATTAAACATAACTATTTTATCTAACAATAGCCTTTGAAATCACCTCAATACGATTTTTCATTAATTTTGTATGAATTTTTGAAGATTGACTTGTTGAACTCGTCTAGAATCTGACCACTTTTAGAAATCAGTGTTTTCGGACAATTACAAAGCAAAATCAGAGAAAACTTTCTTCTAGATGAATTTAGGAGACACATAGACCTTTTTAAAAATGTAAGGCTCGACTTCTATAGATTTATAATGAATGAGTTATGAATTTTTCAAAACAGATGAAATTTCAGCCCTACTGAACCCTTGTTTTTCAAGTAACTCGACCCCCAAACCATTCCAACATCCAACCACGACTTCCAGGACTTAAATACACAGAAAATATGACCTAATGAATGGTTTCATACCATCCCTTGATCCTGAAATCGTGTACAAACAATCTAGGTCATGTAAGGTACCCGAAAACGACACAAACTCGATCAAAACGTTAATTAATCACCCATACAGGTTATGACCAGAACTGAGGCACCAATTGATATCAAAATGATCAGAAATAGATGGAAAAATACGATCACTACCTGTAGGGGTAATCAAAGGCACGAAAATCACTTCAATCGGATCCGAATCAATACCAAAACCACAAGAATTGCTAAGGGATGTTTAGGGCTTTCTTTTTAGGTCATAAAACTCAATTAGAAACTGAAATTGATCCTAAATGGGGGCTATTACACCCTAATACAGCAGATATAAGTTTTAAAAATGCTCACTTAGACCCCTCGAGTCTCCAATATAACAATATCGTCTCAATTAACAACACTACTTACTATGAGAACACAAAACGACTTTAGCACTTAAATGACACACATATATCTACTTAATTACCACATAATAACTCATAAAAACACATAATTATTCTCAGGTTAGTTATCTACATTAATTAAAACACTACTTAACGGACTGGCATTGACTTACGGTCAAAGTTAACGGAGTGAACAAAAAAGTTTGGGGTGTTACAATTACCTCCTCCTTAAAGGATTCTGTCCCCAGAATCTACTTGACAACAAATAAATGCGGGTACTATCCCTCATCATTGTTCAGTATCCCACGTCTATTCTTTATAATGCCTCCACATGTTCAACACAAGATCAATTAGCTTCCTACAATGCTTCTTTTGTTTCTGGCCAAGAATCTCAACTGGTTCATCCACCATTCTCTTCTTCGGATTAATACTAATGTCTTCCAAAGGTATTACGCTCATCTCCTCCGCTAAGCACTTTTCAAGTACGAAACATGAAAGGTGTTATGAATACCATCTAACTCTAGAGGAAGATTCAACTGGTACCCTAGCTCATTGGCCCATTTTACGATCTTGAATAGTCCAATGAAACGAGAACTCACTTTTCACACTACCACATCAAACGGTGTCTCTCGGAGATGACACTCTCTATGTACGCGGATACTCAAATGAACTTTATTACCCTACTCCCATTGTGATAACTCTTATAGAAATTAAAGACATAACCGACCGTCTCAATCTGAGACAATTGATAATGAAACTCCATGTCTCGACACAATCCCATCAGCATAAGTTTTGGCTAACTTATCTAATGGCGTTACCTCACTTGTAGCTAAGGAATAAGCACTATTAGTTTACCCACTGACCCATATCATCCATATCATTTTATATGTTACATAATCCATAATAATATAATCATGTTTCTAGTATGGGATCTCAATCTACTACAAACTAGAATAAGACATTTAATACATAATCTTGACTCAAGAATACATAATCTTGACTCAAGGACAGTTTACACACTGCTTAATAATATTATTAGCATCTAGCTTCTTACTAGACCAGAGATGCTTCTTTCTAGACCATCAATAAGTGGTCATTAGGTCACTGATCATTTGATCGAGAATCGAATGTATGGAATACCTCGATTAAGGAACTTCCTCAAGTAACAACTCTCGGTTACTTCTAAGCTTCAACACCAATGTTCTCTCTTCCGAAGATCTTAAAACATGAATGCTCGATACAACTAACCTTGATTAGACCCAAACCCTCATTAGCACCACTATCATCTAACAAAGCATCAAATTGGGCCGACTTTATACAACCAAGCAAACCTAAATTCAATTAACATGGTATGTAATCGACAATAAAACATTATCCTAGCCTACTTCATGTATCGGCAAGAACAACAGCTTTCTAGAATGACCCTTAATCTCACACATCTAACTTCTCAGCAATTCTTAAGACACGGAAAACATAGTGCACTTCATGCCGCACATATGACGTCTTTATAAGTTAAGAACAAAACGATAGCAACAAAGCTCCAAGTCATGTGTCGGGGAATTCTTCTCACAAGGCTCCAATTGACGTTAAACATAACCAATTACCTTACCCTACGACATCAATACCCATTCCAAAATAGAATGAGAAACAACATAACAAACAACTATATCATTAAGTGCCTTTGGGTAGGGCGAGAATAATAGTTTCGCATGCTTTCTTCTTCAAAGTTTGAAAAGATTACTTAACTCTACATAAACTTCACCTCTTTCATCATTAACCCGGTCATAAGCTTAGCTATATGACCAATACACCAAAAAAGAAGACTTAGAACAAATAAGAAGGTCATCAACGGAAACAACGACAAAAGGTTAAAAAGGATGTCACACACGGTTCATTGAATCAACAAAATCAACTCGACATTGGACAACTCCAGAGTATGACATGAAACTCATAATGCTCAGATCTAATCCAAGAGTGTTTTTCTCATCATCTTCTCTTTTACAGCTAGGATAAAGCTCCCCAAAGCGAGGAACACGAAAGAATGCAGCCGATATTAAACCACTCTTAGAGTTGAGTCATCAACTTCTTCCTCCCAGTGGGAGCGAGACGATAAAGAACTTAAGCAACAAGAGCAGCACTAAAAATACAATCCACATAAAACGCCACTTCTCTATTAGGAAGACCAGAAAGGTCACCAAGAACACCACAACTCACACATCATTAGAAACCAGAGATTCTACCTTGCGTGAATCAATCACAAAGGTTAAAAATGATTACTCTTCTCTCGAGTACTCTTAAGAACTCACATCAAGGAAATAAATTTCCAGCTGCACTTTTATTTGTAACGATGAACATAAACCAAACTACCATCGGAAGTGGTAATACGCACGATTTTCTTATAATTCAGAAAAAACAACATCATTTATCGAATCCCCCTTAGCAACCACATCTAAACTAGCTAAAACGGATAATAGAAGTAACTGAAAGGACCGACTCTTAACCTCAATAAAGCAATTGTATAGATCCCTAACTACTCATCAGAAGATATCCATCAGCTACTACTTCATCCGAGGTTAATCTAATTTGCGTGAAAAGTTAATCAATAAACACCCTAAAAGAATGACTCTCGCCTCACCACGAATCGTTGCAAGTTACCATAAGTTATTTCATTATTTAGGACCGAGTCCACAATATGCAAATCTTCACTCCTGCGTTCCACACGTACAATATCATTACCTCCATTGAGGAAAAGAATAGAACTCGACACGCTCCGCAATAGCAACAAATGATCACCGGTTGTGCATTATACACGCTCACACCAAGCACTATTACAACTAAACTTGAGGTTTGCCTCAAGTTGCAACACTAGTTATACACACTACATACATTTTTTCAATAAGATTATTTTTACTTCATTGAGTACACAATTTCATACATGTCACTCACCAATATTACTAAGTTATAACTAAGTGGGTACTCACCACTCATAAGGATGTATTCACTACTTATCAATCTCATCAACTAAATTCCATCTCACACCGGTCAACACAAGCATAGCCATAAACACACTTGCGTCATGATACACTTGCAATTATGTTCCGGACCATAATTGTAATTGTATCCTTTCACACGTGTGTTCAATACCCCACTTGTGTATTACCGATTACATCTCCTCCTTTGGATATTCCACAAGTCTACTCATTTAAAACCAGTCTCACATCTCATCACTACCGGATACGTTCACTAACCTAGGGGGTTCGACAACAGTGTCCACAACTCATGCCACAACATTATCAACTTCATATACTACCTTTATTGCTACATATAGAATATCAAGGTTCCACATTCAATATTCCTACTAATTTCCTCATAATTCCCAATTCAACACACATATCAAAATAAATATAAGGGAATTAGTACAAATTCTCATAAGGAATGATCTACCGAAAGCACCAAAAAAATTAGTGACGGATATAGTGAAAAGTAAGAAAAATAAGGCTAAACAAATAAATTATGCAAATAAAAAAAATGCATAAAAGCCTTAATCTTACTCTCACACTCAACCCAAACCCGTCCTAAAATCAAGCTCCTTAAGGCCAAGGCACAATTACCTAAGCTTAAATGCGCAACAATACTACTAGTCTAAGTCCATGACCCACACCTATGGTCAATGGTTCACTTAAACTACTGCTCTGATACCAACTTGTAACACCCTACTTTATAAAAATATGGATTTCAAAAACTTTTCAACTTTGAACATAACACCGTTAACAAAATGCGGAAGCGACGTATAAAAATCCCATTTGATTCCTAACAGAATCGATAAAACATAACAAATGTCTCAAAAGGTGTTACCAACAAGTATCATCACAATAATCCAAATGAAATCCACAATTAACTAAAAAAATAACCGACTTAGTAACGACCAAATGACTAAATAAATATGTCTACTTAAATAAAGGTAGCTATGGGTAACTAAAGCCGAAATCCAAATGCTCCAATAAATGCTACCCATCTCACCAGTGAGCTACCAAGTCACCAGTCCAACGCTTAACCTGAGGGCACAACATATTTCCACAAAACAAGTGTCAGCTATTAAAGCTGAGTAAGATAACATGTTAGTTTAATAAAAGAGATTGCCAATTAAATCACTTTATAAAACAACTCATGCATATATAAAGGCACAACAACAATATCAACACAATCAACATAATTAGGAATATCAAATCCTATCATGTGCCTAGCAATCCTCCAATATCAACACAAGGCACGTAACTACTCAAGCAACACAATCCACGCAAAGGTTATGCCAAATAGAATCTGCACAAATAAGTTGTGTGAGGCGGCCATACAGCCGGACAGGAAACCTCACACCCGACCAGATGGGTAGACCTTTCGGTGGTCCATCATTGTCGTTATGGATAGGCATAACCAAATCCATGAGTAACCCGTTACTACACTGGTGGTCAGTCACTTCACCCGAAATTACTCTACCAACGCTAATTGGGTCAAACGGGAAACATGTACAGTGCCCCCGAGTGATCAACGCAGCACAACTAGCCTAAATAGGCTAACTGTGGGTTAAGCTTAACTCGTTCAACGCTATGCTCGAGACTTATCAACACTAGTGGATTTCATCCACCCAACGCATCTACACAATTAGGTTGCAACCATTCTACTCATCAACACTTATTCAACACTAATGGATTTTACCCATTACTACTCATCAACATTAGGTCATTTAACATGCACGTGACATGGCAACTTAAATCATGTCTAGTGTACTATGTCAACAAGTCCACACAAATCAATCACAACACAATCACAAGCTACATTAAGCATCAACACAGCAACTAAGCTCATAACTATTCAAACATACAACATAAACCTCATCACAAGCTACATTAAGCATCAACACAGCAACTAAGCTCATAACTATTCAAACATACAACATAAACCTCATCACAAGCTACATTAAGCATCAACAAAGCAATTAAGCTCATAACTACTCAAACATGCAACATAAACCCCGTGATTAACCTCCGACAAGTATCCCACACCCCACATATGCATGAGATAGTTTAAAAATCATAAAATAGGGATTTATTATCAAAGGTAAGTTTTGTTGTGTCCCTCGTGTGTCAAAAGTAAGTTATCTTACCTCTCGGAGCCTCTTAAACAAAAACAATGTGTTACCGTCCTTGGTATGTGTCCCCGACAACCTATGATCAATATATAATTAATAAATATCAAACATCTCTGATTATACAACGGAAATGATTTCCATGATGCCCAAACACCGTGGACTCACACAAATGACTCCACAACAAAGTCTAGACGAATTCAGCATTACACGTATGTCAAAAACCATGTTTTTTCACAAACCATTACCCAAACTATTAACAAACTGTTATAATACATTAAACATAACTATTTTATCTAACAATAGCCTTTGAAATCACCTCAATACGATTTTTCATTAATTTTCTATGAATTTTTGAACATTGCCTTGTTGAACTCGTCTAGAATCTGACCACTTTTAGAAATCAGTGTTTTCGGACAATTACGAAGCAAAATCAGAGAAAACTTTCTTCTAGATGAATTTAGGAGACACATATACCTTTTTAAAAATGTAAGGCTCGACTTCTATAGATTTATAATGAATGAGTTATGAATTTTTCAAAACAGATGAAATTTCAGCCCTACTGAACCCTTGTTTTTCAAGTAACTTGACCCCCAAACCATTCCAACATCCAACCACGACTTCCAGGACTTAAATACACAGAAAATATGACCTAATGAATGGTTTCATACCATCCCTTGATCCTGAAATCGTGTACAAACAATCTAGGTCATGTAAGGTACCCGAAAACGACACAAACTCGATCAAAACGTTAATTAATCACCCATACAGGTTATGACCAGAACTGAGGCACCAATTGATATCAAAATGATCAGAAATAGATGGAAAAATACGATCACTACCTGTAGGGGTAATCAAAGGCACGAAAATCACTTCAATCGGATCCGAATCAATACCAAAACCACAAGAATTGCTAAGGGATGTTTAGGGCTTTCTTTTTAGGTCATAAAACTCAATTAGAAACTGAAATTGATCCTAAATGGGGGCTATTACACCCTAATACAGCAGATATAAGTTTTAAAAATGCTCACTTAGACCCCTCGAGTCTCCAATATAACAATATCGTCTCAATTAACAACACTACTTACTATGAGAACACAAAACGGCTTTAGCACTTAAATGACACACATATATCTACTTAATTACCACATAATAACTCATAAAAACACATAATTATTCTCAGGTTAGTTATCTACATTAATTAAAACACTACTTAACGGACTGGCATTGACTTACGGTCAAAGTTAACGGAGTGAACAAAAAAGTTTGGGGTGTTACATTATTTCTGTCAATGGTTTTGCTTCTACGCATTTGGTGAAGTAGTCTATTGCAACGACCAAAAATTTGTGTCCTGATGCTGCTAATGGGAGTGGTCCGACTATGTCGATTCCCATTGCGCAAATGGCCATGCTGAGATGACAGATGTCATGTCCTGTTTTGGCATTCTGCTGACATTTGCGTGGAGTTGACAGTTTACACACACCTGTAATGTTGTTGATGCGTCTTGATGCATTGTTGGCCAATAGTAGCCAAGTCGTAATATTTTTGCTACTACTGATTTTGGCCAGCATGATGTCCGCAGATCCCTCCGTGCATCTCTGTAATGATCATGTGGGCCTCGTTCGGCCCCACACATCTTAGCCACGGTGTCAGGAAGGCCTTTTTGTATAGTATCCCATCCATAATCTTGAATTGTGGCGCCTTAATTCGTATTTTTCTGGCTTCATTTTTGTCTTCCGGTAGAAGCCCGCTTATCAGGTACTCTCTTATAGGTCTCATCCAGTTGTTGGGATCTTCCGTGATTGTAATTAGCACTTCTTTTTCACTTATTGACCTATTTTTGAGTACCTCGATTAAGACGTCTTTTGCTAGGTGGGAGAAAGTGAGGGATGCTAGTTTAATCAATGCGTCTGCTTTCTGGTTCTGATTTCTCCGTATGTGCTCTATTTCGAATGTCCCGAAGCAGTTTATAAGTTCGTGGACTTTTTCCAGATATTGCTTAATTGTTGGCTGCTTTGCTTCGAATTCTCCTTGAACTTGTTTCGCCACTAGCTGGGAATCTACATACACACGGATGTTACGGACCTTCATTTCCTTTGCTATGCGGAGCCCTGCTAGTAGTGCTTCATATTCTGCTTCGTTATTTGTTGTTTCGAATTCGAACCTCAGGGCATATGTATATTCTTTCTTATCAGGCCCTATCAGCATCAGTCCGGCTCCGGAGCCGCTTTTGCTTGAGGCCCCATCTGTGTATAGCTACCATTCCTCATGGTCTTGACCCTCAGTTATGGTCAGTGTGCTTGAGTGACTTATAGCTCCGGTCTCTTTGTTGTTGTGTCTCTGCGATGAAGTCCGCTAGCACCTGTCCTTTTACTGAACTTCACGCTCTGAACTCTATGTCGTGTTCTCCGAGCACGATGGCCCACTTGGCCATTCTTCCGGATTTCTCTGGTTTGAGTAACACCTGTTTGATTGGTTTGTCCGTTAGGACGACTATGTTGTGGGCTTGAAAATATCTACGCAATCTTCTGGCGGTATGAACTAGTGCCAGGACTAACTTTTCAAGCTCCGGGTATCATGCCTCTGCTCCCTGTAGTATCCTGCTAACGAAGTAGATCGGTATTTGCTTCCTATCCCTTTTTGCTAATAGCACGGAGCTCACGCATTCCGCGGATGACGCTATATATATGTATAGTGTTTCTCCTGCTATAGGTGATGTCAGGGTTGGTAGCTCCGGAATATATTTCTTCATCTGTTCAAAAGTTTCGTTAGCTTCGACGGTCCATTTAAAGGTCTTCTTATCAATACACCCCTTAAGTGTTTTGAAAAACGGAAGCTGCTTTTCTGCTCCTTTAGACAAAAATCTGCTCAGCGCTGCCAACTTCCCATTCAGGCTCTGTACTTCCTTTATGGAGGTTGGTGGGAGCATTTGCGAAAGTTTGTTTACTTTGGACGGGTTTGCTTGTATTCCTTTCTTTGTGATGTAATATCCCAGGAATTTTCCTTCTTCTACTCCGAATGAGCACTTTTTTGGGTTCAACTTCATGTTAATACTTCGTAACGTGTTGAAGGTTTCCTGTATATCTGACAATAGTTCATCTTCGCTTTTACTTTTGATGACCATGTCATCAACGTAGGCCTCCAAGTTCCTCCCTAACTGATGTTGGAAGGTCTTATCGACCAGTCGCTGATATGTAGCCCCTGCATTCTTCAGGCCAAACGGCATCTTTGTATAGCAATATATCCCCTTACTAGTATAAAACGATGTCTTTCCTTCATCGCCTTTGGCCATCTATATTTGATGGTATCCCTTGTATGCATCCAAGAAGCACTTTAGCCTGAAGTCCGCTACGGATTCAACCTTCTAGTCAATCTCTGGTAGGGGGTAGCAGTCTTTCGGCGTAGCTTTGTTTATGTTCATGAATTCTACGCACATTCGCCACCCCCCGTCACTTTTCTTTACCATGACCGGGTTGGCTACCCATATTGGATATACCGATTCCTTTATTATTCCTGCTTTCAAAAGTTCATCTACTTCCTTAAGTGCAGCTGATCTCTTTCCGCCGCTAAGGATCTCTTCTTCTGATGGATTGGGGTCAGGTGTTTGTGCTCATTCAGCCTGTGCTCCGTTATGAACTCTTCACCCTGTATTGATATTTTTCGTGGGACTCCTGTCATATCGGAGTATTCCCATGCGAAGACACCCATATTTTCTTCCAGCAATTTTCGGAGCTTCGATTTGAACTCCCCTGGTAATTGTGATCTACCGCTAACTGACTACAACACACTTACGGGCAGTGTACCCGTTCGTATGTAATATAGCTAACTGGCAAGACCAAGATCGAACACAAGGACTGATTGTTGTACTAAAGGTTGTAAAAATGCGAAACAAGTAAAAACGTTTGGTGTGACCGAATTGTCACTTTGCGTTTCTGAAAGCTATGTAATTAACGAGTAAAGTAAAGTACTCAACCGGTATTAATCGAGAGCACACGAAAGGAGTTTGAGTTGTAAACAAATAATTAAAAAGCCATCTATGTCGAATCCGCTACACAAAAAGTCTAGGTTGCCTATAGGTTAAGCTCAAAATTCTTTAGTGTTGGTGATAATAATCGTGACAAGACAAAAACACAACCGGGTGCACTCTGTTTGTAAAATCGACTCAATCACCTAATCAATCCAATTTCTTGCAACAAGTGCTACCACCAACCCTATTACAATTCCTCGAACTAACTAGTTTGTTTGATTATTTAAATAACAATTTTATCTTTGTGAAAGAAACGTGGTACCACCAACCGTTAAATCCACTTAACAAGTAATTTCTATTAAACTTGTATCTTTACTATCATACCATGACCTAGCAAGAGTTGTTCATAGACAAACAACTAAAATAATACTTGTATTCAACTAGTACCACTATCGAAAAATACAAATATCACCAAGAACACAAGATTAAGTAAAAGAAATCACTTCATTAAGATCTTGACAAAATGTTAAGTAAAACCAACTTGAATTCAAAATATTATGCAACCATAACTAATTGTTTCACTTCATCTTCATAGATGTATAGAGATTTAGCTACTTATAATGAAAAGAGCTAAAGATTCAAATAAAAAGGAGAACATAATGTACCAAATATAGAGAAATAATCCAAATCGAGGTTACAACCGAGCTACAATAAGTAACAAGAGCCAAAATTAATCTTCAAGTCTTCAAAATAGTTTAGATGATGAAAAACCCTTGAAAACCTTTCAAAATAGGCTGGGAACTAAGTGTGGAGGCTGGAGTGTCCAAGATTAGGTTTAGGGTTGAGTGGGGGCTGGTATTTATACCCCAGGAGAGAGAAAATAATGTTATCAGGCAGAAGTCGCGCCGCGAGGGGTGCTGGTCGCGCCGCGAGATGCTCAAAAACTGGAGCATCTGAATGCAGGGAAATTTCTCGCGTCGTGATTCCCAAAACTCGTGCCGTGAAGGTGATTTTCTGAAGCATCACGCCGCGAGCAGTGCTGGTCGCGCCGCGAGGAATGTCAGATTTTGGCATTTCAGCTTCGTTCTTCGTCAAGCTTCATCCGTTAGTGCATATGGACCAATCCTGAACCATTTTCTACCATTTATGAGCGATGTACCTGCTGTAGACCTGAAATCACTAGCAAACACCATAACGCACCACAAAACAAGTATAAACGGCTACAAAACAAGTATAAATCGTCCAAATAAGATGTGGGAAATATGTATAAATTGAGACACATCATTCCCCTACTGAGATCAGTTGGTCCGGGAACGCTGGGTTTATCGCGATTCCTTCTTCCTTATCTTGTTCCGCTGTCGTTGGGATTGTGACTTTCGTCTCTTCCTTGGCTCTCTTAACGCCATGGACATGTCTCCCAGTGTCGCATCTGGATTCTATCGTCCCTACCCCTTCTGGAGTTAAGAACTTGACCATCGAATGGATTGTTGACGCGACAATTCCCAGCTTTCTCATGGCGGGTCTGCCTAATAGCATATTGTAGGGGGAGGAATTGAGATCCTCTGTTCTAACAGTGGTTGGTTGTCCGATTTCGACAGCTAGGTTTATCTCCCCTATTGGCCAGATCCGTTCCCCTACGAACCCTATTAATGGTGTCTTAGCAGAGGTCATCAGGCTTCTTATCTGATCGGGGAGTTGCAGAAAGCAGTGTTCATAGAGAACATCGCATTCGCTACCCCCATCGATATACACCCTGTGAACCAGGATGTTGCAGATGGTGATTTGTATTACCAGCGGGTCTTCTGAGAACGTGCTAGCTTCTTTGGAGTCGAAGATTATATCTTCCGACATAGTGCTGTCTTCTACGCCTTTTCTTTGTCCTTTTTCTAGGGAGACTTCGAGGTGATCCATAGCCACCACCCCAAGTCTCCCTCGTTCCAGGGTTGAGGTCGGCCATTTAACTTTTTTCGATCAGGGGTGGGCTCGGTTATTTTTTTCTGGTCCCACGGATGGCGCCAATTTGTTTGATCCGAGAATCGTTCAATGGCACCGACCTGGGGGTCTGAGAATGTTTGGGGTGTTTGGTAGGCGATTCCCTTCCGGTCAAAGGGCGAAGTGGCCGCTTTACGCCTTAAGGTGTTGGGTTTTTCTCAAGAGGTGAATGAATTCTCTTGGATGTAAATCCGTCCCTATATATAGGGGTTAGGAGACTTGGAGAGGAGGAAAAGGAGTTAGGGTAAATCTTTTCCTTCTTAAAGATATCTTTTATCTTTTTAAGAGATTCGTGATAATCTCTAACTAGATCGTGTCCGGAATAACCGGACTTAGATATATACTTTCTTTATAGAGAATATGATGTGTATTTTCCTCCGGAGCTAGGTGATTTAACCCAGATGCTCCGGGATTATTTCTCTTTACGGAGGCAGTGCTTCGTATGGGTGTTTTATTCTTTCCCGGAGGTACCTTCTCTGGATACGGAGGTAGAGCTCCGTATAGGGTATATCATCAATGATCAAAGCGGGCTTGGAGAGATGCAAGAATGGCTTTATCGAAGGAATCTGTTTGGTCTTCTAAAGACACAAGAGTGACATATAATTCGTTATAGAGTTCTTCGAGTCGGGGTGGTTTTGATGAAGGAGATTGATGGTGAGAAGAGTTATCAGAATTATCATTAGATGAAGAAGAAGAAGAAGATGATGAATGAGATGGAGAAGGTGATTTATGTTGTTGGGTGATTAAGGCACGGTGGATAGCATCAGGTGGTAAACGAAGACCATCGGTGGTATTAGGTGGTGGTGAATGTCTTTTTGGTGTTTCAGAGGTGGCTTGGGCTTTGCCCTTTTTTTTGCTTTTCGGCTTGCGACAGCCCCCCCCCTCCCCCCGCCCCCCCCGTGGCTTGGGCTTTGCCCTTTTTTTTACAGAGCTTTTCGGCTTGCGATGGTGTCAGTGATGGAGGAGAAGGAGGTAAGTCCGATGTAATTATTGTTGTTGCTACTGTAGGCTCCGACAGGATTACAGTGCGGCCTGAAGGTATTTCTCCGACAGGGCTTCCTGATGGTTGGCGAAGTGATGCTTCAACATCAGGTTGTAGCATGTATTGGTTTTGCACGTATGCCTAACACAATATCACGGTCGGTGGAACTTCCGGGATCTCCTAGATTGCCCGTTGAACTGGGAGGTGAGCTAGGAAAATGAAAGGCGAACCTAACCTCCTTAAAGGTTTGCTCCTCAGCGCCTGTTTGAAATGCCTGTTTAAGAAAAGCAGATCCAGGTCTTCCAGACGTTCCTCGTGATGGATGGATATCCAACCACACTAAGTCTGTTCTGGCAGCATCCAAAGGATGTGCGTGCTCAGTATTAAGTTACCTAGGGGAGCTAGACTCAATTGTGTTAGAAATGAAAGTTGGGAGAGGGGCAGATGTCTCCTCGACTTCAATATCGTCATCCTCCAAATGAGGGAACGATAGTGGATGCGGTTGGTGCCCATGCAAAAATGAAACTGGATCCTGTAGAGAGGATCCAGAGTAGCGTGTGGAGGTTTCATCTTGCGAGGTTGGGGAGGCCTCGACTTCTAACCTAGGGGTTTCATCCCGGCGAATATTGGTTTCATCTATCGAAGGGCCAACGTTTTCTTTATGCCCTGATCCTAGCCCTGACCTCTCAACCTCTCCAATATGTTTTTCAACCCCTCCCTCAGGACCACCTTGTATCTCCGGAATATCCATAGGATCATCATGATGAACAAATGAGTCATCCTCAGGAATTGGTTCAAGAGATGGAGGATGACGAGCAGTTATTGCTCGGACGACTTTGTGTCTTAAAGAAATAGTTGAGGAGATGATGGTGCTTCAGGAGAAGAAGAAGTTGGAATTTGTGATGATGATGATGGTTGAGATTTTGATTTTGATTTGTAGTGAGTTTTGTGTTTCTTTGTCGGTGGTTCAGAAGATGAAGATGGTGGTTCAACAGTTGTTGATGGTGCAGTACATGAAGAAGGTGCTGTTGTTGTTTGTTGAGCAGATGAAGAGCTCGGTGACTCTAATTCTCCTTCTAACCCCTCAGATCTTATTCTCCTAGACCTAGGACCCTCACGAGGCGATCTCTGCGGGGCAGCTCTATAATTCATGAAATCTGGTTTGCAGCTCCCATAGCCCTCTCTATGAACACTCTATAATTCATGAAATCAGGATCTTCATGGGGCACCGAGCGAAGAAGAGAAGCAGGAATTGGCATGGGAACCACCCTTTCAGAGCCAGAATTAGAATATACAGCTCCAAATCTTGGAATATGACATCTTGAGGAGCGTGGAAATCTTTGAATGTTAGGATGTGCATTAAGAGTATGCTGAATAATGAGTGTGAGGAATCTGATGAAGGGAATGTATTTCTTGTGTTCATTGAACTTCCCTTTTACATTTAGCACCAAGTGCTCCCATGCAGTAGCTTCAAAGTCGAGATGAACATCATGGGATATGCCATATAAGTATGTCAGAGTATGAGACGTGATTGCTTCTTGGCCTTTTCTCGAAGGAGACAAGCAGTAGTTGATGATAGAGTTCAATGTGCTCCATAACCTATGAAGGTTCTTCTTTCGGAAGTCTTTTAAAGCATTTAGAGGACCATCATAACCAAGTTCTCTAACCCCTTGAAGCATTACTTGAGTTGATGGGGTTGGTGCAAATTCTGTGGCGCCTTCACGTGAATTATCTTCAGGGAATCCAATAATGGATCGGAAGTTATCGAGAGTCAAGGTGATGGTTAATGGTGTACCAGAAGTGGTGGGGAGTTGGAATTCGAAATATGGCGATTGGTTCCTCCCCCTTGGGTTAACATACTGAATTGAGCGCCACAGATGAAATAATAGTTCTTCCTCGATACCGGTTGTTGTATTTGTGAAAACGGGAAACATGGGGTGATAAGAGAGAAGTACGGGGATAATGTTGTGTTGAGAAATGAAGTGAATGAGAAGCTCGTAATTATTCTCCATTTCTTCCGTACAACCGTCTCTGAGGAAATCCATTCTGGAAATATAGCAAGTAGAAAATGTGGAAACATTGTTCCAAGGTTAATTTACTCAAAGAATGTAATCTTACACCATTTTTCACAGAAGATGATAAGGCAGTACAACACGGCGTTCGATACCTTGCTTCTTAGTGAAAAATGATGTAAGATAATGATAAACAGGTTTAAGTAAAATAAACAGTAATCTAACAAGCATTTTCCAAAGGACTACAAAGGTAGTACATCAAGGCGTTCGATACCTTGCATCCTAAGGAAACTGAGTGTTAGAAACGGACAATTTAGCATATAGGTTTGTTCAAAAATTCTTGCAAAGTGTTTCATATGAGACTACACAAGCAGTACTGTAGATGCAGATTTCTGTGACAATAGCAACGTAGATTTGGTTAACGTTTTTGTTCTTAGGAATATTTATGTAATCGTTGAATAATAAGTCGTTAGGACATATGTTTGTGTTTAATGATTACGTTTGAACTTCAATGTGATATATGTTTATGTTTATTATTGTGTTTGTGTGTTATATCATTGTTTTGCAGGTACAAGGACGTAGAGTCAAGGTTATAAGTGTCATAGAATGCTTAAACGATGGCTGAACGTTATGTACGAGCGAAATAAACGATCCAAGATACATGTCCTCGTGCTGACGTCAGCAGCATGTAGGAATGCCCTCGTGCTGACGTCAGCACGCAGACAAGGGTTTTGGTGGATCGAGCTCAATGGACTTCTTGTAAGGTCCAAGCCCACACGAACTCAAACATAATTAGTATAAATACTCACCTAAATTACAAATTAGGTAACGAATTAGAGATTGAAGGTCGAATTGTTGCTCGTGACTACTCCTACACGAATTAGCAATTCGTGTAACACCTTAGGTTAATTAATTACTCATTAATTGACTAAAGGAAATAGCAATCTAGTTATCTCAAGAGGATTCCGCACTCTTGACATAACGAATCACGTCTTATTTACGATCTATACGACGATAGGGACTTACAAGTGGTATCAGAGCCCTAGGGTTGATTACCAGAAGGTGTAAGATCGTGTGATTTGCTATTGATTGCAAATTCGATTCGAAATTCACGTTTTTCTCTAAATTCGTGTTTGTCTTCGCGTGACCTCGTGCTTACGTCAGCACGAGGTGATTTCCATTACGTGCTTACGTCAGCATGATCAGACCCTCGTGTCTTACTTCGTGCCACGTCAGCACGAAGACTACTTCGTGTACTCTTCTACTGTTCACTTCATGCCACATCAGCACAAATCAGATTGCTACAGTAATTATTTTTGTTTGATTTAACATATTAAAAGACTCAAAATGACTACGTACTAGTTGCTACCAACTCACCAAATGCCGTACTTATCAATCAATTGATTATGCATGACCATGAAGTTGGTCGTGGTAACTCACCTCCAAAACTCTTCCGAATGGAGAACTATTGGATGTGGAAGAGACGTTTTGAAGATTATATGTGTCTTAATGATATTGATATGTGGTTTATGGTGACACAAGGATATGACTGGCCAACTTATGAAAAGAATGGTGTGATTGGTAGTTACACCTACACAGATATGCCAGATGAGGAAAAGAAAAAAAATGTCATTGAAGGGAAGGCTCGTTCAACTCTAACAATGGCATTGCCTCAAGAAAGTGTTCATCTGTTCAAGAAACATAAGACTTCAAAGGAAATGTGGGATGCTTTGGAAAAATACTGTGAAGGCGATGAAACTTTGAAGAAGAATCGCATAAAGCTGTTAAAGCGTCAGTATGAAGCATTTAATGGTTTGAAAGGGGAGTCACTTGATGAAATTATTGTCCGATTCAACCATTTGACCACAGAGCTATCCTATTTTGAAGTGTCATATCCAGAGTCAGAACTAGTTGACAAATTCTTGGATTCTCTACTGTTGATGCATGTTGATGTGACAACAGCAACTTAGATTTGATTATGTCTTATTCATTTATATGTAATTGATAGATTATGGACTTCGTGTTTTAGTAATGATTGATTACATGTTTTGGTGTTATTTATATGTTTATATATGATGTTTGTTATGTATATCATACAAGTACAAACATAATATATGTTAGGTTTCTTGTACATAAAGTACTTGGAAAATAACTAAGCATAGATGTTGATGGTATTTATTACTAACGAAGATAATCTTCGTTAGGAACTAACGAAGATAATCTTCGTTTTATGGGCTGGACTGCTAAGTTCCATAAGAACAAAGCCCAGCAAGCCCAATATCGATCGTGAACATATATAAACGATTGGAAACCCTAAAGTGAGGTACCAGTTGATATTACACACACCAAAGGCGACTAAGTTCGTTTCTAAGCTATAGAAAACGAAGATAGATCACATAAGGCTGATTATATTGAGATAATTAGCAATATATACGATAACTAATCAAACTAGTTATCTCGTGAGGATTCCGCACTCACGACATAACAATAGACGATCTCGAGAGCGATCAGTGGCTATCGAGGGACTCACATCTACCAAAGATATGGATTGATTATGTTCATCATTTGCAAGATGACAAGGAATACAGTTCATGGGATTTTGAGACTGTGGTTTCAAAATTGAAAAATAGAGAAATGAAGAGAAAAATTAAGGATACTCATGCGGATTTCACTCAAGATCCGTCATTGTATCATGCTACTTCAGTTCATTTGGCAAGTACTAGCTCAGGAACTAATGCATTTCTAAGCGGTGTTGAAGCTACACCGATAGTAGATCCAGATGGACTTGCAGGATATGTTGCTTATGACAATACTGCTTCTACTGTCAAGAGCAATACTCAGTCATTTCATTCCATGCCAATGAGTATGAGTTCTGCAGAGGGAAGAATGAATCTTTATTCAGCCTTCTGTTCGGCTCACGAAGCTTATATTGGTGGAAAGGTTACTGATCCTGCACTGATTGATGATGATTATAATCAGATAGATCCTGATGACTTAGAAGAAATGGATCTAAAATGGCAGCTAGCTATGTTAACTATTAAAGTCATAAGATTTACTCAGAGAACTGGAAGAATTTTGGGTAATGGCACTAAAGGTTTTGACAAATCCAAGGTGAAATGTTATAATTGTGATGGATTTGGTCACTTTGCAAGAGAGTGTCAACGTCCCAAGAGGACTGATAATACCGTAGCAGGTAGACAAAACTACAATCAAGGCGGTATTACTCCACCCAATCATCAAAAGACTCAAGTAATGATTACATTTCCTGCTACTCCTCAACAGTCAGGTTCTCCTCAGCTTTTGGAGTCCAAGGCTATTGTTGTTCAGAATCCAGATGGTTCTAATCAGTGGGATACACAATCAGAAGACACTTCAAATCATGCTTATCTAGTTGAGATTTATGATGACTATGCGCATGTGGTTAATGAAGTTGTTGAAACTATTGATTATGCTGTGTATACAAGTGAAGAGACTGCATCTGAGATTGTCAAGCAGAATGTTAAGAAAGTTGCTGAGATAGTAAGATCTGAGAGTGAGGCTATGACAGCCGTAAGATCTTCAGAAGAAAATGCTGAGTCATCTAAACCAAATGATGACATTGTTAAGAAGAGCATTGAAGATCAAATGAAGGAATTCGTGATACCTGAAGGTATGACAATTGAAGACTTTGTTGCATACATGGCAGATTGTCAGGTTGCTAATCAAAAGGTATCGTGTTCTTTACTTACAATTGTCAAAGTTTGTCGGATGGTGTGTAATATGAACAAGAGGTGTCTAGCTTTAGAAATACCATAACTAGTTTAACTACTCAAAATGATGTCCTTAAAGAGGTAAATGACTCACTTCAGCAAGAAAGTCTCAAAAAGGAGACATAACCAGAATTAGAGTTTGATCCTAAGGAAGTTGTTTACTATACTCTTAAAGACTGTGATACAGTATTTTTTGATAGAGAAGTATCTATAACTAGGATTCAACCTCAATCTAGAATTGATAAAGTCTGGTGTGCAGAAGATAAAGAGAAATGGTTAGAAGAACAAGTTCCATATAAGGATAGACATTTTGCCCCATTTAAGCCTGTAAAGACCATGGAAGATGCAATTCAAACTCTAGATGAAATTGCAGAACTTAAGGCTTATGGAATACCAGTCCCTGAAATAAAATATGACCATCCAAAAAGAAGACAGGTTAAATCATGCTATACTTGTCGTGAAAAGGGCCATATTGCTAGTAATTGTCCACATAAGAAGTCCAAAGATCCTAAGAATGACACTTCAGTCAAGTCAAAGGATGATGTTGGATTTTCTGAAACCAATGGGAAGGGTAGACTAGTTGATCAAGTGAGTTCAAGACAGTTTATGAGTGCATATAAAAGAAAGTATTATGAGGATTATGCTAAAAGACATCCTGATAATGTAAATGCACAAAATTATGTCAAATTCTTGAACTCAATTTCATATGGTAGTACTGAAAACTTGGATCATGTTCATGAGCAAAATCAGTCCTTTCAAGATTTGAAAAGATCATCCTCTCAAAAGTTGAAATCTAGAATTGTCTCATCTCGAGATAAATCTAGTGATTCGGATATTAAAGCTCATAATAATAGATCTAAGACCCCTAAACGACAGGGACATTCACAAAATGATACTAATAGTAGTCATGGATGTGGAAGTCCGAGTTCGATCCGGTACACCTCATAGGAGTAATTCACCTAGGAATAAGCAAGTTCAACAGAATCGGTCACCCCCTCGTAGAAATGAAAATGTTTCTAAATTTTGTGATCGATTAGAAAGTCAACCTAGGTTTGGTCCACATTCGCCTAAGAGTTCTCCTCCTAAGGCTCGTTTCATTTCACTACTAAAAGAAAACAGAATTGATTATGAAAGATGAATTTGGCAAACCTAAACCTCAGAAGGTTTGGGTACCCTGCAGAAACTAACTTAATTTGTGTTCATTGTGCAGGGAGAACCAAGGAGCCTATCAGTCTTTGGTATGTTGACAGTGGATGCTCTAAGCACATGACAGGGGACAAAAACTTGTTGTCCAATTATGTTGATATAAATGGTTCTTATGTTAGTTTCGCTGGTCCCAAGGGCGGCAATATCTCAGGCCAAGGTGATGTTGTCAATGGGAAAATTACATTGGAGAAAGTCAATTATGTGGAACAGCTATCTCATAATCTCATGAGTGTTTCTCAGATTTGTGACAAGGGAAATCATGTCCATTTTACTGAGAAGGAAGCACTTATTTTGAAACCGAGGTATGTTATTCCTGAAGACTGGATCCTACTTAAAGCTCCTAGGAAGAAAGACATCTATGGCCTTACGTTAGGTGTTGATGATTCGAAGGATCCAGTTTGCTTATTAACAAAAGCAAATGAATCTGAATCTCTACTATGGCATAGAAGAATGGGACATATTCATTTCCGAAAGATGAATCATATTGTGAAACATGGTTTGGTTGAAGGTATTCCGATGAAAAGGATTAAAATGGAAGACAAATGTGTGCCTTGTCTGAAAGGTAAACAGCAAAAGTCTTCTCATAAACCAAAGAAAGAAAATTCTATTGCCAACCCATTTGAGCTACTTCACATGGATCTATTTGGCCCTGTGAATGTACGGAGTATAGGTGGGATGTATTACTGTTTGGTGGTTACTGATGACTACTCGAGATTCTCATGGGTATTCTTTCTTCAATCGAAAGATGAAACTCCACAGATTTTGATAAATTTCCTTGTTGAAACTGAAAATGTCTATGGAGTTCGTGTGAAGAGAATCAGGAGTGATAACGGAACTAAATTCAAGAATAAGACATTGGAAGTCTTTTTCTTATCCAAAGGAATCCAATATCAATTCAGTGCACCGTATGAACCACAACAAAATGGTGTTGCTAAAAGAAAGAATAGGACTCTAATCGAAACAGCCAGAAGAATGCTTGCTGATTCAGGGCTCCCTACTATGTTTTGGGGGGAGGCAGTGAATACAGCATGTCATATTTTAAATCGGGTTTTGATAGTTAAGCGTCTTAACAAGACTTGTTATGAACTTCTGCATAAGAAGAAGCCCAATTTACAGAATGTTGAACCTTTTGGTGTACCGTGCACTTTCTTGAAATATTTACCTCAGTCAAAGTTTGATCCAAAAGTTGAAGAGGGATTTTTCATGGGTTATAAACCAGGTACTCCAATTCGTCGGGTGTATAATAAACATACAGGCAAAGTTGACTTGGCTACAAATGTCAAGATTGTCAGTCATAAACCCGCTATACATTCTGGAACCGGCAAGAATTTCGATTATGACAGTGTGTTTCGTTCGTTACATGGTCCTTCTTCTTATTCAGGTCCTGACACAGTTGATGATGTGATCATTTTAAGAGATCATATGGACTATACTCCTACATCTCCTCTTGCTCAAAATGTTGATACTACTCCAACCAAAGTTCAGTCTAGTACTGTTGTTGGTGAAAGTAGTAAGAACAATGACAAGACTTCAGATTCAGATTAATCATGGATTAGGCGTCATGGATCCTAAAGATCTGCCTGTGGATGCTACTTATTATCGTGCTATCATTGGCTAATTGATGTATCTTACAGCTTCGCGTCCAGATATTATGTTCGCTGTTTGTCTCTGTGCTAGATTCCAAGCTAGTCCGAAAGAGTCACATTTGCTTGCAGCAAAACGTATCTTACGTTATTTAAAAGAAACCAAGGGCCTGGTCTATGGTATCCTATGGGAGGTACATTTGATTTTGTTGCATATACTGATTCGGACTTTGGCGGTTGTAACAACGACAGGAAGTCTACGACTGGAGGATGTCAGTGGTTAGGTGAGAGACTTGTATCGTGGCAGTGTAAGAAGCAGACATTAGTTGCTCAGTCTTAATGTGAGGCAGAGTATATGGCTGCTGGTAGCTGTTGTTCCCAGGTATTGTGGATTCAGCATCAACTACGTGACTACGGTATGGATTTTCTTGATACTCCTATTAGAATAGACAATAAGTCAGCTATAGACATTACAAATAACCCTGTCATGCATAAAGTCACCAAACATATTGATATTAGACATCATTTCTTACGTGACTGTGCCCAAAAGAAACTAATTCATTTGGAAAAGGTTATAACTGATGATAATCTAGCTGATTTGTATACTAAAGCATTTGATAAGACTCGCTTTGATAAGCTGATTCTTCTCAATGGTATGAAGAATGCTGATTCATATTAGATCTCTCAAGTCTGTAATAGCTAGAGTCATAAAAATACAAAAATAGTGTCTAGTTTAAGTTTGTATATAATTAGTGTCATAAAAATATAAAAATTTGAAAAATGAGAAAACAAAATAAATAAGATAGAGATTTAAGTTGATGCATTCAGATGATTAGAAGTGAGGATACTTTAGCTTTTAAGCCTGCTTAATCGTAATATAACTGCTTAGTTCAGTGATTACAATTTAGGATGTATCGGTAGGCATAAAGTACCAAGGTTTCCTTCAATCTGAACTTAAATGTATACAATGTTCTTGTGGGAAACATATTCAGATATATGGCCGAGAATGCTTGCTTTTCAGTAATGATTAGATCTGGTCCTTAAATTCTGTGAAAGATCTAGCATTATTATAGGATTTATTCAGTATATATGTGAAAACTTCTACAAGTCATGAGCATGAAAGTTAAATTTAGTTATAATGTGATAAAGTGTTATGAAATGTGTTTAAGTTAAGGGCTAATGTGGTCTTTGAGATTCGGACAAGTATGTCCTCGGGGTGTCTTTGTATACCTAGCCTACCTAAAGCTTCCAACTTGGGATAGGTTGTCAGAAAGTTCGCTACATGGGTCTCATAGAAAATCACGGGTTCCTTAATACAAAGAAATGCAAAAGCATATGATAAGTGAAATCACAAGATACTGAATTCCCCAAATGAAATAAATCTAAAAAGTGTCTCATGGTTTGTTTAAGGAAGTTTTTGGATATATATTGAATATTTGTTATTTTAGTGCTTGTGTCGATTACGGGAGTATATCTGAATGTGGGTCACATAAGTTCGCAAACTAAAATGTGGCATGAGTAACTTACTGAGTTACATGGTGACTGTCCTTGGCTCAAGTAATACGAAAGTGTCACATCTAAAGGAAGCTGGAAGTACCGAGTGTTTAAGAGGACAAACATACCGGTAATCGTTGTTGGGTCATTGTTCATAACTAATAATAAGAGAATTATTTCTCACCCACAGGCTTATGTAATTGCTAATCTGATCTAATCAGCGGAAACTTAGAATTTCTTGTAAATAAATAAAGTAGTTTAGATTTAAAGTTTTTTTTTTATTTTTATTTTTATTTTTATTTTTATTTTTACTTTTGTACTAACATTTTAGTGTTTGTGTCAGTTTGTAGTGTCAAACTAGTTCTTATTGCACGAGAGATTTGATAAGCATCTAATGATTCCATAGGAAGTTATATGATCCTTAGTGGATTATATGAGTCTTGTTGCTTACGGTATATGTGTTTAAAAGATGGATTTTCTAATATAAACATAAGTTGTTTAAATTTAGAAGATGACCTTGTTTTGAAAATTCAAAATATTTTTGAATGAGTTTCAGTATATTTTTGAGATTTCAATTGTTTATGGTTGATAAGTATGCTTGACAAAGATGTGACTTGACTTAGATTTTATTTTGCTAGGTTAAGATTTTGATTGTTTTTGCATACTTATGTTATTTGTTGATTTTGATGCATTAATGAAAGTTGTTAAGTGTGCAGGGTACAGATATCAATTTTCATTTTCACTTGAAAGTGCGGTTTGGACCGATCAAATTGTGATCCAATAAGTTTGGAATGCATTATGTGATAAAATTAAGGAATTTTTATGCATTATACATTGAATGTGTTTCTATGTAAGTTTGCATATTTTCAGGTTAAGCATCAATGGAGAAATGATCGATTTTATGTCAAGATTGTAATGTAAAATTGTATCTTTGCATTATTTTGATGACATGTTAGTATGGATGATTTATGGTAAGATTACATTTTCGAGCAGATACAAGGTTCAGGTAACAAGTATCTACAGGTTTATGTTTTCTGGAATTTTTGTAATTTTTCTTTATTAAGTTTCTGGAAAAATTGACAAAATTTGATGTGTGCAGCTCGTGCGTGCTGATGTCAGCATGCCTCGCGCTAACATCAGCAAGCCCACGAAGTGTTACTTCGGTCCGGCCCACGAACTTGATTTAAATATGGGTTTTAATCTTCTTTATTTACCTTTAATCAATAATTAACCCTAAAAATTAACCACACGAACTTCGTCTTCGCGCGCACTGTTCATCCGACCCAATTTTCGATCTTTTCATCTAGATTTCGTGTTTTTCATCCAGATTTGTTGGTAAATTCATGATCTAGGATAGTTTATTGATGTTATAACTTCGATAATCATTGATTACAAGCCGTTATTATGCCCAAATTTTGACTTGTTCTTCGCGTGAATAGTAACTTGGACGAATTGATTTATAGATCTTTGATTTTTTATGATATGGACTAAAATTGGACTTAAAATTAGATTAAGTGATGTTTTTACACCTTAAATCTAACAAAAGTTTAATGTAACATGTACAAAATCAAGATTAATTGAGGATTATATGTCGCGGTCACTGTTCACACGAAGCATCTCGTGTTTAGGTCAGCACGAGATCGTGTTCGAAAAAGCTTTTCTGGGCATGAATAATTAAGAACAAGTTCAAGTTTATGTTAAAATAAGTTTTTGATTCATTTTAACATCGATATAAAGATGTGTTTGATGATTTTTCTGGGTTTTTGAAGGTCGGCTCGTGCTGACATCACACGAAGAGGTCTATCCCTCGTGCTGACGTCACCACAAAGCAAATCGTGAGAAACTTAGAAAATTGTTAATTTTTAATCTTTAATTTTTGTTTTCTTTTCATTTTCTTTTTGTTTTGTGCAGGTATGGCAGGACAGGGTGCTCGTGTCTTTGTTAAGGAGCATAATGCTGCTATCGATATCAGCATTACTCAGCAAGGATGCACGAAAGAGTTTCACAGTGTCCTACAGTATCTTGCGCGCTCGTGTATTCGTTTTGCACTTACCGAGAACCCTCCTTTGATCAGAGACTATATTATTCAGTTCTGGAACTCTGCTAGATTAGTGTCGGTTGGTGATCATACTATCATTCGCACTACAGTTCAGGGACGTAATATCGAGTTTTCTGCTGGAGAGTTAACTACTATTTTGGATCTATGTAGTGTTGAAATGGAGCAAGGTCTGACAGAGTTTAAAGAAAGCTTCTGTGACGGTGCAATCAGACGTATGGGGTACGTGAATGAGATTAAGCATCCTTATCCCAAGAATCGCATTAGAGGCAAATGGAGATTGCTTGCCTACTACTTGTTGAGGTCCATTAGTCATCGGAGTGCAGGTCATGATCAGATGAATATTCAGACTGCTTCTCAGTTGGTTGCTCTTGTGCTGAACAAGCCCTACAGCTTCTCTCAGTACATCTATGATAGTTTTGTTAGGCAGTTGAGAGCTTATGGAAATGAGAAGAAATTCTTTCTGTTTCCAAGATTTGTGATGATAATCATTAGGCATAAGGCAGCTACCTTACCTTTTGATGGAAATACTTTTAATTTGGGTCGTCTTACTTTCAGAGTGTTCAATGATATGATGAAACATGCTAGTGGTGATAATGTGCATGCTCATGTTGATAATCCACCGCCATTTGGACACTTGATTAATCCAAAATATTTGGCTCCAAGACAAGGTTGGGAAGATGAAGAGCCAGCTGCTGCTGCTGATGATGCTCAGGGTCAAGTTGATCCTCAGGAAGAGCAAGCTGATCAGTTTTAGGGACTTAATGATGTTCCTTTGTTTACTGATGATCTGGAGCATGATCCAGAGATGGATGCTTTTGAGGAGGACATAGATGATCCGAAAAATCTTATTCCACCTACTACTGGAGTTTCTACTTCTACTATCGCTCCAGTAGATGTTGTTGGTCCTTCTGAACCAAATGTTGATGATGATGATGGTTCAGATGCAAATGATGATGATGCAGATAGACCACCAAAGAGAAGTAGAAGACAAGGAAAATGGATTGACGCTGTTGAGAAGATTCAAGCCCTTCAACGACCTCAGTCAGAAATCGATAGGGAGTTTGCTGAGTATAATACTGCTATGGAGATGTCACATACACCCATTCCAGTTGATACACCATCAGTTGCTACTTTGAGAGCTTCTGTTACTGATGTTCCAGTTTCGGTGTCTACTACTTCTGCTGGTCATTCTGTTGGAGAGAAAAGGTCGAGAACCAAGTTCACGATTTGTTTAGATGGTTCTCATGCTAGAGTTGTCAATGAGGCTACGACTGTTACGACTACTAGAGCTCCAGAGTCGTCAGTACGTCAAGAGCCAGTGCCTACAGTTTCTGCTCCTATGCCTCATTCTACTCCTACTCAGGCGCTAGTTCCTGTTGCTACAGTCATGGATCGTCTGCGGTTGCCTTTACAAAGACCTCAGATGTCTCCATCGGGAACTTTTCATGCTCGTATGCCTTCATTTGAGACTACGATGCCACTGCCTGCTTCTTCATCTAACATTGCTTCTACTTCAGGTTCAGCTTTGCCAGTACAAGTTTAGCTGAGTCGTATTGTTTCGGAGAAGAAGTTGTTGGAGATGCGAGTCACAGCGTTGGAGAACCAGTTGAACCTCCAAGCTGCAAAACATCAGGAAGAGATGGACGTTATGACTGCTCTTGTTCATTCTCTTGCAGATAAACTTGATCGATTCTTGTCTCAAGGGGAGATAAAGATGGTTGTAAGGATGGTGAGCTAGCAAAGAAGCGAAGAGATGATGGTCATGATGATCAAGATCCAGCTCAAGGTCCTACTCAAGATCAACCTCAAGATATTGGTGAGTCAGAGAATCGAGGTCAAGATGTTGATGCTGCTGCTGATGTAATGGTGTCAGAGACTGCTGAAATTCAGGGGGAGTCGCCAAGACAAAGAGAGTTAGAGATTGCTGGTACAGTTGGTGCTAGTACATCTGGGACTTATAAAAGTAAAGTTGTGATGGTTGCTCCTGATGCAGATCCTGATGATCCAGATAATTCGTCAGTTGGGGAAGATTCCAATTCAGGTAAATCCAATTCTAGTAAGAGTCCTGATTATCACAATCCACGAAGTGTGAGATCAGAACAAGAAAGACTAGAAAGGGAAATTGCAGAAAAATTTGAGAATGATCCTCATAATCAAGTTGACGAAGAATCAAAAGTATGGGGAAATCTTAGCATAGAGGTTAATCAAGCTAACATTGATCTTGATAGTGATCAATGGTCAGATTCGGATTGTCATTGGAGAGAGAGGAGACGACAAATGATTTTGAATTGAATGTCGTTTGGCTCTGAATCTAGTTCCGATGAGACTGAAGATTCAGATTATAGACCTTAATGCTAATGATTTTTGTACTTTAAATGATTAATAATGATTATAAGATAAATATTAATGTATTAAGTAGTTACATTATATTTATGAATAATATTATTTTATCTTGTTTTAAGTATTTATACTAATTTTTATTTAAGTCTTAACATATTTTTTATGTTCTTTATCTTTGTATGTTTGAATGTGTTAAATTGCAGATAAGCTTCAAATAGGTGCTTTGGATGATATTGATGATATCGATGATGACTTAGACAGTATCGTTGATGAAGATTTGGAATAAGGAGAAATTGTTCCTAAATCATAATGGAAAAGGTTGTTAACGAAACCTTATGATTTTGATCGTGTCTTTGGAGATGATAGAGACATTCAATAGAACCGATAGCTAAAGAGGAACATTTCAGACTTAATCCGATCAGAGATAGTCCAGATGAACCGATAAATGCTGCAAAGTTGATATTCAAAGTATTTGCAAAGATTATTGATGAAGGACATGAAAATGTTATTGATCTATGCTGGAAGATTGATGCTACGCGAGAGTTTGATATAAGAAATTATAATATCCATCCGGCGCAGCAAGATTCTGACTTCTGTATTGATAGAAGGATTCCAGCTTATACAGGTCCTACTGGTTTACCAATGGGTGATTGTTTAAAGCCGTCGATATTTTGGGAGTTTATCTCAGATAAGGACGCACCCACGTATTTCTCAGTGATACAAAGTTGGTTCTATGATCATAGAATTAATTTATTTGTTATCAAGAGAAAAGAGGGTTGCCAGTACATGACAAAAGACTTAAAACATTTCTGAAGTCTAAGTGATTCAGATTTGATGGATTTGGGAAAGAGATGGTTTGTAAATCTTCAGAATAATGGATATGCTGATTATTTCTGGAATAGATTGAAAAAGGAAAGAAGTTGGCATTTTGGAGATAGAGGTTTGAAACCTGAAGATAGATTGGTTAAACCTAGATCACCGAAGAAGATTACAAAACCAGATGGCACAGTTGAGGTTGTTCAAAGAAAGATCAAATGTGTTAAACAAGTTCCCGCTATCAAATGGGATCAAAATATGCTGACTACTATGACTTATTGGCAGATAGATATCAAGTCAGGTGAAGCACAAATGTTTGTTGATAATTCAAAGAAACAGATGTTGCTACGCATGTATGATCCAATGCAAGTTGTCAATTTGTCAAGAGGTGATCAAAGAAGATTGATTGAGACACCTTGTACAACTCAGAGATTTTGGAGAACTGAAGTTAGACGCTATCGCTATATTCTTGGATTTTGTTTAGCTGAGAAAATTCATGCAAATAGCATAAGACTTCTATTTAATGGTTGAGCATGAAGTTCAAAGTTAAAGAAATCTGTATTTGTGAAGAATTTTGGCATGGTGCCATTTTAGGAAAAATGATGTGTAAAGAACTAATACCGGTTTTGAAAACCGATATTTCGAAGCATCAAGATACCCAGTTGAAAACCGGTATCGATGCACTCGAAAGATTTTGAGAAAAGAATACAATCAAGGAATATCTGATGTGTCGTCTGTGTGAAATGAAAAGCGGTCAAGTTTTAAATTTATAAAATCAAGGAAATACCAAACTAAACACACACTCACGGACAGTGGATCCGTTCGTTTGTAATATAGCTATTAGGTAAGACCAGGTTCGTTCGCAGGGACTATGTTTAAGAACTAAGCGAGATCAAGTAATACTAAGATTGGTTGGGGGTTTTATGACCGAGTTGTCACGTTGCTTAAACAAATAATAATAAAAGACAGTGGAATCCGGTATTACCGGGGCAGGCTGTTTCGGAAGAAACAACGAAAAGATTTTAATTTAAAACAATAAAATTAAGAGTATCATCTACTTTGAATCAGATCCATAACATGTTTCGGTTGCATAGATTAATACAGCAGTAATTCTGTCTACTAGTTTACCAAACTATTAACACGTTGATTCCTATTAATATTATCTTGTACTTTATCATACCATGAATTAAGCAATCGTTTACCAAACAATCAAGATCATATTATCATGTATCTAATACCATTAAAAGCATAATCATACAATCAACAAGACAATAATAATTAATAAGAATTTAATACATTAAGATCACGACAATACACTAGTTGCAGTCACAATAATAAACACAACCGTCACATAATCATGTCACTTCATCTAGTAGATGATAAAATATCTAGCTACTCATAGTAAAAGAACAATCACAATCAATAATATATGAAGACATAATGAACTGACAGTGAAATAGAGATTAGATTGATGATACTGCAGTACAGAATCGATGTCTGATCTCTGGTGTGATATGGAGGTGTTACGACGACTTAGATCTGGAGAAAATACCCTAGGAGCAGCCCCAAAGTCGTATGGAATAAGAGTGTGTCGAATTTTAGGGTTTAGGGGGGTATATATAGGTTTTCGAAATTTCCAGATCTGAACCGACTTCACCAGCGACGCTGGCTGGTTGTGAGCGGCGCTGGAGGCTTGGGAGCGGAGCTGGAGGCTTCAGATTCAACACAACAGTTGTAGATCTTTCTCTCGCCTTTCCGTGGACAGCTTATACGTCAGAAACGGAGTTCGTATGAAGAAGTTATGCCCAAAATACTAACACATGGTCATAGGCTTCATGTCGACACAAGTTTCTTCGTCTTAAGTCTTGAATCTCGACCCGATCCTTCATCAAACCATCGTTTGTCTTCCTTTAAGTCTTTAATCATCATTTCTTGATGTTTTCCTTCATGCCACGAGTAATGAACCTGAAATCACATACGCATGCCATTAAGTATCATAAGTTACTTAAATGACTATAAAATGGCCAAAACAAGTGCGGTAAAGTCTATATAATTATCGCTCATCAAACACCCCCACACTTAAGCTTTTGCTTGTCCTCAAGAAAATTGTCCAAAAGAAAAATAAAAACATTAAAATGATAAGCGGAGAACTTAAGTGACAAAACTTTTCTACTTTTCAAAACATTCAAAGGCTAGTCATGCAATTTGTTTTTGAGAAAGCTTTAAGACAAAATCAGTAAGCTATAGCTAGAGGTAAAGATAATCAGTCAGTCAAAACTAAAAGTTAACCTTATATTCGTGTTAATACCTCTAAAACCGTTCTATAATTCCACATGTCCTACAGCTCAATCTTACTTCCTTCTGCTGACTAGTTAAGCACTTAATTAAAGTTTGTATAGCAATCAGATATACTAGCTACTAGCAAGACGTTTATATCTTATTATTAGTTGTACTTGTGTTTCACTACTTAGACATACTCTCACACTAAAGTCATGCTCACTAGCAAAACACTAAAGCAGTTATACGATATTATCATCTTTAATAGTTGAGACAGCGGTGACAGGTCGGTGGTTCCTCACGCGCAGAGCGACATAACCCAACTAATGGTTAGAGTTTATACCTTACATTAAGACAGCGGTGACAGGTCGGTGGTTCCCCACGCGCAAAGCAACATAACTTGATGCGTATAGATTTTACTCGTTATTAGTTCTTTGAACTCTTATTATTAGTCTACTGATTGCCTTTCTTAAGATTACTACATTATTCATGCAATAGACATCATCAGAGACCCCAGATGACTCATACACTTACTCCGCATGCAACTAGTTAACAATCAATAATGTAAGAATTAAGGCGAACCATACGTCTAAACTAGTTCCTACACAAGCACGTATATAATTAAGTCCAATTAATACACCTATACTAATGACTAGATAGCTCTAATCGCTAGGCATATTAAAGTCCGGTTAAATGTGCTATGGCAAACATAATCGCATACAGTTTCAGTCTAAGCTCTAATCCATTTGGAAAAATGAACAGCCACAAATCTATAGTTAAACTAAAAGTCTTAACTAACCGTTCATCTACCAAAGCTAATGTTGCTTAGTTATCGTCATCTTTTGTCTACTTGCAAAGCTTATTTCTCAAAAAATTTAGACACAAGAAATTTTTTGAATTTGCATGAATTAAGTAGTAGAAAACTTGAATATTCAAATGATAAAACACCGGGTTTTTCCAATTCCATCCCCCCACACTTAAATTGTACAACGCCCTCGTTGTACTAATCATTACAATACAAGGGAAATTAGGAAAAACAAAATTAAAAAGATAAGAGTTACGAAACTTCCCGGGTTTAAGTAATTGGAGATGGCAAACGTGGAGTCACTATGAATGATGATCTTCAAAGCTTGAGTCGAATGCATTTGATGGCGATCCATTGAAGTTCCTCCATCTCCTTTTTTTGGTATTTTTGATTTTCTTTTTGGATTTTTTGCGATCTGGGGCGCAGACTGGACTTGGTAGCGGCGCTGGCTAAGCAGGTAGTGGTGCTGGACGTGTCAGAGCAGCGCTAGACTGCACAGGTGCAGGTCCAGCGGCGCTGGGCTTTAGTGAGCGGCGTTGGGATGCATCGCAGTTTCTGACTAAAGTTTGTGCCTCGTGATATCGTCGGCCAATAGAAACCTGCATCATAAACCTTTTTGGCAGTCATAGATGGTCCATAGTGTCCACCAGTCGGCCCTGAGTAACAACCATCAAGGATTTCCCTCGTTTCCTCCTCGGGCACACACCTCCTCACAATGCAATCTGCACACATTCTAAAAACAAAGAAAAGAATTTCTTCCTTTGCTGATAAGTAAAATCTTTTGGCACAACATTAGCAGCAAGGTAATTAGCAATATCAACATAGCATGGTGTTCTATCAAGTTGTTCAACTAGTCTAACATTCATTAAATATTCATCTGGGAATGCATCATCTATGTCTGACTCTCTTAATTCCTCTAAGTGGGAGTTTTCTAGTCTACTAAGGTGGTCAGCAGCTAAATTCTCAGCACCTTTCTAATCTCTAATTTCTACATCAAACTCTTGCAACAATAGTACCCACCTAATCAACCTAGGCTTGGCATCCTGTTTACTTAATAAGTATTTTATGGCAGAATGATCGGTGAAGATTACAGTCTTACTCACCAATAAATAGGACCTAAATTTTTCTAAAGCAAACACTACAGCTAATAACTCTTTCTCAGTTGTGGTGTAATTCCTATGGGCTTCATTCAGTGTTCTGCTAGCATAGTAAATGGGCCTAAAATGTTTCTCTATCCTTTGTCCTAACACTGCTCCTACTGTATAGTCACTGGCATCACACATTATTTCAAAGGGTAACTCATAATTGGGTGAAACTACTATAGGTGACTTAACTAAGTGGTCCTTAAGTGTTTCAAAAGCTTTCTCACATTCTGAGTCAAAATCAAATTTCACATCTTTTTCTAAAAGCTTAGTCAATGGCCTAGCTATCTTTGAAAAGTCTTTAATGAATCTTCTATAAAATCCTGCATGTCCTAAGAAACTTCTTATTCCCTTAACATTAGTAGGTGGTGGTAATCTTTTTATCTCATCTATCTTATCTTTGTCTACTTCTATCACTGCCTTAGATACCTTATGTCCTAAAACTATTCCTTCTTTTACCATAAAATGACATTTCTCCCAATTTAACACAAGATTGGCCTGTTCACATCTTCCTAACATCTTATCTAGGTTATCCAAGCATACATCAAATGAATTACCATATATAGAAAAATCATCCATAAAAACTTCCATCGATGTTTCTAACAAGTCCTGAAAAATTGCGGTCATGCACCTTTGAAAGGTGCCAGGGGCATTACATAATCCAAAAGGCATTCTACGGTAGGCATATGTTCCATATGGGCAGGTAAAGGTGGTCTTTTCTTGATCATCGATTGCAACGGGTATTTGTAAGTACCCGGAGAATCCATCAAGAAAACAGAAATACTCGTTACCGGCTAGCCGTTCGAGCATTTGGTCAATAAAGGGTAGAGGGTAATGGTCTTTTCGGGTGGCATCATTTAATTTCCTATAATCAATGCAAACTCTCTAACCCGTGACTATTCTAGTTGGGACAAGCTCACCATGGTCATTGGTTACTACAGCCATACCCCCCTTCTTAGGCACACAACGTATAGGACTGACCCACTCACTATCAGAAATAAAATAAATTATACCTGCGTCTAACAATCTTTCTTGACAACATCTTTCATATTAGGATTCAACCGTCTCTGCCGTTGGACGACAGGTTTTATATTACCTTCAAAATGAATTATGTGTTTGCAAAAAGACGGGTCTAATCCTGGTATGTCGGATAAACGCCAAGCAAAAGCCTTTTTATGATTTTTCAAAACTTTCAAAAGACGCGATTTCTCTATTCCCGATAGTTTGGAAGATATGATTACGGGAAGAGAAGACTTACCTTGTAGGAATGCATATTCCAAGCCTTCTGGCAATGGCTTGAGCTCTAAGTCAGTCGGTGGGTCCTCCAAAGAAGTCGGCAACCCTCCTGGTTTCACTACTTCCATTTCATCAAATATATCTTCCTCAAGCTCTCCTGCATCCCATGGGTGTACCTGCAAATTAGTTCCAATATCATGTCCAATCAACTCATTTGTGCTTTCTATTTCAAGTACTTCGTTAATTGACATGTCTAAATACTCATCTAGTTCAACAACCTCTAAACAATCCTCTTCACTACAAGGGTATTCTAATCCTCTTCACTACAAGGGTATTCTCCTAGCTATTCCTATTGGGTGATCATATGATTGGTTTGCTAGCCTAAGGTTCATAAAAGTCTTTTCTAAATTCTTAGAGCAAATTTTACGATAAAGTGAATGCGGCATTACATTAATACTAGCTCCTAGGTCAGCTAAAGCATCACAAGTTACATTATTATCTAAAGTACAAGTAACAAGAAAACTCCCTGTGTCCCCCAACTTTGGTGGGAATTCATCTGCTAATGGTGTAGAGCACTCCTCATCCACCTCTATTCCTCTTGCTTCCTCGGAGCTCCTCCTGCTTTTTAACATCTCCTTCAAGACCTTCGAGTAAGATGGTGTACCTGCAAGATATTCAAGTAATGTTATGGTTACGAGAGTCTCTTTTAATACATTACGGAGTGTTTTAGTCCTCGCTTCCATCTTCTCTTTTCGCACACGTTGAGGGAAAGGCACGGTTTTACTGTAAGGTGTGTTTTTCGGTGTCGAAACTGGGTTCGGGTGCTTGAGCGGCGCTGGTGGATGCTCACCAGCGGCACTGGGAGTGTTCCTGGGGGTGCCAGCAGTGCTGGGAGGGGTGCCAGCGGCGCTGGGAGGGGTGCCAGCAGTGCTGGGAGGGGTGCCAGCGGCGCTGGGAGTGTACCTGGTGCTGCCAGCGGCGCTGGTGTCTGGCTAGCGGCGCTGGTCCTGCCGAAGCGGTTCTGATTTTTCCTTGTTCCTGTTTCCAGCCTCGTTTACAGTTCCCACTTCTATCTCATTCTCAACGTTACTCCTTTCCTCATCCTCCAGTGGGTTTGGTGGCGATTTTGTCTCCTTCCCTGATCGAGTTGTTATTCCTTTTAACTCGTCTTGCTTATCCGACTTTCCCCAACTTCTTTCTACTTCTCTTTCCGCCAAATCATTCAAGATCTTCTTAGCCTTTCCTACTGATAGATACTCGAACATACCTCCTCCTATGATATCTAAATCCTTTTTTGATTGACTGTCTACCCCATAATAAAAATTTTCTAAAACTTCCTTTTCGTCTTTCCTATGACCTGGACATTTCTTAAGCATCCTACTTAATCTTTTCCATGATGCGCCCAATGTCTCTCCTTCTTTCTGATTGAAATCCCTAATCTCCTTCTTTAACCTATTTACCAGTTCTCTAGGGAAATACCAATTAACAAACTTCTCTTTCAATTCTTCCCACGTACTAATACTTTGCTCCTCTAATTCTTCAAACCATTCCAATGCTCCTCCCTCCAATGAGTACCTGAAAGAATTAGTTTAACATCGTCCTGGGCAACATCCTTGTATTTGAACATTCCACAATAACTAGTGAAATCCCCTATATGCTTATGCGGATCCCGTTTCTCCTTCCAGTCAAACAAGTTATCCCTAACTAACTCCAAATGAAGCTTGTTCGGGGAGAACACGTCTGGTAGGTCAGGAGTACAAATGGGAGACTCGGGACTAGATGGAACTACCCTAGTCTCCATAATCGAGCGATCAAAATCCTTCTGAACTGATATGTTGCTACTATCCTCTGTAAAACAAACACTAAAAGAAACCCGTGAAAAGCAACAGTTTTATGATAGCAAACACAACTAAACTAAACAAGAAATCAAAAAGACACAAAGTAAACTACTTTTTTTTTTTTTCAAAATTTTTAATTTTTTTTTTGGGTTTTTTAGAATAATGAAAACAAAATCTAAACTAACTTAAGCTAGACGGAAAATAAAAGACAGAAAAGTAACTTCCTCGTGAGTAAACACGAAAAAGGGTCGAATTACAAAATCTCACTAAATTCCTAGATAAATAGTTCTCCGGCAGCGGCGTCAAAAACTTGATGTGTCGTTTGTGTATAATGAAAAGCGGTCAAGTTTTAAGTCTAAAAGATCAAGGAAATACCAAACTAAACACACACTCACGGACAGTGGATCCGTTCGTTTGTAATATAGCTATTAGGTAAGACCAGGTTCGTTCGCAGGGACTATGTTTAAGAACTAAGCGAGATCAAGTAATACTAAGATTGGTTGGGGGTTTTGTGACCGAGTTGTCACGTTGCTTAAACTAATAATAATAAAAGACAGTGGAATCCGGTATTACCAGGGCAGGCTGTTCCGGAAGAAACAACGAAAAGATTTTAATTTAAAAAAATAAAATTAAGAGTATCATCTACTTTGAATCAGATCCATAACATGTTTCGGTTGCATAGATTAATACAGCAGTAATTCTGTCTACTAGTTTACCAAACTATTAACACGTTGATTCCTATTAATATTATCTTGTACTTATCATACCATGAATTAAGCAATCGTTTACCAAACAATCAAGATCATATTATCATGCATCTAATACCATTAAAAGCATAATCATACAATCAACAAGACAATAATAATTAATAAGAATTCAATACATTAAGATCACGACAAAACACTAGCTGCAGTCACAATAATAAACACAACCGTCACATAATCATGTCACTTCATCTAGTAGATGATAAAATATCTAGCTACTCATAGTAAAAGAACAATCACAATCAATAATATATGAAGACATAATGAACTGACAGTGAAATAGAGTTAGATTGATGATACTGCAGTACAGAATCGATGTCTGATCTATAGTGTGATATGGAGGTGTTATGACGGCTTAGATCTGGAGAAAATACCCTAGGAGCAGCCCCAAAGTCGTCTAGAATAAGAGTGTGTCAAATTTTAGGGTTTAGGGGGGTATTTAGATCTGGAGAAAATACCGACTTCACCAGCGGCGCTGGCTGGTTGTGAGCGGCGCTGGAGGCTTCAAGTTCAACACAAAAGTTGTAGATCTTTCTCTCGCCTTTCCGTGGACAGCTTATACGTCAGAAACGGAGTTCGTATGAAGAAGTTATGCCCAAAATACTAACACATGGTCATAGGCTTCATGTCGATACAAGTTTCTTCGTCTTAAGTCTTGAATCTCGACCCGATCCTTCATCAAACCATCGTTTGTCTTCCTTTAAGTCTTTAATCATCATTTCTTGATGTTTTCCTTCATGCCACGAGTAATGAACCAGAAATCACATACGCATGTCATTAAATATCATAAGTTCACTCAAATGACTATAAAATGGCCAAAACAAGTGCGGTAAAAGTCTATATAAATATCGTTCATCTATATCGGTTTTTGAAAACCGGTAATAGAACAGTTTAAGCAAACCAATCAATCAGCCAAGTACACAATCGAGCAGTCCCACCAACAATCCAAATCAAAGCAATCATAAAGCAAGTCAAGTAGATCATTATAAACGTAATTCAATCAAGTATTCAAAGCATTGTAGAAGCATAAGCATGCACATAAGATCAAATCTCAAACGAATTATGCAAGTATAGTAAATAAGTAAATGACACAATGTGGAAAGTGATTATACCTGATATGATGAACAAATAGTAAGGAAACAAGAAATCACAAAAGAAAATAAAGCACCCCTGAATCTAAGAAAGAAAATGAAAAAGTATAATAAGTTGATAAAAACCGGTATTTGTTTACAAAAACTGATATTTGAATAAGGAAATATGGGTAAACAAATATCGATTTTGGGGGTATTTATAGTGGTCAATACCGGTTTTTTTTGTTTTTTTTTAATGGAAAAATGGGTTTAAGGTTAAGTTTTGGGAAAGATAAAGGTTTAAGTAAAGAAAAAGTTTTAAAGGCAAGAATTTAACAAAGGACAAGAAGAGGTAAGGGAAAAATCAAGAAATATACAAACTCCCCCTATAAGCATGCATTCTACCCTTGTTCTCCCCCTCAAACATTGCATGTAAGAGCAAGTAAGCATACATCAACTGTTTGACCAAGAAAATAAACATAGAATACATAGCAGATAAGCAATTAAGTTTGTAGATCAAGCATACCCAACTTGGTTTTCAGAAAATTAAACCTTTGTTCATCCAAAGGTTTATTGGAAAGGTCTGCAAGTTGGTAGTCAGTTGGGACAAAGTAGAGTTCGATGTTACCTTTTTCAACATGATCTTTGATAAAATGGTACCTAACATCGATGTGCTTTGTCTTGGTATGCTGAACAGGATTGCAAGAGATTGCAACGGCACTCTTGGAGTCACAGTAGATTGGAATTCTATCATACTAAAAACCATAGTCAGAGAGTTGAGTCTTCATCCACGGCACTTGAGAACAACAGCTAGCGGTAGCTACATATTCAGCTTCTGTTATGGACGTGGAAACACAATTTTGTTTCTTGGAAGACCAACCGACTAACTTATCTCCAAGGAATTGCACACTGCCAGAAGTACTTTTCTAATAGATCTTGCAACCTGCATGGTCTGCATCTGAGTAGGCAGTTAGTTCGAAACTGGTATCTTTTGGATACCATAAACCAAGATTCATAGTACCCTTGAGATACCGAAAGATTCTTTTAACCGCTTGAGCGTGACTTTCCAGAGGGTTAGCTTGAAATCTAGCACACAAGCATGTAGCAAACATAATGTCCGGGCGACTAGCAGTTAAATACATTAGAGATCCTACCATACTGCGATATAGTTTCTGATTGTAAGGTTTACCATTAAGATCAGCATTAATTTTGGTTCGAGTTTCCATGGGTGTACTAATAGGTTGACAATTAAGCATATCAAACTTTTTCAACATGATCTTTGATAAAATGGTACCTAACATCGATGTGCTTTGTCTTGGTATGCTGAACAGGATTGCAAGAGATTGCAACGGCACTCTTGGAGTCACAGTAGATTGGAATTCTATCATACTAAAAACCATAGTCAGAGAGTTGAGTCTTCATCCACGGCACTTGAGAACAACAGCTAGCGGTAGCTACATATTCAGCTTCTGTTATGGACGTGGAAACACAATTTTGTTTCTTGGAAGACCAACCGACTAACTTATCTCCAAGGAATTGCACACTGCCAGAAGTACTTTTCTAATAGATCTTGCAACCTGCATGGTCTGCATCTGAGTAGGCAGTTAGTTCGAAACTGGTATCTTTTGGATACCATAAACCAAGATTCATAGTACCCTTGAGATACCGAAAGATTCTTTTAACCGCTTGAGCGTGACTTTCCAGAGGGTTAGCTTGAAATCTAGCACACAAGCATGTAGCAAACATAATGTCCGGGCGACTAGCAGTTAAATACATTAGAGATCCTACCATACTGCGATATAGTTTCTGATTGTAAGGTTTACCATTAAGATCAGCATTAATTTTGGTTCGAGTTTCCATGGGTGTACTAATAGGTTGACAATTAAGCATATCAAACTTTTTCAACATGTCAAGAATGTATTTGTTCTAACAGATAAAAATACCATTCGACAATTATTTTACTTGTAAACCAAGGAAAAAGTTTAATTCACCCATCATACTCATTTCAAAATTCTTAACCATTAATGCAAAAAAGTTTTTGCAGTACTTAGGATTAGTTGACCCGAAAATTATGTCATCTACATAGATCTGGATTAAAATGATATCACTACCTTGTCGTTTAATAAACAAAGTAGTGTCAATGGAACCTTTACTGAATCCAGATTGCAAAAGATAAGCAGTGAGAGCATCATACCATGCACGAGGAGCTTGTTTAAGACCATATAACGCCTTGTCTAACCTGTACACATAATCCGGACATTTAGGATCTACAAAGCCCTCTAGTTGATAGACATAGACCTCTTCTTTCAGCACACCATTCAAGAAAGCTGACTTGACATCCATTTGATAAATGGTGAAGTTCTTGAATGTTGCATAAGCAAGAAAAATTCGAATGGCCTCTATACGAGCAACTGGTGCAAAAGTCTCATCATAATCAATACCATATTGCTGACAATATCCTTTAGCAACTAACCTAGCCTTGTTTCGAATGACAATCCCATTCTCATCCTTTTTATTTGTAAGTGCACGTCTATGTCAATAGCAGTCTAGATTGTTTGGGCTTATATTGTTATATGTCTTTGTAATGTGATTGTAATTAATGAACTTAGTATTATGCATAGAATACTAGATTAAGTTTAAGTATTGAATGTATAGTAAATCTGCTAAGTATGAATTGCGAGCTCGCAATTCATACAGAAGAAATGTGACCCCGTATTTACAGGGTTAAATACGAGGTTAGTCATATAGGTAATACGACCCCGTATTTGCAGGGACAAATACGAGGCCAATCACAGTTACGACCTCTGACGGGCTGGGCTGGGTTTGCGAGGCTAACATGCTGAAGCCCATGTCGGGTGTTACCTATATAAAGCGAACCCTAACAGAGTTTAGGGTTGAACATTTGTCGAATTATCAAGCAGGTATTGCAGGTTAAAGTCGTCAAAGGTTGTTCCGCTAGCCCAAAGAAGATCTACGAGGCCGTAGATGATCTAGGGGCTTTCTTGTTGATCACCAAGTTATTGTGAGGGATTCCGCACCTCAAGATAACTGGATCAAGCTATTTACGATCCGTACCAGGGGATTTACAATTGGTATCAGAGCCTCTTGGTTTAAAAACCGGAAGGTTATAGCTTGTTGGTGATAGACAATATTGATTTAGGGTCGTTTAGACGTGATTCTTTCACGAGTTTACGACCGGAAATCTTGTTTGACCTCGATTTGGGTTTGCAGCAGTCGAAGGTGTTATTGTTGGTGTTTAGGGTTTCGAATTCAAGAGATCTAAGGATTCCAGCAGCAGTTGCGACCTCGCGGGCTCGTATTACCTCATCCAGCTCGTATTGCGACCTGGGTAGCTAATTATGACCTCACCAGTTCAATTGCGACCTCGTGTTTCGTTTGCGACCTCGTGAGCTCTTTAAGACCTCGCCAGTTCAATTACGACCTCGAGTAGTTAATTGCGACCTCGTGTTTCTTCACGACCTCGTGAACTTTTACGACCTCGTTTTTATAAACAGCTCGTGAATTTTGCTAGCTCGGAGAAAATGACGTCTCAATTACCCGCAAATTATCAATCTTTGCTGAATCAACTAATTTTGATGGATCACGAAACCGAAAAGGCCAACTCACCGTCCAAGTTGATAATCCTTGATAGATATTTTAGTTGGAAAGGCAGATTCAAGTCATATTGCAGGTTAATGGATGTGAGGATGTGGATATGTATTGTTAATGGTTATGTTCATCCTATTGTGTAAAATGACAAAGAACCTACTGGTTCGAGTGGTGGAAAAGCAGCTTCGTATGAGCAAATGACTGTTGATCAAAAGAAAGATTACGAAGCAGAAAGTAAAGCTTTAGGATCACTCCGAATGGCTCTCCAAGGGGAATTCTTGCACTTGTTTGAAATGTATGATAGTGCAAAAGGCTTATGGGATGCACTCAAAGAGCATTGTGAAGGTGATGATGATCTCAAGAAGAGTAGGAAAGATTTGTTGAAGAAGCAGTATTATGTCTTTACTAGCTTCAAAGATGAACCTCTTGATGAGATTTTAATTCGTTACAGTCATCTGCTGGTTGAGCTTGCATATTTTGGGTACAAACCTGATCCAGAAGATGTGATCGAGAAGTTGTTGGAAGCACTTCCAGTTAAGTGGGAAGGGTTTATAACTTCAATCCAACAAAATCCCAAATTCAGCACATGGACTTTGGATCAGATCATTCGAAATCTGAGAGGTCAAGACATGAAACGAAAGTCGAAGGAAGCAGGTAGCAGTGATTTTGTTCAGCGTCCTGAACTCTATCATAGCAAATCAAGCGTTCCTTCTGCAAAATCTTCAAATGGAGGGATTATTGCCTTCTATAGTGGAGATGGTGACAAGATGAAGATGTCAACGGATTCTGATAGAAACTTGAAGTATGTAACTTCTCCAGAATCGGCCATGATAGTGCATAATGGGGTTCAGAATAGTAATTCTCCAAAGTCGAGTTACACAGGGATGCCGATGAGCATAAGATCCGCTGAAGGACAATTGGGCATGCTCGCTTCATTTGTGTCTGCTCATGAAAAGTTAATTGGAGGAAAACTAACTGATCCTGAATTGGTTAGGGAGGATTACAAGCAAGTTGATCCAGATGATTTGGAAGAAATGGATCTGAACTGGCAATTAGCTATGTTAACATTGAGAGTTCAGCGTTTCACAGATAGAACCGGAAGGAAGGTTGTGAATGGCAAAGTAGGGTTTGACAAGACCAAGGTGAAGTGTTATAACTGTAATGGTTTTGGACATTTTGCAAGAGAATGTCAGAGGCCAAGACGGGACAACAATTCAGCTATAGGCCGTCAGAACTTCAATCAAAGTGGTTCTATAGTGAGTCAGAATTCCGGACATCAATATGCTAATACTGGGAACCGAAGCTCAGGAGAAGCGGATAACTCAAGAGCCTTAGTTGTTTAATCTGATGGTACATATAATTGGAGTTCCACTAGTACCGGTGATCAGAATCATGCATTCTTGGCAGAAATTCATGACTTTGATGGAGGAATGGATGATCTTGTTGATAATTCATTCGACTATACACTATATGCCAGCACAGATGATCATGATAGTTTTCATCAGAAGGTAGAAGAGGAATCTGAACCATCAGAACCAGTAAGAGCTGAAAATGAGGAAGTTTTCACTGAAGCCATTGAAATTGTGAAAACTGAGAAAAAGGATAAGGATGTAAAGATTGAGATACCTGATGATCTGAGTACAGAAGAGCTTGTGAAGTTTGTGGCCAATCTTGAAGCACCAGTACAACAGGTAAGTCTTTCTTTACATTCACTTATTTCTGTTTGTAAAAGAAGCATAGGTTTGTCTAGCGAAGTAACTGTCCTTAGAAAGGAACTTGATTCTACCAAGACTCTTTTAAATGATGCCACTAGTGATAGAAGTAAGTTATCTACTGATGTCATGGTATTTAAGCGACATGCCAAAGAATATCTTAATCTGATTAAATCTGAAGAAGATAGATTTGAGTCACTTAGGGTAGAATATGCTCAGTTACAAGGCAGAAAACAAATGCTAGAAGAGGACTTAGAAAGGGTAGTGAAAGAAAGTGCTAAAAAGGACAAAGATTTAGCAGATTCTAGGGTACAGATTGTTGAACTAAGTGGCAAACTAAATAAAATGAGAGATATAGGAACTATGATGGGTCACCTTAGAGATGCAAAACTTAAAGGTGAACAACCTAGTCTTGTTCAGAAATATAATGCAGCTCCGCCACCTTTTAGTCACAATTATAACAGTTTTCAGAAGCTTACTTTAGAAGAATCTACAAAATCTAGTTCTGAACATGTACCCAAGACTACCCCTTCGGAGACCAAAACTAGTGATGTTCCTATCCCTAAGATGTCTAAGTCAGAGGGATCTGGGAACAAGACTAGTGAATCTTTGTCTCACTCAGACCCAAGTGAAGCCAAGCGGACAGTGGATAATAAACTAAAAGAAATTGAAAAAGAAGTTGAAATGGAAATAATTGTCTACTTTACTTTGAAAGGTAATGATAAAGTGTTTTCAGCAAAGGAGTCAGATTTAAATGGTAAATATCCTAAAAATATTGATCAAATATGGAGTCTTGATGAACCCGTAAAATCTGAACATTTGCCAAAACCTGTTGAAAGCAAGAACTTCAAGGATACAATTTTCAAGAAAGGTTTTGTTCAAACTTCTACAATTAATGCAGAAGGTGTGAGTGTTCAATCTGAAACACCTGAACAATTTGCTGAAAGGAAGATTAAAGAAATGTTATCCATTGATCCAAAGATTCAAACTGTGAAACGATATGCACCCCTCATACAAGCTCCGACTTCTTGGGAAGAGACTTATGCAGCCCTTGAGCATATAGATGAACTAAGAGGTCATGGGGTTCCAGTGCCTGAGATTATTCATGGTGATTTATCGAAGAAGACTTCTAAAAGGTCATGCTTTAAGTGTCGTGAGGTAGGTCATGTGTCAAGCTGATGTCCTTATAAGAAGAATAAATCTAGGGTGTCACCTGGAAAATCTAGAGGTGGTAAGGATTCTAGTGAAAATAGTAGGTCTGTGCACAGCATGTCCATGAAAGATTACAAGAATAAATACTATGAGGAATATGCTGGGAGAAATCCTGATAGTCTAGCTGTTAAGAACTACTTAAGATTTAGAGAATTTGAAAAAGACATATCTGAGAAGTCTAGAAGTATCTCACCTAGAGATAAGTCTGTACAATCTAGAAGTGTCTTACAAAAGGAGATTGAGAATAGAGCCAAGACAAGTAGTAATAAGCCTAAAAATGTCTCCTCTCGAAAAGGTTCTAGTAGTTTGAATCAGTCTAGTAAATTAAGAGATAAACCCAACAGTGCTTACTATGAAAGATTAATGGCTGAAGCTAAATCGAATTCTAGTTCTTTATTTCAGCGACATAGTCCTAGGAGAATGTCTTCATCATCTCCTGAGAAAATGTCAAGATTTCAAAACAATTCTAAGGGTTTTGATCAAAGAAGGTCAAGTGGTTCCCCCAGTCGTAGGCTTAGTGCTGGAAGAAATTCACGAATTTCACCTAGCAGAAGGCCTGCTGACAGCTCAGCTGTTAAACCAACTAAAGTTTGGGTGCCTACTGGTGAATCTTGGGCGGATATAGTTTCGGATGAAGAGAATGATCGACCCAAAGCCAACAGGGCTAGGGGTCCTTTGAAAAACTAATTGTTTTTGAATGTGCAGGAGCTGCTAAAGAAGACCGCAGGTTTATGGTTTGTCAATAGCGGAAGCTCCAAGCACATTATGGAAGACAAGGGATTATTAACGAAGTTTACTTCTGTTAAAGGATCCTATGTCTATTTTGTAAATTTATTTTGTTATAGACAAAGTACATAGAAGATCATGTTTAGATGATTATCTATAGTACTGATTCTCATACTTTATGCTTTATTTTTGTTGTTCGTTATAAAATATGTCAGTTCCAGAAGTGCACTAGTTTAATCACAGGGATGAAGAAATTGGTGTTCTTGAGGAAGAAGACATCAGTGGATGTTTGTCTTAGGAAAGAGATTGGATTACAGAACAACAAGTGAATACTCATTCACCGGCTCTGGCTATCACGGTTAGGTTTTCCTTTGTACTCTCATAAAGACAGACTGTTAATCCACCATATCAATAACTAATAATCATGTTAAGCACAGTAGGACTAAGCACATAGACATAAGGTTTCATTTTATTCGTGATTGCGCTGAAAAGAAATTAATAGTCCTAGAAAAGGTGCCGAGTGACTTTAATTTAGCTGATCTGTTCACTAAGGCTTTCGACCGAACTCGTTTCGAGTTGTTAGTCCAATTGATTGGAATGAGAAATCTATAGTGACAGTATCTCTCAAAAGGAACTTTGTAAAATGTGTCAGTGTTTGTGTCATAATGTATGTGTGTCATATAATGTCAGAAAAAGAAAATAATAAAAGGAGTAAGGTCACTGCATCAAGATGATTAGACGTGACGATACTTTAGCTTTTAAGCCTACTTAATTGTACTTTAAAATGCTCAGTTCAGTGATACCATTATATGATGTATCGATAGGCACAAAGTACCAAAGTTTCCTTATAATCTGAACTTAACTGTATACACTGTTCTTATGGGAAACGTATTCAGATATATGGCTGAGAATGCTTGTTCTTAAAATAGACAAGTCCTTTAAATCTTATGAAAGATCTTGCATTGTAATTATGTATATTTGGTTTTTATAAAGAAGGTCTCAGGTACATATATGTGTATGTATTGCTTCTTCGGATGTATATTTGTGACAAGATATGCAAATATCTAATAAAACTAAATTTGTTGAAAATATGAAGCTAATGTGGCCTTTGAGATTCGAACAAGTAAGTCCTTGGGGTGTCTTTGTATACCTAGCCTACCTAAAGCTTCCAACTTGGGATAGGTTGTCAGAAAGTTCGCTACACGGGTCTCATCGAAAGTCACGGGTTTTCATAAGTGCTTAAAAATAATGTCACAAATATGCAAGTACTTGGCATTATGCAATGTTGAGTATATTTCCGTACGTGAGTCAAGTTAAGTCGCTTTGCGCGTGAGGAATCACCGACCTGTCACCGCTGACTTGGTTCTTAAAGACTTTCTCACTTTACTCACCAAATATCTTAATCTTAGTGCTTGTGTCGATTGTGAGAGTATATCTGAATATGGGGCACATAAGTTCGCAAATTAAAATTGTGGCATGAGTAACTTACTAGGTTACATGGTGACTGTCCTTGGCTCAAGTAATACGAAAGTGCCACAACCCAAAGGAAACTGGAAGTACCGAGTGTTTAAGAGGACAAACATATTGGTAATCGTTTTTGGATCACTGTTCATAACTAATAATAAGAGAATTATTTCTCGCTAGTAGGCTTATGTAACATGCTAATCTGATCTAATCAGCAGTAACTTTAGCTCTTGTAACCATTGTATTCGTTTATGTTTAGTGTATGTGTTATGTTTTTCGTGAAATGTTTAACTATTTTGTTGTTGTTGTAAAATAAAAGTTCCTATTGTACGAGAGATATAGTCAGAATAGAATCTAGTTTCCAAGAGGACTCAACTACGTTCCTATGGAACAATGAATAAACGAGTAGGGTAGTTAAGCAATAGTGTTGTGATCAAAAGCTAAAAGAAAGTTTGTCACATTAACAGAATATAGGTTTAAGGAAAAGAACACAGAGTTGTTAATTCCAATAAACAGATATTGAGTTAATGCTTCTGCATTGATTCTTAGAAAGAAGATTTTCTTAAGAATGAACACAGAGATGTTCATAGTTTTGAATTTTATCTTTAAAAGAATCATTTTATATCTTAGAAAGAAGATTTTCTTAAGAATGAACACAGAGATGTTCATAGTTTTGAATTTGATCTTTGAAAGATTTTTGAATCAAAAAGATTTAGAACAGAGTTTCTAAATATTTTGATAAACTATGTGTGAAGATTGAAAGTGCTCAACAGTGAATTATAGACCTTAATATGACTTAGGTTAATAAGAAACTGTTAAGTATATTCATTTTATCTTGCTTTGTATTCAATTCTTCAGATTGTATGTTATTACTTTGAGAAGATTTGATGTGTGTGATTGAGATGTGCAGGACAGCGGACAAATATTCGTTTTTGTAGGTTGTCGAGCAAGATTTCACCATGGAAGCAAGATATGGATCATGCAAATCCATACTGAACAAAGATAAATACTAGTTTGATGAGGCTATCATAGGAGTATTTATAATTGTTTAACCAAGATGAATACTAGTATAATGAGGCAATTATAAGAGTATTACGTATGGTTTGTAATTTTTTCGGGAACTTACCCTATGTTTCTGATATGCAAAAATATAAGAGATTAGGTTTCAGTTAGATGTTTTTTACAGAGTTAAAGACAAGTGACTTTAGAAACGGAATCTATATAAATTTGCGTTGGAAGACCTTAGATTAGGTTATCCATAGAATAATAAGACAGGGTTCTTAAGATTCTAGAATTTGTGATAAGTATCCGTAGAATGATAAGACAGAGATCTTAAGATTCTAGATAAGTATCGATAGAATGATAAGACAGAGATCTTAAGATTCTATAATTTTTCTGATAAGTCGACGGATAAACAAGGAGTTTATAGGTCCTTATTTTAAACCGTAAGATCTCAATAAGAAGTATACGGTTTAGATTTTTCTGAACAACAAGAACTTGAATCAAACTAAAATATAAAGTTCTTGAAGATTTGTAGTTCTAGACTAAGATAATATCATATGTTTATGACTTATGATGGTGTAGAATAACAAATTTGGAGAAGAAAATGAAGAATGTAGTTCTAGATTAAGTCGTTACTATCATAAATTATAGTGATGAAATAATGAAGAATAACATTATCATTTTTATCTCGTAATTTTAAGCTTAGTTGTGCAGGTATTAGCACAAAGAAGCTTAATGGAAAGTCTGTAAGACTTAGAGACAAATTGCTTTTGAAATAGGATCCATGTTCCTGAAGTTTGTGATTCAAATTTCAAAGTTTCTGGTTTTCATGGGAGTCAACTAGTTCAGGATTGATTGTTGGAAATTTTACCTCTCTATTACATGCCGGTTAGGCAAGGCGAGCAGGGACTCGAGATATGCTTAATTCGGAGAGACTTATCGTTGAGGGGGAGAACTACAACAAGCTTTGGTGCAGTAGTTGATTTTTATGACGATACAGAGAGTTTGAAGTTTGCTTCTCAAAACTGAAGTTTCAGAGGATCAACGTTTCGGGTATGGCAATTATATTTGTTGTCTCAAAATTATTTTTCAGTGTATTTGCAGAGAAGTCGATCCAAAGGAAGGATTTCTAAGCAAAAGACTGAAATATTCAAGACCTTGTTATTAAATGCTAAGGATATCAGGTTTTAATTGTTTTTGCTATGCAATTTTAACAAGATATTAATTGTTAGGTCATTATTAGTTGAAGATCTTAGATATCGAAATAATGTTATATTAATATAAAAGATTATCAACTAAGTTATTTCAAAACCTTAGACATAGATATATCGTTTGAATTTGAAAGGTTTCAAAGGACATAAACCTTGGAAATAGAAACGCTTATATGAATGTTCTAGGTTTATATAAATTGCTCTGATCATAGTTATGTATCCCAGTCATAATTTGAGGGGGAGTACATAAGAATGATTATTGCTCTGTTTATGTGATCATAGTTATGTATCCCAGTCATGAATTGAGGGGGAGTACATAAGAATGATAGTTGTTATAATGATTAGTCATCGTTATATTTCCTAGTCATAAAATTGAGGGGAGATATAAGAATGAAGAATCAATTTTATAACTGGTTAGAAATATGAATTGTTGCAAGTGGTACAGATTCGGGAAAGCTCGTTTCGAGAAAGTTTTGGAAAGATTGATCGTTGAAAAGTTAAAGAATTTTGTGTAAGTTTATTAACTTTTCAGGTTAAGACGAAGATCGAGGAAAAGATGAAAATTTGATGCCTACAGGTTTGATCTTTTAAATTTTCATATTTCCAGAAAGTTCGTGGTAATCGCTGATCAATGATTCAGAAACTTTGACGAAATTTTGATTTTAAAGTGTGCAGGAGGTATTTACGACCTCGTAATTGAAGATGGCAGAATGCGACCTCGCAATTGGTCAAATTGGGCTAAGTTTAATTACGACCTCGTAATTGGGATGGGTTGACCCAGACCCATTCGGGTCAAGTGGGTATATAAACCAAATTTACCCAAACACGACCTCACATATTAAAAATCAAAATTAGAGCATTACGACCCCGAAATACTACTTTGCTACCCCGTATTAGATTTGATAGATACAATTAGATCGAGAGTTTTTGATTGATATTGTTGTGTTCATCTCGAAATTCTGAATCTAGGTATACTATCTAATCGTCCAGTAGTTAACCATGCAACAAGAAAATCAAGAAAAAGGGATTCTAAATTTTTGAATTAGGTTTTCTAATTTTCTTTGATTTTGATGTTTTCTGGGTAAAACTAAGGGTTGGGGTATCTTTATCGTTTGAATACGAGTGTAAAGAAACAATTTTTACCAGTTTTGGTTGGGTAAATCGTAAAATCGCAATGAAGAAGATGAACAGTGCGACGACCTCGCAAAAGTGGGTTTGCTGGCCCAGATTTGCGACCTCGCATTTGTTAATTTATTTTGACTTTGTTGACTTATAGATTGCGATGTGGATTTACGACATGGACCAAATACGATGCCAAATTGGAAAATACGACCTCGTATTTTAGAGTTTGGTTGACTCGTATTTTGACCTTGAAATACGACCTCGTACAGTGTTACGACCTCGTATTTTTGATTTAACAGATTTTCAAAAGTTTTATTCTTTAGAGTTTGGTTGACTCGTATTTTAGAGTTTGGTTGACTCGTATTTTAGAGTTTGGTTGACTCGTATTTTAGAGTTTGGTTGACTCGTATTTTAGAGTTTGGTTGACTCGTATTTTAGAGTTTGGTTGACTCGTATTTTAGAGTTTGGTTGACTCGTATTTTAGAGTTTGGTTGACTCGTATTTTAGAGTTTGGTTGACTCGTATTTTAGAGTTTGGTTGACTCGTATTTTAGAGTTTGGTTGACTCGTATTTTAGAGTTTGGTTGACTCGTATTTTAGAGTTTGGTTGACTCGTATTTTAGAGTTTGGTTGACTCGTATTTTAGAGTTTGGTTGACTCGTATTTTAGAGTTTGGTTGACTCGTATTTTAGAGTTTGGTTGACTCGTATTTTAGAGTTTGGTTGACTCGTATTTTAGAGTTTGGTTGACTCGTATTTTAGAGTTTGGTTGACTCGTATTTTAGAGTTTGGTTGACTCGTATTTTAGAGTTTGTTAATTTATTTTGACTTTGTTGACTTTCGAAATACGACGTGGATTTACGACCTGGACTAATACGATGCCAAATTGGAAAATACGACCTCGTATTTTAGAGTTTGGTTGACCGTATTTTGACCTTGAAATACGACCTCGTACAGTGTTACGACCTCGTATTTTTGATTTAACAGATTTTCAAAAGTTTATGTTAATAAAGATTTGAAAATGAGTTAATCTATCTATAACTAAATTACAGAGATAATTTATGTTATGTTGTAAATTACAGGGATAATTTACATATATTGACTAGATTACAGAGATAATTCTAGTTGTTTATGTTATGCATATGAATTTTGATGTCTATTTAGGTAATTAATTATTTGTTATTGATTACAGAAATGGCAAGAGAATTTATATCAGGTCATAACTTTCTGATTAATTTGGACGAGAATCAAGATGGAACAGAGTATTATCATGATATTTTCAGGTTTTTGAAGCGGTCAAGAATTAATCACATTCTTACTCATTCACCTGTGCTATATGAGTCATACCTGGTAGAGTTCTGGGAAAATGCAAGGCATAAGAAGAATGCTACTCAGGAATGGATTGAAACAGTGGTTGCGGGCAAGACCATTAAGTTCTCAGCTTCCGATCTTATTGATATCTTGAAGTTAGGTACAGTAGATCAAGAAGGAGGAGAGAATGGACCTACTACTTTTAGTAGAGAGGTTATTGTTGGAGGATTTACTAGGATGGGATACGCTGATGATTTAAATGTGGGAACATTGAAGAAGCGCGGATTCTTTGGAAGGTGGAGATACTTAGCACACGTATTGTTGGTTAGTTTGTGTAGTAGAAGAACCGGATGGGATACGCTTAATCAAGAATCTCAAGCTCAGATGGTTGGTCTGGTATACAACAAACCTTATAGTTTCTCTAAGTATTTCTTCAACGAATTAAGGAAGCAAACAACTGCCAGACTAGGGCATAGGTTTATGGTTTATCCTAGATTCGTTATGATGATTATCAATCATCATGTTCCTAATCTGCCAGCTACTAAGTCGGTCCTGAAAGTGACATCTATTGTAAAAAGGGCATATGATGAGCTCAAGAGTCGTTTTGATGGTGATCCAGGTGCTCAAGATATTCCTTTGTTTGGAGCTCTAGTGGATATTAATTTCAATCCACCTACAGCTGAAGAGTTTGCCAGATTCAGGACTGAGATTGTTCCACATGAGCCAATAGCTAATCCAGTTCCTCTACAGATGGTGATGCCAGATGTGCCAATGGGCGACATAACACAACCACAGGTTCAAGGCACAGAAGAGGTGATAGTTGAGAGAGATGTGGATCTTGAAAGAGAAGTAGAAGCACATGAAGATAATGTTGATCATGCTGCTAGTACTTCTGAAGATGCTTCAAAGAAAGTTTCATCTGATTCAGGTCTGAAAAGGAAACGAGCAGAGTCTTCTAGGGAATCTGAGGTGCCAGAAGTTGAAGAGGTACCTGTTCCAAAGAAGAAAACTGTTATCAAATTGAAAGTCAAGGAGAAAACTGCTGCTAGTGGAGTAGATGAGACGATCAAAGCTCCAGAAGCATCAAGCAGTGTTCCTGAACAGAGGTCTAGGAGATCAGTTGAATCACATGCAGAGACAGTGATACCAAGAAGATCTCAGAAGACAACTGTAAATCTTGAAAGGCCGTCTACAACTCATATAATGAAGGATTCAGTGCCTAATCCTGAACCAAGAACTGAAGCGACTACACGTCAAGTTCCTATATTACCACCAGTGTTTGGTATGGCTGACATGAAAGGAAATATGACGGTGTTAGAGGCTAGAGTTAATGGTTTGTTTAATGAGTTGGAGAAACAAAAGAAAGACCATGAGAAAGAGATGCTGAGAAAGCAAAAGGAAGTTGAGACGTTAAAGAAAGCTCTTAATGATGAAAGAAAGAATCATCAAGACTTTATTAACACTATCATGTCCAACTTTGACATGGTTCGTAGTGAAGCTACTCAGGCAGAAAGTTCGGCTACTAGAGCGAATAAAGGAGTAGTTAGAGTAGCTGAACAGATGACTAAGATTGCAGATGTCATGCTAGATTGTGTGATGCAATCAGAGTTAACTGAATTGTTTGAGAAGTTTTTGGTGAAAAAGAAATTGTTGCCAGATCTAGGCTGTAAGGGTGATGAGCTTTTGAAAAAGAAAGATGATGATTCAAATCAAGACCCGGATGCAGCAAAGGATAAAGGCAATAAGCATCAAGAAGATCTGACCAAGGCAATAGAGTCTCTGAATGAGATTGCAACTGGTATGGTAGGGTCTTCTAAGGCAACTGATGCTGTGAGGGAAGAAGGTGAGATAATCTATGGTGATGAGAGCTGGATGGATATCGCAGAAGTCGATATGCCAGTTACAGCTTCAAGGCTTGTGGATAAAGATGCTGAGCGCAAAGGGTTTAGTATTGATGACTTCAGAGCTAAGCTTGATAGAATGGACAGGTTTGAACAAGTCCAAGATCCAGAAGCTCCAGTCATGCAAGAACCAATTGCTGAAGATCCTGATGTGCAACATACAGAGCCTGTTGATACTAGACCAGATTGGGTTATTACTTGGAAGAATAACATGGCTAAGTATGAGGCATCGCATAAACCTATCAAGTATAAAGACAAGATTCAGGGAGAGAAGGTTGAAGCCTACGCTACTACTGCATGCTCAAGAATCGTGAGTTTTCATTGGGATGATGAGTTGAGACTACTCATTATCAGGAGAACAGACGGAGTGCAGTATTTGGACTATAACGAAGAAGCCATCAACTCGCTAACTGATGTTGATTTTTGGTGTTTGGCTAGGCTAGAACTAATCAATCCTAGTGGGTCTGAGTTTGGAAAGTATATTGCTAGGTCTATAGCGAAAGATATGAAGATCAAGGATCCTGCTCAAAGAAAGTATCATCCACAGGAAGGCAAGATGGTCAAGGATAAATCAAAGATAGATCCGAAGACAAAGAAGCCTGTCGTTACTTTGAAGTATGAGCCGACCAAGTTTGCCAAAGAAGTGCCTTTGAAGAAATTCAAGAAGGACTTATTGGATAATATGATAGGCTGGTACTTTGATAGTAAGACATATGAAGCTGTGATGTATGGTGATCATTACTATGAGATTGTCAGGATTTATGAGCCTTTGCATCTAGTGAACTTCTGTAGGAAAGATCTGCTAAAGCTGAACAGTGTTAATATTTGGTTTCCACCAGATTTTCAGGGTCCAGCGTTGCGATATAGAATACAGTGAGTTTGTGTTTGAAGATTGGCTTACATTCAGACTGTGATTTCTATAAGGCTGCAGATGATTCAGAGGAAGTTCAGAAGAAGAAGGCTGATAAGAAAAAGCAGAGGAAGTAGATTGATGACAAAGACAAGACAAAGACATAGATATGTTAACGTCTAGAAGCTATTGCCAAGGGGGAGTCTGTAAGTGCACGTCTATGTCAATAGCAGTCTAGATTGTTTGGGCTTATATTGTAATATGTCTTTGTAATGTGATTGTCATTAATGAACTTAGTATTATGCATAGAATACTAGATTAAGTTTAAGTATTGAATGTATAGTAAATCTGCTAAGTATGAATTGCGAGCTCGCAATTCATACAGAAGAAATGTGACCCCGTATTTACAGGGTTAAATACGAGGTTAAGCATATAGGAATACGACCCCGTATTTGCAGGGACAAATACGAGGCCAATCGTGTTTACGACCTCGTAAATATGACGGGCTGGGCTTGGACTTGCGAGGCTAACTTGCTGAAAGTCCATTCGGGTGTTTCCTATAAATACCAGAACCCTAACAGAGTTTAGGGTTGAACATTTGTCGAATTATCAAGCAGGTACTGCAGGTTAATAGGTCAAAGGTTGTTCCGCTAGCCCGAAGAAGATCTACGACTCCGTAGATGATCTAGGGGCTTTCGTTGTGAATCACCAAGTTATAGAGAGGGATTCCGCACCTCTTGATAACTGGATCAAGCTATTAACGATCTGTACCAGGGGACTTAAGGTAGCAGATACACCTTAGTTATTGTGGATGAATATTCACGATATACTTGGACAATATTCCTTCATTCTAAGAGTGATGCTGCTGAGGAAATTATTAATTTCATTAAAAGAATGGAAAACCTCAACAGCATACGTGTTAAAGAACTCAGAAGTGATCATGGCACTGAGTTCAGAAACCACACTCTTGAAAGTTTTTGTGCTGATCAAGGGATTGCACAAAACTTCTCTTCTGTTCGAACTCCTGAACAAAATGGAGTGGCTGAAAGGAGAAACAGAACTCTCATTGAAGCTGCTCGAACTATGCTCAGTGAGTCTTCCCTTCTGATGTGACCAATTTATATAGATCGCCCACATCATTATTGGCCTTTTTCGTATATGTTTTGAGTCAATTTTGTATGCATTTGGCGCGTTTATGGTGTTTGTTAGTGCTTTCAGGTTCTTAGCAGGTTGTGCGTCCATTTGGTACATTTTCTGACGATTTTAGGCCAAGATGTTGATCCGAGTGTTCGAGTGATGTTGATAAAGAAAATCAAAGATTTCAGCAAGATTTGACTGCGCCGCAGTGGGAGGGATGATGCCCCACTGCGCCGCAGTCAAGGTCGAGAAAAAATGATTTCCAGTGGTTCCACTGCGCCGCAGTAAGGTCGAGAAAGAATAAAATTATTTCCAGTGGATTAACACTGCGCCGCAGTGGGAGGGATGTTGCCCCACTGCGCCGCTGTCTCCATAAGAACAGAATTCCAGGGGTATCCCACTGCGCCGCAGTGAGTGCACGGGAAATCAGGGTTTCAGCTTTTTTGCATCAGATTTTGGGGGAATATATAAAGAAAAATAAACCCTATTTCCAATATATCAAGTTTTTCTTTCTAGGAGCTGTTCTACCACGAGTCTTTGACGGATCATCGCAGATTTCATCATTTGATTCATTGAAGATTCAAGAACACCCATCTAGATCGTATCTAATTTTCTGTCTTGCAATTTATATTCAACAATCATTGGTACAATATGTTCTCTTTCTATTTCGTTTGTTATTTTCAATTTAGCATGAGTGGCTAGATTTCTAATCATCCACTTTGATGAATCTTGACGAATGATATGATTGCAATATTTTAATTCAAGAGTTGATTTAATTATCGTTGTGTCGTGATCTTTATCAATTAATTCCTTGTGATTTATTCTTTTGATGTTGATGGTTTATGTGTTCATCGTTAGTGGTACTAGGTGAATATGTTTATCATTTCAATTCGATTGTCTATGGTCGTTTGTCACCGGTTCATGGTATGACGGTGAATGTCAAATCTATAATAGGAGTTAATTGGTAAACGTGTTTAGAAACGGTTGGTGGTACCACGTTTTCATTCACATAGGCATAATTGGTAATTGAATAATCAAGCAAACTAATTGTTGGGGAGATTTTCTAGGCATTGGTGGTACCGGCTTGGGTAATTAAACTAGCAACTTAGGTGTTTGGGTGATTTGTGAGCGGTTGGTGGTACCACGCGAGCATTTTATCCTTTCGCGATTATCTTGTCAACTCTAAATAATTTGATCTTTATCGTGTGCAATCATAACTGAAGTCAAGTGGATTCGAAGTGGATGATCTTTATTTATATTGTTTGAACTTTCTTTACTTTCAATTGTCTTGTCATTTAAATTTCTTTAATTTCAAATTGTCAAAGTGAGGTAGCAATTCGGCTACGGTTCCATCCTTATTCTAAAACCACTTTAGCAAACAATTATTTCAAAACCAATCCCCGTGAACGAATTCGGACTTACCTTTTAGCTATACTATATACGAACGGGTCCACTGCCCGCAAGTGTGTAGTAGTCAGTTTTAGGGTAATTCTTGTTTATAAATTTTAAACTCGATTTCACACATCAAGTTTTTGGCGCCGCTGCCGGGGAATGTGTGCCGATTTAGTTGTTAATTTAGTGGTTTGATCCTTTCTCACGCGTGAGAAAGTTACTTGTTTATTAGTTTAGTTTTCTTTTCTTATCACCGGTGCATTTGACGTGTTTGTGTTAGTTGTGTGTTTGCAGGTATTGTTTTAGTTGATGAACTTGCGTTCTTCGGGTCTCCCTTTGAATAGTCCTTTGTCTACTCCGAGAAGACCAAGAGGGCGTCGGTTTAACTTCACTGAACCCACAACACCAATACCAACACCGTTTTCACCTATAGCTAAACCCACTCCTGATTCGGACGAGGAAGGGTTTTATTTAGACGAATTTTTCAATTTGGAAGTTAAGCAAGAAGAGATGGGTGACGAACAACCTAGGGATCCAAATGACACTCGCTATGGCGAGAGGGTTCGAACTATCCCAACTAGCCGTGGCTCCGCCATTAGACCTCCGGCCATTGATCACACTTTCGCTTTGAAAGGAAACCATCTCAAGAGTATAAAAGAGCAACAATTTGATGGAAAAAGGAAATGGGATCCTTACCAACACTTGGATAGGTTTGAAAAGTTGGCTCGGCTTTATCAATATGGTCAAAATCAAATGAATGCCGTGAAACTTGAGACATTTCCCATGTCAATCACCGGAGAAGCACTTGATTGGTTCAATGATCTCCCAGAAAATTCAATCACTACTTGGAACCAACTTAAGGAGGCTTTCATTGGTGAGTTTTATTCACTTAGAACTCAAAGAAAGTTGGAGAATATGATTAGGTCATTTGAACAAGATGATGGAGAAGATGTTGTGGATGCTTGGGTTCGTTTCAAGGAAATGTTGAGAAATTGTCCAGGTCACAATTTGACTAAGGAACAATATGTGGAGCTTTTCTTTGATGGTTTAAATAAGAAGTCTAAACGAGAATTGGGATATGCTTTTGGGGGTAGTTTCAATAACATTACACCCAATGAAGGCTATCAAATCTTGGAAGACATGGCAAAGGATAACTCAAATATGGATGATGAAAGGTTCTTGAAGAATGAAAGAAAGATGAAGAGAGGTACTAACCAAGGGAGAGTTGCTAAGGTTGAAGCTAGTAATGACCCAGGGGTTATTGGAGAGATTAGGGCGCTATCTGAGCGCATGGAAAAGGGGTTTGCTACTCAAGAGAATAGGTTTGGAGCACTTGAGAGGGATGTTAAGGTGGTAGCCGATGGGTGTGATCATTGTGGTGATATGCATTATTCTGATGAGTGTCCAAATCGGGCACCCAAAGATGTGAACTATGTTCAGAATCAACCCCAAGGGAACTTCCACCGCAACACCGGTTTCCAGAACCGGCCTTCAGGTAATCCTTCTTATAACTCTTCTTTTCAGGCTAATGCTCCTCGTTTTTCAGGTAACAGGTGGCAAAGAGATAATTATCAGAATCAGCCACAACAGCAGACTCATCAAGGACAAGGATCAGGTTCTTCTTCTTCTAATGCCGATCCTAATGCCGAGTTGAGGGAGATGATGAAGCAGTTGGCTAGTAATCAAGTTGAAACAAATACTAGCATTCAAATGATCAGGGAAGATACTAAGACTTTGAGTGAGAGGTTGGATCAGTTAAGTGGGAAGGTGGAGATCAACATGAAAAACCAGGGAGTTAATTTCAAGGATCTCGAAAGTAGGATGGCAGCTCTTGCTAGGCCCACGGGGACTCTTCCTAGCAACACGCAGCAGAATCCTAGGCCTCAGTTTAGCCAGGGACAGAAATACACTCCACCTCCAGTCCGTAATGAGCAAGCCAAAGCCATCACCACTCGTACTGGTAGGTCTTATGACTCACCTCCTATGCCTAATGTTGTTGTTTCAGATGTGCAGGATAAAGGGAGTGATGATGATGAGGTTGATGAAGAGATAGAGATGGAGGAAGATTCGACCGTGAAGACTCCGGTCACTCCACCAAAACCGGCTGTGGTTCCAGAGGTTAAACCATACAAGCCAAAGATACCATTTCCACAGAGGTTCGGGAAAGCAAAGCTAAAGGAGCAATATAACAAGTTTGTGGAGATGATTACAAATGTTCATATTAATGTGCCTTTAGTTGATCTTATTCAGGGGATGCCCCATTATGCCAAGTTCATTAAGGAGCTTGTGACAGACAAAGGGAAGTTGGAAGAGGCAAAGGCTACTTTTCTCAATGCCGAGTGTTCTGCTATCTTGCAGAACCGCATTCCACCAAAGCTTGAAGACCCATGGAGTTTTCTTATCACTTGCTCTATTAGAACCATTATTTGTAAGGCCTTAGCTGATTTAGGAGCTAGCATTAATTTGATGCCTTACTCGGTTTATGCCAAGTTGTCCTTGGGAGTCCTTCGCCCTACTCGCATGAGTATAAGACTAGCTGACCATTCATTTCAGTATCCCATTGGGATTGCTGAGAATATTAGAGTCAAAGTGGGCCATATTGTTTTTCTTGTTGACTTCGTTATCCTCGAGATGGAGGAAGATACAAAGGTCCCTCTTATTCTTGGACGCCCATTCCTTAATACCGCGGATGCTATCATCCGTGTGAAGGATAAGGAGATTTCCTTAGGCGTTGGTACTGATAGGATTGTGTTTAATGTTGAAAAGTCTATCAAGCATTCTTATTCTAATGATGAGACTTGTTTCAGGATTGATGTCATTGATGATGCATTGGATCAAGAATTTCAGGAGTTCATGGAGACAGATATTGGAGAGGAGGAGATCGCTAATTTAGGATCGGGAGAAATTTCTGATGAAGCTTTGTTTGCAGAGGTCATGGCACTGAGCTTGGATGAATCACCTCCCGAGGATGAGACTTTTGAGGAGGTAGTTGCTGACGGGAGTTCAAGGGTACCTAACTCTGTTGATGTACCACCTACTGACTTGGAGCTCAAGCCACTTCCATCCCATTTAGAGTATGCATATCTGTCAGGTGAGTCTTCTCTTCCAGTGGTTATCTCGTCCTCACTCTCGAGTGACGAGAAAGACCGTCTCATGTCTGTTCTTAGAGCCCACAAGCGGGCTTTTGCTTGGAAGACCACAGATATTCCAGGTATTAGTCCTAATTTTTGCCAGCATAAGATTGATTTTCTTGATGATGTTAAGCCCGTTGTCCAGAGACAAAGGCGGCTGAATCCTAATATGAAGGAGGTTGTTAAGAAAGAGGTGATTAAGCTTCTTGATGCAGGAATCATTTTTCCTATTGCTGATAGTCCATGGGTAAGTCCTGTCCACTGTGTGCCCAAAAAGGGGGCATGACAGTCATTGAAAATGATAATAAGGAGCTTTTGGCCACTAGGACTATTACGGGTTGGCGGGTTTGTATAGATTACCGTAAGCTTAATGATGCCACCCGTAAGGATCACTTTCCCCTTCCTTTTATTGATCAAATGTTGGAACGTCTTGCAGGTAATGAATATTTTTGTTTCTTAGATGGGTTTTCCAGGTACTTTCAAATACCCATTGATCCAAAGGATCAAGAGAAAACCACGTTTACTTGTCCATTTGGCACTTTTGCTTATCGGCGAATGCCGTTTGGTTTGTGTAATGCCCCTGGCACCTTTCAAAGGTGCATGATTGCTATTTTTGTAAGTCCCAACTCAATAGATGGTACTACCTGAAGACACCTCTATGTCGATGGTGGAGTTACTTTGCAATATACGTACTGAACTGGAGACGACCAGTTACAGGAGTATATACCAAGTTCTAGATAGATTACTTATTTAAGTGACAATAAGTAAAGAACAATGCAATAATATGAAATACTTGTAAAGTAAATTGATGAGACAATATGTAATTTTCAAGTGTAATTTATTTATTAACTTTAAATAAATTACAAGGTTGTTGCGGAACCAAGATAATACAAAGTATGTAAATATCCTAACAACCTATGAACTACAATTGATCTATACTTGGAATTTCTCTAAACAATCGAAACACTTAAAGTAGTGAAATGTTCCTTTTAAGATTGAGAGAATATTGCACAAGTTCACCAAGAATATATTGCAGGTTTGCAAAGTGTGAAGTGTGTGTTTCTTGGTTGTGCAATGACTTGTATTTATAGGCAAAGTTAACATTGGGATGTTAACTTTTGGCCGTACATATATGGTTGAGAACATTTAAGGAATGGTATTTAATTCCTTAAAATGCAGTGTAAAGTTGCAGGATAAAGCAACTTTACTCAACCTGCTTTATGTACCTTTTGTACTTGAATAATAAGATAAATCTTATTATCCGTGTAAAGGTATAAAGCATAAAGTCAATTCCTCGAAGTCAGTGTAAAGCTTTGTAAATGCTTTACACTGACGTTCTCCAGTTTCTATCTGAGATAGAATAACAACTGGGCTTCGCTGCCATTGTTATTCTCTTTCTTCCACTTGATGTCTTCGACTTCAGTTGGAATGTCTTCAGGTGTCTTGGTCAGATGTCAACTGGAGGAAGTCTTCAGTTGCGTTTAACTGTACGATGCAACTGGACTTCATATATTTCTGGACAAATCTTCTAGTCTCCAGGTGTAACTGGAGACTGGCCAGTTTCCAGGTGAAACTGGTCCTAACAATTTTCCAGGACATGCTTGAAACTTCCATGGAAGTTTTCATGGATGATTTTTCAGTTTTTGGGGATTCTTTTCATTCATGTTTGAGTTAATTTGGATAGGATGTTGGAACGGTATGAGAGGGCACACCTTGTTTTGAATTGGGAAAAGTGCCATTTTATGGTGACTGAGGGTATTGTGTTAGGTCATAAAGTGTCCAAGGCCGGGATTGAGGTTGATCGGGCTAAGATAGATGTAATTGCCAAATTACCCCCGCCTTCCAATGTGAAAGGGGTAAGAAGTTTTCTTGGACATGCAGGTTTTTATCGTCGATTTATTAAGGATTTCTCTAAGATTACTCGTCCTATGACCCACTTGTTGGAGAAGGACATTCCTTTTGTTTTTGATGATGCTTGTTTGAGTGCTTTTTCAGGTATTGAAGGAGAAGTTGACTGATTCTCCTATCATGGTAGCTCCAGATTGGGAATTGCCTTTCGAGTTGATGTGTGATGCAAGTGACTATGCTGTTGGAGCTGTGCTAGGGCAAAGGGTTGAGAAACATTTCAAACCCATTTACTTTGCTAGTAAGACTTTGAACCCTGCCCAGCAAAATTACACCACTAGAAAAGGAGTTGCTTGCAGTGGTCTTTGCATTTGATAAGTTTAGATCATATCTTGTTTTGAGTAAGACCATAGTTTTCACTGACCATTCAGCCCTTAAGTACCTGTTCTCAAAACAGGATGCTAAACCCAGGCTTATCCGTTAGATTCTTTTGTTGCAAGAATTTGACATTGAGATAAAGGATAAGAAAGGGGCTGAAAACTTGGCTGCCGACCATTTGAGTCGTTTGGAAGATCCTCACCAGGAGGAACTTCGTGATGGGGAGATCAATGATCACTTCCCCGATGAGTCTTTAATGTTTATTTCTAACTCTGATGATGCTCCTTGGTTTGCAGATATAGCTAATTATTTGGTTGCAGGTGAGATACCTAATGATTTCACGTACCAGCAGAAGAAGAAGCTCATATCGGATGTTAAGTATTATTTTTGGGACCATCCATACTTGTTTCGTGTTTATGCAGATGGTATGATTAGGAGATGTGTTGCTGGAAGTGAGACTAGAGAGATTTTGGATGCGTGTCACTACGGGCCAACTGGAGGTCATTATGGTCCTTCAGTCACGGGTAAGAAAGTTTTTGATGCAGGTTTCTATTGGCCAACAATTTTCAAGGAGGCCCAGACTTTGGTTGAGACTTGTGACATCTGTCAGCGACAGGGGAACATCACTAAATGGGATGAGATGCCTCAACAGAGCATTCAGGTATGTGAGGTTTTTGATGTCTGGGGTATAGACTTTATGGGACCATTCCCACCGTCTAATAAGTTTCAGTACATTCTTGTCGCCGTTGACTACGTGTCTAAATGGGCTGAAGCCAAGGCTTTGCCCACGAATGACGCGCATGTAGTCATTGATTTCTTGAAACAGTTGTTCTGTCGTTTTGGTTGCCCTAGAGCTTTGATTAGTGACCGTGGAACCCATTTTGCTAACCATCAGTTAGCCAAAGTGATGAAGAGGTATGGTGTTGTCCACTATTTTTCTACCTCATATCATCCACAGACCAGTGGTCAAGTGGAAAACACAAATAGGGCCTTGAAGAGAATTTTGGAGAAAACTGTTGGAGATAACCCAAGGTTTGGTCAAAGAAGTTAGATGACGCCTTGTAGGCGTTTAGGACGGCTTATAAGACGCCGATTGGCACCACACCATATCGGTTGCTCTATGGCAAAACTTGCCATCTTCCTATTGAGATAGAGCATAAGGCGTATTGGGCTTTAAGGAATTTGAATTTGGATTTGATGGAAGCACGTGAACTTAGAATGTTGCAACTTCATGAGCTTGATGAGCTTAGGTTAGGTGCTTATGAGAATTCGAGGCTTTATAAGGAGAGAACCAAGATTTGGCATGATAAGAGGATTCGTAGAAAGGAGTTTAAGGTTGGGGCTAAAGTGTTGTTGTTTTTGTCAAAATTTAAGATTAAGCAACCTAAACTAACTTCTAGGTGGATTGGACCGTTTGAGATTAAGCACGTATACCCGTCGGGTTATGTTGAGTTGTTTAAGCGAAATGGTGAAGGATCGTTCATTGTCAATGGTCATCGACTTAAGCTATATTTGGAAGAAGAGCAGGTAGAGGGGATATTTGATGAGATCCCCGTGTTTGAATTTGAAACTTGAAGGTTGGTCGAGTCAAGCTAAAGACTCGTTAATAACTTAAGCGCTTCTCGGGAGGCAACCCGTGTCATTCTATCGCATTTTACTTTTCTTTGAATTAGTTAATTTTAATCGTGTGTTAGTTGGTAAGTGCAGGTATGTTCTCGATTTGATGCGGTTTGTTTTGAGATTTGACATAATATTTGTGAAGGGAAAGATTTTCAGAAACTCCCCACTGCGCCGCAGTGGGGGTGGTATATGCTGGATGCGCCGCAGTGTAAAATCTCTGCCCACTGGTGAAATACTTCCCACTGCGCCGCAGTGGGAGTGCACATCCTCCACTGCGCCGCAGTGGGAGGACGGGTAGGTCAAAGAGTGACCAGACCAGGTTTGTTTTCTTCACTTTTACACTTACACTCTTTCTTCTTCTTTTCTCTCCTCTAAAAAACCGAAAATACCCATTAACCTCCTTCAAGATCTTCCATTTTTCTTCCATCTTTAATCGATCTTCCAGATTTTCATCTTCATAACATTGCATAATGGGAAGAAGTGTAAGTTTTTCTCTTTAGTTTCTTTGTATTTTCCTTTTATTTTGAATTTTCAATTTCTAGGGTTTATATGTTAAAATCAATTTAGGGGTTTTGATGTTTGTGGGCAATAGAAGCTAATTGGGTGTTAAATCTTTCATCTTGTTCATCCATTTTTGATTTTAATTTTGAAATTAGGGTTTTGAAAAATTTGGGGATTTGATTTGAAGAACAAGTATGGGGGTATGTTGATATAGGTTGTTTAAAGTGGAGAATACTGGATCTTTTCCCTATATTTGCTTGTTAGATTTCCCATTTTGTGCCATATCATGATGAACCCTAGTGAGTTGCCCAGATTTTTGACCTCACTGCGCCGCAGTGAGGGGGTTCATGCCTCACTGCGCCGCAGTGAGATCCTTCTGCCCAGTTTGTCTTTTTACCCCACTGCGCCGCAGTGAGGGTGAAGCATGCCCACTGCGCCGCAGTGGGGGCCTTTCCCTGCCAAGATTTTTGCTTGTTTTATATAATTTCCAACTTTGCATTCTTAATACTTACAATTGGACGTTTTCATGTTGTGAATGCAGGGAGCGGGAGCTAGTGATAAGGCCGCGGGAAAGCGTAAAATGGTTGAGGGGCAATCCAGTGAGGCCGTTGATGTGCCGAGTTCAAAGAAACAAGTGGAGGTGCCGCTTACATTTATTGAAGAACTGAACGAGCGACATGCTTGGCTATCATTTGAGGGAATTAGGCAGCCCCAAAAGAACATATACAAGAACAAGTTGTATAAGCTTTCTAAGCATGTGGTCCTTCCCGCAAGACATTTAACTCCTTTTCAAGCTCAGGTATTTGGAGTTCAGGAGGATATTCGACGGTGGTTTTCTATGAGTTTGAGAGTTGGAGGTGAGTCAAGAGGGCATGATGTGAGTTGTGATATTTGGCGGCGGGTTTTTGCTAACCGTGAGCCCGCATACCGTGAGTTGTGTTTGGAATTTTATTCGACTTTGAAGCTGAAAAAGGAGTTGGGTAAAGTGAAAGATATTTTTGAAGAAAGGATAGTTTCGTTTTATTGTGGGGGACAGCAGAGGAAGCTGTCAATTGCTGAGTTTGGTTACTACTGTGGGATGTATTCGAGAGAAGAGCTTCAGAATGCGGAATTTAGGGCTATTTTGAAGAAAGGCTATCGGACAGGAGCCGATTTGGGTGATGGAGAGTCTATTGGAGTATTTCACCAGGATCACGGGAGGAGAAACTTGGACATACACTAGTGGTGTGTCTAAGATTAAGAATGTGCGTTTGAGGTTGCTCCACCGTATGATTGTGACTTTCCTGGTACAGCGGTCTACTCATTGGGAGAAGGCGTACAAGAATGATCTTTGGTTACTTAAGTTATTTTCTGAGGGAGCTCCATCCAGGTTTGCTTTGCCTCCTCTTGTGCTTCTGGACCGTATGTGTAATCATACCGATTCGACTTTGGTTTTGGGACATTTCATTACGGTGATCTATAAGAGGATGGGGGTCTTTACTTCTGATGATTGCCAGACCTATCTCTCATTACCAGTACATCAGGAGGATTTTACGTATCAGGAGCTTTGGAGGGCAAAGATTTTGAAGAAAAAGAAAAACAATGAGCAGGAGCGGTTGTTAGATGATGAGGGTGAGGTTGAAGGACCACCTCCTGTAAGGAGGAGGATGAGGAGGCTGATGTTGAGATGGCTGATGCTCCACAGGAGCCCCCAAGGAGGACTGGACGTAACATTCCCATCCCTCGCTCGTTTGATCTTACACTCTTGGGGAACACTATTCAGAACATCTATGAGTCTCAGCAGAACAGTCAGCGAGAGTTTGATGCGTACCAAGGAGGGTGGACCAGGATTTCACCTGGATTGGATCACAGCAGGCCCACACTAACTATAGCCTTGATTATTATCAGCCTATGTGGGATGCTCAGTATCATGGCCGGGAGTTTGTTCGACCTGACCCGATTCCTCCATTCTCTCCACCGCCTATTTATGTCCCTGATTATCGTCAGGGGGTCAGCCTTTTTTCTCTCAGACGACTGTTCTGGGGAACATGTCACCACCACCCCATGATTTAGGAGGTTCTCCTCGTGGTCCAGTGCAGTTTGGGGTCTTTCAGGGTGGTCATGTTGGCGGTGAGTCTTCATCTCTTGCAGGTTTTGATGCAGGTGCTTCAGGATTTGATGCTGGTCAGTCAGGAGGAGGTGCTGGTGGTTCGGGTTCAGCTCAGGAGGAGGCGTCCGATTGGATGACGAGTATTTTTGGACAACCTGGACTACCTTATGGCTACCATGGACAGCAGCAGTAGTGGAGATGATTCCCATCCGGTACCGTGGGATGGAATCATATGATGATTGGTTATTTTGGTATTCTTATGACATTACTTTATTTATCATTGTCTGGTATCCACCCTACGGGGTGATGAAACATTTGTAATTTCCTTTGTTTCTTTTATTTTCTGCATGATACTCTTTTAGTTTGCATTTTGTATGGATATTTTGGATGGGTTCTTGTAATTGAGCAGGTTTGATCCGAATGATGGCAATACCTAGTGGCACCCAAGTGTGGGGGAGGACCCGTTGGATTTGTTTGATTGTGTGATCGTGTTAGTAGCTCATTATGATGTCATGTGCATATGCTGGCAGTAAGTTCAGCGCAACATTTTTGATTGGCATCTTTACTGACATTGTTTCACACACAGTTCTCGCACCTTCCGTTTTGGGACTAGTTTGTTTCTCCCGTCAAGCAAATTGGACTTCCTTTTTAGGAAGAGCAATTTGTGGTACGGGGTCGACTTACTTGTTTTGAAACGGAATGTGTCCATGATCCGGTATGTGTTCTCATTCTTTCTGTCTATTGTGCTTACCCCTATTTACCTTTGTTTTGACCGAATATTGGACATTGAGGGCATTGTCCATCTTAAGTGTGGGGGGTGGCAAATAGGTTTAAGCAACCGGATATATCTCTTTTGTTGTTTTGCCATTGAGATTTAGCCGTTCTTGTGGATGTGTCCCTCTCGTAGGCTTTTGGGTTTTATCCAAGAGTAAAGGGTTCTATCTTGAACTCTGAACTATGATGTGCATGTTTGAGAATGGTTGTTTTGATTTGGTAGGATGACGGAAGATGATATGATTTGAAACTTGTGTTGAGCTTGTCCTTGTGGTAAATTGCTTTTGTCACTTAATTCATAATAACTTAATGAGCAATTTTACTACAAAATTTTTTCCTTGGTACAAATTTAATCGGCGAAATATGTTCTGAACGGTTATTGGGCTAATCCTTGTGGATTGATAACATTACTTGCATACTCAAAATTCCCAAACACCTAAAAGTTGTGAGATTCATCGTTCATTTATAGATGTGCTAGGTGTTGACGGTTTTGGTTTGATTGCCTTGTAATTTGTCCCTCTCTTAGGCTCTTGGATTTATTCGGGAGTAAGGGTTCCATTTCGAACTCTGAACTAAGATGTGCGAATTTGAGGTTAATTTATTCCATTTCCGGGTTACTTTCTTTGATATGAGTGTGCTGGTGATGTGTTGAGCTAGAACTTGGCCTGGTGATCGTTACGAGACCGCAGTGAGATCACTTTTGTGATATAAGTACATTGGATGACGAATTGGCATATTAGGTTTGACCCGTATTTTCTTTCTATTCACCCTTGCTTATGTATATTTTTACCTTTAGTATACATACTTTTATACATGTACATACAATATTTTCCTTTCTTTGTAAACCTTTGTTGCACTCATCTTTAGTGCAAGATACATTTAGACACCCTTTTTGAACTTAGCCTTTTCCTTTGTATAAATCCACTTAAATATGTAAACTTTACCTCACCATACCGATAGTCTAATTTTGGGGGGCCATTGATTGTCATTGGTTTGTTTGGATGGTCTGGGAGAGCTTCAATGGGTTATCAGTTGGAATATTCTTGGTCTATGGGAATACGTCGATTGGTCAAGTTATTGGGGAATGTATTGGATTGTTTCAAAGGAAGTATATTGTTATAGACATTGTTCATCATTGTAAGAGGGTGCCTACTAGTAGAGTAAAAATGGTTCAAAATAAAGAAAAAAAAAAAGTGAAATGAAAAACAGAAAAATAAAAAAAATAAGAAAAAAAAAGAAAAATGAAATAAGAAAAAAAAAAAGAACTTGGGCTACTAGTAGGTGCTTCTCATTTTTATATGTCTAAAAGAATTGTTGTATAGTTTGGTTAGTGAATAGAATGGAAGATTTGGTTGCACCTAAGTTGTTTGAAGATTGATACACCACAATGGTGTCGGGTTTTGCTTGGTATTTTTGAGGTGTGTTCATGGGATAGCATCTTATGGGTTGGTGGCAATCAATGGTAAGGGTTTGATTAGACTATTTTGTACATAACTTACTTTTGTTATTTCCTATCACTAACCTAAATTTCCCAAATCCCATTGTAAATACCATTAGCCTAACTTTACAACCGACCTATATGCCATATTTTGATGATGTACTTGGTGCTCACGCCATGTCGGTGAAGCTATGATCCTTGTTCAAGCCTATGGTAAGATATGCATCACGACCGAGCAATGAGTGATTATTCATATATTTTCAACCCCAATAGTAAGTTCGTTGGAGTAGGATTATTTTGATAGGCTCATTTGTTTCACTTTTGCTTAGTCGTGTTATTGAGGCTTGTGGATTGTTCAGATATTGTCAAACATTTCGGATTTTCATTTAAGATTAAAACTGCTTCACCAAAGTCCTTGTCATCGACATACTTGGTTTGGCTTCTTTTTGGAAATTGTAATGTGTTTATGTAGCTTCGTGCCAAGGAATGTTTTTGCTTAATTTCCAGATTTGCTTGAGCACAAGCAACGCTCAAGTGTGGGGGGATTTGATGTGACCAATTTATATAGATCGCCCACATCATTATTGGCCTTTTTCGTATATGTTTTGAGTCAATTTTGTATGCATTTGGCGCGTTTATGGTGTTTGTTAGTGATTTCAGGTTCTTAGCAGGTTGTGCGTCCATTTGGTACATTTTCTGACGATTTTAGGCCAAGATGTTGATCCGAGTGTTCGAGTGATGTTGATAAAGAAAATCAAAGATTTCAGCAAGATTTGACTGCGCCGCAGTGGGAGGGATGATGCCCCACTGCGCCGCAGTCACTGGAGTGAAGGCCACAAAGATTCCAGAGGTTTAGCACTGCGCCGCAGTGGGAGTGTACTTGCCACTGCGCCGCAGTCAAGGTCGAGAAAAAAATATTTCCAGTGGATTACCACTGCGCCGCAGTGGGAGGACTCATTCCCCACTGCGCCGCAGTCACCAATGAAGAACAATTCCAGGGGTATCCCACTGCGCCGCAGTGGGAGGACCATTCCCACTGCGCCGCAGTGGGAGTGCACAAGGCCCACTGCGCCGCAGTGAGTGCACGGGAAAATCAGGGTTTCAGCTTGTTTCCATCAGATTTTGGGGGAGTATATAAAGAAAAATAAACCCTATTTCCCATATATCAAGTTTTTCTTTCTAGGAGCTGTTCTACCACGAGTCTTTGACGGATCATCGCAGATTTCATCATTTGATTCATTGAAGATTCAAGAACACCCATCTAGATCGTATCTAATTTTCTGTCTTGCAATTTATATTCAAAATCATTGGTACAATATGTTCTCTTTCTATTTCGTTTGTTATTTTCAATTTAGCATGAGTGGCTAGATTTCTAATCATCCACTTTGATGAATCTTGACGAATGATATGATTGCAATATTTTAATTCAAGAGTTGATTTAATTATCGTTGTGTCGTGATCTTTATCAATTAATTCCTTGTGATTTATTCTTTTGATGTTGATGGTTTATGTGTTCATCGTTAGTGGTACTAGGTGAATATGTTTATCGTTTCAATTCGATTGTCTATGGTCGTTTGTCACCGGTTCATGGTATGACGGTGAATGTCAAATCTATAATAGGAGTTAATTGGTAAACGTGTTTAGAAACGGTTGGTGGTACCACGTTTTCATTCACATAGGCATAATTGGTAATTGAATAATCAAGCAAACTAATTGTTGGGGAGATTTTCTAGGCATTGGTGGTACCGGCTTGGGTAATTAAACTAGCAACTTAGGTGTTTGGGTGATTTGTGAGCGGTTGGTGGTACCACGCGAGCATTTTATCCTTTCGCGATTATCTTGTCAACTCTAAATAATTTGATCTTTATCGTGTGCAATCATAACTGAAGTCAAGTGGATTCGAAGTGGATGATCTTTATTTATATTGTTTGAACTTTCTTTACTTTCAATTGTCTTGTCATTTAAATTTCTTTAATTTCAAATTGTCAAAGTGAGGTAGCAATTCGGCTACGGTTCCATCCTTATTCTAAAACCGCTTTAGCAAACAATTATTTCAAAACCAATCCCTGCGAACGAATTCGGACTTACTTTTAGCTATACTATATACGAACGGGTCCACTGCCCGCGTGTGTAGTAGTCAGTTTTAGGGTAATTCTTGTTTATAAATTTTAAACTCGATTTCACACATCACCTTCCTAGTAAATTCTGGGCTGAAGCAGTTAGTACTGCTTGCCATACTCAAAATAGGTGTCTTATTGTCAAAAGACATGACAAGACTGCCTATGAAATTCTTAAGGGTAAGAAACCTCAAATTGGATACTTCCATGTTTTTGGTGTCCAGTTTTTATCCTAAATGATAAGGATCATTTAGGTAAATTTGATCCCAAAGCTGATGATGGCTATTTTCTGGGATACTCCTCTATTAGTAAGGCTTTCAGAGTGTTTAATACTCGCACTCAAAAAGTGGATGAATCAATTCATGTTACTTTTGATGAAAGTTGTTCAGCTCTGGGTGATCTCTCAAGTGAGTCATCCGCTGAAGTAATCTTCAGCGACCTTGCTGATCCTCCAGTAGAGTCAGCGACACATCATGATGTTGCTGACTCACATACTGCTGACACTTCTAGTCTCTCAACAAATGATGAGTATGTGGCCGCTCACATTTACTCTATTGATCCAGTTGAGCCTCTCCTTAGGACAGTTAATGCCACTTCCATTAACGTTCCTCCCTCAGCTGAACCTCATACTGCTGACAGTGTCGCTGAGGAAATCTTTCATGATGCCTCAGCGAATCCTGTTTCTGGAGACGCTGATGATGACACATCTCAGCAAGAGGTACCCACTGCTCTCAGTGAACCTCCTGTCAGCAACTCTGAACCTTCTCTAACCATTGATCTCTCCACTTATTCTCTTACACCAAATGATCCTACCACCACCTTATCCGCTGTCACTCACTCTTCTTCTATTCATACACCAGCACTACAATGGACTGCTGATCACCCTCTTGACCATGTGATTGGTAATCCACACAATGGTGTCCAAACTCGCTCAGCGACAAGTAATACTTGTCTCTATGTCAATTTCTTATCTCAAATGTGCCCGCCAATATTGGCGAAGCCATGGCTGATCCTTCTTGGGTGGAAGCCATGCAAGAAGAATTGACACAATTTAAAAGAAATCACGTTTGGTTTCTTGTTCCTCCTCCCTATAAGGAACCCATTGGCACTCGATGGGTTTATAGGAATAAGATGGATGAAGCTGGTGTAGTTATCAGAAACAAGGCAAGACTGGTTGCACAAGGTTATACTCAAGCTGAAGGCATTGATTATGATGAAACCTTTGCTCCAGTCGCTCGCCTTGAAGCCATTCGTCTCTTTCTTGCTCACGCTGCCTACAAAGGCTTCACTGTCTATCAAATGGACGTCAAGAGTGCCTTCTTAAATGGTGCTCTTGATGAAGAAGTCTACGTTAAGCAGCCTCCTGGCTTTGAGGATCCAAAGCATCCTCACTATGTCTACAAGCTTAATAAAGCTCTCTATGGTCTCAAACAGGCTCCTAGAGCCTGGTATGACACTCTTTCTACCTTTCTTTTAGACCATGGTTTTCGTAGAGGAACCATAGACATCACTCTCTTTATCTACAAGAAGAAAGCTGATGTTCTGTATGTTCAGATTTATGTCGATGACATAATCTTTGGTTCCTTATCTACAAAACTTTGTCAAAAGTTTAGCGCTCTCATGTCCAGTACCTTTGAAATGAGTATGATGGGTGAATTAACCTTCTTCTTGGGGTTACAAATTAAGCAGCTTCCCACTGGAATATTTATCAATCAAGAAAAATATATTCGGGATATGCTGCATAAATTTGACTTCACTCATGTTACTCCAAAAGGAACTCCTATGTCCCCTCCTAATAATCTCCATGCTGACCCTACTGGTAAGTATGTGAATCCTACTCACTATAGAGGCATGATTGGTTCGCTGATGTATCTCACAGCAAGTCGACCAGACATTATGTTTGCAACATGCCTCTGTGCTCGCTATCAAGCTTCTCCTAGAGAATCACATCTTCTCGCTGTCAAGCGCATCTTTAAATATCTCAAGGGTACACCCACGCTGGGTCTCTGGTACCCAAAGGATTCCAACTTTGAGTTAGTTGGATATTCTGACTCTGACTATGCTGGGTGCATGCTTGATCGCAAAAGCACCAGTGGAGGATGTCAACTGTTGGGGGGAAGCTGACTAGTTGGACTAGTAAAAAGCAGCACACAGTGTCCATCTCCACTGCTGAGGCAGAATATGTCTCTGCAGCGAGCTGTTGTGCCCAAATTCTCTGGATGAAACATCAGCTTGCTGACTATGATTTGGAATATTCCAAAATTCCAATCATGTGTGATAATACAAGTGTTATTGCTATTACACACAACCCCGTTCAGCACTCTAAAACTAAGCATATTGACATTCGATATCACTTTATTCGTGACCATGTCATGAAAGGTGATATTGAAATCTATTTCATTCCTACTGATGATCAAATTGCTGACATCTTCACTAAACCATTGGATGAAACTAGATTCAAATTGCTTGTTAGCAAGTTAGGAATGCTGAATGGTGAATCAGCAACATGATTTTTCATGTATGCTAACTCAGCGAGTTTAAGTCTGTCTTGCTCGCTGATCTCAAAGCAATGAAGAGCTTAAAGTCTTCATCTAGTCCAGCAGCAAACGGCTCTGGTAAAGACTTATCAAATCCGTTAATCCCTGTTGCTTTGGGAAAAAGCAAAATAAAGCAATGGAGAGCTAAAAGTCTTCATCTAGTCCAGTAGCAAACGGCTCTGGTAAAGACTTCTTAAATCCGTTGATCCCTGTTGCTTTGGGAAAAAGCAAAATAAAGCAATGGAGAGCTAAAAGTCTTCATCTAGTCCAGTAGCAAACGGATCTGGTAAAGACTTCTTAAATCCGTTGATCCCTGTTGCTTTGGGAAAAAGCAAAATAAAGCAATGGAGAGCTAAAAGTCTTCATCTAGTCCAGTAGCAAACGGCTCTGGTAAAGACTTATTAAATCCGTTGATGGCTGACAGTTTGCCAAAAACTGTATTCATTGTCAGCGATCAACATCAGTTGTGAAGTCGCTGACAAAACATTAGGCATGCTGAGTATATCCCAGCATGTGATCTTTCTTAATAATTAAATGTTTTCAGCATCCAAACTTCTTTTCTTGAAAGAGTGCTGAAGAAAAAGGCATTTAATTGTATTAAATATCTTTCTTAACATTAATTTCTTATTTAATAAAACATAGGATATTTTTGAAACTAAGTGTTTTCAATGTAACTATGTTGGTGACGTGGCAAAATTTTGAACCACATGTTTTAAAATTCAAAACTGAAAGGTCACCTCGATTTCTTCCTTGATCACGTCATTTGTCCTCATGTGACAGTTTCTGCGCATCTGATTGACAGGTGATGTCTGCAAATACGGCGTATACTCGAGTATTTGTAGATATTATTTTCTTTCCTTTTATTAAAACGTTACTCACAAACGGGTTATATATATATATTATAATCGTATATATACGAAAACAGTTGGTTACAACTGTTAACCTTTTCAAAAGAAGAGAGAGAAACTTTTTCAATACCTTTTCGTGTGTAAAGACGTGGCCCACCACCATACCCTATATATATCCGCTCATTATTCTCTCACCACACTTTACACACACTCAAATCTTTTCGTATCCCTTCAATAAAAAATCTCTCCATATTTCTCTCTTTCTGTTCATCTTCTTCATAAATTCTTCATCTCTTTTCCGATCAAATTCTTGTCCCAAATAAAAATGGCATCATCCTCTGAAACTCCTCAAATCGTTGAATCATCAACATAAAATGTTGAGATTCCTTCTTCTTCCACCGCCACCGTTCAAAATCCACCAGTTCCTGAACCACAAGTTCAGGAACAAGAACCAATCACATATCTAAACTCTCTTGAATATGTGCCAGTAAATGTAACAAAATCTTCTAAAGTCTCTTTTTCTCCCTCAAAGATGATTGTTAAACCCAACAATCATCTTGGCACGTCTGAAGTACCAAAAGGTACAAAAGGATATACGCCAATGCTGGATTTCATCCATGCATCTCCTGCAAACTATTGCATCATGGCGGACCCAGAACAAATTTTTGTCCATCTTCTTCGTGAGTTCTGGTGGACTTGTGAGTATGATGATAACTCAAAGTCCATTACTGGCACCGTCCGCCAGGGGGAGAAAACAACAATCACTCCGGCATCTCTTCGCCAAACATTAAGGTTTCCACAAGAAACGGATAAATAACTCAGTGAGTTTAAGTCTGTCTTACTCGTTGATCTCAAAGCAATGAAGAGCTAAAAGTCTTCATCTAGTCCAGTAGCAAACGGCTCTGGTAAAGACTTCTTAAATCCGTTGATCCCTGTTGCTTTGGGAAAAAGCAAAATAAAGCAATGGAGAGCTAAAAGTCTTCATCTAGTCCAGTAGCAAACGGCTCTGGTAAAGACTTCTTAAATCCGTTGATCCCTGTTGCTTTGGGAAAAAGCAAAATAAAGCAATGGAGAGCTAAAAGTCTTCATCTAGTCCAGTAGCAAACGGCTCTGGTAAAGACTTCTTAAATCCGTTGATCCCTGTTGCTTTGGGAAAAAGCAAAATAAAGCAATGGAGAGCTAAAAGTCTTCATCTAGTCCAGTAGCAAACGGCTCTGGTAAAGACTTATTAAATCCGTTGATGGCTGACAGTTTGCCAAAAACTGTATTCATTGTCAGCGATCAACATCAGTTGTGAAGTCGCTGACAAAACATTAGGCATGCTGAGTATATCCCAGCATGTGATCTTTCTTAATAATTAAATGTTTTCAGCATCCAAACTTCTTTTCTTGAAAGAGTGCTGAAGAAAAAGGCATTTAATTGTATTAAATATCTTTCTTAACATTAATTTCTTATTTAATAAAACATAGGATATTTTTGAAACTAAGTGTTTTCAATGTAACTATGTTGGTGACGTGGCAAAATTTTGAACCACATGTTTTAAAATTCAAAACTGAAAGGTCACCTCGATTTCTTCCTTGATCACGTCATTTGTCCTCATGTGACAGTTTCTGCGCATCTGATTGACAGGTGATGTCTGCAAATACGGCGTATACTCGAGTATTTGTAGATATTATTTTCTTTCCTTTTATTAAAACGTTACTCACAAACGGGTTATATATATATATATTATAATCGTATATATACGAAAACAGTTGGTTACAACTGTTAACCTTTTCAAAAGAAGAGAGAGAAACTTTTTCAATACCTTTTCGTGTGTAAAGACGTGGCCCACCACCATACCCTATATATATCCGCTCATTATTCTCTCACCACACTTTACACACACTCAAATCTTTTCGTATCCCTTCAATAAAAAATCTCTCCATATTTCTCTCTTTCTGTTCATCTTCTTCATAAATTCTTCATCTCTTTTCCGATCAAATTCTTGTCCCAAATAAAAATGGCATCATCCTCTGAAACTCCTCAAATCGTTGAATCATCAACAGAAAATGTTGAGATTCCTTCTTCTTCCACCGCCACCGTTCAAAATCCACCAGTTCCTGAACCACAAGTTCAGGAACAAGAACCAATCACATATCTAAACTCTCTTGAATATGTGCCAGTAAATGTAACAAAATCTTCTAAAGTCTCTTTTTCTCCCTCAAAGATGATTGTTAAACCCAACAATCATCTTGGCACGTCTGAAGTACCAAAAGGTACAAAAGGATATACGCCAATGCTGGATTTCATCCATGCATCTCCTGCAAACTATTGCATCATGGCGGACCCAGAACAAATTTTTGTCCATCTTCTTCGTGAGTTCTGGTGGACTTGTGAGTATGATGATAACTCAAAGTCCATTACTGGCACCGTCCGCCAGGGGGAGAAAACTATCACTATCACTCCGGCATCTCTTCGCCAAACATTAAGGTTTCCACAAGAAACGGATGAAAATAAATTTGTGGAGCCAGTCAGTGAGAATGAATGGAAGGCTTGGCTGCCATCCATTGGATACAATTATAACTTGAGAAATCCTCCAGCGATCCCAAGCAATCCTTTAAAGTAAAATCTACCAGGGATCTGGAGGGTACTATTTACTCACGTGATTCAGTGTATGGGGGGTAATTCTGGTTCTTACAATCAAGCATCATCTACTTCGATGCCAATGATTCATGCTCTCGCTGAAGGGAGATATGTAGACTATGGCCAGCTGATCTTCAATTACATGAAGAATAAGATCAGCATGAACAACAGGTCGCACACAGTGCCCTTCACAAGAATATTCTCTCTCATTTTCAAGGAGGCGCTGGGTGATGAGTATGTGCTGCCTAAGGCTTCAACAATTCCAACAACGAGGGTTGGAAACAACATATACAAGCAGCCCGCTGAGCATCTGGTTGCTCGACTCACCTCTCACATGAAAGAGGTACTCTTCTCTCTTAACTCTTCTTTATACCCGAAAGACAGCGACTGGGAGGCAGCACTTCCTACTGATGAAGTGGCCGGTACGGTCGTTGTGGATGATAGATTGCCTGTTGAGGCTGGTTCGCTGGAAAACCCCCAGCGACCTCCCAAGCCTCCAAAAAGACCAAAAAATCAAAGGCAACATCCTCAACTCAATCTACTCAATCTTCACCCTCCGCTGACGTCCCAAAACGTAAGCGGAGTGTATCAAAGGGCAAACGAGTTACTAAGGCTAGGGAGTCCTCACCGCCCAAGGACATTAGTACCCAAACCAACCCATCAGCAGCCTCCCAACAGGCTGTTGACGAGACAAATGGGAGCAGTTTGCAGCCACCTCAAACTTCTGTAGGCGAGGTTGGTGAAGATATTGGGTCACCCCAACCCACTAGAGGTCTAAGTCCACCCCCATCAAATATTTCCCCTTCTTCTCAAAACCCTTCTGAGTCGTTGTCAGCAGCCAGATCACAGGTGATGCTAGAGACAACAAATTCTACGGCCGATGAGGTTTTGGTGCAACAACACACTGAAACTGAGGCACCAATTGACCCTACCCCTATCTCTTTTTCTGTCTCGGAAACTGTTGGTGCAGGGACCGAGACAAATGTTTCTTCATCAGGCGCTGAAACTGATGAGGAGTTGGGCAGCGAGTTCAGTCAACAAGATGCTGATGCTGAAGTCACACTCGCTGCCACTGAAGAAAAGGAAGAGGATGAAGTGACCAGCGAAGACTTTAATGAAGAACTCAATTATGTGTTAGTCTCTTCTCCTCCTACTCAATTTGATAATGCTGGTGACACCTTACCAGACATGCCTCCTCCTCCTTGTTTCTCTCCAAGGCCCACTGTTTATCATGAGCCAGTTGGGTACTTTGGAGAGCATTTATGTACACCTTCTCCTGGGCATTGTTATGGGTGAAATTTCAAGTGTCAATATCCTGAAGGTCCAAGATCTTGACGTCCCAGGATCCTGACTTAGTAGAATATTCTGATTACACATTAATACTTTGCTAACGATATGTTTCAAGTATTATTGTTATTTCCACATGAGATAAGTATGCAGGTTCTGGAATATTCAATATGAAGCTAAGGAAAACACTTCTAACGGTAAAGAAGAGAATTCACACATGGTATAACTCATCAACACGCAAAGAAGACTTGGTCTGCCAAGATATTCGGAGTTCAAGTCAATTTCTACACGAGGAGAAAGACTATAACGGTCACTTGACTGAGCAAGATCCTCCACAACGTTCAACTATCGAAGACCCGGAAGATCCCTACAACTTCGGATAGTTAGTTAGATCTTAGGTCTATAAATACTGAATGAGGCTGATCGATCTAGGCATTCAATCTCACTTTACTTACTGCTCACTTTACACTTGTATTCACACACACTACTCTTATTTTCATTATCACTTAGATACATCGATCAACCGAATTCCACCCTTTGTAAACATTTTACGATCATTAATAAAAGAACAAGGCAGGGACGATTGCTTCCTCCCGGGGTTTTTATGCCGGCAATCCTCAAAGGATTAAGGGCTTTTCCTCGTTAACAAATCTCGGTGTTCTTGTTCTCTACTCTTTATTTTAATCGCATTACTTATAAGTTCTTTACTTTGATTTGCATTATTTATCATTATTGTTACTTATCATTCTGATCTTTATTATCTGATATCTTTATTCTTTGTTTAGTCGACATAATCGTTCTTTAAATCTTTTTCATTAAACGCATCTTTGAATCTCAAAGCTATTTTATAAGCCCTTAACCTCACGAACGAAAGTTTGGTTACATAATTGATCTAAGTCTTTACGTAAATTGTCTTAGTTAATTTTTGACCAAAACAATTTGGCGCCCACCGTGGGGCAAAAGGTGCTTTCAATCGATTAAAAACTCTTTTGATTTTTATAAAAACTGATTTTCCGAAATTAATTCCGATAATGTCGACTCAACCAACTAATTCTTCACAAAACACTCCTGCTATTTCTTCTTCTATGATGCCTCCTCCTCCAGGAAATAATTCGTATCGAAGGAACAAGAATAATGCTGCTCGAAATCAAAGCAAAGACAAGGGACCAGCTGATCAAAGCAACGAATTCAATATCATTGATGATATACCAGCAAGAAATCCGTCTCAAACTTATGATGGATCTGGATCAGCGAGAGGATCGGACTTTTTCAACAGTCAAAGCTATGATCCCTATAATATTGGATCCAAGGAAGCTGCTCAAAACGTCAACGATGAAGAAGTCCCTAATCTACTTTCTATTTTGCAGAAATTAACTAACACTGTTGCAGCGAATCAAGAATTCAATCAAGCTCAATTTAGAATTTTGGAGTCCAGAATTACCGAAAACGGACCTCCAATTACACCAAGAAATTTATTTTCAACTCCAGGAGCATCTGCAGCCCCTGGATCTGCGCCGTATAACACGTCATTCCCAACTGCAACTCAGAATTTTGGGAGCAATATTCCACAAAATACTCATGCTGCTGGAACGTCTGCCACTATGGGTGCAGGTTTGCATAATTCTAATAATTATAATGGATCATTTGCTTTTGCTAACTCATCGCAGGGACAAGGATCGAACGAATATATTGCAAGAGAATTCCAGAGGCTCAAAGACATGATCTCTAGCGTTCCTGGATTTTGTAATCCAATTCCAGAAGTCAATCCTGCATCCTACCTTATCAATAGATATGGTGACAGGATTGCAAATGTAGAGATCCCAAAGAAGTTCCAGGTTCCAAATATGAAACCATATGATGGAACTACTGACCCTCAAGAGCATATCGCGCTATATTTGGAAAAGATGGAGACTGTGCCTATTCCATCCAATCTGAAGGAAGCTTGCTTATGTAGAAGTTTTGGATCTACACTTTCAGGATCAGCCTTAAAATGGCTGCAGAGTTTGCCTCCTTTATCTATTAATTCCTTTGCTGATTTAACTAATTTATTTTATAGTCAATTCTCATGCAGTAGAACCTTTGAAAAATTGACTGATGATCTTTATAAAATTATACAAAAACCACATGAATCACTTAGGGATTTTATGACTAGATTTACAAAGGAATCTCTTAATATTCCTAAATTAGATATGTTAACTGCTATTCAAGCTTTGCAGAGAGGTCTCCACAAAGGATCTAAATTTCAGGAAGATCTTATAATGACGCCATGCAGAAATTTGGACGAAGCTAAAGCAAGGGCTGCAAGATTTATAAGACTTGAAGAAAATGAGTTGACGTCTTCAAAACTGGAAGCTTTGTCATATGATCGTCCAAATAGGAAAGCAGAAACTCCAGTATTTAAGCCAAGAAATAAACCCTACACAAGACATGTTGATAATCAAGTGAATGCAGTCGAAGAAGATGATGGGGTTGAGTATCCTGCCCTTTCAACATACTGCTTTTCAGTATCAACGCCTGGCATTATAATGGCGCTCAGAGATCTTGGAGACAAAGTAAGATGGCCACAAAAGAAGAATGATTCTTACTTCAAAAAGAAGGATCCTAGCCAATGGTGCGCGTATCACGAAGACTTTGGTCATCTTACTGAAGATTGCAAGATGTTGAGAAGGGAGATTTCTACTCTTCTGGCCAAAGGGTATCTTAAGGAACTCCTTGGAAGAAAGAAGGCTAAGGATCTTGAGGGCGTAGAATTTGCAAGGCCAAATTCGACTCAAAAAGCAGATTCTCCACCTCCAGACGCAAGAGTAATTAACACTATTTCTGGTGGATCAGAAGTATGTGGGACAACATACTCAGCAGCCAAGAGATTTGCGAAGCAAAGCAAAGCAGATAAAGGCGTAAAGAAAGCTTCAATTTCTGATTCTGATATTGTCTCTTTTGAAGACGATGACTTCGATGACATAATGGAACCTCATCATGACGGTTTGGTTGTTACTCTTTTTATTGCTAACCATTATGTTCGCAGGATTTTAATAGATAACGGAAGCTCGGTGAATATTATCAAACTAGAGACCCTGAGAAGAATGGATATTTCTGAAGATAATATTATTGGCAAGGCGTCGCCATTAATTGGATTCAGTGGCGAGACCAAATATACTGTTGGTGAAATAAAACTGCCAGTATATGTTGGAGGGGTTAATTCCATGCAGAAATTTTGTGTGGTCGATACTCTTCCAGGCTGCAATATAATTCTAGGAAGACCCTGGATTCACGAAATGAAGGCGGTACCATCAACATATCACCAATGTGTTAAAATGCCAACACCTTGGGGAGTGATCACTGTTAAAGGGGATCAACAAGAAGCTAGGGAATGCTATACATCCACCATGAAGTCAGCAGCAAGATCGACATCGCAATAGCAATTACAGAAGAGGATCTTCGATGTAGATGAACCAGAAGAGCAAGATGTTAAAGAAGTGATTCTGGTCCCTGAAGATCCTAACATTAAAGTATTATTGGGCAAAAAGATTTCGAAAGACTTAGAAGTTGAACTTACAAGTTTCTTGAAAGCTAGAATGAAGACTTTTGCTTGGAAGCAAGAAGATATGACTGGAATATCTAAAGAGGTGATTACACACAAGCTTGGAATTGACAAGAGTTTCAAGCCAATTCAACAAAAAAGAAGAAAATTTGCTCCAGAAAGAAATGCAATTATCCAGGAAGATGTGGAGAGATTATTAAAGGCAAAAATGATTAGGGAGGTAAAATTCCCTGAATGGTTGGCAAACGTGGTGGTGGTACAGAAGAAGAACGGGAAATGGAGAGTTTGTGTAGATTTCACTGATCTTAATAAAGCCTGCCCGAAAGATCCATTTCCACTGCCACATATTGATGCAATGGTAGATGCAACTTCTGGACATGAGATGCTCACATTTATGGACGCTTCCTCTGGATTTCAGCAAATTCAGATGGAGCCTGAAGATCAAGAAGCCACTGCTTTTATGACCCCGACAGGTATTTATTGTTATATTGCTATGCCTTTTGGTCTTAAAAATGCAGGTGCAACCTATCAAAGGTTAGTAAATATGATGTTCAAAGACCAACTGGGGGATACAATGGAAGTCTATATAGACGACATGGTGGTGAAGTCGAAGAAAGCTGAAGATCATCTGAAAGATCTTGAAGTAGCCTTCAATATCCTGGACAAATACAACATGAAGCTGAATCCAGCAAAATGTAATTTTGGAGTAGGAGCTGGAAAATTTCTGGGATATATGGTCACTAAAAGAGGAATAGAAGCAAGTCCAGAACAGATCAAAGCTATCTTGAATTTAAAATCTCCATCAAATACAAAAGATATTCAAAGACTAACTGGAAGATTGGCCGCCTTGAATAGATTTATATCAAGATCTTCTGATAGGTGCAAAGAATTTTATGACATCTTGAAAAAGAACAAAAGATTCGAATGGGGAGAAAAACAAGAAGAAGCTTTCCAAGAATTAAAGAAATACCTCTCTACTCCACCATTGTTGGTCATGCCTGAAGATGGTGAGCCTCTATATCTTTACATGGCAGTATCATCAAATGCAGTAAGTGCTGTCCTAGTAAAGGAAGCAGATGGTCTACAACATCCTGTTTACTACGTAAGTAAAAGTTTAATTGATGCTGAAACCAGGTATTCTCATCTTGAAAAACTTATACTTGCATTAGTTATGGCATCTACTAAGCTTAGACATTATTTTGAAACGCATGCTATACATGTTAAAACTAATTATCCTATAAAATGTGTGCTTAGAAAACCTGAAGTATCTGGTAGAATGGCTAAGTGGTCTGTAAAATTAAGTGCTTTTAATTTAATTTATGAACCTAGGACTGCTATAAAATCTCAAGCTTTAGCCGACTTTGTGGCTGATTTTAGTACTGATTTGCAACCTGAAGTAGATCTAGAAGTAAAAATGTTAGAAGAAGCTACTGAAAAATGGATTTTATACACTGATGGTGCAGCTAATGTTAAAGGAATAGGATTAGGTATCGTACTAAAATCGCCACAGGGGGATATTATACCCCAAGCAGTGAATTGTCATTTTATAGCTACTAATAATGAAGCAGAATATGAAGCTTTAATTTCTGGTATGCAACTGGCTAAAGACATGAACATTAGAAACCTTAAAGTGTATGTAGATTCATTACTTTTAGCTAATCATTTTAATGGAACATATGCTGCAAAAGGTGAAAAGTTGATGCAATATTTAGAAATAGTTAAGAAACTGGCCGAGAATTTTGATTTATTTGATATAGAACAAGTGCCTAGAGAAGAAAATACTGAAGCTGATGCTTTAGCAAATCTAGGATCAACACTTAAGATGTCACCAGAAACTAAGATTCCTATAATACATGTGTTACATCCTGCTATAGAATCGACCAATATCTTGGCTGTTCAAGATACAGAAACTGAAAACTCTGGGGACAATCAAAATTCCTGGACCAAACCAATAATAGAATATTTAAATGCTGGGACAATCCCTAAAGATGAAAACCCAAGGAACTTTCGTATGAAAACAGCACATTATTCTATGATAAATGGTATTTTGTATAGAAAATCTCTTGCAGGACCATATCTTAGGTGTCTAGAATATCCCGAGACCAATGAGGTTCTTAAGGATATACATGAAGGAGAATGTGGAAATCACACAGCTGGGAGATCTTTATATTCGAAGATCTTGAGAACAGGTTATTATTGGCCAACTATGAAACAAGATGCTGAGGAATATGCGAAGAAGTGTGATGCATGTCAACGACACAGCAACATTTATCATCAACCAGCAGAACCCATGTATCCAGTTCTATCACCATGGCCATTTATGAAATGGGGGATGGATATTGTTGGGCCAATGACAGAATCTTCAGCTGGCAAGAAATATTTCTTGGCCATGACGGATTATTTCTCAAAATGGATTGAAGCTGAAGCATACTCCAAGATACAAGAAACTCATGTCATATCTTTTATCAAAAGAAATATACTCACAAGATTTGGAGTTCCAGCAGAGATAATTTGTGATAATGGATCACAATTTATCGGCAAGAAGACTACAAATTTTTGTAAAAGATGGGGAATCAAGATGATTACTTCTACTCCAGTCCATCCACAAGCTAATGGACAGGCAGAATCAAGCAACAAGATTATTATGAATAATCTAAAAAAGAGACTGGGACAAGCCAAAGGTAAATGGGCTGAAGAATTGCCATTTGTCTTGTGGGCTGATCGAACAACTTCGAAGAGTGCTACTGGACAGACTCCATTTTCACTTGTATTTGGAGCTGAGGCAGTTTTACCAACTGAGATGGATCTACCTACTGCCAGGGTTAGTTTGTTGACTTATGAGAAGAATAAGGAGCTTTTACTAGAAGATTTGGAAGCTATAACTGAGTTACGAGAAAGGACCAAGATAAGAATAGCAGCTTATCAACAACGAATCGCCAAGTCTTATAACAAAAATTTGAGATTGAGGCGCTTTCAAGTTGGTGATTTGGTTCTTAAAAAGGCTTTAACCAAGCCAGATGGCAAGTTGAATCCAAAATGGGAAGGTCCATATTTAATCGAAGCAGAGGCTGGAAAAGGCTCTTATTGGCTTCAAGATTTACAAGGTAGGTTAGTTCCAAGAGCTTGGAATGCTATTCATCTCAAAACATATCATATGTAATTTATTTTGTCTTTTGACAAAATCAGGTATGACTTCTTACTTTTATGTTTTATTTTTTCAATTATATCTTATTTCATTTTTCATAATGATGATACTGACTTGAGCGTCGGAGTGGCGTTAGCCAAATGGCTAACGTCAGTTTCAAAAACTACTGCTTTGTAGATCTCAAAGGATGATCAACATCATCAATCATACGCATTACATCGTGGAACAAGGTCTTCACCTTTTGGCTTTCACGCCAACTTTTGGTTGAAGGTTTTCACCTTCTCTTAAATTCGCCCGTGTCGCACGTTAATTAATTTCACGGTTGAAGGGTTAAATTCCAAGGTCGTTGAAATTAATTCTGTTGGTTGTCGGTGTTACCATCGATCTCCCGAATAGGCTAACCACGCCTCCCATTACACAAACATACGAAAAGGCTAACCACGCCTCCCAAGCAAGTTCAAGATATTGAGTCCCCCTCTATATCTTGAACACCAATGTCCCTACGAGAATCTTAAAATTAAGAATCCCCTTCTTAATTTTAATCCCCTCCAAAAAATCAATCTACTCCCACACATATTATTTTATTGCAGGAATAAATGTTGGAGACTGACAACAATTAAAGATACTGCACACCAGAGATCATAGCCAACAAGTGGGATCTTAATTACCTATAAAAGGTGCATGTATCTTACCCTTTAATTACTATTTTGATTTGATTACTTACTGTTGATGTAGTCGAATAAGTCAAGCGTAATTATTAACTGACATATGACATCATTTGGTGATTAGTCATTTTCCGTTTTTACCCTTAATAACACTTTTGATTTTCGAGTTTGAAATAAAAAAGATCAAAAGATAATTTTCATAACTTCAAAATATATTTACAAAAGAAACTACTCGAAAGCAGTTTTACATCCATGATTGATCGCTCCAGACCAATCTCTCCCCTCCTAAACATTGTTATTCTACATTTCACATCCCCTATCGATTCAACTTTCCTAGCAACAAAAGAGTATAAAAGTGTGGGCTCTGGCCTTTGCATTATATCCTTCATCGCCCACATTATCTAAGATCATCTATAGAAGAACATCCCAGTAAAGTGAAGGATTTATTTCCCTCAATTTACTTAAGATGGACTTCACTCTTTCCAACTCCTCCCTGGCATCCCTGAGTTCTTCCTGCGTTGCACCTAGCTCACAGCAGATTTCCTTCAAGGCATTGTTCAAAATCTTATTTTTGGCTTCTAAACTGGTTTTCACCTCCAAGCCTATCTGCTTCTCTGTCTCAACAGACTCCTTATAGGATTTGACCAGACCTTCCAATGTATGAATAATATCGTCATTGATCTTGTCCTTAGCAATTTGTTGTTCTTCAAGATCAGTAAGAGACTGAAATGAAAACAGATAAGTTAAAAAACAGCATAAAATCAAACTGAGAAAAGTGCTAGAACATACCTTTTGAAGGAATTCTCCTAAAGATTTGAGAGACATATTGAAAATTTGAATTTTTAAGAAGAAAAAGCTTTATGATTTTATAAGTCTGAAGTTGTTGGCTTATATAGAGGGGTGAAAAGATAGAAATGAACCGTCGAGTAGTTACCTATCAAATCAAGACTCTTGGTTGTCCTACTTACACGCGTCTTATCTTAAAGGCAATTTCAAAATTTACTAATTGACTTTGGTCAAAGCTTTCTCTATAAGATTCAAAGTTATTTTAACAAAATAGATTTTATTCAAATAACTTTGGGGACAATTGTTATGGGTGAAATTTCAAGTGTCAATATCCTGAAGGTCCAAGATCTTGACGTCCCAGGATCCTGACTTAGTAGAATATTCTGATTACACATTAATACTTTGCTAACGATATGTTTCAAGTATTATTGTTATTTCCACATGAGATAAGTATGCAGGTTCTGGAATATTCGATATACAGCTAAGGAAAACACCTTTAACGGTAAAAAGAAGAATTCACACATGGTATAACTCATCAACACGCAAAGACGACTTGGTCTGCCAAGATATTCGGAGTTCAAGTCAATTTCTACACGAGGAGAAAGACTATAACGGTCACTTGACTGAGCAAGATCCTCCACAACGTTCAACTATCGAAGACCCGGAAGATCCCTACAACTTCGGATAGTTAGTTAGATCTTAGGTCTATAAATACTGAATGAGGCTGATCGATCTAGGCATTCAATCTCACTTTACTTACTGCTCACTTTACACTTGTATTCACACACACTACTCTTATTTTCATTATCACTTAGATACATCGATCAACCGAATTCCACCCTTTGTAAACATTTTACGATCATTAATAAAAGAACAAGGCAGGGACGATTGCTTCCTCCCGGGGTTTTTATGCCGGCAATCCTCAAAGGATTAAGGGCTTTTCCTCGTTAACAAATCTCGGTGTTCTTGTTCTCTACTCTTTATTTTAATCGCATTACTTATAAGTTCTTTACTTTGATTTGCATTATTTATCATTATTGTTACTTATCATTCTGATCTTTATTATCTGATATCTTTATTCTTTGTTTAGTCGACATAATCGTTCTTTAAATCTTTTTCATTAAACGCATCTTTGAATCTCAAAGCTATTTTATAAGCCCTTAACCTCACGAACGAAAGTTTGGTTACATAATTGATCTAAGTTTTTCACGTAAATTGTCTTGATTAATTTTTGACCAAAACAGGCATGAAGCCAAGATCCCATATGAAGATGAGGAGATTGATGATGAAATTATCATGGAAGTGCCACCATTGCATCATCCTGACTTCTTTGGCCTTCCATGTTCTAAGTATCCAGTGTCGCTGAAGGACCTCAAAGTGCCTTCTCCCAAGGAAGCAACCACTGCTTTCATTGCTGTTAACTTGCCTGGGTTGGATTATGTTGAAACATACCAGTTGCAAGAACTTTTGAGAAGGGTGCAAATTTGTCAAAGCCAAGGGAATAGGCATGGGTATTTGTATGCTTGGCCGGTAGACCAAATGGCTGAAATGAATTTTGGGGCATTGGCTAAGTTTCAAGAGTTGGCAGCTGGGAATGAGGATTTGAAAGATGAGCTGGCCACTCTTCAAGGTATGGTGTTTGGCATTACCAAAAATCAAACCACACATACCTTGTCAAATCAATATCTATTTAAAAGAAATCAAACTCTGCTGCATGAAAGCATGAAGAGAGTCAGCACCTCAAACTCTCAAATCTCTGCCTCGCTGGACAAGTTAAAAGAAGAAGTCCATTCAGCGAAGGCTGCTGAAGTGCCTGGCCTCTTGTCAGCACTTGATGAACTCAAACAGTCTAACATTCTTCTCACTGCTCACATTCGCCAACTCACCAACTCTGTCTCCTTCTTCTCTAAAAATCAAGATGATTTTCTTACCACCCTCACTCGTGAAATCTCTTCTCTTAAAACCCAATCATCTTCTCAAACTCCTTCACAGGCTGCTGCTGATAAAAAGTTACTTGAAGAATCTATCAGCAGGCAGCGAAAACTTGAAGAGGAAGTTGGCACTCTTAAAGGGATGATGACTGAAATGCTGGGACTCCTCAAGAAAAACAATGTGGAAGTAGCTAGTTCCTCCGACTGCTTCCAAGGGGGAGAAAGATGTTGAGGAGGGTCCAGCAAATGTGAATGTTACAAGAGAAAATGTTGAAAGTGCTCCCCAAACTGAAACTGAAAATGTTGATATTGCTGAGAAGGTTGATGAACTGGCAGCAAATGTTGAGGGGGAGCAAACTGAAAATGTTACAAGTGAAAGTGCTCCCCAAACTGAAAATACTGAAAGTGCTGAGAAGGTTGTTGAACCGGCAGCCACTGTTGAGGGGGAGCAAGCTAAGAAGGTTGTTGAACCGGCAGCTGAAGCTGATAAAGAAAAAGAAACAACAGTTGCTGAGAATGCGCCAGCGACTGTTGAAAAAGATGAAGTCGTTGTCATTGCTGAGGATGTACCAGCAAGGGCCATAAATGTTTCTTCATTCAAGCCAACCCCTGAGTTCCATGCTGCACTCGAAAAGAAGTATGCTGAAAAGGGTAAGGCAGCGATTGCTGATAAAATTGCTGGCAAGCCACCCAAAGTTCCTACTACAGCAAGGGATCAGCAAGAAAAGCTAATGGCTGGAGCTTTCCCTAAGCCAACAGCATCTCAAAAAACAACTGCTGAACTTACTCCTGAAGAATTTGTACTTCAGGAGGAGCTGAAAAGGAAAAAGAGAGAAGAGGAGCTCTCTCAAAAGTTTATAAGTGAGCAGGTTGTTGGTGAAGAATTGAAGGATGCTGATGGTGAATTTAAAATGTTGGCTCAGCAGACTAGTGGGCTCAAAGCATTAAAGAAGAAAGAGGAAGAGTTCTATGCCAGGAAAGCTCAATTGAAGAAAAATTTTGAAGAAGGCAAAGAACGCTACCTCAAGTCAAGGGAGATTAGGCAAAGGAAAGAAGAGATCCTGTCAGTCAGGGTCACTTTGACAAGGAAGGGAATGAACCTTCACCTTCAAAGGGAAGGAGTGCCCAAGTTACTTACTTTGGAAGAGGTCACTGACAACACACTTGGGCCAACTGAATGGATTGAAGTTTACAAGCTGATAAAGGATAAGACAGCAGTTAGCTACAAGCCGCTGATTGAGCTAGCAGGGAAGCAAATAAAGAAAGTGCGTGAAATGGAAAAGAAGTATAGAATCAAAGACTCCCTGCTCAGCGTTGCTAGACATCCATTCCCTCCTCATCCATCTCAGCCAGCAAGAGCTGGAGTTAAAAGGCCAGCTTCTGGATCCCATTCTTCTCAGCTCCCCACTATACTCAGACTTGTTCCTAAGACTGATATAGATGAGGAGCCGCTGCTGAATCTCAAGATGCCTTCCAGAACTCTTTTTATGGAAGGTGCTTATGATGAGAAGCTGGGAGGTTTTTGTTTTTGCAATGTTCATGGTCATGAACTCTTCTTCAGGACTAGTGAAATTGCCATTGCTCCTTCTTTCCTTGTAAAAATAAGGAAGTATTGCACCAAGACTTCAAATGATCCCGAGTTTATAAAATTGATTGATCAAGAGTTGTTGAAGCCTGAAAGACAAAAGGATGAAGCATTCATCAAGGCCAAGCAAGAGTCTCAGTGGGATTAAGTAGTCTTGTAAAATTTGTAATGCTGTTTATTGTAAAGTTGTTTGTCATATATAAAATCAGCATTCCCTCATCCTACTTGTCATGCTTATGAGTTCAAGCGACTTCCACTCAACTAAGTCTCCTCACGAATGGGGGAGATTGTTGAGTCATGGATTCGCTGAAAGACTCAACGATGGACTCTGTCAGCGAGTCATCAGCGACCATCATTCATCTTCGAGTAAAGGATAAGTTCAATGACTCACCCCAAGATTTGTAAGTCAAATATGGGCGGGAAGATGAAGATAAGAAGGTTGGTCCCCAAGGACACGTGTTGATCAAGCAGAATGAAGACATGTGACCTTGTACCAAAATGGTACTAAGGTGTTTCTCTTTCATACCCGTTTTGGAAAAGAAACAAGATGGAAAAAGAGATTCCTGCAGACCAGTCTTACACACCAATAGATGGTTGACAACCTTCATGTGTCAACATCTATTGGGTTGTCATGTGATGTCTTTTCTCCCCTATATAAAGCATCACTTGACCTAGCCGCAACTGTTGGTGTGTGCCATATTACACTTAGTGTGTTTTTCTCTTTGTATAATTGTTAAGTTTTATTGTGTCAAAAACTTAACAATATTTTCTCTTTTCTTTCTTTGTAAACCGACCATGTATTCACCGTTTAATCAATATTACTTATGATTAAACTTATTTACTTTTATGTCTTGTGTTCTTAAAGTAATTGACATTAGTTGTTAATTATATAATCTGTGCAAACTTGGGACTTTCAGTTCGCTGTCCGGCCACCTGTTCTTCATCATCACCGTCGTTGACCGTTGGTTGCAGACGTTTTTCACTTTTCCGGCGAGTTTTCGAATTTTCGGCGAACCTTGAATCGGTTTTATTTTGGCAAGGGTTTGTGCGGATTTTGTTCCTGAGCATTTTGGTGACAATTTCGAGTTCCAATTCGAAGAAACGGAGGAGCAATCGTAGATCTAAGTTTTCCGGCGAGTTTTCGAATTTTCCGGCGAACCTTGAATCGGTTTTATTTTGGCAAGGGTTTGTGCGGATTTTGTTCCTGAGCATTTTGGTGACAATTTCGAGTTCCAATTCGAAGAAACGGAGGAGCAATCGTAGATCTAAGTTTTCCGGCGAGATTTATGAATTTTCAGGCGCGGTGGTGGTGATGTAATGCCGGCGGTGGCGGGTGGTGGTGGTGAGCGGCAGTGTTGGCGGCGGAGATTGGTGGTGGCGGTAAGTAGCGGCGGTGGTGGAGGTGGCGGTGGTGGTGGTGGTGGTCATTGTAGTGGTGGTGATTGGAGAGGTTTGGGGGTAAAGAGGTAATTATCTATAAAAGGAAGGGGTATTTTAGGTACTTCAAATCATCTTTTGAGATTTTCAAAAAGGGGTCCTGCTTTATAATGTATTATAGATATAGATGATGATCTATATTATAATTGGGAGATGATATTTGTACCATTTATTTTGATTTATCTACCAAAGTTATGCATTAGATACCTGTACAGTATATTATAAATCTTGTACAGTTTGGTAAATTTATCAAAAGTTTTGGTACGAATATCAGTTCCCTTAGTAACAGCAAAACCCTAACTTAAACACTACAACAAATTGATTATTTCTACACATTTATTTTAGCATTTGTACGCACTACAAGTTGTATAAAATTATAATCTACACACTTTAATGTGGTGCATAAAAAATGGCCGCGTAGAATGAATTTAAGAATCCTTACAAATTTTAGTGCGTAGAATTACATGATATCTACACGCTTTAAAGTGTGAAAAAATGAGTGAAATGCATACATTTTTAAGTGCGTAGAAAATTAAAATTGTACGCACCTAAAAGTGTGAACATTTAAAAAAAATCTACACACTTTTAAATGTGAAGAAAAAAAGCTATTTATATAGCTCCCACTCATCATATTGAAATCTAGGGGGTATTTCTATTAAATCTAGTGCTTCTAAAGCTCGTCTTCAGTATAGGCTTTCTCATTTTCATCATTATCCACATCGCTTTTAGCTTCATCTAATTTCTCACCAGCATCTCGAATGAGACCCTTTATGTTATCTTGGGTTGGATATATTTGTGGAATGCCACAAGATTGAGAGGAGAGTGAAATTGAAGGTGCAGATTGTTCTCCATGAAATGTCCATGTGGTATAACCCGGCAAAACACCATGACGTAATATATGAGTATGCACGATATCGAAGTCTAACCATTTAGTATTACAACATCTTAAGCATGGACATGAAATTGACCCTCTTACATCTTTTAGACAGGCAAAATCAATAAAAGATTTGACTCCTTTAAAAGTGTTGCTTGTTAATGTAGCCCTCATCCAACTTTTGTCCATTATTTGAGCACAACTTTATATTATTTACTGGTTTATACGTATGATATCCTAACCTGAAATTTTTAATATGCCAAAGAATTCAATAATTCTTAATCACTGATAATCAAATTTCTAAAAATAACAAACACATAATTTAGTTATAGCAAAACAGATAATGGAACAAATATTCAACAAACAATACTTATATACAATATGAAAACGTTTAATCAAACTCTACAAATAATTAAACAAAAATAACATATACATACAATAATTGTACAAATAATTGAGCAAGAAATTACATAATACAAATATACATACATACATACATACATACATACATACATACATACATACATACATACATACATACATACATACAATGTTTAATCATACTGCTAGAGGACTTACAGTGAGCAACGATGGGTTGCGACGGCGAGCTGAGAGATTGATAAGTCGAGACGATTGATTGATGGCGATTTGAGAGATCGACGGCGAGTGCGCGGTGGTTGAGACGGTGAATGTGTGAGCTGAGAGATCGACGATGACGATTTATTGATGGCGATTTGAGATTTCGAGGGCGAGTGAGCGGTGTTTGAGTCGGTCAGTGACTGAGAGATCGACGGTAATTAATTGACGGCGATTTGAGAGAATGACGACGATTTGAGAAATAGAGCGATGGTTAGTGGTTGTTTATATGAAGGTGAAGAAGAATGAACTTTTAATTACCCCAATGATTTATTATTGACAGCTCAGATCTATTTATACGTGGTTGATTGATATATATGTAAAAATAAATAAATACATACATATGAATACATACATATATATGGATGATACATATTTACACTTTACCCCCAGTTTAGTATTTTGACGAAAAGTGGGAATGTTTGACTTTTCAATCCAAATAATATCCACCGTAGTTGTTTATTTATTTACATGATTTCTTCATGAGTTTCTAAATGATATGTACATTGATACATATATAATACTAAAAATTCTACACATTTAAATGCGTGTAATATTATAAGACTCCTAAAAATTCTATACACCTTTTACCGTATCAAATTTTATAAAGTGTACATATTAAGACTCCTAAAAATTCTATACACCTTTTACCGTATCAAATTTTATAAAGTGTACATATTTATACACTTTCAAGTGTATAGAGTACTTGAACTTATACACTTTCAAATGCGTAGAACTTATATTTTACACATTTTTTTATATTCTATACACTTATATATGTGTATAACTTCTATAGATTTATAAGTGTAAAGAAATAATAAAAAATTTACGCACTTTATCAAACGCGTAGAAAAAAATGTGAAGAAAACAACAATTTGTTGTAGTGGCAAGTACGTTGAGGATAGGACACACATGTGGAAGATAATAAAAGACTAAGATTGTAGAGTAGAGCTTGATTACAAGAGAATTAAGGATGAGGTGATATTGTTACGGTCAATTCATTATCGTGTAAGAAAGGAAACAAACAATCAATTCATGACAACGTACAAAGCAAGCTAAGACCAAGACTTGGTAAAAGCTAGTCGAATGAAATTTCGTCGCAGCGGGTCCATGTTTCACTTCACTCTACATCAGTGTTGCTTCGTAGCAATAATGGTATATATTATGATAACCTTAGGAATCTCAAATCATATCCCATAAACAGGTGTGTCAAAACGAAGAAAGAAATTTTTTCATGGCATACCTTTCTCTGTTCTTGTATGTAGCGGCATTGCTGTTATGGTCTCCAACACTTTCACTGGCCACAAACCATTCCGATCATATTGCACTTCTGGCCATCAAGTCGAGCATCATTCATGACCCCCAACATGTTCTTGACTCATGGAACACCTCCTTCCATTTCTGTCAATGGCAAGGTGTTACATGTGGTCGTCGGCATCGGAGAGTCACCAGATTAGACCTTGGATCTCGAGGCTTTGCTGGTTCCGTGTCCCCTCAGATCGGAAACTTAAGTTTTCTCAGAGTGATAGATCTAGCGAATAACACCTTCAAAGGTGTAATCCCACCTCAATTAGGAAATTTGTTTAGGTTGCAAGAACTATATCTCGGCATAAATTCTTTTGAAAGAGAAGTTCCAGCCAGTTTATCAAACTGTACTAGGCTAAACGTTCTTATGTTGGGTTACAATAATCTAGTTGGCAAGCTTCCACAACAGCTTAGTGCACTGGACCCGAGGTGTTATTCATTCAAATAATGGTTTTACAGGAGGGATACCATCATTCTTTGGAAACCTCACTTCTCTTAAAAGCTTATCGGCCAGAGACAATCATCTAGGCGGAAGCATTCCACACACTTTAGGTCAATTATACAACTTGCAAGAAATTGGTTTTGGTTCTAACCATCTCTATGGTACGATCCCTGGATCCTTATACAATTTAACATCTTTAAAAGTTCTTAGCATACCAAATAATTCAATCAGTGGAAGTTTACCAAAAGATATAGGCTTGCAGCTACCCAATCTTGAGCTTTTTACATATGGGGTAACAAATTTACCGGAAGCATACCCTTCTCATTTTCTAATTGTTCAAATTTGTTAGACATTCAATTGGGAAACAATAGTTTTACGGGGAAGTTTAACATAGATTTCAGACGTATGCCAAATCTTCAATTTCTTGAATCAATTTTTAACAGTTTAGGGAGTTCTGAACCTGATGAGATGAACTTCATTGATTCCATGGTCAATTGTAGCAAACTAGAAATGATATATCTTCCATTCAACCAATTGACTGGAGTTCTTCCCAGTTCTATAGGCAATCTCTCATCTCAACTAACATCTCTATCATTTGGTAATAACCTCATTTACGGGACCTTGCCTTATGGGATTGGGAATCTTGTGAAGTTAGAAGGATATATAGCTCTAATCAGTTAACAGGGATTGTTCCAAGTGAACTTGGTAATCTACAAAACCTCAAATATTTATTCATGAATGACAACTTCTTCACCGGGAACTTTCCAAAGTTTATAGGATACCCGTCATTGCTAGAGTTGCGTTTGGCAGAAAACAGATTAGAAGGACATATACCTCCCAATCTTGGCAACTGCAGGGGTTTGTTGCTGTTGGACCTTTCCGTAAACAATCTTACTGGCCCTATACCCGTTGAACTTTTTCAGCTATCATCCCTGTCGATGTATCTAGATCTTTCTCACAACTATTTAGTTGGACACCTTCCCCAAGAGATAGGAAAACTCAAAAGTTTGACGGCACTTGATCTGTCACACAATGATCTGGTTGGAGCAATACCAAATGCCATCGCAAGTTGCACAAGCCTTGAGTACCTAAATCTGGGTGCCAATTCCTTTCAAGGTCCAATACCTCCCTCAATGAGTGTTCTAAGAGGTATCAGCGACCTTAATCTTTCCAGTAACAACTTCTCCGGACAAATTCCAAAATTCTTAGAGCAACTAAACTTGTCTTCATTGGATTTGTCGTTCAACAATCTTGATGGTGAGGTACCGTTGGAAGGTATTTTCAAGAATGCGAGTTTGATCTCGATTCAGGGGAACAATAGGCTGTGTGGAGGCCTTCCTGAACTTCGCCTGCCCAAATGTGCCATAGTATCAAGGTCAAAGACAGGTTCTAGAACATCACATGTTATTCTAATTGTCATTCCGATTTGCTCGCTTTTAGTTGTAGCAATGGTTTCGTCTTATTTGTTTTATTGGAAAAGGAAGGCAAGAGCACAACGAGCAGAAGAAGCTTCATACGTGCAACCGTTTTCAAGAGTTTCTTATGGAAGCATACTCAGAGCTACCAACGAGTTCTCCCAACAGAACTTGATTGGGACAGGGGCTTTTAGTGCTGTTTATAAGGGTATTCTTGAACCAGGTGATGGAATGGTTGCTATCAAGGTTCTAAAGCTTGGAAACCAAGGAGCTTTGAAGAGTTTCGTGATGGAGTGTGAGGCTTTGAAAAACATAAGGCATCGTAATCTTGTGAAAGTCATTACTTCCTGTTCATCCGTTGACTTTCAGGGTAATGATTTCAAAGCTCTTATTTACGAGTTCATGCCAAATGGGAATCTTGAAAGGTGGCTACATCCAAGTTCAGAACAAGAGGTTGATATCGAAGAAGCTCCTCCACAAAGATTGACCCTTCGCCAAAGAGTAACGATTGCAACAGATGTAGCTCATGCCATGCACTACCTCCACCAAGAGTGTGAGGTACCCATAATTCACTGTGATCTGAAGCCAAGCAATATCTTACTTGACAGTGACATGGTTGCTCACATTGGTGATTTCGGGCTGGCAAAGTTTCTGCCATTAAAAACACATGAAAGCAGTACAGTTGGATTAAGAGGGACTATTGGGTATGCACCTCCAGGTAATCAGTTAAACAGAATTTTTAAAGAAATTTTCGAATATAATTTGTACAATTGCTAACTAAATGTCGTGTGGTTTTAGAGTATGGCCTTGGAGGTGAGATGACAAAAGAAGGGGATATCTACAGCTTTGGGATATTGTTATTAGAGATGATAACAGGAAAGAGACCCACAGACCGGCTTTTCCAGCTATGTGACAATGGCTTTGCCTGATCGTCTAATAGAGATAATTGAACCGACACTATTGTCTGTCATTGAGGGTGCAAATGTCAGCCATGAGGATGAAGCTAGAAAGTGGGAGAGGTTGGAAGAAAGCTTGATTTTATTGGCAAGAATTGGGTTGGCATGCTCCTTGGAATCTCCTAAAGAGAGAATGAACTCAAGCAAAATCATCCAGGAGTTGCATCACATCAATGGTCTCTTCTGAAGTTGTCTAAAATATGATAGTGGGTTTTGTGTTCCTTAATGTTTTTAAAGTGTCTTTCATGTAATTCTATTGTAATCATACAACCAATACTGGTGCTTTCTTCATTTTATATGCTCAAATCTGTATGAATAAACTTTTCCAATCATATACTAACAGCATGATACCCACAAAAGTATCGATGATTTCACCAGGTTTCCATTTTTGTTACGATTATGGACAGAGGTTGTCCGTGGTGGTTATGAGAGAGCTAACAAATTTTCAACTTGAAACAAAATATATATATCGCGATCAAGACAATTTTTATTAACAGAAGACATTTATGATGTTTTCCGGGGGTTGTAGCCGATGGTTATGAGAGAGTTAACCAATTTATGGTTCTTGAAACAATATATATAAAGGGTGATGAAGTTCTAAAATTATAAATCATGTTTGCAGTAATTATGCAAACGAATATCGATTTTAAAACAAAAAAGATAGAAAGACCATTAACAAACTAGCCACCAACCACCACTTCTGCAGATGGATGAGCTGAGGCCACATTATCCTTGAAATTTAAGGTAATGTTAATATAAAAGCAATTTTCCTTTGGAAGTGGTTGTATAGAAAATATTATTAGTAGTTGGCTTATGGTAAAAAGTTGTTGGATCAATTATGTAAATAAGTAGTCGTTAGGTATGGAAATATGTATTTTTGGGTCAAGTTGGGTAGAAAATAAAAGCTTAAAGTTGTTTCGAATCAAAACGGATAATGTTGACCCGTTTGTGTAGTTAAGAGGTGAAATCGACCCAAATGTGGCTAAACTTGATCAAGGTCAAAGGAAAAGAGCTTTAGTGAGTTAATTTGGTAAATGGGCCAACTGGTCCCGTTTTGAGATAAGAGCCATGAAAACTGGTCAAGACCCAAACCTTTACAATGTTGACATTATGAGAAGTGCATTTTCAAGTTAGTAAAATGTTTTGAGACGAAGACGAAAAGTTGGAATGTGTTTGAGTCAAAAACTGTCAGCATGCAAGTTTTGCTAAGAAATGGTCAAACTGGCTTTTAGTCATAGGTTTGGTAAAAACTAAAAACTTGTCAATTCTCACTATTATATATACGAGTCATATCCCCGCGCTATACGGCGGTGTTAGATGGCGGCGGTATCTATATTATGACCTAACTTAACCGTCTATTAACCCTCTAAAAATTAAATAAACACTTGAGTACTACTCATATCATTCACAGTCCACAACTGCCACATATAATTCTTACAAAACTGGATAATTATGCATCTGTTACATGTTTTACAAATGACCTGCTCATCACAAAAATTCCAAAAAAAAGAATCTAAAAATTGCTTAGAGAACATATTGCTATGATGGATGATAAACAATAGCCATACAATGAGACTTTCAAGTTTATTGCGAACTATATCATAACCTATATGTCAGGTGACCAAAGTATAAGACTCGTGTCATTCTTTAATGAGGTTTCGAAATCGTTAACTACATCAGCTTTAGCACTAAACCCAGCCTCATCGAACCTGGGTAACTTACCATCCTTTCTTTCTAATATCTTTCCTGCTAAACCCCCAAAACTGGTCTAATAATTACCCATGTACGATGAGTCCAAATACAAAATCCAGAAACCAGAAGCCCAAATCTCTTCCCTACATAAAAGTCAGCAGTGGAATCAAGTTTGATTGAGCTAAGAATTAAGTCAGCACCATTGCTACATCAGCTCCCCTAGGATCAGTCCAAGGCAGAGTCCACCTATCCCAAGCTCTCTGATCGTTCCATCCCAAGAGACCATAATCATTGAGCCCTATAATAACAACAGAGAGTCACAGTTATAGAAGCCATCTTTAAAAACATTAGCACATGATTCTTATAGTAATTGAAATCCATACTGTTACAAAACACAATTCCATTTGACTTTTGCAAACACACTCTACTCTTCAACTTTAGGTGTCCACTGAATTCACTAGTTAACTTAGAATCACTGTGGTCATGTTGATAGTCTACTTTATAACTTAACTCAATAGAAAACTAATAGATATAATAAAATTCTAATGTAAGATATAAGGTCGTTTGACCCCAAAAGTCAAACCATATAACTTTGCAGCTTATAATAATTAACACTTGATATGTTCTTAACCGTTCAATATTATGGAAACCTATACATAGAGTATGCAATGAGCACAATTAATTTGTCACACAAAGGGAGTAACAACATACTGATGAATATCATGTAATAACCCCACAAGACATTATAAATGTTGAAAAATCATACAGGTCTTTGATAAGTAATAACACACCGATGAATATCATGTAATAACATCCAAGTAATTCACACAATATAAGGCGCTTTGATAAGTCCAGAAAAAGAAAAATCAAAACTTTTCATAAGAAATATACCTTCATTAAGAGTACGGAAAATTTGCAAAGAATCATCTTTGCCATGATGATAAATATATATAATAATCAGAATAAATAAATTAAAAAGAATTACATTTCTTGATGAAACCGTTGATGACGGCGGTGGTTATTGATGGCAGCGGCTGTGGTTATTTCCCCCAGATCTGAGAATAATTTAGCATCAATGATAAATTGATATAGAAAGAACAAATAAATTGAAAATTAAAAAAGAAAACAAAGATTTACAATCGAAAGGGCTCCATCTATAGTAGATGTAATCTGAATTAGGCCAGCTGTTCTTCATACAGTTTTAATGGTCGCGGTGGTGAAAATTGATGACGGTAGTGGCGGTGGTGGTGATGGATGGCACACCGGTAATCGCTAGAGAGAGAGAGAGAGAGAGAGAGAGGGGAGCGTGTGAGCATTCTTTTTTGCAGGGAAGGAAAAGGGGCGGGTGGTGGTTAGGAGTATAATTGGTAGATCAGACATGTATGTAGATATAGAGGCTGTGGGTAGGGATGGCAACGGGCCGGGTATGGTCCGGGTTGGTAATCCCGGACCCGATTAAAAATCCCCGTCCCAAACCCGGACCCGGACCCGACGGGTCCCCGTTTACTTACTAACCGTCGGGTAACGGGTTTCCCCACAGGTAAACGGGGTTATTATTATTATTATTTTGTAAATGATAAAATTAAAAAGGAAGTATTCAAACTTGAACTTAATACCCATGTAAACAACGACCATCTATAAAGCAATCCAATAACTTGATAGCTTCTCTTAAATATCATCTTAACTCTAAAACGATTTGTATACTTATTTGTAGAGTCATACAGCCATACTCAAATTTGCTGCAATATCACTGTACTATAATATATAATTTAAAGCACAACAGTATAAAAAGGAGCAAAAATCTTTAATAATGAAATCAACTATATTATTTAAGCCTTTATTTTGTTATTATTCTTCTTCTTCTTATTATTATTATTATTATTATTATTATTATTATTATATACGGGTTCGGGTATACGGGTTTCGGGTATACGGGTCGGGTATGCGGGTTTTCATCTAAAACCGTCCCCGGACCCGAACCCGAAAAAAAATTAAAATCATCCCCATACCCGACCCGCATACCCGGACCCGAACCCGGCCCAAAAAAGTCGGGTTTCGGACCCCCATATGAAACATCTTTTTTTATAAAAAGAGTTTTTATACTCTCCGTCCCATTTTAATTGTCCTATTTTGACTGGTCAAGTCTTTTTCTTCCGACTTTGACCGTAAATATCTTTGTTTGTGTTATATATTAGTTGATGAAAGTTATATCAATGAAAAGTACATTTAAAACTCAATCAATTCATATATGTTATATCAGTGTTATATAACACAAATAAAAATATTTACGGTCAAAGTTAAAGAAAAAAAGACTCAAAAAGTCAAAATAGGACACTTAATATGGGACGGAGGGAGTAATATTATAGATCTTTTTAAACTTTTATAGTTAATATGTCGCTCATTTATTAAATATGATATACAATAGTTCACTATTTGGGTTTTGTTTCAACGACCTTGTCATTCCAATCAATGGTGTAAAAGTATTGTGATGTTTTGCAACAAGAAACAAAAACCAAACGAACAGAATGCGATCCAAGACCAATCTGTCATTGAATAAACATAATTAAATTTTCAGTTATCAATAGAATCTTGGATCATAAACAGCCCATGTTAACCAATGGTTTGTAGAATAAAGTGCTAAATCAAAATACAAGATCCTAAAAGAGGTACAATTACGACATCTATAATACTTATTTGGACAACCCCTTGAATTTATTAGACACAACCAAACACGGGTTGCACAAACCACTGAAGAACTCTGTTTCGGACATCCAAGGAAGGAAAAAACAGCATAATCTCTCAAGCCTGGCGAAAGATCTTAATCTTACGCAGCCACTGTGAATGTCTCTGAGAACAAGCCTTTGGATTTATCGTCATTAACCACTAATCGATATGTAAACACTACTTTAAACACTATTTATTTAATTTACATATATAAAGCACACTATAATAAAGGTAATAATAATATGACAAAACGTGAAGAATAACAAAAATGCCTCAGACATCCAAGGAAGGATAAAACAGAACAATCTCTCAAGCCCGGCGAAAGATCTTAGTCGGCCACTGCGAATGTTATTCGACAAACAAATACTTTGAGGAAACACAAAGGTGTAATTAAACTAGAAAAAATGTTTGATATCTGACTTGATGAGGTGTGGTCTAATTTACACCCACACTCGAACTAAGCTAACCAAATTTTATGCCTCGGATATAATAAAAAATAAATATATACAAATAAATATATATACTTATGGAAGTCTTGGAAAGGTAAAGATCTTGAGAGGCTTAGATAAGACAAAGAAGTCTTGGTGAGGCTTAGGAAAGGACAAAAGAGTATTGAGCCTTGGAGTGGGGTCCATGAAAGCTTAAGGCTAGACAAGTAAGGAAGGTAAGGCTTCCAAACCTTGGAGTGGGGCCCAGGAAAGCTTAAGGCTAGACAAGTAAGGAAGGTAAGGCTTCCAAACCTTGGAGTGGGGCCCAGGAAAGCTTAAGGCTAGACAAGTAAGGAAGGTAAGGCTTCCAAACCTTGGAGTGGGGCCCAGGAAAGCTTAAGGCTAGACAAGTAAGGAAGGTAAGGCTTCCAAACCTTGGAGTGGGGCCCATGAAAGCTTAAGGCTAGCAAGGCTTCCTAGCAAGGCTCTCCTCAGGAAGGCTCTCCCTTGCAAGGCTCTCCCAATGAGACTAATCTTCACTAAAGTTTGGGAAGCCAAGGAGTGAACCATTCTTATACCTCGTATTGTACTTTTGGGTTTTAGGGCCAGGGCCCATAACTGATACGGCCCAAAATACGAGGTTGCCCTAATCTAGGCCTATATATACTACCAATCAATACTTGTCAGAGACAATTCATTCAATTCATACATTTACACACACATTCAATATTCAGTACATTCATCATCAATCAATCATTCATAACACAAGAATCATACATTCATATCCTCCAAAGATCGAAACATCTCTTTGGGAAAATCATCATTCACCTTAAGTTCGTTAAGAACTTAGTAGGTTTGCACTCTTAATTTGAGGAGATTTTGATGATTTTCGTGGTTAAACCCCTTTTGTGATTGAGCTTAACTTTTCATGCTCAAACATTGAGGAAACAACAAAGGTGATCAAGGCAAAACTAGGAGAACCAGCTGCTAATAGTCTTATAAATGAGGCTATTTACTTCATTGGAATGGGTAAGAATCGAAACCAAAACAACAATTCTATTAGGGCATCAACAATTTCTTACAACCATTTCTTCCTGATGGTCAACAGTACACCCCCGAGGAGTTTCTAGGCGTTCTAAACTTGAAATTAGCAGAACAGTTGACGGTAAGTACAGTCAACGAACAGGAGCGACCACAGCAATATATCAACATCATCATCAGATAAATCATTGTCATTGCAAAAAAGATTTACTCCATCAAGCATTATTGATTTGAAGGTGACAATGTCTGGCTAAGTTTTCGTTATCTCTCCCAATGAACCTTGTCGTATGATACATGTAAATAAATTCACAAAAAAAAAATCAAGAGAATGAAGTGATACTTCTTCTTGACACAACTATTACGGACACCGCCATTCAAAGCCAGCTACCGGCCTACCGTTACCTCAACCCTAGCTCTAGTCCTATATCCTTATTAAATAACTTGAAAAGTAATAAAAAATCAATGATGAGTTGGTGTAGTGGTTTGGAGTTCCCCTGATGACCTATAGGTCTCAGGTTCGAATCCCCATTCCACCAACTTTGAGATATAGGTAGTCCTTCTATGAGGGCTTGACTTGGGTATACCCAGGTTTAAGTCTGAGGGGGCAGGGTTTACCCCTATTAATCGTCGTGATTAGTAGGGGGTTTTCCCCCCATTGGGTATTTGAAATAGGCATTTCTACTTCGAGGGAGCTCTCTAGCGCGGACCCGGTTAAGACAACGTATGTTAGACCTCTCGCTGTCGAATCGCGACACGAAGTTTCAAGCGAAATTCACCTTTCAAAAAAAAAAAGTTTTTTTTATTGTTTCACATCATGTTACCATGTAATTCTTCAAAAGAGATAATCCAGAATACATTGAGCTTAATTAAGTTTAAAAAAAATTGATCAATATTTTTTATAGAGAAGCAAGGGCCATTGCAATTAATAACTTAAAGAGAAAATTTCATTACATCACCATATAGTTTGAATTAAAAAGCTTCCCTGCAAATAAAGATACAATAATATACGTGGAAGAAGCAAGTGTAATTCATGTGGAAGATAATAAAGGTAAGACTAAGATTGTAGTGATTATTCCACTAGAGGCAATCCAATATCTTATGAGAAGGCAATAAGTCAAGAGCATGAAGAGAACAATGAAGTGATTGCTCCACTAGAGAGGCAATCTAATATCATATTTGACATTTTGACGTAAACTTTGTAAAAGTAGTTATTCAACAAAAAAATTTGTAAATGAAGAAAAAAACCACCTAAGTCTCTTAAAATGTTTCCTCTATGAGTTGAATGAAAGAACATATTTATTAATTAAGAAACTATAAATGAAATGCAATTAGCTAAGAATCTATATCTGCTGATTGAAATAATCAGTTTTTACGATGTGGACTTAAAAGTGGCAGCCTTATATTTTAAGCCAGGTACTATTTCGAATACCGAATGATAAATGATCAGTGACGTTCACATTTAACGTGGTTCCAACAAATACACTTTATGTCCACGTGGTACATTGATGTTTAGCATGGACACGTAGGCTAAAACTGGAAGTTGTAATTCCGGATTTAATTACAACTTCCGGAGTTAATGTATGTGTCAAAGTCCGGAACCCAGAGGTCCAGGTATACTACTAGTTCTTTAAAAAAAAATGTTGAAGTGGAATGATACAAAAAATTCCATGACTTGGAATGAAATGGAATGATACAAAAAATTCCAAAGCAAGACCAAGACTTGGAATGAAGTGGAATGAAATTTCGTTGCAATGGGTCCATGTTTTAGTGTTGTAAAGACTTATTTTTCACCGTTGATTCATATTATAGGATAATGGTATTTATTAGTATAACCTTATTAGGAATCTCAAATCTCATAAACAAGTGTGTCAAAAAGAAGAAAGAAATTTTTTCATGGCATACCTTTCTCTGTTCTTGTATGTAGCGGCATTGCTGTTATGGTCTCCAACACTTTCACTGGCCACAAACCATACCGATCATCTTGCACTTCTGGCCATCAAGTTGAGCATCATTCATGACCCCCAACATGTTCTTGACTCATGGAACACCTCCTTCCATTTCTGTCAATGGCAAGGTGTTACATGTGGTCGTCGGCATCCTAGAGTCACCCAATTAGACCTTGGATCTCAAGGGCTTGCTGGTTCCGTGTCCCCTCATATTGGAAACTTAAGTTTTCTCAGAGTGTTAAATCTAACGAATAACACCTTCAAAGGTGTGATCCCACCTCAATTAGGAAATTTGTTTAGGTTGCAGAACTAATCTCGGCAACAATTCATTTGAAGGAGAAGTTCCAGTTAGCTTATCAAACTGTACAGGGCTAAACGCTCTTTGGTTGAATACTAATAATCTAGTTGGCAAGCTTCCACAACAGCTTAGTGCACTGGTGAACCTTTCTATGTTAGTCATTCATTTTAATGGTTTTACAGGAGGGATACCATCTTTCTTTGGAAACTTCACTTCTCTTAAAACCATATCGGCCACAAGACAATAATCTAGGTGGAAGCATTCCACACACTTTAGGTCAATTATACAACTTGCAAGAAATTGGTTTTGGTTCTAACCATCTCTATGGTACGATCCCTGGATCCTTATACAATTTAACATCTTTAAAAGTTCTTAGCATACCAAATAATTCAATCAGTGGAAGTTTACCAAACCATATAGGCTTACAGCTACCCAATCTTGAGGAATTTTATATATGGGGTAACAAATTTACCGGAACCATACCCTTCTCATTTTCTAATTGTACAAACTTGTTAGCCTTCTTGGGAACAATAGGTTTTAGTGGGAAGTTTAACATAGATTTCAGACGTATGCCAAATCTTTGGGTTGGTTATATATAACAGTTCTAGGGAGTTCGGAACCTGATGAGATGAACTTCATTGATTCCATGGTCAATTGTAGCAAACTAGAAAGATAATCTTGATTCAACCAATTGACTGGAGTTCTTCCTACTTCTATTAGGCAATCTCTCATCTCAACTAACAGATCTAACATATGATAATAACTTCATTTATGGGAACTTGCCTTCTGGGATTGGGAATCTTGTGAAGTTAGAGGAATTATATGACTCTAATCAGTTAACAGGGATAGTTCCAAGTGAACTTGGTAATCTACAAAACCTTAATATTTATACATGAGTGACAACTTACTTCACCGGGAACTTTCCAAAATCTATAGGAAACCTCGTCATTGCTAGAGTTGCGTTGGGTGAAAACAGATTAGAAGGACATATACCTCCCAATCTTGGCAACTGCAGGGGTTTGTTGGAGTTGGACCTTTCCGTAAACAATCTTACTGGCCCTATACCCGTTGAACTTTTTCAGCTATCATCCCTGTCGATGATTCTAAATCTTTCTCACAACTATTTAGTTGGACCCCTTCCCCAAGAGATAGGAAAACTCAAAAGTTTGACGGCACTTGATCTGTCACACAATGATCTGGTTGGAGCAATACCAAATGCCATCGCAAGTTGCACAAGCCTTGAGTACCTAAATCTGGGTGCCAATTCCTTTCAAGGTCCAATACCTCCCTCAATGAGTGTTCTAAGAGGTATCATCTACCTTAATCTTTCCAGTAACAACTTCTCCGGAAAAATTCCAAAATTCTTAGAGCAACTAACTTGTCTTCATTGGATTTGTCGTTCAACAATCTTGATGGTGAGGTACCGTTGGAAGGTATTTTCAAGAATGCGAGTTTGATCTCGATTCAGGGGAACAATAGGCTGTGTGGAGGCCTTCCTGAACTTCGCCTGCCCAAATGTGCCATAGTATCAAGGTCAAAGACAGGTTCTAGAACATCACGTGTTATTCTAATTGTCATTTCAATTTGCTCGCTTTTAGTTGTCGCAATGGTTTTGTCGTATCTGTTTTATTGGAAAAGAAAGAAGGCACAAGCACAACCAGCAGAAGAAGCTTCATACATGCAACCGTTTTCAAGAGTTTCATATGGAAACATACTCAGAGCTACCAATGAGTTCTCTCAACAAAACTTGATTGGGACAGGGGCTTTTAGTGCTGTTTATAAGGGTATTCTTGAACCGGCTGATGGAATGGTGCTATCAAGGTTCTAAAGCTTGGAAACCAAGGAGCTTTGAAGAGTTTCGTGATGGAGTGTGAGGCTTTGAAAAACATAAGGCATCGTAATCTTGTGAAAGTCATTACTTCCTGTTCATCGGTTGATTTTCAGGGTAATGATTTCAAAGCTATTATTTACGAGTTCATGCCAAATGGGAATCTTGAAAGGTGGCTACATCCAAGTTCAGAACAAGAGGTTGATATCGAAGAAGCTCCTCCACAAAGATTGACCCTTCGCCAAAGAGTAACAACTGCAACAGATGTAGCTCATGCCATGCACTACCTCCACCAAGAGTGTGAGGTACCCATAATTCACTGTGATCTGAAGCCAAGCAATATCTTACTTGACAGTGACATGGTTGCTCATATTGGTGATTTCGGGCTCGCAAAGTTCCTGCCATTAAAACCACACGAAAGCAGTACAGTTGGATTAAGAGGGACTATTGGGTATGCAGCTCCAGGTAATCAGTTAAACAAAATTTTAGAATATATCTTGTACATTAGCTAACTAAATGTCTTGTGGTTTTAGAGTATGGCCTTGGAGGTGAGATGACAAAGGAAGGGGATATCTACAGCTTTGGGATATTGTTATTAGAGATGATAACAGGAAAGAGACCCACAGACCGGCTTTTCCAAGATGGTTTGAACCTCCACGGCTATGTGACGATGGCTTTGCCTGATCGTCTAATGGAGATAATTGAACCTATCCTATTGTCTATCATTGAGGGTGCAAATGTCAACCATGAGGATGAAACTAGAAAGTGGGAGAGGTTGGAAGAAAGCATGATTTTATTTGCAAGAATTGGGTTGGCATGCTCCATGGAATCTCCCAAAGAGAGGATGAACTCAAGCAAAATCATCCAGGAGTTGCATCACATCAATGGTCTCTTTTGAAGTGGTCTATAGTATGATTGTAAGCTTGACATAAGGGGTATGGCGCTTTTGGGTAGCTTCATAGATCTCATAGCTATATACTTGAGTAATCTTGAGGTCGAGAGTTCGAGCCTCTCTCACCCCATTATCGTTTTTACAAATCTCTGTGTGTTAGAATTATAAGAGATGTTGTTGGAACAAATTATGGATATGAATTATGTTTGTATTACTAAATAAAATGTGCAATTAGTTGATGTGCAAACTAAAAAAAAGTTATTAATCTAAGCATAACAACTTTCTTATCACACAATATAACGTGCAATTGTTTTGAAAGAAAGCGCATTGGCCCTAGCTTTAACAACGTTCCAGATACTTTCTATACTTGTTGGCAACTTTAGTTATATATAAAGATTTCACTTTGATTTCATCATGTCCAATCAATTTGATCAAAAACAAAAGATTATCTTGGTTTATGATTAAGATAAGTAGATTACTATATAATGGAAGGTCAAAATTATAGTGGTCTATTTTGTTTATAATTTAGCGGCCCTTACATTTATAACCAGATTATGTTTAGTTGAGCATTGCACATAGATGGTTCAAAAATACATGTCAATTCTAGTTTCTGTATAACTTATAAAAATTGAAAAGTATCATAATTAAGCAGTCATGTAATTGGATTATGGTATTACTAAAGAGTAAATATGTGAATGGGTGTACTAAAAACAAGTAGTACATAGGCTTACACATTAGGTCTACCAACATTTATAAGGATGGAGATCCCTTAAAGTTGAAAACAACTTGAGGGGTAAAGTTAAAGAGCCCTTGATTTTAATTCAAGAGTCATGATTCTCTTAACTTGACTAGTCAAGTTCTCCAACTTTAGGGAATTCTCATCTCATTTATAATGCTATGGACCTTACCAAGTCCATAGGCTTACACATTAGGTCTACCAACATTTATAAGGATGGAGATCCCTTAAAGTTGAAAACAACTTGAGGGGTAAAGTTAAAGAGCCCTTGATTTTAATTCAAGAGTCATGATTCTCTTAACTTGACTAGTCAAGTTCTCCAACTTTAGGGAATTCTCATCTCATTTATAATGCTATGGACCTTACCAAGTCCATAGGCTTACACATTAGGTCTACCAACATTTATAAGGATGGAGATCCCTTAAAGTTGAAAACAACTTGAGGGGTAAAGTTAAAGAGCCCTTGATTTTAATTCAAGAGTCATGATTCTCTTAACTTGACTAGTCAAGTTCTCCAACTTTAGGGAATTCTCATCTCATTTATAATGCTATGGACCTTACCAAGTCCATAGGCTTACACATTAGGTCTACCAACATTTATAAGGATGGAGATCCCTTAAAGTTGAAAACAACTTGAGGGGTAAAGTTAAAGAGCCCTTGATTTTAATTCAAGAGTCATGATTCTCTTAACTTGACTAGTCAAGTTCTCCAACTTTAGGGAATTCTCATCTCATTTATAATGCTATGGACCTTACCAAGTCCATAGGCTTACACATGTCATGCGGAGTCCACTGAAATGTTTCTAATTCGTTGCACTCCATGAAAAGAATGGGTCCTATTGTTCACAAGTGAATGCAAATCAAGTTCTCGTAAATTCATTATAAAAAGTTAAAAACCAATATGAAATGTACAACTTTTGAAGCTTAATGTATAACACCTTTTTAACTTTTGATACTTTTCATTTTACACCCTAAATTTTTAACATTTTTACTTTTAAGGCTTTAACATTACTTTGGTCATTTTCCAATTTTAACCCCAACATTTAAAGCAAAACACTTTATTATACTACCGTCGTCAGAATGTCATTATTTGCATTAACAGGCATATGGGATTAGATTACGTAGACTATTTACTTATACTTGTTACTTAGACTTTGGTTTTCTATGACCTCCGTATTGGTTTTGGCCTTGTGTAGATGTAGGCATAAACCGAGGGGGGAGGTCACGCTAGGCTGACCCTAAAATGCTTGTTTGTCGCAGGTCATGACAATGACAGAGGATTTAGAGGACTATGATTAGTTTAGGGGTTTAAGAGTATATGTGAGGAATAGGATTTAGTCTAGCTAGGCGGTCTTATACTTTGTTACTTAGACTTTGGTTTTCTATGACCTCCGTATTGGTTTTGGCCTTGTGTAGAGGTAGGCATAAACCGAGGGGGGAGGTCACGCTAGGCTGACCCCAAAATGCTTGTTTGTCGGAGGACATGACCAATGAGAGAGGATTTAGAGGACTAGGATTAGTTTAGGGGTTTGAGAGTATATGTGAGGAATAGGATTTAGTCTAGCTAGGCGGCCTTAGTACTTTGTTCCATAGGATGTTTAGCACCAATTATCTTTCTTGCATGGTTGGTTCCATTTTTATATGCAGGTATGCATTGTTGTTTCCTTATCCCATGTTGGCTGGTGTATATGTATTGTCGAACATGTGCTAAAGTATGTTAGGTTGCATGCTTGCTACTCCCCCACGCTTACAGATAGGTATTTCCTTCTTTGCTATCGGCGACCGACATGTATGATAACTAAACTCTTTACACTTTTGACTTTCACCTCTTTGTGGCCGGAGGTCCTTATGGGAGCAGTCTCTCTACAGCTCACTTTCCCGTACCCCGCCTAGGGATTGGGTCTTTGTTGTTGTATAGTTATTGTTTTTTTTTCTTTAATACATTTTTACTACTCTTACTTTTTTATCTGTTCTATTTTCTTATTTTATAACGAGCATGATACCCGCGAAAGGCGACGGCAGTGGTGGGAAAGGCGGTCTAGTGATGTCGGTGTCAAGTAGTGTAGGTTAGTGTAATTGTGATAGTTGAATTTTCAAGAAGATAAGGGCTTAAAATGTTAATTATTAAAATAAAGGTTTAGAGTGTAAATTAATTCATTAAAGACAAATTTAGTATTTTATAAAAACTTTTCCATAGTGGGTGTTTATTAAGGGTAATTTAGTAATTCTGTATGTAACTATTGTGTAACTATTTCTAAAAATGGGGGTGTGATAATTTTTATAAAGGAGTGTAGATATTACAGGTTTTAATTTTCTTTGGCTCGAATAATTGACAAAAAAATATTTGTATTATACTAATTACTATATTCTTATTATTTATATACGTTTATTTATATTATTGCTTCTTATTATATTCAAAACATGGTTTGTCATAAACATATTCGTATTACACTAATACGAGTACATAATGTTTGTATCCAAAAATTTATCGTGTAAAAAACAGGTTCTGCAGATACACACATCCAACTTTTGATTCACTAGTGGAATCGAGGCTATCCAGGGGTAACAAAACTAGTTGTCTATTGTTCACAAGTGAAGGCAGATCAAGTTACCGTAAATTTATTGTCTTTGTTAATTCAAATCCGAAAGAACTTATTTTGCTATTGAAGCCATGGCTAAGCTGTCAGTGGCCACAAAAGAAAGTTTAAGTTGTGTCAACCTTAAGGCTACACCATTTCAATAATGCTCAGGTTCAAATCTATTGTTGGGACCAGTCCTTAGTAGACTGGAAGCCACAGATAAGGAACCATCTATAACATCTATCCATTTACGATCTCTCTTAAACATAATTCTGTTAAATTATTTAACTATTGGATAAAAACAAAAGTTACAAACATATCAAACAAAGAAATTTACAAAAACTTGCTAAAAGGTTTTAAAAGATACAACGCTTTTTAAAATAAAAACAAAATAAAAAATGGGGGTAAACTCTCAGACAAATGCCTCGAATAGTCCTCATAATTTGAATGGATTTCTCAGACTCGTCATCTATTTGAAATCATCATTGAGATTCCCCATATATTCCTAATAAACTTTTTTAATTATAAGTAAATTTATTTAAAGGAAAGCAACAAAAAACGAAACTCTCAGACATCCAAGGAAGGAAAAAACAGCATAATCTCTCAAGCCCGGCGAAAGGCGAAAGATCTTAGGCGGCCACTGCGAATGTCTCTGAGAAACAAGCCTTTAGATTTTATCATCACTAGCTTTTTCTTATTTTATAATTTATCTCTATCATAATAATATTACAATGATTGATGTAACATTGTAACACCCATAAATGATCAGTAAGTTGAAAAACATTAGCTATAAAACTAAAAAAGAAATTACTGACAAAGTGAAAGGGTGTTAAAGTAAATATTAGGAGATGTAATTCCATCCCTAAAGCAATTGGAAATTTGCAAAAGGGGCAGACTATCACCATTTTTCATATTGAAAAATAATAAATTTACAAAAAAACTAAAAATATAAATAATTAAGGGGGATTTCAGACATCCAAGGAAGGAATAAAACAGCATAATCTCTCAAGCCCGGCGAAAGGCGAAAGAACTTAGGCGGCCACTGCGAATGTCTCTGAGAAACAAGCCTTTGGATTTATCATCATTAACTACTAAGTCACTAACTAAATATCATTAAACACTAATTAATAATCCTTTTAATAGTAATGAATTGAAATTATATATGTAAGGATATATGTATGTATGTAGCGATTTGTTCGAGGCCTTACTCAAAATCAAGAGATTTGATAGGCACGGAGAATCGCAGAATATTGTTTTATTATTGCCAACCTTCAATGCAAGTTTCGTCACTTTTTTTAGGCGTCCTTGCTCTGCAAATTGGCTTCCCTTTTTATATAAACACAGATTAACAAATACATACATATATATACACACACAAATATAGTGCCTCAGACATCCAAGGAAGGATAAAACAGCACAATCTCTCAAGCCCGGCGAAAGGCGAAAGATCTTAGGCGGCCACTGCGAATGTCTCTGAGAAACAAGCCTTTAGATTTATCATCATCGATCGAATACAAACAAATTTAATTATTCGTATAAATACTGAATCATCATTGAGCAAAATATATATATATGAATAGCTTATAAAATTGTAGAACCTACGAGAAAAAGCAGAAATCCATAAAATAAAAAGGAACCAGCATGTCCATGAGGTTCTAATTTATAAAAATTAATATTTGCATCTATAAGGATTCAATATGTTACTGAAATAAACAGATTGAATTATTGGAGGATGCAATCTAAGGTTTTATAAGAGATCGTAAATTTCTAACTAATTACGACAACATAACAAAAAAGATAAAAACAATTTAATAGAGATGATGTAAATCACAAATCGGAGAACGGTAGTTACCTGTGGAGAATGAAGAGGAAGAGGGGATAGAATATAAAGGAGAAGTTAGGATTTAGGGTTTTGTAGGGTTAAAATCTCAGCCCATCAAGGCCCAATAAGCTAACCCTACTTTGGGTCCGATATATTCATTGACATGTTAGTTTCTTTATTTTTATTTTTAGAGTAAACGACATAAATCGTCCCTGTGGTTTACTCAAATAGTCACGTTTCGTCCCTGTGCTTCAAAAACGTCATGGATCGTCCTTTATAGGAAGAAAAACTTCACGTTTCGTCCTTTGCTTCAAAAACGTCATGGATCGTCCTTTATAGGAAGAAAAGCTTCACGTTTCGTCCCTGTGCTTCAAAAACGTCATGGATCGTCCTTTATAGGAAGAAAAGCTTCACGTTTCGTCCCTGTGCTTCAAAAACGTCATGGATCGTCCTTTATAGGAAGAAAAGCTTCACGTTTCGTCCCTGTGCTTCAAAAACGTCATGGATCGTCCTTTATAGGAAGAAAAGCTTCACGTTTCGTCCCTGTGCTTCAAAAACGTCATGGATCGTCCTTTATAGGAAGAAAAGCTTCACGTTTCGTCCCTGTGCTTCAAAAACGTCATGGATCGTCCTTTATAGGAAGAAAAGCTTCACGTTTCGTCCCTGTGCTTCAAAAACGTCATGGATCGTCCTTTATAGGAAGAAAAGCTTCACGTTTCGTCCCTGTGCTTCAAAAACGTCATGGATCGTCCTTTATAGGAAGAAAAGCTTCACGTTTCGTCCCTGTGCTTCAAAAACGTCATGGATCGTCCTTTATAGGAAGAAAAGCTTCACGTTTCGTCCCTGTGCTTCAAAAACGTCATGGATCGTCCTTTATAGGAAGAAAAGCTTCACGTTTCGTCCCTGTGCTTCAAAAACGTCATGGATCGTCCTTTATAGGAAGAAAAGCTTCACGTTTCGTCCCTGTGCTTCAAAAACGTCATGGATCGTCCTTTATAGGAAGAAAAGCTTCACGTTTCGTCCCTGTGCTTCAAAAACGTCATGGATCGTCCTTTATAGGAAGAAAAGCTTCACGTTTCGTCCCTGTGCTTCAAAAACGTCATGGATCGTCCTTTATAGGAAGAAAAGCTTCACGTTTCGTCCCTGTGCTTCAAAAACGTCATGGATCGTCCTTTATAGGAAGAAAAGCTTCACGTTTCGTCCCTGTGCTTCAAAAACGTCATGGATCGTCCTTTATAGGAAGAAAAGCTTCACGTTTCGTCCCTGTGCTTCAAAAACGTCATGGATCGTCCTTTATAGGAAGAAAAGCTTCACGTTTCGTCCCTGTGCTTCAAAAACGTCATGGATCGTCCTTTATAGGAAGAAAAGTTCACGTTTCGTCCCTGTGCTTCAAAAACGTCATGGATCGTCCTTTATAGGAAGAAAAGCTTCACGTTTCGTCCCTGTGGTTTACTCAAATAATCACGTTTCGTCCCTGTGCTTCAAAAACGTCATGGATCGTCCTTTATAGGAAGAAAAGCTTCACGTTTCGTCCTTTGACTATTTGACCGTCAACGCACCTTCGTTAGCCCCCTCACGTGCCTCCCACGTGAGGGGTATTTTAGTACTTTCCGCCCTTCCTCTTTGTCTGGCCACAACCCTTTATCGATTTTATATCATTTTTACAGTTTCCACCCTCCATTGAAAATTTCCTGGGTTCAATTTTTGTTAAAAAGCAACTAAACACACACACAGTGAGAGTTTATAAGCCTACTGTCATCACTTTCATCATATTAACCAATAAAATCACTATAAAAACAAAATTATATATCTAACATAATCTTCTTAAAAAATATATAATCCTAATTGAACATCAGTCTCAGATTACTTCTAATTTTTCACCAAATTAGAGGAAAGTTAACATCTGATAACTATACATATCATACCTATACATACACATATAGATACATCAAACTGTAAGTAATGAAATATATACATGTATATGTTCAATTGATTGACAGCGGGATAAATATTAATCTATCTGTCGTCACTTTGATCGAGAGAATCCTTATCTTTTTCAATCGAATGGAGGAGGGAGGAAAGAGTAGTGGTCGCTACATCTTCTACAGCCATGCCATGGTTGATTTGAGCAAACCACAGGGACGATTTATGTCATTTACTCTTATTTTTATTTTAACTAGTTTTACGCACCGCGCGTTGCCGCGGAATCTATTTCTTTTTCAAGGGCAAGACTTTATGGTTTTGTTAAACGAAGCATTAAGGGCTTTCGTTAAGATCCATTAAATGATTGTATATTTATCATTACATTTAGGTAGTGGACTTTTAATATAAAAATGTTTAATTTTTAACTGAATTCCAAAGGTAATTTAATCTTTATAAATATAAATATGGTAAAGAAACTGCATCGAAATGCTAATTTGATGGTAAAAATGGCTATAACTCGTAATTCCTTATTAAAGTGATTGATGAAATTTTTATTTGCTGTTTTGTGATGGTGATATAATAACTTATTATCAAATTTATAAGCTAAAATATACATATTTTAATAATTAAAAATGCCTACACATATATAAATGGTATCATAAATTTACCTTACCTGACACATTTTATTTTTGTTGGTTTCAAGATTATACATACTTTAGAAGCTGGAATCCATCTTTTGGATCAATGATAATAGAATAGCGGTTATCACCACACAAATCACCGCCATCTAGAGTTGCATAGCAACACTGAAACAATCATCATCATTATCGGCGATCACTACCGTCACGACACCAGCAGATTCTTCTAGATGTTTCGTCTTTTTTACATATTATTATTAAATCTATTTTTTGTTGGTGATTATATTGTATCTGTAGTTGTTATTTCTTGTTTAAAGTCGTTAATGGTGGGGAAGTGACGGGATGCCGAATTATTGAAGTCATCCACGTCACGGGGTTACCTTCTTTTGTTCCCGGTGGATTTTACCGGCGGTTGTTACCAGAGCGCGTTAAGATTTGGTCGTTCATGAAGAATGAAGAACAAAACCTGGAAAATGTGAAAAAACTCAAAAAAGTTGTGTCAAAAAGCATCACCGGCTGATAATGCGATTTTGTTGTTGCTGACGACTTTTGTTCCGGTGGATGTCACGGGCGTTCGCCGGAGATGGCTAATGAAAAGGGTATATATGTATGCTTTTGTATAATGATTTAGAAGTCGTAAAGAATAACCATTGTTAAAAGTATGTATAATGCTGTTGTACTTTATGCATATTTCTTTGTACAGTACCGAGTTGATACAGTGCAGGTTTTGAGTTGCAACAGTAGCGAGTTGATACAGTACCGGTTAACCCGACCGGTATTGTAGCACCCGACTTTTGGATTGTTATATATATAATTTCACGTAACTAAATCGGATAAAGATTTTTTAAAATTGATCTAGTAATAATGACCTTAAACGTCAATAAAATAAGCTGCAAGAAAAAAAAAAGTAAACCAAAGATAAAAAAAACACTACAAAAATTAAAAACACAAAAAACAAATAAGAGTTCAAAACCAAAAATTAGAAAATAAGAAAAAATCAAAAGGTCAACACATGGTATATGATGATTGATGGGATTATTATTCACATACAATTCTAATAATACAAAATAAAGTTAATTACAATTTTCGTCCCTGTCGTCGACCGTTACTTACAGGTTTCATCCATAAGTTTCATAAATTACAGTTTTAGTCCAAAAAAGTTTCCGTTGATGACTTTCTATTTTTTTTCTTTCAATTTTTGCAAACCCTTTTTATTTTTTTTCCTAATTAAATTAAATATGTGGAATAGCGAAAATAAAATATTAAAAAAATTGTAAAATCAAACAAGAAAAACTAAATTTTTATTTTATTCTTCACGTCCAGGATTACGTCAACAGTTTTGGTCCTAACCCTTAACGTCTGTTTAAAAAATAGTCATGTGCTAGGCACATGACGGGTAATTTCGTCACTTCCTTTGTTACATCCCCAACCACACAACTCATTAGTCATTATCCATCTTTTACTCTCTTTCTACATTCTCTCTCATGTTCATCTGCCTTTCTCACTCTCTTATTCTCCCTTTTCATTTACAACCAAAGTAAATCATCACAAATGTTTATTGATATATGTAATCACGATAATAGTTTTGATACAAAATCTTAAACAAAAACAATAAAAGTAAACACTAAAGTAAACACTAAAGTAAACTAAATCATCACGATGGTTTTGATACAAATCATAAGGAAAAATTATAATGAAAAACAAAAAAATAAACTAAATCATACGAAAAGTTTACTAGCAGATAAGCAAATTTGACCAAATTTATCTTAACAAACAAACAAATAAAGGAAAGAAATAAAATAACAATGCCAAAATAATAATTGCATAAATACATCATCAACCAAAAAGTTACCTTAGTCAAACCTGCATATCGACTACATATCTACATATCCATAATTCTACCTTGGTATTTTTCCATCTTTACTGCTACTTTTCTTGAACATAACTTTTATTATTATACTTTTTCTTTTTCTGGGTGTGAAATTGACAGGCAATTAGATCCGGTCATTCCACCAAACTTAACAAAAGTTCCGGCCAAATTAGTTACGGCAATTCCACCAAAACAGTTTTGTAAAATCAAATCTAAACCAAATCTAAAGCCAAAACAAACCCCGACCACCAGATTTATGAGTGTAGGTAGATATCTGGGTTGGATTAAATCCGGCAGAAGTGACGGTGGTGGAGGTGTTGGTGACGACTGGTAAGCGGTAATGGCCGGTGGTGGGTGCTTGGTTTGGGGGAGGTATATATATATATTTGTGTCATGGGGAAGATGAGTATTAGCAAATTTTATATGTGTATTATTATACATATTATTGTGGTATGTGTTGTATTTGTATGCTTGCCAGTTTGGTTGGATGATTTAGCGGATCTGGATTTTTTTTCATTTAAAATCTGGTAGTGTGTTGATGAAGATGATTATGATATTATGATAAACCTATATTATTAATCTAAAAAGTTTAAAGTCATTTACACTTTTAGTCCATGTGGTAATGCAAAAAGACTAAAATACCCATCATGTGCAGGTCATACGACCTCACATTTAACGTCCATTACTAGTTTGGACCAAAACTGTTGACGGAGCAAACCTTTTTGGACTAAAACTGTAATTTATGAAACTTAGGGATGAAACCTGCAAGTAGCGGTCGACGACAGGGACGAAAATTGTAATTAACTCTACAAAATATAATAAAACTAGACGAATACTCGCGCATTGCGGCGACAATAATAATATCGATAACGTGTGGTGGCGAAGACAATATGTATGTTATTGATGTAAAAATAATAGTGTGGTTATTTAGTAAAGATATATTGGGTATGAATAATTATATATCAACCTAACAAATCAACCTAATAATCAATCTAAAGCCTTTATAATTCACTCATTTTCTCTTCAAATCTCTTCCTTTGATTATGCCAAATGTCATCATCATGTTGTTAGGTTGATTATTAGGCTAATTTATTAGGTTGAATAATCATTTCTTTTGATAATGTTAGTTATATTAGTAGGCTTAGCTTAAATGTAGTTACCTGCATCATTTGTTGATGATCAGGGGGGATATTTTTGTAATATATCAGTCGTTTATATGATATGTATGTGTGACTGCATCTATGAACTTTGCAGTCAACTGCATATTCGATTTTCCCATATTAGTATGGGTATTTTAGAGGTAGAAAATTGAAAGTATGGAGGAGTAGTTTGTTTTATATCTGGAGAATTTTGGGCCAAAGGCATCACAAGATCGAGAAGAGCCATCTTGATTATAAAGAAATTAAGATATATGAATATTAGTAAATGAATTTGGTGTGAATATAGCGTAGGTATATTTTGAAAAGGTATTATATTTCATGTTAATATTGGAGATGCCATTTTAGTATGCAAAAAAAAAATTTACAAATTGAATTCATGATATTTTATATTATTTGACAAAAGTAGTTACTTTTTAAGGCTTCACTCTCCCCCTCATTAAGTAAGGCCCTACTAGCCTGGGCGAAGATAGAATAAACATTAAGGATTAAAGCCCTCTTAGCGTAATTGCCTTTTCGCTAAAGCTATAAGTTATAGTTTTTTCATCAAAGCTTTTAAAAGGAGTATTAGTTTATTAAAGCTGTATATTTAATCTAAAAAGTTTAAAGTCATTTACACTTTTAGTCCATGTGGTAATGCAAAAAGACTAAAATACCCATCATGTGCAGGTCATACGACCTCACATTTAACGTCCATTACTAGTTTGGACCAAAACTGTTGACGGAGCAAACTTTTTTGGACTAAAACTGTAATTTATGAAACTTAGGGATGAAACCTGCAAGTAGCGGTCGACGACAGGGACGAAAATTGTAATTAACTCTACAAAATATAATAAAACTAGACGAATACTCGCGCATTGCGGCGACAATAATAATATCGATAACGTGTGGTGGCGAAGACAATATGTATGTTATTGATGTAAAAATAATAGTGTGGTTATTTAGTAAAGATATATTGGGTATGAATAATTATATATCAACCTAACAAATCAACCTAATAATCAATCTAAAGCCTTTATAATTCACTCATTTTCTCTTCAAATCTCTTCCTTTGATTATGCCAAATGTCATCATCATGTTGTTAGGTTGATTATTAGGCTAATTTATTAGGTTGAATAATCATTTCTTTTGATAATGTTAGTT
>CM067167.1:246650655-246679845 GCA_034093135.1 Erigeron breviscapus | reverse complement strand
AAAACACAAATAGGGCCTTGAAGAGGATTTGGAGAAAACTGTTGGAGATAACCCCAAGGTTTGGTCAAAGAAGTTAGATGACGCCTTGTGGGCGTTTAGACGGCTTATAAGACGCCGATTGGCACCACGCCATACCAGTTGCTCTATGGCAAAACTTGCCATCTTCCTATTGAGATAGAGCATAAGGCGTATTGGGCTTTAAGGAATTGAATTTGGATTTGATGGAGGCAAGTGAACTTAGGATGTTGCAACTTCATGAGCTTGATGAGCTTAGGTTAGGTGCTTATGAGAATTCAAGGCTATATAAGGAGAAGACCAAGATTTGGCATGATAAGAGGATTCGTAGGAAAGAGTTTAAGGTTGGCGCTAAAGTTTTATTCTTGTCTAAATTTAAGATTAAACAACCTAAACTAACTTCTAGATGGATTGGACCGTTTGAGATTAAGCACGTGTACCCATCGGGTTATGTTGAGTTGTTTAAGCGAAATGGTGAAGGATCGTTCATTGTCAATGGTCATCGACTTAAGCTATATTTGGAAGAAGAGCAGGTCGAGGGGATATTTGATGAGATCCCCGTGTTTGAGTTGAATACTTGAAGGTTGGTCGAGTCAAGCTAAAGACTCGTTAATAACTTAAGCGCTTCTCGGGAGGCAACCCGTGTTTATTTTATCGCATTTTACTTTCTTGAATTAGTTAGTTTTAATCTTGTTTTAGTTGGTAAGTGCAGGTGTGGTTTCGATTCGATGCGGTTCCGGGTAAGTGTGATTTGAGTTTTGTCACAAAAAAAAAATGTGTGAAGGAAATTCCCAGGGACTTCCCACTGCGCCGCAGTGGGGGTTGGAAAGCCCAGCTGCGCCGCATTGAAAAGCCCCTGCCCGCGTGTGAAATAATTCCCACTGCGCCGCAGTGGGAGTAACATCTCTCCACTGCGCCGCAGTGGGAGGGTCGGGTAAGTCAAGATTGGGGCCAGGTAATGTAGGTTTTCTACACTTTTACACTTACTCTTTCTTTTCTCTCCCCCAAAAAACCAAAATACCCACTCTTTCTTCCATCAAGATCCTCCATTTTCTTCCATCTTTAATCCTTTGTCCAGATTTTCATCTTCATACATTGCATAATAGGAAGAAGTGAAGTTTTCTCTTTAGTTTCTTTGTATTTTTCTTTTATTTTGAGTTTTCAATTTCTAGGGTTTTATGCTAGCTTAATCTTTCGAATTAATTTAGGGGTTTTGCTGTTTGTGGGCAAGAGAAGCTAATTGGTTGTTGAATCTTGCATCTTGTTCATCCATTTTTGATTTTAATTTTGAAATTAGGGTTTTGAAAAATTGGGGATTTGTTATGAACAAGTATGGGGGATGTATATGTCGATTTATGTGGAGATTATTGTTTGATTATTCCCTGAATGTGCTTGTTTGAGTACCCCCCTTTTTGTGCCATGTCATGATGAACCCTAGCTTTTTGCCCAGGTTTTGTGCCTCACTGCGCCGCAGTGAGGGGTTCATTGCCTCACTGCGCCGCAGTGAGGATCCTCTGCCCCGATTTGTCTTTTTACCCCACTGCGCCGCAGTGAGGGTGAAGCATGCCCACTGCGCCGCAGTGGGGGCCTTTCCCTGCCAAGATTTTTGCTTGTTTTATATGATTTCCAACTTTGCATTCTTAATACTTACAATTGGACGTTTTCATGTTGTGAATGCAGGGAGCGGGAGCTACAGATAAGGCCGCAGGAAAAAGGAAAATGGTTGAGGGGCAATCCAGTGAGGCCGTTGATGTGCCGAGTTCAAAGAAACAAGTGGAGGTGCCGCTTACATTTATTGAAGAACTGAACGAGCGACATGCTTGGCTATCATTTGAGGGAATTAGGCAGCCCCAAAAGAACATATACAAGAACAAGTTGTATAAGCTTTCTAAGCATGCGGTCCTTCCCGCAAGATATCTTACTCCTTTTCAAGCTCAGGTATTTGGAGTACAAGAGGACATTCGACGGTGGTTTTCTATGAGTTTGAGAGTTGGAGGTGAGTCAAGAGGGCATGACGTGAGTTGTGATATTTGGCGGCGGGTATTCGCTAACCGTGAAGCCGCCTACCGTGAGTTATGCTTAGAGTTCTATTCAACCTTGAAACTGAAGAAGGAGTTAGGGAAAGTCAAAGATATTTTTGAGGAGAGGGTAGTCTCATTTTACTGTGGGGGACAGCAGAGGAAGCTGTCAGAGGGGTAGTCTCGTTTTACTGTGGGGGAGTGCAGAGGAGGTTGTCAATTGCTGAATTTGGTTACTACTGTGGGATGTATACGAGGGAGGAGTTGCAGAGTGCAGAGTTTAGGGCTATTTTGAAGAAGGGGTATAGAACAGGAGCCGATTTGGGTGATGGAGAGTCTATCTTGGAGTATTACACCAGGATCACGGGGGGAGAAACATGGACATACACAAGTGGTGTGGCAAAGATTAAGAATGTACGTTTGAGGTTGCTCCAACCGGATGATTGTGACTTTCCTGGTACAGAGGTCTACTCATTGGGAGAAGGCGTACAAGAACGATCTTTGGTTACTTAAGTTATTTTCTGAGGGTGCTCCATCCAGGTTTGCTTTGCCTCCTCTTGTACTGCTGGACCGTATGTGTAATCATTCTGATTCGAATCTGGTTTTGGGACATTTTATCACGGTCATTTATAAGAGGATGGGAGTCTTTGCTTCTGATGATTGCCAGACTTATCTTTCATTACCAGTGCATCAGGAGGATTTTACGTATAATGAGCTTTATAGGGCAAAGATTTTGAAGAAAAAGAAAGCAAATGAGCAGGAGCGGTTGTTAGATGATGAGGGTGAGGTTGAAGGACCACCTCCTGTACAGGAGGAGGATGAGGAGGCTGATGTTGAGATGGCTGATGCTCCACAGGAGCCCCCGAGGAGGACTGGACGTAACATTCCCATCCCTCGCTCGTTTGATTTAACACTTTTGGGGAACACTATTCAGAATATCTATGAGGCTCAGCAGAACAGTCAGCGAGAGTTTGATGCTTACCAGCGGAGGGTGGACCAGGATTTCACCTGGGTTGGATCACAGCAGGCCCACACTAACTATAGCCTTGATTATTACCAGCCTATGTGGGATGCTCAGTATCATGGCCGGGAGTTTGTTCGACCTGACCCGATTCCTCCATTCTCTCCACCGCCTATTTATGTCCCTGATTATCGTTAGGGGGGTCAGTCTTTTTTCTCTCAGACAACTGTTCCGGAGAACATGTCACCACGACCCCATGATTTAGGAGGTTCTCCTCGAGGTCCAGTGCAGTTTGGGGTCTTTCAGGGTGGCCATGTTGGCGGTGATTCTTCATCTTTTGCAGGTTTGGATGTAGGTGCTCATTCAGGATTTGATGCTGGTCAGTCAGGAGGAGATGCAGGTGGTTCGGGTGCAGCTCAGGAGGAGGCGTCCGATTGGGTGACGAGTATTTTTGGACAACCTGGACTACCTTATGGCTACCATGGACAGCAGCAGTAGTGGAGATGATTCCCATCCGGTACCGTGGGATGGAATCATATGATGATTGGTTATTTTGGTAAGTCCCAACTCAATAGATGGCACTACCTGAAGACACCTCTATGTCGATGGTGGAGTTACTTTGCAATATATGCACTGAACTGGAGACGACCAGTTGCAGTGAGTATATACCAAGTTCTAGATAGATTACTTATTAAGTGACAATAAGTAAAGAACAATGCAATAATACAAATAACTTGTAAGAAATTGATGAGACAATATGTAATTTTCAATGTGTAATTTATTTATTGATGTTAAACAAATTACAAGGTTGATGCGGAACCAAGATAATACACGAATGTAAATATCCTAACAACCGATGAAATACAATTGATCTATACTCGGAATTTCTCAAGACAATCGAAACACTTAAAGTTGTGAAATGTTCCTTTTAGCGATTGAGAGAAGATTGCACAAGTTCACCAAGAATATTGCAGGTTTGCAAAGTTTGAAGTGTTTGTATGTTTTTCACTTTGTGATTTCACTTATTATTCTTGTTGTGCAATGACTTGTATTTATAGGCAAAGTTAACATTGGGATGTTAACTTTAGCCGTACAAATGTGGTTGAGAGCATTTAAGGAATACATTTAATTCCTTAAAAAGCAGTGTAAAGTCGCATGATAAAGCAACTTTAATCAACCACCTTTATGTACCTTTTAGTAATTAAATAATAAGATAAATCTTATTATCCGGATAAAGGTACATAAAGCATACAAGTCAATTCCTCGTAATTAGTGTAAAGCTTTGTAAGGGCTTTCCACTGATGGTCTCCAGTTTGTAACTGACTAGAATTTCAACTGGGCTTCGCTGCCATTGCCATTCTCTATCTTCCATTTGTTGTCTTCGACTTCAACTGGAATGATTCTTCAACTTGGTCAGTTCTCAACTGGAGGAAGTCTTCAGTTGCGTTGACTGTACGGTGCAACTGGACTTCAATATATTTCTCGACAAATCATCTAGGTCTCCAGTTTCACTGGACAGTTTCACTGGGTCTCCAGGTGCAACTGGAGACTGGCCAGTTTACCAGGTGAACTGGTCCTAACAAATTCCCCCTATTTGTCTAGAAATATTGCCAAGCCTTTTTCTAGTTCTTGTATCTATACAAGTGTGAACTGAAGAGACTTGTTCGATTTAAATCTATCTAAGTTTTCCAAGGCATTTTTATAGATCAATAAATGCCTTAGATTTTTCTTTTAGGTTTGTTAGATTTTAATCTATTATCTACCTTGTGGTTACAAACTGGTAACTTCATTTATACAAGGAAATGAAATTTATACAAGTTACAGAATGTAAAACAAAATACAAGTAGATAACTGAAAAGAAAGAACTTAATGAGATGGCCCTTCGCCAGTTCTTCTTCTCTTGGTCACTGAAGAAATAGGTTGTGAGTCTTCAGGGTCAATATTCAGCTTTTGCTCCATATTTTCTTTATGTTGAATCTTGCCCCTTAAGAAGTTCACCCATTTCTCAAACCTATTCTTTTGTGCCTTTGCATCCAACACATTCACCATTTCCACCCATTCACTGAACACATACTGCATTGCACCAGGATTGTCAGTTTTAACCAGTGGCCCTCTGGTATAACTAACTTCGACTTGAAAGACTTTGGTGCCTGGCTTGATTGTTACATTTACACCATTGATATTACCACTATGTCTTCTGGTTGACATGATCTGGGAGTAATAGCTTCTTGCTTCAGATTTCATTTGTTATTTTTATACTCCCAGCACCAGCAGCCAGTACAGCGGACTTGATGTCTTCATTGGATACCTCGCCAGTTGGTTCAACAAATGTGCTAAGGTCAGCATCTCTTGACAGTGGTCTTCTTGGTTGTGGAATCCTTCTTGGTGGATTCAATACCTTTTTCACAACCTTCTTAACATTTGCAATTCTTTTAAGAATCCCACTGGCCCTATTCTCCTTAGCCTTCTCCACTGATATGTTTAAGCTTTTGGCATCGAATTCAGCTTCATCCTCAGGATAGTGTCTGTCCAGTTCGACATCCAGCATTTCTTTCAACTGGTCAACTATCCTGGGATCATTCTTAAACCTGGCATACTCCTCCTTAGTGATACCCAAAAGATTGGCATCACTCATATCAAGCAACTTGATCTGTGCAAGATGTGCCCTGGCTTCAACTTGGTTTCTTTGTTTCATCTTCTTTCTTTCTTTAATATCATTGCCAAGTCTAGCCAGTCTTCTGCTATCACTATCTGAAACTGGAGGAAGTATATCAGCATTGCCAGTTTCTAACATTACATCAGTAGCCGGCTGGGCAGATGCATCAACAGCTAAACCTTTTCCCTTATCCAACACATTCTCCCTCACATCTTGCTCACCAGCTTCAGTACTGGCAGCTACAACCATTTCCATACCAGCTTGTCTTCCAGATGGAGTTCTTCCAGGTGCAACTGGTGGAAGGACTGCACTTCTTTCCCCCTTGGCAGCATCTAGACCTGCCCTAATACCTTCCCATTCAGAAGGGTGAGATGGCAACCGGTCAAGAGGCTGCCATGTTTGCATGTCCTTGCACTCCTTGAAAATCCCACACATCATCCTGAAAGACCTCCAAAGGTGGTTGGTTTCTTTAGACTGGGTCAAAATTTGCTAACTTGTTTCCTGACCAGTTTTCAATTCATTTAAAATCTTGGAATCTTCATCCAAACCAGAAACCACCTTATCCTTTATTTCATCATCCTTCTTCTTCAAATTCTCTACTTCAGTTGTCAGTTTATCTAAAGATTGAGCATGTAGAGATACCTGGGTGTTCAAATTCTCAATGCTGCCTCTCAACTGGTTGATCTCACTGGTAAGTGGGGCCAGATCAACCTGAGGAGTGGCCAGCTTGGTGATCTCAGACATCACCCTTTCAATCAATTGTGCTTCTCTTGCACCCAGCGTATCCTCTATCTTCTGACCAACTGAAGTCATCAACTGCTCTCCAAGTTCAGTCACATTTAGGCCAGTTTTTTCAATCAATTCCTTTACCTGCCTTTCAATCTCCCTCAAATCTACTTCAGATGTTCTTACAGTGTTGCCAAGCAGATTGGAGATTGAACTGGTGACCTTGGAGTGAGTTAGGTCAAAGGCTTCCTTTAAAGTACCAGCCAGATTGTTGCAGCCATTGACCAACTCATTTAGCTTTTTAAACACCAAGTCTTCATTAGATGAAAACTTGTTTATCCCCAGATCAACCACTTTAATGTTTGTCAGGTGATCCTTGTGGTATCTGGAGAAAGACTTGGTGTTTTTGTCAAGTGTCTTTTGAATCTCCTCCACCCTGGTAAGAAGGTTTTGGAGATCGGCTTGTAAAGAGACAACTTGACTGTCCAGTGACGAAGGAGAATGTGTCACTGGACCAGCAGCAGTTACTACTGGAGCAACTGGAGGAGGCAAACTTAAGAAGTCTCCCCAGTTGTCATACCAGCAGTTGAAGATATAATAGGAGTGGTGGATGAAGAAGGACTGGAAAATCAAAGTGTTGTTCATGCTGAGAATGCTCAGGTGTGAACAACGGCGTCGGTGGGGGGTGGCATTTCTCGAGCAAATGAGAATTGCCCAGTTGGTGAAGGAGCGGTATAAGTTTGGAAAGATATATCAGTAGGCACATTTTGTTGGGAGGGTGAAAGTGAAATTGATGCGTCTGGAAGTGAGACTGGAGATGAAGGGTTTTGAGCTTGTACAGAAGCATCAAAAATCTCCAAGTCTGTTTCAGTTCCTTCAGAATCCGAAGACTCTATCAGGATTTCCTCGTCATTAACATTCATGTCCAGATCCATGAATGTAACTGAGGGCTGACCATAAGGGTCAGTCTCCAGATGACCTTCCCCAGTTTCCTGGATGGGTGCATCTGTTGGAGGATCAGATACCGAAGTATCTTCACCAGGGATAGATGTGATTGGAGTTCCTTCAGTTATGGTTGCTCTATCCTCAACCACAACATTAGACGAACTGGAGGGTCCCTCATTATTTTGAGGCCCGCCCAGTTGCCTTTCTGACTCACCTTCAATTGGTGCATCAGTTGAAGCGAATGCCAGTTGCATTCGTTCTGGAATTTCGACCTCTCCAGCTTCAGATACCAGAGAGTCTAGATTCCTCAACATATCTGGCCTAGTGTACGGTGAATCTGTACTTTTATATGCTTCATTGCCCAGAATATGTTTAAAACAGAGAGAGAGAAACCTTGAAAAGGGGATACAAACACCCCTTGTGCCCTTCAGCTTTTTGTACCAGGCTTCTATACAGGATATCTGCAAAGTCCACTCTCAATCCGTTCCACAAGCAGTAAGCCATTTCTGCTTGTGAGGAGTTGATCTGGTCAAGACCACCAGAACTCCCACCCATGCTCTCCACCAGGTGGATGAAAAAATACCTCCATGAAGGTGTAAGACCCTTCATGGTCATCGCACCCTTCGTTTTCAACACCCCATTGTCCAAGCACTCCTTGTGTCCCATTTCAAGGAGGACTTGACGAAAATTTATATTTGGGGGTAAGACGACTGGAGATCACCCTCTCTCCAGTAATTGAGGTGTAAGGCATCCCTCAATACGTCAGCGGACAAGGTACACTGGATTGTTCCATCCTTTAAAGTGAAACTGATGGAGGAACAATCAGAAGAAAGACTGGCAGTGTACCAGAACTCACACAAGTAGTTGTGAAACAACTTGCGTGGGTTAAGAGAGAATGAGGGTCCTATTGGAGAATCCTTCAAAAAATTTTGGATTCTACCAATAAGGGTATTGGACCCTTGAGATCCTTGTAAGCTTGCCATCGGATTATTAGGATTTAGTTTGATGACTGAAGCATTACTAGGAGCACCAGATGCCGGTTTGACATCTGGTGAAGGAGCATATGGAATAGTCAAGAGATTTACATCTCTTGAACGAGATGATCTAGGAGCCATTTGAAAATGAAATTGAAATTTGGGAATTAGGGTTCTTGATTTGTGAAGCAGAGAGAGAAATGAAGCAATTTTGATGATTGGAAGTAAATGAAAGAATGTAGAAGGAAGTAAATGAGTTCGGAGTAAATAAGGGTATTTATAAGGGATTCAAGATCCCAATGAAGTACCAAAATTATATTTTATTTAACCAAAACAACTTTGTAGATATTTTAACAAAAGAGGTTTGAATTTTGAAATAAAATCATAATTTGCCATGTCAACATTAAATGCTACCATGTCAGCATTAAATGCTACGACGACTTATCTTACCCACGCGCCCACTCACTTTTTATTTTCCCAATACAAACAGTTGTCAAGTACTAAAATAGCTTTGAACACGTCAGATCACGATACCAAGTGGTTTAAAACACTCGAGTACCATCACGTGTCACAAATATTGACCAAGTATTTCTAACGTTATAAAAACAAGACAAGACTGAACCTGGTCACTGGAGGATCAGTCCAGTGCCAGTTTCCAACTGAAGAGTTCTCCAGTTGCCATTTTCAAACAAAAACGAATTTTAGTCAGAAAATTATTTTGAGTCTTTCCCCCTAAAATGATGATCCAGAAATCAATTAGTGCCAATATAGTATCACAAAGGCGTTCGATAGCCTGGCGAGCAAAGATTATCTGGACCTCCTCAACTGGAGAACTTCATCAGTGTCACTGACGCATTCAATAACAAAGAAAGCTCCAGTTTTAAGGATTTAACATTCCCAGTTCGCTGATGAGATGTTTAAAGGTTTTCTCATCGAGAGGTTTTGTAAAAACATCAGCTAACTGTTTGTCAGTGGGGATGAAATGTAATTCAATGTCTCCTTTCATAACATGACCACGAATAAAATGATACCTGATGTCAATATGCTTTGTTTTGGAGTGCATCACTGGGTTGTGAGATATAGCAATTGCACTGGTGTTGTCACAAAAGATTGGGGTCCTTGTATACTTTTGACCATAATCTAGTAACTGGTTCTTGATCCAGATAATCTGGGCACAGCAACTGGCCGCAGAAATGTACTCTGCCTCAGCAGTGGACATAGAGACTGAAGTCTGCTTCTTGCTGGTCCAACTTACCAGTTTTCCTCCAAGGAAATGACAACCACCAGTTTTTGATTTTCTATCTATCTTACAACCTGCATGATCAGAATCTGAATAACCCATTAGATCTAATCCTGAGCCTTTGGGGTACCAAAGACCAAGATTAGGATACCCTTTCAGGTATCTAAAGATACGCTTTACAGCGTGCAAATGTGATTCTTTAAGGTTAGCCTGAAACCTGGCACATAAACATGTTGCAAACATTATATCTGGTCGACTGGCAGTTAAATACATCAATGAACCAACCATACCACGATAGTCAGTTGTGTTCACTAGTTTGCCAGTTGGGTCAGAGTCCAAATTTAATGGTGCTGCAATAGGTGTGTTTTTCGATGGGATTGAATCATATTTGTATTTTCTTAACAAATCTCTGACATATTTTCCTTGGTTTATGAAAATTCCATTTTCAGTTTGCTTAATATGAAGACCTAAGAAAAATGTTAATTCACCCATTAAACTCATCTCATACTCAGATGACATGATTTTAGAAAACTTTTTACACATTGCATCATCAGTTGAACCAAATATAATGTCATCAACATAAAGTTGTACCAATAAGATATTACCTCTTTCTTTCAAGATAAACAGGTATTATCTATTGCACCTCTTTGAAAGCCATTTTTAAGAAGATGTTTTAGTTAGAGTATCATACCAGGCTCTTGGGGCTTGTCTTAGACCATACAATGCTTGTTCAGTCTATAAACCCAATGAGGATGCTTCTCATCGATGAAACCTGGAGTCTGCTTAACATAAACTTCTTCTTCCAATGTTCCATTAACGAACGCACTTTTGACATCCATCTGGAAGACCTTGAACTGCAGATGGGCTGCATAAGCCAGAAATATTCTGATGGCTTCAAGTCTTGCAACTGGAGCAAAAGTTTCATCAAAGTCAACGCCCTCTGCTTGACAATAACCCTGGGCAACTAATCTGGCCTTGTTTATTACAACATGGCCATCTTCATCCATCTTGTTTCGGTAGACCCATCTGATGCACAGTTGTTGATGCATGTTGATGTGACAACAGCAACTTAGATTTAATTAGACTTTTAGGTTAAGACATTATGTTACTTTATGTCTTATTTATATATGTGTAATTGATAGATTATGGACTTCATGTTTTGGTAATGATCGATTACATGTTTTGGTGTTATATATATGTTGTTTATATATGATGTTTGTTATGTGTGTTATACAAGTACAAACATAATATACGTTAGGTTCCTTGTACATGAAATACTTGGAAAATAACTAGGCATAGATGCTGATGGAAGTTAGTACTAACGAAGATAATCTTCGTTAGGAACAAACGAAGATAATCTTCGTTATATGGGCTGGGCTGCTAAGTTCGTAAGAACAAATCCCAGCAGGCCCAATATCGATCAGAAACATATATATATGAATGGAAACCCTAAATTGAGGTAATCCGTTCAACTCACATACATCTCCAGCGACTAAGTTCGTTTCTAACATTTAGAAAACGAAGATAGGTTACATACGACTGATTATATACTTATAATTAGCAATATATTCGATAACTAATCAAACTAGTTATCTCGTGAGGATTCCGCACTCACGACATAACAATAGACGATCTCGAGAGTGATCTGTAGCTATCGAGGGACTCACAAGTGGTATCAGAGCCAATCGATATCTTATCGAAGGTTCGAGATCGTTTGTTTGATTGTTTTTCTCACAAAAACCTCCTGAAAACCCTTACAGTCGCTAAGTTCGTTTTCCTTACGAACTTAGCAAAACGAAGATAGAAAACGAATTTATCTTATTTTCGTTTTGAATCTTCATCAAACGAATATACCTTACGAAGTTAAGCTATCTTCGTTCAGTTCCTCACCTTACGAAGTTAAGCTATCTTCGTTCAGAACCTCATCTTACGAACTTAGAGCTATCTTCGTTCCAACACTCATTTTCGTTTAAACCTTAACTTTCCAAAATCTTTGTTCACTTATGGCTTCCTCATCTTCAACCAACAATGCTGTTGCCCAATACCTCAATTCTCTCGTTTATCATGATCATCTTGTCGGACGTACTAATTCTCCACCAAAGTTAGTTTCATTGGCTGACTTCTGGGCGTGGAGAGGTCGATTTGAAGATTTTATTCAACGAGAAGACTTAAACATGTGGCTCATGATCACCGAAGGTTATGAGTGGCCCACTCTTACTGTGAACGGAGTTACTTCTACATACAAGGTGGGAGAATTAACAGGTGAAGAAAAGGCTAACTATGCCATTGAAGTAAAGACTCTTTCTACTCTTCGTATGTGCATTCCTCAAGAGTTGGTGCACCTGTTTCCTAAACAGGAATACAAGACTTCAAAGCAACTGTTCGATGCTATTGAAGCTCACTGTGAAGGTGATCCACTATTGAAGCAAAATAGAATTAAAATGCTCAAGAAACAATTTGACTGCTTCAATGCTACAAAGAATGAACAAGTTGAGGATCTTATACTGAGATATCAACATCTTCTTGCTGAATTAGCTTACTTTGATCTTAAATACACTCCTACTGAGATAGTGGATAAATTCCTGGATGGTTTGCCGAAAGCTTACAAAGAGTTTCGTCATGGATTGCAAGAAAGGGCTGATTATGCATCTCTTCGTATAGATGGAGTTAATATCCACTCTAAGAAACAGAGAAATGAAGGATAAGGCAAAGGATCTTCAAGACAACTTCACACAAGATCCATCTCTCTATCATGCCACTATGAAAAATCTAACAGCTGATGTTAATGCCTTCTTTTCTGGAGTTGGTAATACTGGTGAGACAGACAATCATGGTCCACTGATGGATGGAGATGATTCTTCCGGATTCATGGCTACTGATGCTGGTAACAGGGTAAAAAGGCTAATGAAGGTGCAAAGACTGGAAATATGAAGTTCGGTAACATTACATCCTCTTCTGCTGGTTACAAGTCCATGCCAATGAATATGAAATCAGCTGAGGGTAGGATGAATGTTTTTGCTGCCATGTGTGCTGCACATGAAGCTTTTGTTGCGGGTAGAATCACAGATCCAGCACTCATTGATGAAGATTACGACCAGATAGATCCAGATGATGTCGAAGAAATGGATCTGAAATGGCAACTGGCCATGATCACCAGGAGAGTGCAAAAGTTTATGCAAAGAACAGGCAGACAACTTACTGGAGGTACTCAGGGCTTTGACAAGTCAAAGGTGAAGTGCTATAACTGCGAAGGTTTTGGACATTTTGCCAGAGAGTGTCAACGGCCTAAGAGAGAGGCCAATGTTACCTCTACACGTCAAGATAGAGGTGGTAATCGTCCGTTCAATCAAAATTCAACTAGAGCTCTTTTGTTGACTGATGATCCTACTGCAAATGTCAATGGCAATGACAAGGCTATAGTAGCTGCTCAACCCGATGGTTCTTATGTTTGGAATCTTCCACATGATGAGACCAATAACGCTTATTTGGCTGAAATCCTTGATGATATGGCTCAAATAGTTGATTCTCCTGATGACTTCTTGGACACCACAGTTTACCACAGTGAAGAGCAATTGTATGAAAATACTAAAAGTTCGAAATTGGAATCTGTTGCTACTGGTGTACATGATTCTGATTCCGAATCTGACGATGAGTTAGAAGATGTCAAGAACCTTGATGAAGTGAAAGCTACTGAAGAAGTGAAAGCTGCTGAGGTTAAAGAAGATTCTGCTACAGAAAAGGTTGAAAAGACAATTGAAGAGCAGATGCAAGAGTTTGAGATTCCGGCTGGCATGACCGTGGATGACTTTGTTGCTTACATGGCAGATTGCAAAGAGGCAGACCAACAGGTATCTTATTCTCTACATACTATTGTTCATGTTTGCAAAATTGTTAATCGAATGTTTGATGAAATTGAACAAAAGAATGAACAAATTAAGAAATTAGAATCTGCTGTCAATGCTGCTCATGATGAAAGAGATAAGTTAATTAAAAAGGGTCTAACTGTAAATGATAAAGAAAAATTCTTCAAGGAAAAAATTAGATCTTTAGAGTCTGACATTAGAGCTATGAAAGATAAAGTCAATCAGTCTGTGGCCGTAGAAAGAGTAGGTAGTGAAGCTTACTCCTTGTTAGCTAAAAAGTGTGCTACCATTGAAAAGGAACTTGCTGATGCTAGGATAGAAATCTTGGAATTAAATGCTAAATCTGATTCTGCTAGACATGCTGAGCTTTTAATGCATATGACAAAATTTGAAGATTCTTCCACTAAGAGTCTTGACACTGCTAAGATCTCTTATAAAGACGTGCCTCCTCCTTTCAATAATAACTATACTTCCGTTGATCCTAATATTCCTGAAATCCTACTTCAACCTAGTGTTGAAGATGGTAATCCAAAAGACTCAATTCCTGAGGCAAAGTTCTGAGGGAACAAAAGAGTCTAAAGGAGTTTCTTCTCAACCTAACAAGGAAGAGAAATTGAAAGGTGTTGTCTTAAATCAGTCTACTCCTAATGGTCAGAAAGACAGTATTGTACACTTTACACTTCACAAGAGTAATAGGGTCTATACTGAGTTAGAATTCCCATTAAAATCTATTGACCCTAAGAGGATTGATAAAGTCTGGGATGTAGCTATTGAGGATATGAAGAAATTAAGTCAGTAGCGTCTCACTCCATTACCTAAGCAGTCTAGGATTAGAAAATCTGAAGATAACTTAGCCGTTAATGAAGAAGCAACTAAGGCTTTAAAGCACATCTTAATGCCTGCACTTAAGAAGTTCCCAAGTAAAGGTAAACATGAGAAAGATGGTGCTAAACGAGACCCTGAAAAGAAGATCAAAGAAAAACAAGTAAGTCAGTGGACACTAGTGCTAACAATGAATCTGTAGGTACCGATAAAAAGGTAGATACAAACAAAAAGTTCAAGGTCCTCTTCTGCTTTGCTTGTCATGAAAAGGGTCATGTTTATAGTGTATGTCCAAATAGACCTCGAAGATCAGGTTCTCCTTCAAAGGTTTCCACCTCAGAAGGAAAAAGGGGGTTGGGTAATGATAAACAGGTTGATGAGGCTAAAGTTCAATCTTCTCCAAAACCGTTTACTATACCTCAACGACGTGAATCTCCACTGAAAGGTTCATCAGGAAATGTTCATGAGAATTCAAATCCTTTTCAAACACCTCCACGACCTGCTCGTTCTGCTCCTAGAAATCAAAATTCATATTATGACCAAATTCATTCAAGTGTTCGACTTTCTTATGGCCCTCATTCTCCTAGACCTTCTCCGACGAGAGGTCAGAAGTCTCCTCCAGTGAGAAGACGAGACGAGAATCATGTCCTACCCACGGCTTCGAGCAATGGATATTGGACTGAACTGATTCTCAGGGATGAGAAGGGTCGACCCAACCTAAGAAGGTTTGGGTCCCCAATGAAAACTAATTTTTCTCATTTTATGTGCAGGGAGTTCCTAGGAAACCAATTCATTTATGGTACCTTGACAGTGGATGCTCCAGGCACATAACAGGGGACAGGAAGCTCTTGTCCAATTATACTGGTATAAATGGGTCGTACGTTAGTTTTGCTGGATCCAAGGGCGGCAACATCACCGGCCAAGGAGATGTCGTCAATGGACAACTTACTCTAGAAAGAGTAAACTATGTGGAACAACTTACTCATAATCTAATGAGTGTCTCACAGATCTGTGACAAGGGCAACAATGTTCATTTCACAGAAAAGGAGGCATTCATCTTGAAGTCGGGTTTCGTTATTCCAGCGGAATGGATAATGCTCAGAGCTCCTAGGAAGAGAGACATCTATGGCTTAGTTTTAGGTGTGATAATCCAACGGAGCCCCTCTGTTTGTTGAGCAAAGCAAATGAGTCTGAATCTCTCCTCTGGCATCGTAGAATGGGACATATCAACTTTCGGAAGATGAATGAACTTGTTAGTCTTGGATTAGTTGAAGGTGTTCCAGTTAAGAAGTTTGGGATGGAAGATAAATGTGTACCGTGTTTGAAAGGAAAGCAACATAAGAATCCTCATAAACCAAAGGTGCACAACACTATATTTAAACCATTCGAATTACTTCATATGGATCTCTTTGGTCCTGTGAACGTAAGAAGTATTGGGGGGATGTCCTACTGTTTGGTGATCATTGATGATTACTCAAGGTACTCATGGGTATTTTTCTTGAAGACAAAGGACGAGACCGCAAACCGGTTTATGGATTTTGTTAGACAAGTTGAGAATGTCCATGAAGTTAAAGTTAAGAGAATCAGGAGTGACAATGGCACTGAGTTCAAGAATAATACTATTACTGTTTTCTGCTTGACCAAGGGTATTCAACATCAATTCAGTGCACCGCATGAGCCACAGCAGAATGGAGTAGCTGAAAGGAAAAACAGGACATTGATAGAAACTGTAGTGCACGTTCTGGTGCACATTTTGTGTCCGATGCATCTCAATTAATGGGCTGTTTTGCTAGATGTGTTGACCACGAGTTTAGGCTAAACACGTGTTGTTTGACCACGAGTTTAGACCAAACTCACGAGTTTGGACAAACTCGTGTGAACAGTACCACGAGTTTGGACAAACTCGTGTGAACAGTAACACGAGTTTGGAGGCCCACGAGTTTGAAGCCCAGCCCATTTCTAGCCTATATATAGTGTTCTTAGGTTTCGGTTTTAGTTGATGATTTTAGTTGCAACAGATTTCGTCCATAGGGATCAGGGTAGTGATCAATACCCTGTCATTCCGCCATTATGTAATTCGATTATCAAGAGTCGTCTCGTTGATTGTAATCCGTAATCATCGTAGATGTATTGTAAACGGATTTATTCATTGTAATCATTCGACTAATGATAAAGGAATTCTTTCTATATCTCCTGTTCATATTTGTTAAATTCGTGTTCATATATGTTTGATTCATTCGATTACCTCAATCACGATTATGTTTGGATTCCGCGCTTACATAGTCGTAGGAATCGCGAGTAGCAGGAAAAACAGGACATTGATAGAAACAGCTAGGACGATGCTTGCTGATTCAGGGCTTCCTGTTACTTTCTGGGGGGAGGCAGTGAATACAGCTTGTCACATTTTAAATCGGGTTTTAACAGTTAAACGGTTTAAGAAAACTTGTTATGAACTTTTGCACAACACAAAGCCCAATTTGCAAAATGTTGAGCCGTTTGGTGTACCTTGTACTTTTCTTAAAGTTCTTCCTCAGGAAAATTTGATCCTAAATCTGAGGAGGGTTTCTTTTTAGGTTATATACCTAGTACACCAATTCGGCGTGTGTACAATCAGAAAACTGGCAAAGTTAATTTTGGTACAAATGTGGTAATTGTCAGTCATAAACCTGTTGTACACATTGGTCCTGCTAATGACTTCGATTATGATGGTGTCTTCACCTCTTTTCGTGGTCCTGTTTCTTTTACAGGTGTTCCGATTGTGGAGGATGTAGTTACTCTTCATGATCCACTTGAAGGTGGGCCGGTTCCTGTTTCTTCTCCTGTTTCCTCACCATTCATTAAGCCTGCTTCTAAATCTGGAGAATCAAGTGGACCAAAGAAGCAGATTCTACCTTAGAGACTGCTCCTAAAGATCCTAATGATCCTTTACATATACCTCTACCTGATACTCCCTTCTATGATACTGACGACACGGAAGGTGAAAATCAGGAGGAGCCTAAAACTCCAGAGCAACATGTGCAGACAAACTTGGGAAATGATCTTACAGTCGATACGGTTCCTCAAACAAGAGTCAACAAGGATCATCCAGTAGAGCAAATCATTGGTGATGCTTCTGCCTCTGTTCGCACGAGAAATTAGAATAGGAAAAATTTGTCAAGTATGTTTGCTGAAATTAAGGATACTGGGGCAATTATTTGGTACTTGTACTTTTGCTTCATCTCTCAGGTTGAGCCTAAAAATGTTGGAATGGCTCTTAAAGATCCGTCATGGGTTGAGGCGATGCAAGAAGAATTGGCTCAGTTTAGGAAGCTTGATGTATGGAAGTTAGTTGACTTACCTCAGGGTGAATCTCCTTTATCAACGCGATGGTTTTTCGTTGTAAAAAGGATGACAAAGGTGTAGTCACTCGCAATAAGGCTCGGTTGGTGGTTAGAGGATTTGAGCAACAAGAAGGCTTTGATTACGATGAGACATTTGCACCAGTAGCTAGACTTGAAGCTATTCGATTATTTCTGGCATATGCTAGTTATAAAGGTATAAAGGTGTATCAACTTGACGTAAAGAGTGCCTTTTTGTATGGGGAAATAAGAGAAGAAGTGTATGTAGATCAACCTCCCGGGTTTGAGGATCCAGACTTTCCTAATATAGTATATCGTCTTGATAAGGCTCTATATGGTTTACATCAGGCTCCTCGATCATGGTATGAAAAACTGTCTACTCATCTTGCATGAAAATGGTTTTACTAGAGGTTCTATTGACAGCACGTTGTTTATCAAATGGAAAGGGAAGGACTACTTGCTTGTACAGGTTTACGTCGATGATATTATTTTTGGTTCATCTGATGAGAATATGTGCAAGGAATTTGAGCAGAGCATGAAGGCTAAGTTCAAAATGAGTGCTATGGGGGAATTAACTTTCTTCCTTGGACTACAGGTGGATCAACTGAAGGATGGGTTCTTTATTCATCAGACCAAGTATGTTCAAGATCTTCTTACTAGGTTTCAAATGACCGATGCTAAAGATGCAATTACTCCCATTCAGACTAATCATGGGCTGTGTCCTGATAAGACAAATGATCCAGACGTCGATGCAACTCAATATCGGGCTATCATTGGTTCCTTGATGTATCTGACGGCTTCACGTCCAGACATTACCTTTGCTGTTTGTATGTGTGCTAGATATCAGGCTAATCCGAAAGAGTCACATTTGAAAGCTGCGAAAAGGATTCTTCGTTATGTGAAGGCCAAGCCACGTCTAGGGCTTTGGTATCCCATGCATGGTTCCTTTGAATTCAAGGCTTATACTGATTCGGATTATGGTGGCTGCAGTTCGGATAGGAAATCAACGTCAGGTGGATGTCAGCTTTTAGGGGGGAGAATTATATCGTGGCAGTGCAAGAAGCAGACATCTGTTGCACAGTCTACTTGTGAAGCAGAGTACATAGCTGCTGGTCAATGCTGTTCTCAGGTACTTTGGATACAGCAACAATTGCGCGACTATGGTATGGATATCTCAGACTCTCCTATTTGTATTGATAATAAGTCTGCCATAGATATTACTAAGAATCCGAAAAACTTTAAAGTCACCAAGCACATTGATATAAAGCATCACTTTTTACGTGACTGTTTTGAGAAAAAGCTTATTCATTTAGAAAAGGTTATTACTGATGATAACCTTGCTGATCTATACACTAAAGCTTTTGATAGACCTCGTCATGAGTTGTTATATTAACTCAATGGTATGAAGAATGCCGAGTAGTTTCTCTCAAAGAACTTAAATTTTCTTTTCGAGTCTTAGTAGTTTAAGTCGTATATAGATAGTGTCATATAAAAAAAAATAAAAAAAAAAAAAAAAATAAAAAATAAAAAATAAATAAATAAAGTAAGGTTACTGCACTACATGATTAGACGTGACGATACTTTAGCTTTTAAGCCTACCAAATTGTACTTTAAAATGCTCAGTTCAGTGATACCATTATATGATGTATCGATAGGCACAAAGTACCAAGGTTTCCTTTTAATCTGAACTTAAATATATACAATGTTCTTATGGGAAACGTATTCAGATATATGGCTGAGAATGCTTGTTCTTAAATAGACAAGTCCTTTAAATCTTATGAAAGATCTTGCATTGTAATTATGTATATTTGGTTTTTATAAAGAAGGTCTCGGGTACATATATGTGTATGTATTGCTTTTTCGGATGTATATTTGTGACAAGATATGCAAATATCTAACAAAACTAAATCTGTTGAAAATATGAAGCTAATGTGGCCTTTGAGATTCGAACAAGTAAGTCCTTGGGGTGTCTTTGTATACCTAGCCTACCTAAAGCTTCCAACTTGGGATAGGTTGTCAGAAAGTTCGCTACACGGGTCTCATTGAAAGTCACGGGTTTTCATAAGTGCTTAAAATAATGTCACAAATATGCAAGTACTTGGCATTATGCAATGTTGAGTATATTTCCGTACGTGAGTCAAGTTAAGTCGCTTTGCATGTGAGGAATCACCGACCTGTCACCGCTGACTTGATTCTTAAAGACTTTCTCACTTTACTCACCAAATGTCTTAATCTTAGTGCTTGTGTCGATTGTGAGAGTGTATCTGAATATGGGGCACATAAGTTCGCAAACTAAAATTGTGGCATGAGTAACTTACTAGGTTACATGGTGACTGTCCTTGGCTCAAGTAATACGAAAGTGCCACAAACCAAAAAGGAGACTGGAAGTACCGAGTGTTTAAGAGGACAAACATATTGGTAATCGTTTTTGGATCACTGTTCATAACATAATAATAAAAGAATTCATTTCTCAAATTTTGGGCTTATGTAAATGCTAATCTGATCTGATCAGTAGTAACCAAGTATATGTGAATAATGAATAAATTAAGTTAACTAGTGTTTAGATTAGTTTATTATTCTGTAATTTTTATTCTGATTTATTTTTCCATTTTATTGAGTCAAAATAGTATTTTCATAAGTTCTTATTGCACGAGAGATCCTACTTCAATTCTGATGAGTATATGTTTTGCTGAATTCATTCATGTGAATTCTTGATGAGGTTATGTGATTTGTACAAAAGAAGATTTTCTGATATGGACATTAATTTGTTTAAGTTTAGAAAATGATCTTTTAAGTGTTATGTGAAAAGTCAAAGTTATTTGAAATCTCACAAGTTTAAGTTGTTACTAGTTACGAATTCAATTAATACCTTGGTGACATTTTAGGGTTTGACAATGGAATGACCTCCCTTGATCTTTTGTTAGAATCTTTGTTATTTCGTATCTGTTAACCCCAATTTTGTGTGTTTTTAGCTTGAATTTCTGCATTATTATGCTTTTGCTCTTAATGCGTTAATGAGTTTTTAGTAAGTGTGTAGTGTTCAGGTTAAGAAGATAAAGTTGGAGTGCTGATTTTTGCAAATACAGTGTTATTCATATGGATGATATTGTGGAGACAACATATTTGGTGTGAAGTGACAATATTGTGATGCAGATATGAGCACGTGAAACGGCTTCTAATATGGGACTTAAGTGTTTCAAGATGGTTTGCCGTCAAGCATCTCAATGATTATGAAAATGTTCTCCGTATCATGGTCATGATTGGTAACGCTGTTAATATGACAATTGATTATTTTCAGGTTTGTTGATGGTTGGTTTTACACTTTGGGGTTTTTATTCAAGATTATAATGTTTGTCAAATACTTACATTATGATGATGATTTTGGTTGATGGAACTTCTTGGTACAAGGCATGAACAAGTTGCTTTTAACGAGTTTTTGCTATGTACAGGATTAGGTAAACAGTCACGTCGTGGAAAATTTCGTGATGGAAAATCTGGAAATTTCATGAGCGGGAAAGGAGGGAGCAAGAAGGTAGCGCGGAGCGGGAATAGGGAAAAAGGCCTCGAACGAAGAATTAGCAAATGCTAGGGACGGGTTGGCGGGGGGAAAGAAGAGAACGGCGAGCGGGGGGGTGGAGGGGAGAAGGGGGAGAAAAAAAAAAAGGGGGAGGGGGTGGGTTTGGTTTCATGTTTTGATTTTTCAAAGTCCTCTAACGAAGTTAGCAAAACTATTTTCGTTTTTTTTTTCTGTTTTAACGAAGATAACTTCTATCTTCGTTCAGAAAGTTAGAATTTGTTTTGTTCCAGTTGTTCTTACGAAGGCTAACTTCGTTCGAACATATTTGTGACCGATTACCTAACCGACCTGTTTTAACCCGTTTTTACCAACTATATAAATACAAGGTTAATTTCGTTTTATTTTTTTTACACTTTCATAATTATTCAAGAAAACGAATTTAATCCTCTTCTTCTGCAAAAAACCCTTCCCTATTATCACTCAAATCACTTGATTTCACTCGATCTTTTGCTTCTTGTTTCGATTGTTGTTGCAATTAGTGATTCAGGTATATTATCGAGTATTCTCATTCACAAATCCCCAATTCTAATTGGTTATTTTGCCCAATTTTTGCAAGAACTTAATCGGTTTTTATAAAAATTTAGATTTTTAGGGTTTAATTTCGTTTTGAGATTTTAACCCATTGAATCTTTAATTCGTCTGTAAAATCGAAGTGGGTTATGCTTCAATTACTTGATACAAAAGTTTTGTATTTGATTTCGGGCAAATCGATTGTTAACCAATTTTTATCAAATCGAATGTTTGAACTTGGGACGAGGTGCTGTTCAGAGTGTTTTTACGAACTTATTCTTCGTTCAGTGTCTACGAACTTAGGTTCTGAGCAATGCTTTCGAAATTAGTCTCTGTTTCCAACTAACGAATTTAGGAGTTATTGTTAACTAACGAACTTAGTTATGTTTTTATTTTAGCATGCTATCTTCGTTTATTGTTAACTAACGAACTTAAGCCCTATTTTCGTACAGATTCTTTTTACGAACTTAAAGAGTAATGTCGTACAGTTTTAACTTACGAAATTTTTGATTAAGTTCATCCAAGTCTGCTACTCATTTTTTGTGCTAATCTCGTAATTGTTTTTATATTGTGATTTGTTTTGCAGAAATGGCTCTTGCTCCGCGTCAATTCATTAAGAAGCACAATCTTGCCCTAAATCTTGATCCAGATCAACATAATTGCGACCATTATCATGAGATGTTTGATTATATCGCTCGCTCAAGGCTTTCCTTTGCATTTTGTGATTCACCAAGACTCATTAGGCAGTATATCGATGCTTTCTGGAGGACTGCTCATGTGGTTATGGTAATGGTCATAGTTTTGTTCGTGCTACTGTCGAAGGAATCACATTTGATTTCAATGCTGCAATGCTTCGTGATATTCTGCATTTAGGTGAAGAACCAGACGAAGCAGTGGAATTGGCTTATGAGTTTGAACTTATTCGTCGATGTTTTTAGAGGATGGGCTATGTTGGTGAAATTAAACTTCCTTTTGACAAAAGTGGATTTCAAGGACGATGGAGATATCTTGCTTACGCTTTGTTGGTATGTCTGAGCAATCGTAAGGCTGGATTTGATCAGCTTTCTGCTCAGATTTCTTCGCAGATGGTTGCTTTGGTCTATAATCGACCTTATCCTTTTTCAGCATACTTCTATCAAGAATTTATTGATCAAATCAATGCCAAAGCGAAAAAGAGATTTCTTTTATATCCTCGCTTTGTTATGGCAATCGTTAGACATTTTTGTCCGAACTTGGTATTTGATCAAGGTCCTCGCTATATACCACATGCTTGGCCTTTACGTCTATTTGCTGATCTAGAAGCCAACACTCGAAACGTGGCTGGTCTTAATGATCCACCACTTTTTGGTCATTTGATTGATCCAAACTATCGATCCCGTCTTGAGGATGATATGTTAGTGGATGATGTTGACGATTCTGATCATGATGATGAAGAGGGTTCTGATGATGATTCTGGTGGTGATTCTGATTCTGATGACTCTGATCATGGGAATGATGATGGTGTGGAAGCTGGTTCTGATGGTTCTCATGCTGGTGATGATGCAGTTGAGGAAGACACAGATGAATATGATAGTGTCGCTGCTGATTCTAGTAATGAGCATCGAACTAAGATGGCTCATGATGTCCATGCTGAGTCAAGAAGTGATCATTCACATCACTTTTCTCGAGAAGGTGTACCTGGTGCTTTACGTCGTGAGCGTCGGAGTAAGGCATGTCATTCTTCTCCTGCACTTTCTGATACGGATCAATCTGTTCATGATGAACATGATATTCAAGTTAATCAGGATGGTGGTGCTGGACAAGAAGATGTACTTCATAATCATGAAGAAATGGAACATAGAGATATGGCACCAAGTCCAATTCATGGAGGTACAAGTACTGTTGATCCTAAGAGGACATTGAATGCTACTCTTACTTATACCAGAGCTAAACGTGCACGACTTACTAAGGTTACTTCAGTATCTACAGCTGCTGCTGCTATTCCTGCTGTCTCTACAGCACAGGTTGCTTCTGTTGCTGGTAGTGTAACGTTGCATCCACTGGTGCCTCCTGCTTTACCTGTATTGCCCAGATTGCCTATTATTCCTCCTCTTCCTTCAGATTATTCACTAGTTCGGCGTATCGATATTCTTCAGGCTCGTGTTGATACATTAGAGTCTGATCTTACGGATGTTCGAGCTGCTTTGACCTTTTTAATAAACTGGGTCAAGAATCAAGGGGGAGATGTTCCTGAAGATGTTTGCAGATTGTCAGTAGTTCAGCCAAGACGTCAGAATGATGATGATGATGCTGATAATGCTGGTAATAGGATTGATTCTCGCCCAGTTTCTGACAAAGGAAAAGGTGTTGAGACTCAGGGGGAGACAGGAGGGGATACTACCCAGGTTGGTACTTCTGGTGCGGGTGGATCAAGTGCTCCTCGTGATGCTGAAGTTGTTGAAGCACTTGACTCAGATGATACAGATGATGCTATTCTTTGATGGTGATGAACTTGAGGAAGGTGAGTTTGTTCCTGAACCGGATCTAAACATATTCAAGAAACCTTATGGGTTTGATGATGTTTGGGACTCAATTCCTGAAGATCCATCTATAGAAGAAAGAAAAGTGTTAGAGTTAAAGAGAAAAGAAGTTAAGGAAAGAATGCTTCAAGCTTCAATTAGTAGCACCGCTAAAGTTTTAAACTTTGTGGTTATGCTAAGGTTGATGATGCATTGATTCCTTTCCACTGGGAAATTAACTTGACAAGACCTTTTGATCCAAATGATTATCCAGTTCCTCTCAGAGAAGATGATCCACTGCAAGAGATTGATCGACTTGTGCCTGGGCAAAGAATTAATGAATATATATTCACATGGGATACTATGAAACCCATTATGTATTGGACTCACATCTCAGATAAAGATGCTGCAAAATATAAGACGATAATCTGGAGTTGGTTCTATGATGAAGAATTGAAGCTGTTCGTTCTTAAAAGACCAGAAGGTTGTCAGTATTTAGCGTGGCGTGAGAGACACTTCAGAAGTTTGTGTGAAGAAGATTTACATGAACTCGGAAATAACCGGATTATCAATCCAAGTGGTTATGGTCTTGCTGATGTGGTTGGTAAGAATCTTCATGAAGATTTCAAGTTGAGATTGAATATGAAATATTCAGAGAAACCAAAGTTTCATATTGAACCAAGACGGAAGAAGAAGGTGGTTAAGCCAGATAAAAGCGTTGAGTATATTCAACATGATATCAAGTGTATGATCAAAGTCCCTGCCAAGAAGTGGTGAGAAGGATGTATGATCCAATGTAGTTGGTTAACTTCTCAAGAAATGATCAGAGAAAATTATACGATACTGAATGTTCATTTTTACCATTTTGGAAGAATGAAGAGGGTCGATATCGTAAGATTCTCCAAGTCTGCTTACACGAAAATATCCATGCAAATAGCAAACGATTGTTATTTGATGGATGATAAAGATTTTTTTTAAGACTGAAGAAATCGAAGATGCTGCTGTCAAGGGGGAGTTTGTTGATGCATGTTGATGTGACAACAGCAACTTAGATTTAATTAGACTTTTAGGTTAAGACATTATGTTACTTTATGTCTTATTTATATATGTGTAATTGATAGATTATGGACTTCATGTTTTGGTAATGATCGATTACATGTTTTGGTGTTATATATATGTTTATATATGATGTTTGTTATGTGTGTTATACAAGTACAAACATAATATACGTTAGGTTCCTTGTACATGAAATACTTGGAAAATAACTAGGCATAGATGCTGATGGAAGTTAGTACTAACGAAGATAATCTTCGTTAGGAACAAACGAAGATAATCTTCGTTATATGGGCTGGGATGCTAAGTTCGTAAGAACAAAGCCCAGCAGGCCCAATATCGATCAGAAACATATATATATGAATGGAAACCCTAAATTGATGGAATCCGTTCAACTCACACACATCTCCAGCGACTAAGTTCGTTTCTAACATTTAGAAAACGAAGATAGGTTACATACGGCTGATTATATACTTATAATTAGCAATATATTCGATAACTAATCAAACTAGTTATCTCGTGAGGATTCCGCACTCACGACATAACAATAGACGATCTCGAGAGCGATCTGTAGCTATCGAGGGACTCACAATAGTCTTTCTTTAACCCTGGTGGACAAGGAACAAGCTCCCAACATTGTTCCTTTCAAACTGGACGAGCTCTTCTTGCATAGCTTCCACCCAGCTTGGGTCTGCAATAGCCTCGTCAATCTTCTTTGGTTCAATTAGAGATAAGAAGGTGACGTTTAAGCATTGCTCACTGGTGGCTCTTCTAGTCTGAACCCCACTATTTGGATCTCCCACAATTTGTTCAATTGGATGGGCTCGAGTCCATCTAGTGTATTGACTAGGCTGGTGAACTACAATATCAGTGCAAGTCACCTGACGATCTTCTTCAGTTGCAACAGCATCTGGAGAAGGATCAGTCCAAACTACTTCTATATCCTCATCAGAGTCAATGAGGTCACGATTTGCATCATGAAATTCTTCATTCAAAGGCATTTCTTGAAGAACTGGAGAAGTTGGAGTTTGAACTGGTGCTGATATTGGAGTGGCACGTACATCAGATACAATCACCAATTCTTGTGGTAAGTTGAAATTGATGGAGGGATAGAATGATGTGTCACTGGTGGTGTTCTTCTTCTTAACTGGTTCCAATTTGTTGTAACTGGAAACATCTTTTGGTGAAACAACTGACTGATGAACTTGGTCAGTTTCACCAAAATTGATTGGAACGACTGGAGTGATATCAAGGCTTGGTCTCTTGTTGATTGCTTCAGTTGATTCATCGAATGTGACATGAATTGTCTCATGAACCTTTTGGAGTCTATAATTATAAACTCTAAAGGCCTTTCGAATATCTGAATAGCCTAAAAATACCCCTTCATCAGCTTTTGCATCAAACTTTCCAAGCTGGCTGGAATCGTTTAAGATATAAACTGGACAACCAAATACATGAAAGTATCCAATATTTGGTTTACGATTCCTGAGTACTTCATAGGCAGTCTTCTTATGTCTCTTGATGTAGACTGACCGGTTTTGAGTGTGACAAGCAGTTGCAACTGCCTCAGCCCAAAAACTGGTGGGAAGACCAGATTCAGATAGCATACTTCTGGCTGCTTCTATCAGTGTGCGATTCTTTCTTTCCACAACTCCATTTTGCTCTGGAGAGTAAACTGATGAGAAGTTTTGAGAGATGCCAGTGTCATTGCAAAATGTTTCAAGTACCTTATTTTGGAATTCAGTACCATTATCACTTCGCAACTGACAAACTTTTCGAGTATACTTGAGCTCAATTCTTGATAAGAGAGATGATTTCAGCAGGGGCATCACTTTTGGATCTGATGAATACCACCCAGCAATATCTGGTGAATTCATCAACCACAACTAGAGTGTACTTCTTTCCAGCTCTAGTTTGAACATTCACTGGACCAAATAGATCCATATGTAGCATGTGAAGAGGTTCAGTGATGCTAAAATTTTGCCTAGTTTTGAAACTGGCTCTTTTCTGCTTGCCCATCTCACACCTTGGACATGGCTTTTCTTTATTGAAAGAAATTTGAGGTATCCCATCAACCAGTTGTTTGCGAGACAACTTGTTAATATTTTTAAATTAAGATGGGATAATCTTTTATGCCAAGCCAGTTGGTGTCCTCATCAGCCTTGGTATAGAAACATTGCTCTTTTGGAGCTGGTTCCATATCCATGATGTACACATTTCCTTTTGCCTTTGCATCCAACACATTCACCATTTCCACCCATTCACTGAACCCATACTGCATAGCACCAGGATTGTCAGTTTTAACCAGTGGCCCTCTGGTATAACTAACTTCAACGTGAAAGACTTTGGTGCCTGGCTTGATTGTTACATTAACACCATTGATAGTACCACTATGTCTTCTGGTTGACATGATCTGGGAGTAATAGCTTCTTGCTTCAGATTCATTTGTTATTTTTATACTCCCAGCACCAGCAGCCTGTACAGCGGACTTGATGTCTTCATTGATACCTCGCCAGTTGGTTCAACAATTGTGCTAAGGTCTGCATCTGGGAAGCTTTTTCACCAGCTCCAGGTGCAGGAGTAAAAACGATTGGTACTTGATACTTACTCCCCTTATTTTTACCAGATTTTGTTCCAGATGGAACAATTTTTTTGATTAGGTTTTGAAGGGAGTGGTTTAATATTTTGTTTGAAAACTGGAGGTAATGAACCTCCTTCCAGATTTTTAATCCGGGCAGTACAACTCTGAACCTGTCGAGACAAAAGTTGGAGTTGACTTTCCAGATTAACCAAAATATTATTTTCTTCAGGCAACTGAACCTTGGACCTTGGTTCAGTTGGAGTTTTAGTCTGTCGGGTCTTGGTCACCTTAGACTTTTGAGGTAAAGGCTTGTTACCAGTGGCCTTTTTGACTGGAGCTTTAGCCTGTTGGCTCCAGTTTTAACCTCAATGGGGGTGGTCTCAATGGGTTCAGTTTCAACAGCTTCAGGTTGATCATAAGGTGTTTCAACCTGAGAACTGGAGGCAATGCATGAAGATCTGGTATGAGAGCTGCCATCTCCAGATCTCCAGATTTCCATGCATTCTTCTGGGCATCGATAGTTCTTGAAAATGCATCATAGTTTTTACCAGATGCTTTTACCCATGACTTGATAATCTTTTGTTCTTTTTCAAGATCAGAAAGTAATTTTTGATTATCAAGTTCCAAAGCCTCAATTTTAAAACTGACTCCTTGAGAGCCAACTGGACACTTTGTAAATCATTCAGTTGTGGTTTAACATTGTTCAGTTCAATTAGGATAGTGTCAAGATATCTTTCACTATCAGCTTTACAGTTTCCACAAAAGCTAAATCACCACTTAATGATTCAGCCAGGTCCAGTTTCAGTTCAGGGTCAACTTGGTTGTCATAATCACATACCTTTTTCAAGATGATGTCCACCCATCTTCCAGTGATGACATCTTCTTTTCCCACATGTTGCTGTTGATCTTCCAAGGCCATGAAACACATGTCCCTTTCCTCTTCTTCATCATCAGATGAGTCATCAGAGTACTCCCATTTTCCCTCAGTTTGGGCCATTAAGCACTGATCCTTTTCCTTTTCCATGGACAGGAGGGCAATCTGGGCCTTAAGCTTCTTGTATTTAGCTTTGTAGCTATCATCAGGCCGATTGAAATTAGGGACAGGGGGGCCAGTTTGGTTGTTCAATTGACTAGATCTGCATTCCTTCATAAAGTGACCTTTCTTACCACACTTATAGCAGGTAAGATTGGTTTTATCCAGAGAGCTGGAGCTGGAAGCATTGTTTGGGCCATTAAATCTTTTAGATTTATGCTTAAACCTGTTAAAGGTTTTAGCAATCATGGCTACCATATCATCATCGTCAGTTTCCTCACAACCATCACTGATTTCAGTGGTCAGGCCAGAGTTCAAGAAACTGTTTAACATCTCCTTCATTGAGTGTGCCTGGACACTCTCTGCAGACATTAAAGCAG
>CM067167.1:246578344-246649655 GCA_034093135.1 Erigeron breviscapus | reverse complement strand
CGCATGCGCTTATTATCACGCCGATCATCTTTCTTGGTGCCGCTTGACTCGGCAACATCCTTCCTTTTATTGTCATTCTTGTTATCGTTCTTATTTAACTTACCACCTCTAATGAGTTCCAAGGTTATACTAGCGGTACGGGTGGTTGCCTCTTTGTAAGTCAAAGGCATGGTGGGGTGAGAGACAAGCACTCTCACTTCATGTGGCAATCCCGCAACATACTTCTCAATCTTAACCTCTTGGGGTCTCACATAATGAGGAATGAGTCTAGAGAGTTGGCCAAAACGGCGTGTGTAACTCTCGTAGTCTCCTCCCTTCATGGCAAGTTTAGAAAATTCCACTTGCAATTTCCTCAGTTCATGGGCCGGGCAATACTTAGTAGTTATCATATTCTTGAACTCTCCCCATAAAGATTATTAGCCGCATCAATCCCCAATTCATCAACTTCTTCGTTCCACCACTCAAGAGCCCCACCTTTCAACATACCGGAAGCATAAGTGATTCTTTGGTGAAGGCACAACCACTTCGAGCAATGATAGATTCAATGCTCTCTAACCATTCCAAGCAACCCGTAGCACCACTTTCTCCATTAAATTCTGGGGCTCCACAAAGTTTGAAGTCTTTAAACAAGCATCCCGGTTGACGAACATCATAATCCGGTCTAGGTAAAACTTCTCCTACACCTACTCCGTTTACATTTACGTTTTCTTGTTCATTTTGTATGGGAACCGCTTCATCTTCTGGTTCTTCTTGTCCGTTTACATTTCTCATGGCCGTTTGAATCCGAGCCACAAGATCCGGCATGAGATCATTTAAAGCTTGTGTGACAACCTCGGCGGTTATCGGGGGATTAGGATTACCCCGACCACCTCTGCCACCACGACCTCCACGGTTATCTCTTCCTCCACGACCACCTCTACCACTACGTCCACCTACAATTTCTTCTGAGCTATCGGCTCCTCTTGCTCATTTTGACGCCTATAGTTAGTGTTAGCTCTTCTTGTTCTAACCATCTTTCCTGAACACACGTATTATATTAACAAGTTAAGTCTCACAATTCACACCCGAATATCAAAATTTACCTTCAAGTAATACACCTAACATGATATATCATTTACATGATAATCAAAGCGACAATCATCATTAACCAATACGCCTATCATTTACATGATAATCACAGCGACATTTAACCACAAGTAATCATATGAATAATCAACAAATAAACAATTAACATTTCGGTCCATATCATAACAAGTGAATCAACCAACAAATACGATGCACATACACTTCTTATAATTCTACTTTAAAGGAATTATCGATGTATATATATATATAGGGTCAAGTCATAACAGGGTGGGTAAAGTATAGTCCGGATCTTAACTTCAACATTCGACACATTAAAAGTGTTTGTATACAGGGTGTACCATCGGCTAACCCTCCACACCGTTAATATATTAAATGGATGTCAAGACTCGGTTCCGATATGTTCTCTAAGTGTTGGCCGGGTATGTATACAGGGTGTACCAGCGGCTAACCCTCCACCTAACCAACACTCATTAAGCATACCGGGTTAACTACTATACTTTATCCACAAGGCGCAATCCACGAGATCATTTTACTGGGGGACAAATAATAAATACTTCCAAGATTCCACATATCAACGTTTATCACAATAATTCCACAATTCACGGTGTATCCCGACACTATCATATATGTCCATCAAGTTGTGGTAATGACTTATCTTTAAATGGGTAATGCATTTGATGTGAATCAAAAGTTTATGTATGAAGACTCATGCAAATCTTTTCTATGAGTAACCTACGAACTCAGTTTAAACCATTTTTATGCATCATACAGTTCACGTTGCACACAAAATTTCCTATCATGCATGCTAATATGAAATGTGGGTGTAATGGCTATAAACTAGGTCAATCCACCTAGCTCTCTACAACCACGGCTCTGATACCATTCTGTAACACCCCAACATGGCGGAATCATGGGGTATCACTTAGAAAAGCACAGCACGACATGGAATTATGTAGAGTCAAACTATATGCATTCATAGGATTGAAACAATCCATAAACTCACTCAATGTATACAATAATCAATATCTATCAAAGATACACACTCAATCAATATTAAATGAAAATGTTTAAATGATAGTAGTTGATCCTAAGCATAACCCGTTAAAGGGAAATAAGAATCACGGATCCAGAAGTCCAAAGCTAGTCCAATCCTAGCAATGCAAGCACATAATCATCCATTTTGTCTCTGATTAACCTGATTACCTGAAAAGTGTACTAAAAGCGTCAACATAAAGTTGGTGAGTTCGTAGGGACAAGTAATATGGATAACCGTGTCGGATAACAACCGTTAACAATAAGTGAGGATTAGGAGAACTAATCACATCCAAGATAACCTATAAGGTTTCACATTATCACAATTCAATACAAGTCAACATTCAATAATAACGATTCCATATAACGTTCAACAACGTTCCATAACAATCAATAACGATCAACAACGATGCGGCTTACATAGTTAATAATTAACAATGCGCTAACGGTGCGACTTATATAATAAATAATGCGCTAACGGTGCGACTTACATCGTAAACAATGCGCTAACGGTGCGACTTACATCGTAAACAATGCGCTAACGGTGCGACTTACATCGTAAACAATGCGCTAACAAGTCCACATCAACAATTCAATCATACAATTAATCAAATCAACAATCAACAGTTAAACAAACATGTACACTTTTCAGCCCGAATCTCAATTGAGTAGGGAGGGTTTACGAAACTCACCTTAGTTGTAGTGGCAAATCAGAGCAGTAGATAATCCTCATGACAAGTTAATCTTAGTACAGCTCAAAACACTTTGCAAAGTACTTTACTATGCTCAAAATGTACTACCGGGTACCTAGAACAAGTATAAGATCAACTTATAAGCTACCACAAAGCCTAAGTGCAAAATAAGGAATTTTCAGCATGTTTCCAGCTTTGCGTTATCTACTTGACAACGACTTTGGGAAGTCAGGAAGACCAGATACAACAAAACTTAGTTCTAGACATTTGTTGGGCACTCAAAGACCTTTTCAAAAATGTAAGGTTTGACTCTTGAAGAGCTTTAATAAAAGAGTTATGATTTTTACAAAAACAAACCTGTAGCCTCGTCAGAAATTAGACCAATTCTGAAAATCGTCGTTTTTGGCACTCTTCTGAGCAAAACCAGAAGAAACTTCGTTCTTATCAAATTTTACTGACACTTGGACCTTTCCAAAATATAAGATTCGTCTCCTAATTCGTCCAGATGAATCTTCTATGATGTTTGCAAGATGACTGAAAATTTCAGTCCTATAGAGTCCTTAAATTCAACTTGAAACTTCAAGTGATGAACCCAAGACTTTATGGACTTGATTTTTTTGTGTTATGAATGTGAAAGAGAGAGAAAAGAGCAGAGATGGATGATAGAATGATCATCAAATGCTTGCTTATATAGCCCAAGAGTTGCAACTAAGTGCCAAGACACACACCTTGGCCATGAGGTGTTCATCATGTGTTTACAACTCATCCTTGAGTGTAATGGCTGAAACTTTGGCCTTAAAACAAACTAGAATTCAGTAGGAACATGTTCATTGCATGATTACAAGCTATAATCCAAGTCTTGGTTAGTTTGTGTGGGGTTTATGTCAAGAACACAAACTTGACTTGACTAATTGACTTTGGTTGACTCTAAACTTTGATTCTTGATTATTATTTGTGTAATTAAGTGTAGTAACTAGTTTATATAAGTATAATTACTTTTATCTATGTGGTTATAAATCAATTACATGTATTTATATATTTATTAGTTATCTAATTTAAGTACACAATTGCATATTTATTTTACTAGTATGTACAATATATCTAGCTAGTTAATTGATTCCGAAATTAATAACACAAACAAAATATTCATGAGCGTACAACTTTTATAAATTATTATAAATCCATAATATGGATAAATCATTTCATATAATATAAAGGTTGTGTCGGTTTTTGTCCTATTAATGGAATTATCATCTAGCCACCGACACTGTTCCACCGACACTGTTCCACCGACACTGTTCCACCGACACTGTTGGAACCGTACATTATACTTAAGGTTTCGTATATACGTTTTTCTTGTTACCACAGTTACTCAATTATCATCTATCATATAATTTCCATAACATGTACTGGGCCAATTTTATAGTCTGCTAATATGGCCCTAATTCTAGAAGTTCAAATATGACATTATAATTGGCCCAATTTACAGATTAATGTACACAATTATGTCCAAATTTCCGTTTATTGAAATAGTTAATCAAATTACATGCACAGTCAAACGGTAAAAATCATGAATGTTACATTTACGAATGTGTTTGTGATATTGTAACTCTTTAGGATAGAAGTACATACATGGAGGTCGGCTTTACTTTCAAAGGGTTTTAGGTGTGGTGGGAAGGCTGCGGATGACCCTATACATAAGCATCTAGAACTTGATGAAAGTAAAATCCTCCGAAGTGTATGTACGCGTTGTTTAGAGTAAATGATGGACTTTGGGATTACGTTTGAGATAGACATGAATGCTTTGATGTGCTTGACTTGTACGGTACACACTCAAGCATACTTTTATTGTTGCATTGATGACGTTATTGACACGTATTTGATATACGTTGTGGTCTTACGTACGTATGATACATGATTTGATGTTAATATTTCGCGTGCTCATTTATTATACGCAATTACTTTACCCTTATGATCTTGTAATGATTTGATATTGTGATTAGGATAGTTGTACATACATGGAAGACGATAATACCTTTAATGAGTTGTAGATGTGGTGGGAAGGCTGCGGGTGACCCTATATATAACATCTATGATTCCTTAAACGTAAAGTCGTATGAAATGTATGTGCATTGTAGTTTGATTGATTTGTGATATGATGGTTTTGTGATTGAGATTGGTTAGGTTCGTACTTGATGTTGGTTGATGTACTTCCAAGTATACTTACTTGATGAATGGTTCCACGTACTTCCAAGTGTCATACACTTGAGATCGCGCAATGTACGATGTACTACCAAGTTGTTAGACTTGAGAATATTGTGTTGATAGTAGTTTTGTTGTTGTCATGGTACACTTAGGATGCGTTATCTGATGCCTAATTGTTGGACACGTCTGATTGATTTCCGTAAAGGGTTGTGATATGTTTATGTTACTATTATTATTTTTATTATTATTACTGTTAGGATAGACGTGCATACATGGAAGTCGGTTATGCCTTCCAAGGGTTTTAGATGTGGTGGGAAGGCTGCGGGTGACCCTATATATAACATCTATGATTCCTTAAACGTAAAGTCGTATGAAATGTATGTGCATTGTAGTTTGATTGATTTGTGATATGATGGTTTTGTGATTGAGATTGGTTAGGTTCGTACTTGATGTTGGTTGATGTACTTCCAAGTATACTTACTTGATGAATGGTTCCACGTACTTCCAAGTGTCATACACTTGAGATCGCGCAATGTACGATGTACTACCAAGTTGTTAGACTTGAGAATATTGTGTTGATAGTAGTTTTGTTGTTGTCATGGTACACTTAGGATGCGTTATCTGATGCCTAATTGTTGGACACGTCTGATTGATTTCCGTAAAGGGTTGTGATATGTTTATGTTACTATTATTATTTTTATTATTATTACTGTTAGGATAGACGTGCATACATGGAAGTCGGTTATGCCTTCCAAGGGTTTTAGATGTGGTGGGAAGGCTGCGGGTGACCCTATATATAAGCATCTGGGACTCGAAGAATGTAGAATCCTCCTAAGTGTATGTACATATAGTTTAATTTGGGATAATGAGAAAGCCAAGTATGATGATATGTTGAAATTCAGGGCTGATGCCAGAAGGATCATAGGTGCTGAAATCAAATTAGCTGAACAACATGAAGGCATGACCAAGTTTAATATAAAGTTGACCAGAGAAGGTAACTTTACTGATGAAAGGAAGAATGCAACAGTCCAAGCTTTTGGATGGACTGAACTGAAGGAGATAGGATTAACTTTCAAAGGAAAAACTGATTTGACTCCTGATGTTAAGGCATTTATGAAGAGGATAGAAAAGGTTTGGATAAGAATACAACAGATGGAAGTTATTCTGGGTATGAGACCACCAGTTTCTGTTCCATCCTCTCCATCACCAAAGAGAAAGGCTTCTGAAGATGCTCCTGGACAGACGTCGAAAAGAAGGGCCTAACTCTTGTATCATTTGCTTGTAATTTGTATTTAAATTCAAAATTGTAACTTATTTTCTGTTGATGGCTGTAAATATAGTTGCATATTTTGTTTCACAAAGTAAATGATCAAATTTAGTCTAAGTTAGAATTAAAAGATGAAACTGGAACACTGATGATCTATAAAGTGTTTCCCAGTAACAATAAATTTTTAGACTAAGTCAAAACAAGTGTTTTTCAAGCATACAAAGTTGTATAGATATAAGCTTGAAACCTTGCATTATTTCTAAACAAATAGGGGGAATTTGTTAGGTCCAGATTTACTGGACTCGCTCAAGACTCGACTACTGGAGCCTTACTGAAGATCTGTCCAGAAATGATAATTACTGGACCTACTCCAGACTTGGAATCTGGAGTCCCTCTGAAGATTGTTCAGAAATAATGGAAGACCAGTGAGCAAATACTTGTATAGGAAATCTGGATCATCATGTGTTTACAACTCATCCTTGAGTGTAATGGCTGAAACTTTGGCCTTAAAACAAACTAGAATTCAGTAGGAACATGTTCATTGCATGATTACAAGCTATAATCCAAGTCTTGGTTAGTTTGTGTGGGGTTTATGTCAAGAACACAAACTTGACTTGACTAATTGACTTTGGTTGACTCTAAACTTTGATTCTTGATTATTATTTGTGTAATTAAGTGTAGTAACTAGTTTATATAAGTATAATTACTTTTATCTATGTGGTTATAAATCAATTACATGTATTTATATATTTATTAGTTATCTAATTTAAGTACACAATTGCATATTTATTTTACTAGTATGTACAATATATCTAGCTAGTTAATTGATTCCGAAATTAATAACACAAACAAAATATTCATGAGCGTACAACTTTTATAAATTATTATAAATCCATAATATGGATAAATCATTTCATATAATATAAAGGTTGTGTCGGTTTTTGTCCTATTAATGGAATTATCATCTAGCCACCGACACTGTTCCACCGACACTGTTCCACCGACACTGTTCCACCGACACTGTTGGAACCGTACATTATACTTAAGGTTTCGTATATACGTTTTTCTTGTTACCACAGTTACTCAATTATCATCTATCATATAATCTCCATAACATGTACTGGGCCAATTTCATAGTCTGCTAATATGGCCCTAATTCTAGAAGTTCAAATATGACATTATAATTGGCCCAATTTACAGATAAATGTACACAACTATGTCCAAATTTCCGTTTATTGAAATAGTTAATCAAATTACATGCACAGTCAAATGGTAAAAATCATGAATGTTACATTCTTCCCCCGTTAAAGAATTTCGTCTCGAAATTCAACAATCACTAATTACTAAACAAGTGTGGGTATTTAGACTTCATGTGGTCCTCACGTTCCCAAGTAAACTCGGGTCCACGTCTAGCTTGCCATCTCACTTTGACAATCGTATATCGGGTATTCTTTAGTTTTCTAGTTTGTCGATCTAGGATTTCTATTGGTTCTTCCACGAATTTCAACGTTTTATCAACACGGATTTCTTCGAGGGGAACATGAAGTGTTGGATCGGCCAAACACTTTCTAAGATTACAAACATGGAAAACATTATGAACTCCACTCAGGTTTTGAGGAAGTTCTAATCGATAAGCTACCGGACCAATACGATCCAAAATCTTGAACGGGCCAATGTACCGTGGTCCCAACTTGCCACGTTTCACAAAACGAACCACACCTTTCCACGGGGATACTTTCAATAAAACATAATCACCAACTTCAAATTCGAGGGGTCTTCGTCTAACATTAGCATATTTCAATTGTCGTTCTCGGGCCACTCTTAACTTTTCTTTGATTTGTGAGATCACTTTCGTCGTTTCAATAACAATTTTGGGCCCAACGAGTTGGCTTTCACCAACTTCTGCCCAAGCTAGCGGTGACCTACAATCTCTCCCATATAATGCTTTAAATGGGGCCATTCCAATGCTAGCATGATAGCTATTATTGTAGGAGAATTCAACCAAGGAAGATGCACATCCCAATTACCACCAAAATCAATAGCACAAGCTCTTAACATGTCTTCCAATGTTTGGATCGTTCTTTCACTTTGACCATCAGTTTGTGGGTGGAACGCCGTACTCATGCCGAGACGAGTACCCATAGATTTCTGGAACGCCTTCCAAAATTTTGAAGTAAATCGGGCATCCCGATCGGATATCATGGAAATCGGCACTCCATGCTTGGATATCACCTCTTTGATGTACAAACGTGCCATGGTGTCAAATTTATCGTCCTCCCGAATGGCTAAGAAGTGAGCCGACTTAGTCAACCGGTCAATTATTCACCCAAATAGTGTCCCGACCACTACTTGTCCTAGGTAACTTCGTGATGAAGTCCATAGCAATTTCTTCCCATTTCCACACCGGTGTTACTGGTTGGACTAGTAAACCTGGTGGTTTCTTGTGGTCGGCTTTCACTTGCAAACAAGTGAGGCATTCACTAACATATTTTGCAATGTCATTCTTCATTCCCGGCCACCAATACAAATCTCTCAATCCAAAGTACATTTTATCAGAACCCGGGTGAACCGAGTAGGCTGACTTATGAGCTTCATCCATCAATTTCAACCGCCAACCTCCAAGAACGGGAATCCACAATCGATCAACGAAATACAAACCATTGTCATTCTTTCTATCAAATTGTTCTTCTAGACCGTTTAAGGTTTCATTGATGAAGTTTTCCGGTCTAGTTGCCAATTCTTGTGCTTCAATAATGAGTCACGAACACTCCTTAACACGGTAAAGCTCATGGCTTTAACTCTTCTTGGTTTTATACGTTCTTTTCGACTTAAGGCATCGGCTACCACATTTGCTTTACCGGGTGATACCGGATAACACAATCATAATCACTTAACAGTTCAAGCCATCTTCTTTGCCTCATGTTCAGATCGCTTTGATTGAAGATATGTTGAAGGCTTTTGTGATCGGTATAGATCACGCTCTTGGTGCCATACAAGTAATGCCTCCAACATTTCAAAGCAAATACCACTGCTCCCAATTCTAAGTCATGAGTCGGATAATTCTTCTCATGCACCTTCAATTGTCTGGATGCATATGCTATCACCTTATCCCGTTGCATTAAGACACAACCCAATCCTTGCCCGGATGCATCACAATATACAACAAAATCATCAGCTCCATTGGGCAAGCTCAAGATGGGTGCATCACACAATTTGTCTTTCAACAATTGGAATGCTTGTTCTTGCTTTTCACCCCAACCAAACCTTCTTTCCCGTTGAGTCAAAGGTTGGGCGATTTTTGAAAAGCCTTCAATAAATCGTCTATAGTAACCCGCCAAACCAAGAAATTGGCGAATTTCGGTCGGTGTTTCGGGTCGTCTCCAATTCTTTACTGCTTCAACCTTACTTGGGTCCACATGAATTCCTTCTTTGCTCACTACGTGACCAAGAAAGTGGACCTCTTCAAGCCAAAATTCACATTTGGAGAACTTGGCATAAAGCTTTTCTTTCCGGAGTATCTCTAAGACTTGTTTCAAATGTTCCAAATGATCTTCTTTTGTCTTAGAATAGATAAGAATGTCATCGATGAAAACAATGACAAATTGGTCCAAGTAGGGTTGACACACTCGGTTCATCAAATCCATGAACACAGCTGGTGCATTAGTCAATCCAAAAGGCATCACCGTAAATTCAAAATGTCCATATCTCGTTCGAAAGGCGGTTTTTGGAATGTCGTCTTCCTGAACACGTAATTGATGATAACCCGACCTCAAATCAATTTTGGAAAAGAAACGAGCACCTTGGAGTTGGTCGAATAAATCATCAATCCTAGGAAGAGGATAACGATTCTTTACCGTTAGTTTGTTCAATTCTCTATAATCGATACACATTCGGAATGTGCCATCTTTCTTTTTAACGAACAAAACCGGTGCGCCCCAAGGCGATTGACTAGGGCGAATGAAACCCTTGTCTTGAAGCTCTTTGAGTTGGGCGGCCAACTCTTGTAATTCGGTCATGGCTAAGTGATAAGGTGCTTTGGCCACGGGAGAAGCGTTAGGAATAAGTTCAATACGGAAGTCAAGTTCACGAGATGGAGGTAAACCCGGTAGGTCATCCGGAAATACATCCACAAAGTCTTTAACTACGGGCACGGTTTTCAATTCAATCTTTGTGATTTTAACACTATATACATTCCCATCCCATAGTTCGGTCGTTTCGCCTTGAACCACTAATTCTTCCCTATTTTCTAACGGAATCCTTACAGTTCGACTACCACAATCAATTACCGCGTTCATGGCCGATAACCAATCCATACCCACAATCACGTCAAAACTACCAATATCAAAAGGCATTAAGTCAATGTAAAATGGGTGATCGCATAAATCTAACACACAATCACGAACAACTTGACTAATCCTAGACAATCCACCATTTACCATTTCAAGTTCAAAACAATAGGACAACGGGCTAGGTTTAGCATCGATCAACGGAATAAAATCATTGGAAATGAGACTATAATCGGCTCCAAAATCAAATAACACAGTAGCATATTGGTGATTGAGGAGAAAGGTACCTGCTACGACATTAGGATCACCACGAGCCTCGGCCGCATTCACGGCAAAAGATCTTCCACGGGGGGCCAAATGTTGGCGAGGAGCTTGAGGAGGTTGTTGTTGTTGTCCTTGGTTTCCTCGGTTTTGATTCGGACCGGCAATTTGCAACTGGTTAGGATGCACGGTCACTTGGACTTGTTGGCCAATAAGATTTGGGCACCGGTTGCGGTAGTGGTCTTGGCTACCACATTCATAACAAGAACCCGGGGCCATCGGGGGACGCATAGTATTAATGGGAGCAACATTTAAAGGACCATTCCGAGGGTTAGTTGGACAAAATCTTGAGGTGTGTCCCTGTTGGTTACAATGAAAACAAGCATCACACCTCATGGTAGGCCAATGATAGCGATTACCTAGGGCATAAAGGACTACCCCCTGTGTAACCAACCCGTTGAGGACCCTTTGTTGGTATTACCACTGCAAAAACCTTTCCACCACGACCATGGCGCTTATTATCACGCCGATCATCTTTCTTGGTGCCGCTTGACTCGGCAACATCCTTCCTTTTATTGTCATTCTTGTTATCGTTCTTATTTAACTTACCACCTCTAATGAGTTCCAAGGTTATACTAGCGGTACGGGTGGTTGCCTCTTTGTAAGTCAAAGGCATGGTGGGGTGAGAGACAAGCACTCTCACTTCATGTGGCAATCCCGCAACATACTTCTCAATCTTAACCTCTTGGGGTCTCACATAATGAGGAATGAGTCTAGAGAGTTGGCCAAAACGGCGTGTGTAACTCTCGTAGTCTCCTCCCTTCATGGCAAGTTTAGAAAATTCCACTTGCAATTTCCTCAGTTCATGGGCCGGGCAATACTTAGTAGTTATCATATTCTTGAACTCTCCCCATAAAGATTATTAGCCGCATCGATCCCCAATTCATCAACTTCTTCGTTCCACCACTCAAGAGCCCCACCTTTCAACATACCGGAAGCATAAGTGATTCTTTGGTGGAAGGCACAACCACTTCGAGCAATGATAGATTCAATGCTCTCTAACCATTCCAAGCAACCCGTAGCACCACTTTCTCCATTAAATTCTGGGGCTCCACAAAGTTTGAAGTCTTTAAACAAGCATCCTGGTTGACGAACATCATAATCCGGTCTAGGTAAAACTTCTCCTACACCTACACCGTTTACATTTACGTTTTCTTGTTCATTTTGTACGGGAACCGCTTCATCTTCTGGTTCTTCTTGTCCGTTTACATTTCTCATGGCCGTTTGAATTCGAGCCACAAGATCCGGCATGAGATCATTTAAAGCTTGTGTGACAACCTCGACGGTTATCGGGGGATTAGGATTACCCCGACCACCTCTGCCACCACGACCTCCACGGTTATCTCTTCCTCCACGACCACCTCTACCACTACGTCCACCTACAATTTCTTCTTGAGCTATCGGCTCCTCTTGCTCATTTTGACGCCTATAGTTAGTGTTAGCTCTTCTTGTTCTAACCATCTTTCCTGAACACACGTATTATATTAACAAGTTAAGTCTCACAATTCACACCCGAATATCAAAATTTACCTTCAAGTAATCACCTAACATGATATATCATTTACATGATAATCAAAGCGACAATCATCATTAACCAATACGCCTAACATGATATATCATTTACATGATAATCAAAGCGACATTAAACCACAAGTAATCATATCAATAATCAACAAATAAACAATTAACATTTCGGTCCATATCATAACAAGTGAATCAACCAACAAATACGATGCACATACACTTCTTATAATTCTACTTTAAAGGAATTATCGATGTTTATATATATATAGGGTCAAGTCATAACAAGGTGGGTAAAGTATAGTCCGGATCTTAACTTCAACATTCGACACATTAAAAGTGTTTGTATACAGGGTGTACCATCGGCTAACCCTCCACACCGTTAATATATTGAATGGATGTCAAGACTCGGTTTCGATATGTTCTCTAAGTGTTGGCCGGGTATGTATACAGGGTGTACCAGCGGCTAACCCTCCACCTAACCAACACTCATTAAGCATACCGGGTTAACTACTATACTTTATCCACAAGGCGCAATCCACGAGATCATTTTACTGGGGGGACAAATAATAAATACTTCCAAGATTCCACATATCAACGTTTATCACAATAATTCCACAATTCACGGTGTATCCCGACACTATCATATATGTCCATCAAGTTGTGGTAATGACTTATCTTTAAATGGGTAATGCATTTGATGTGAATAAAAAGTTTATGTATGAAGACTCATGCAAATCTTTTCTATGAGTAACCTACGAACTCAGTTTAAACCATTTTTATGCATCATATAGTTCACGTTGCACACAAAATTTCCTATCATGCATGCTAATATGAAATGTGGGTGTAATGGCTATAGACTAGGTCAATCCACCTAGCTCTCTACAACCACGGCTCTGATACCATTCTGTAACACCCCAACATGGCGGAATCATGGGGTATCACTTAGAAAAGCACAGCACGACATGGGAATTATGTAGAGTCAACTATATGCATTCATAGGATTGAAACAATCCATAAACTCACTCAATGTATACAATAATCAATATCTATCAAAGATACACACTCAATCAATATTAAATGAAAATGTTTAAATGATAGTAGTTGATCCTAAGCATAACCCGTTAAAGGGAAATAAGGATCACGGATCCAGAAGTCCAAAGCTAGTCCAATCCTAGCAATGCAAGCACATAATCATCCATTTTGTCTCTGATTAACCTGATTACCTGAAAAGTGTACTAAAATACGTCAACATAAAGTTGGTGAGTTCGTAGGGACAAGTAATATGGGATAACCGTGTCGGATAACAACCGTTAACAATAAGTGAGGATTAGGATAACTAATCACATCCAAGGATAACCTATAAGGTTTCACATTATCACAATTCAATACAAGTCAACATTCAATAATAACGATTCCATATAACGTTCAACAACGTTCCATAACAATCAATAACGATCAACAACGATGCGGCTTACATAGTTAATAATTAACAATGCGCTAACGGTGCGACTTACATCGTAAACAATGCGCTAACGGTGCGACTTACATCGTAAACAATGCGCTAACGGTGCGACTTACATCGTAAACAATGCGCTAACGGTGCGACTTACATCGTAAACAATGCGCTAACGGTGCGACTTACATCGTAAACAATGCGCTAACGGTGCGACTTACATCGTAAACAATGCGCTAACGGTGCGACTTACATCGTAAACAATGCGCTAACGGTGCGACTTACATCGTAAACAATGCGCTAACGGTGCGACTTACATCGTAAACAATGCGCTAACGGTGCGACTTACATCGTAAACAATGCGCTAACGGTGCGACTTACATCGTAAACAATGCGCTAACGGTGCGACTTACATCGTAAACAATGCGCTAACGGTGCGACTTACATCGTAAACAATGCGCTAACGGTGCGACTTACATCGTAAACAATGCGCTAACGGTGCGACTTACATCGTAAACAATGCGCTAACGGTGCGACTTACATCGTAAACAATGCGCTAACGGTGCGACTTACATCGTAAACAATGCGCTAACGGTGCGACTTACATCGTAAACAATGCGCTAACGGTGCGACTTACATCGTAAACAATGCGCTAACGGTGCGACTTACATCGTAAACAATGCGCTAACGGTGCGACTTACATCGTAAACAATGCGCTAACGGTGCGACTTACATCGTAAACAATGCGCTAACGGTGCGACTTACATCGTAAACAATGCGCTAACGGTGCGACTTACATCGTAAACAATGCGCTAACGGTGCGACTTACATCGTAAACAATGCGCTAACGGTGCGACTTACATCGTAAACAATGCGCTAACGGTGCGACTTACATCGTAAACAATGCGCTAACGGTGCGACTTACATCGTAAACAATGCGCTAACGGTGCGACTTACATCGTAAACAATGCGCTAACGGTGCGACTTACATCGTAAACAATGCGCTAACGGTGCGACTTACATCGTAAACAATGCGCTAACGGTGCGACTTACATCGTAAACAATGCGCTAACGGTGCGACTTACATCGTAAACAATGCGCTAACGGTGCGACTTACATCGTAAACAATGCGCTAACGGTGCGACTTACATCGTAAACAATGCGCTAACGGTGCGACTTACATCGTAAACAATGCGCTAACGGTGCGACTTACATCGTAAACAATGCGCTAACGGTGCGACTTACATCGTAAACAATGCGCTAACGGTGCGACTTACATCGTAAACAATGCGCTAACGGTGCGACTTACATCGTAAACAATGCGCTAACGGTGCGACTTACATCGTAAACAATGCGCTAACGGTGCGACTTACATCGTAAACAATGCGCTAACGGTGCGACTTACATCGTAAACAATGCGCTAACGGTGCGACTTACATCGTAAACAATGCGCTAACGGTGCGACTTACATCGTAAACAATGCGCTAACGGTGCGACTTACATCGTAAACAATGCGCTAACGGTGCGACTTACATCGTAAACAATGCGCTAACGGTGCGACTTACATCGTAAACAATGCGCTAACGGTGCGACTTACATCGTAAACAATGCGCTAACGGTGCGACTTACATCGTAAACAATGCGCTAACGGTGCGACTTACATCGTAAACAATGCGCTAACGGTGCGACTTACATCGTAAACAATGCGCTAACGGTGCGACTTACATCGTAAACAATGCGCTAACGGTGCGACTTACATCGTAAACAATGCGCTAACGGTGCGACTTACATCGTAAACAATGCGCTAACGGTGCGACTTACATCGTAAACAATGCGCTAACGGTGCGACTTACATCGTAAACAATGCGCTAACGGTGCGACTTACATCGTAAACAATGCGCTAACGGTGCGACTTACATCGTAAACAATGCGCTAACGGTGCGACTTACATCGTAAACAATGCGCTAACGGTGCGACTTACATCGTAAACAATGCGCTAACGGTGCGACTTACATCGTAAACAATGCGCTAACGGTGCGACTTACATCGTAAACAATGCGCTAACGGTGCGACTTACATCGTAAACAATGCGCTAACGGTGCGACTTACATCGTAAACAATGCGCTAACGGTGCGACTTACATCGTAAACAATGCGCTAACGGTGCGACTTACATCGTAAACAATGCGCTAACGGTGCGACTTACATCGTAAACAATGCGCTAACGGTGCGACTTACATCGTAAACAATGCGCTAACGGTGCGACTTACATCGTAAACAATGCGCTAACGGTGCGACTTACATCGTAAACAATGCGCTAACGGTGCGACTTACATCGTAAACAATGCGCTAACGGTGCGACTTACATCTCACAAAGCCTAAGTGCAAAATAAGGAATTTTCAGCATGTTTCCAGCTTTGCGTTATCTACTTGACAACGACTTTGGGGAGTCAGGAAGACCAGATACAACAAAACTTAGTTCTAGACATTTGTTGGGCACTCAAAGGCCTTTTCAAAAATGTAAGGTTTGACTCTTGAAGAGCTTTAATAAAAGAGTTATGATTTTTACAAAAACAAACCTGTAGCCTCGTCAGAAATTAGACCAATTCTGAAAATCGTCGTTTTTGGCACTCTTCTGAGCAAAACCAGAAGAAACTTCGTTCTTATCAAACTTTACTGACACTTGGACCTTTCCAAAAATATAAGATTCGTCTCCTAATTCGTCCAGATGAATCTTCTATGATGTTTGCAAGATGACTGAAAATTTCAGTCCTATAGAGTCCTTAAATTCAACTTGAAACTTCAAGTGATGAACCCAAGACTTTATGAACTTGATTGTTTTGTGTTATGAATGTGAAAGAAATAGAAAAGAGCAGAGATGGATGATAGAATGATCATCAAATGCTTGCTTATATAGCCCAAGAGTTGCAACTAAGTGCCAAGAACACACACCTTGGCCATGAGGTGTTCATCATGTGTTTACAACTCATCCTTGAGTGTAATGGCTGAAACTTTGGCCTTAAAACAAACTAGAATTCAGTAGGAACATGTTCATTGCATGATTACAAGCTATAATCCAAGTCTTGGTTAGTTTGTGTGGGGTTTATGTCAAGAACACAAACTTGACTTGACTAATTGACTTTGGTTGACTCTAAACTTTGATTCTTGATTATTATTTGTGTAATTAAGTGTAGTAACTAGTTTATATAAGTATAATTACTTTTATCTATGTGGTTATAAATCAATTACATGTATTTATATATTTATTAGTTATCTAATTCAAGTACACAATTGCATATTTATTTTACTAGTATGTATAATATATCTAGCTAGTTAATTGATTCCGAAATTAATAACACAAACAAAATATTCATGAGCGTACAACTTTTATAAATTATTATAAATCCATAATATGGATAAATCATTTCATATAATATAAAGGTTGTGTCGATTTTTGTCCTATTAATGGAATTATCATCTAGCCACCGACACTGTTCCACCGACACTGTTTCACCGACACTGTTCCACCGACACTGTTGGAACCGTACATTATACTTAAGGTTTCGTATATACGTTTTTCTTGTTACCACAGTTACTCAATTATCATCTATCATATAATTTCCATAACATGTACTGGGCCAATTTTATAGTCTGCTAATATGGCCCTAATTCTAGAAGTTCAAATATGACATTATAATTGGCCCAATTTACAGATAAATGTACACAATTATGTCCAAATTTCCGTTTATTGAAATAGTTAATCAAATTACATGCACAGTCAAACGGTAAAAATCATGAATGTTACATTTACGAATGTGTTTGTGATATTGTAACTCTTTAGGATAGAAGTGCATACATGGAGGTCGGCTTTACTTTCAAAGGGTTTTAGGTGTGGTGGGAAGGCTGCGGATGACCCTATACATAAGCATCTAGAACTTGATGAAAGTAAAATCCTCCGAAGTGTATGTACGCGTTGTTTAGAGTAAATGATGGACTTTGGGATTACGTTTGAGATAGACATGAATGCTTTGATGTGCTTGACTTGTACGGTACACACTCAAGCATACTTTTATTGTTGCATTGATGACGTTATTGACACGTATTTGATATACGTTGTGGTCTTACGTACGTATGATACATGATTTGATGTTAATATTTCGCGTGCTCATTTATTATACGCAATTACTTTACCCTTATGATCTTGTAATGATTTGATATTGTGATTAGGATAGTTGTACATACATGGAAGACGATAATACCTTTAATGAGTTGTAGATGTGGTGGGAAGGCTGCGGGTGACCCTATATATATACATCTATGATTCCTTAAATGTAAAGTCGTATGAAATGTATGTGCATTATAGTTTGATTGATTTGTGATATGATGGATTTGTGATTGAGATTGGTTAGGTTCGTACTTGAAGTTGGTTGATGTACTTCCAAGTATACTTACTTGATGAATGGTTCCACGTACTTCCAAGTGTCATACACTTGAGATCGCGCAATGTACGATGTACTACCAAGTTGTTAGACTTGAGAATATTGTGTTGATAGTAGTTTTGTTGTTGTCATGGTACACTTAGGATGCGTTATCTGATGCCTAATTGTTGGACACGTCTGATTGATTTCCGTAAAGGGTTGTGATATGTTTATGTTACTATTATTATTTTTATTATTATTACTGTTAGGATAGACGTGCATACATGGAAGTCGGTTATGCCTTCCAAGGGTTTTAGATGTGGTGGGAAGGCTGCGGGTGACCCTATATATAAGCATCTGGGACTCGAAGAATGTAGAATCCTCCTAAGTGTATGTACGTATAGTTTAATTTGGGATAATGATTGATAAAGCCAAGTATGATGATATGTTGAAATTCAGGGCTGATGCCAGAAGGATCATAGGTGCTGAAATCAAATTAGCTGAACAACATGAAGGCATGACCAAGTTTAATATAAAGTTGACCAGAGAAGGTAACTTTACTGATGAAAGGAAGAATGCAACAGTCCAAGCTTTTGGATGGACTGAACTGAAGGAGATAGGATTAACTTTCAAAGGAAAAACTGATTTGACTCCTGATGTTAAGGCATTTATGAAGAGGATAGAAAAGGTTTGGATAAGAATACAACAGATGGAAGTTATTCTGGGTATGAGACCACCAGTTTCTGTTCCATCCTCTCCATCACCAAAGAGAAAGGCTTCTGAAGATGCTCCTGGACAGACGTCGAAAAGAAGGGCCTAACTCTTGTATCATTTGCTTGTAATTTGTATTTAAATTCACAAAATTGTAACTTATTTTCTGTTGATGGCTGTAAATATAGTTGCATATTTTGTTTCACAAAGTAAATGATCAGATTTAGTCTAAGTTAGAATTAAAAGATGAAACTGGAACACTGATGATCTATAAAGTGTTTCCCAGTAACAATAAATTTTTAGACTAAGTCAAAACAAGTGTTTTCAAGCATACAAAGTTGTATAGATATAAGCTTGAAAAGCCTTGCATTATTTCTAAACAAATAGGGGGAATTTGTTAGGTCCAGATTTACTGGACTCGCTCCAGACTCGACTACTGGAGCCTTACTGAAGATCTGTCCAGAAATGATAATTACTGGACTTACTCCAGACTTGGAATCTGGAGTCCCTCTGAAGATTTGTTCAGAAATAATGGAAGACCAGTGAGCAAATACTTGTATAGGAAATCTGGAGTATTCCAGATTAGCTCACTGGACTTCACCCCAGTCCAGATCTATTCTACTGAAGACATTCTCACTGAAGTCAAAGACTGAAGTTAGAAGAACGAAGACTGGCAAATGGCGGAGTCCACTGGAAGTCTTACCAGATCTACGACTGGAGGATTGTCAGTGTTCTAGACCTTACAAGTCTGAACACTGATATCGAGGAATTGACTTTTTGCCTTTACACACTTTCCAAAGAACATTTCACTTGTTCTTTACCAAAGTATATACGTGTGTAAAGGTGGTTGGTTAAAAGAATAAAGTCATATTGATGTGACTTTATCCTTGTACCTTAACCAATGCATTTAATGATCTTGTCGGTTCATTAAATGCATACAACCATATTTGTACGGCACAAATTCACTGGTGAATTTGTTTGCCTATAAATACAAAGTCATATTCTTCGTTAAAATTACTTTTAGCATTAAAGGTGAATTTGTCTAAATACTCTCGATCTTAAATAGGGATACTTCACAACTTTAAGTATCTCGATCCAAAGAGTTTATTTGGCAAATATAGATCATTTGTAATTTATAGGTTGTTAGGATACTTACATATTTGTATTATCTTGATTCCGCACAACCTTGTATTTTATTTAACATCATAAATAAAATACACTTGAAAATATTACATTGTGTTCCACCTTTATTTATTACTTTAAGTCAAGTATTACTTTGTTTATATTCTTGCATTTATATTCAAGTAATACTAGTCCATTCTAGTGCTTATTAGACTTGTTGTATTTTACACTTCTGAGTTAACCATCGAGTTTGGGACTTTACAGGGGAGAACTACAACAAGCTATGGTGCATTAGTTGATTGTTATGACGATACAAAGAGTTTGAAGTTTGCTTCTCAAATCTGAAGTTTCAGAGGATCAAGTTTCGGGTATGGCAATTATATTTTGTTGTCTCGAAATTCTTTTTCAGTATATTTGCAGAGAAGTCAATCCAAAGGAAGGGTTTCTAAGCAAAAGACTGAAGTATTCAAGACAATGCTAAGAACATCAGGTTTTTACAATATATTATTTATATAGTAATTACAGATGTTGATAGCAAGGTCATTATTAGTTGAAGATCTTAGATATAGAAATAATTTTATTTTAATATAAAAGATTATCAACTATGTTAGTAAAACCTTAGACATAGACATTAAGTGGATGTAGAAGATTATTAAAATCTTAGACATAGACATAATGTGAATGTAGAAGGTTAAATAAATCCTTAGATATAGACTTAATGTGATTGAAGAAGATTAAGAAAAATCTTAGTCATAGACGTTAAGTGAATATGAAAGGTTATTGACTATATTATGCCTTAGACATAGAAATGTCATGTTTGAATGTGAAAGGCTACATAGTTAATATTTTATGCCTTAGACATAGATATATTGTTTGAATATGAAAGGTCCCGCGCGTTGCGGCGAATACCATTGACAGGGCGTCTAAACAAAACTGCAGTAGAATACAGGTGTCCCTATTTTCACTGGTTATATAAGAGGATATTTAGATATTTGCAGAAACATAAGAGACAAACCTGCAAATATTGCATGCAACAAACATTGTGGTAGTGTCCCGAACAATAGCTATATCATCAGCCCTTGACCCTAACACCCTTATGTCATTCCTGTCATTCCCCAATCCAACATAAGAACGTCTTTTGGTCATTTTCAAACTCAAATTTTGGTAACTTATTAAAATTTAGGATGAATGTGAAATACCTTTATAAAATGAAAAGGCCAAGGCACCAGATGTTGCATGTTCAGTTTCCCTCATCCGTGTCCACTCTCTTGGTAACCTTGTCAAGATCATAATAAAAAAATCGTACAACCACATTGACCAAAAACATGAAGCACCCCAAAATTGAAGCACAACAATGAATAATGATCACAACTAAAGTCAAATGCCAACCTAATCAGAAATCATCAAAAGAAACAATCACTAAAAAGGCTTGCCTCTATAAAATCAGCTTCTAACAACGAATTATTTGGTACTATCCCTAACATTATAGTAATTATACCTTTTATTGGAACCCACAATAATTTCAAACTATTTACCATAGAATAATTTAGTCTTTGAGTCTTTGTTTGTTTTGCAAGGAGGGATCTTGCCTGGGTAGTTGCAGCATGAGAATTCTCAATTCTGTAATAAACTCAACTCATCCAAATAATATCCCAAAAACTGCAAGTGCCAAATATTGTCACTTGTATTATACAATCTAGATACAAATTAGCTTTTAAATTCATACCTAAGAAATAACTTTACTGTGGGATTACCCATTTCGAACTTAAGAGCTTTAAGCACAGCTCCCATTTTCACAGCCTCTTGCTTTGTGTAGGTATTATCCGTAATATATAACGAAAATCTTCAGTATGTGGTGGGCAAATTTCTTCATATTTCCTGTTTTCCCCAAAGAAAATAATCACAATCAACATCCATATCACAAAATATCCAAACCAAATAACAAAAAACCAAACACTTAGGCAGCAATGAGCATCGATGATACACCAAGAAGTTGTAGCCTTTGTCAATTAAGAACATTCATCGCTAAGTAATTATCGATATAAGAAACCCTCATTAACAAAAAACCAAACACTTTCTCAATATAATCCCCCATTGCCTTCTTTTTAGTTCACTCTATATTCAAAATAAATAATAAATAAATTCAAAAATGAAGCGACAAACTCACCACATAGAGTAAATCTATTTCAGTTGTGAGTAATTACCAAAATTCCAAATTCAAGCAAAAATAAATCGAAAGTGCCGACTGTTTTGTCCCCGGATATGTTAACTAAAATCCAATAGAGTAAATCATATAAATACATGAGATTCGAAAAATGTATTATAACAAAAAAAATGATATATATATATTATATAAACCCCACATCCAAAAAGTAAAAAATAAAAAAGAAAAAACTACCTTGGAAGATGTCTCAGGGAGAAAAATACCTGCGGTGGTTTTAGGAGGAGGAAAAATCTTCTACAACACTGTTAAAATCCACAAAAGATGTCGCCGGCGATGGAGGTAGGCGGCGGAAATAGATCGAGGGGTGATATGGGTCTCATGGAGACGTTCCGCAGCGGTGGTGGTGTTGAAGGAAGGTGGAGGCGATGGACGGTGGAGGTGATGGTTGGGTTTTGAGGACACCGGTGGAGGTGTGTGTGTGTATTTTTGTGGCAGAAAGAAAACAATAGGGAGAATAAATGTAGGGATAAAAGGGTAAAATCGCATGTCCCAAATCTTGTAAACTTTCAACAGGGTTTAGACAGGGTTGATAATTTTTAATAGAATATGAAAGGTCTTTGCTACCTTAGATATAGAAACATATATGAATGTGAAAGGCTTAAGCATTGATTATTTAGATCATATAGTTATGAAAACATGTCATAAATTGAGGAGAAGTACCTAGTCAATTGTGTTTTCATAAGAATATGAAGTTTTTAATCAATATTTTGTTCTATCATAGTTATGTATCCCAGTCATAAATTGAGGGGGAGTACATAAGAATGATGGTTGTTATTATGATTAGTCATCGTTATATTTCCTAGTCATAAAATTGAGGGGGAGATATAAGAATGAAGAATCAAGTGGAATGTTCTTTGGAAAGTGTGTAAAGGCAAAAGTCAATTCCTCGATATCAGTGTTCAGACTTGTAAGGAACACTGACAATCTTCCAGTGTTCAGATCTGGTAAGACTTCCAGTGGACTCCGCCATTTGTCAGTCTTCTTTATTCTGACTTCAGTCTTTGACTTCAGTAAGAATGTCTTCAGTAGAGTAGATCTGGACTGGGGTGAAGTCCAGTGAGCTAATCTGGAATACTCCAGATTTCCTATACAAGTATTTGCTCACTGGTCTTCTTCATTATTTCTGAACAAATCCTTAGAGGGACTCCAGATTCCAAGTCTGGAGTAGGTCCAGTAATTATCATTTCTGGACATATCTTCAGTAAGGCTCCAGTAGTCGAGTCTGGAGCGAGTCCAGTAAATCTGGACCTAACAAATTCCCCCTATTTGTTTAGAAATAATGCAAGTGTTTTCAAGCTTATATCTATACAACTTTGTATGCTTGAAAAACACAAGTTTTGACTTAGTCTAAAAATTTAAGTTACTGGAAAACACTTTATAGATCATCAGTGTTTTCAGTTTCATCTTTTAATACTAACTTAGACTAAATCTGATCATTTACTTTGTGAAACAAAATATGCAACTATATTTACAGCCATCAACAGAAACAAAGTTACAATTTTGTGAATTTAAGTACAAACAACAAGTAAATGATACAAGAGTTAGGCCCTTCTCTTCGATGTCTGTCCTGGAGCATCTTCAGTAGCCTTTCTCTTAGGTGATGGAGAGGATGGAACAGACACTGGTGGTCTCATACCTAGAACAACTTCCATCTGTTGAATTCTTATCCAAACCTTTTCAATCCTCTTCATAAATGCCTTTACATCAGGAGACAAATTAGTTTTACCTTTGAAAGTTAATCTATCTCCTTCAGTTCAGTCCATCCAAAAGCTTGGACTGATGCATTTTTCCTTTCATCTGTAAAGTTACCCTCTCTGGTCAACTTTATATTAAATCTGGTCATGCCTTGATGATTTTCAGCGAGTTTGATTTCAGCACTTATGATCCTTCTGGTATCAGCCCTGAATTTCAACATTTCATCATACTTGGCTTTCTGCTTAGCCATCTGGACCATATGTTCAGTTTCCTTTGATACTCTCTGTTGTTCCATGGCAGACTGGAGTTGTTCACGATTGATTTTGAGAGAAGTATCCAGAGGAATGAATGTGCTTATATCTGCATCTTTAATTGCTTTTATCTGTTTGGCAGTAAGTTTTGGCAGACCTTTCATTTTCTTTCTGTACTCTATCTCGAGAGCACCAGCATTCTTCCTTATTTTCCTCTGGAGGTTCACCAGTTCCTCCTTTCTCTGCCTAATCAGTTCAGGTACACTGACACCATAAATCATTGAATCATAAATTTGTTCTTCTTCAGCGTACCAGGAACGAATATGAACATCATCCAATGCATTCAGACATTGATGAACTCTGGGGTCTTCCTTCATCATTGTACACATCAATATTTATGCCCAACCTGCCAGCATTATATGAATCCAGAGTTCCCATAATTGCCATCTCCCTTTGATGGGCCAGCAGTTCATCTCTTTGATTTCTCTTGAAGATCTCTATCATAATACATTCTTGTTCCAGTTTCTTAGAGGTGTCATCATCAGCAGTAGGAAACTCTGATGAACCTTCAACAGTTTGCTCTTCTCCTCCATATACCATTTGTTCTTTTCCTTTTACAGATTTCAGCGTTGTTGGATATCTGGGAAAGATTCAAACTGGGGCTCACTGGCATCAGTACCAGCAGCCTCTTCAACCTGCATAACGGCTTCAGTGCCAAGTGTTCTTTGTGCTAATTGTGCACTGGTATCAGTACCAGTCACTTGTTTTCGTTGCACGATGCTTTCAGTAGCAAAGGCTTTTTCAATAGCACTGGCAACAACAACTTCTTTCTTCTTTCTAATCAAACCTTCTTGAACACCAGACGACTTTTCCCCCTTGGAGTGATCACCAGTTCTTGACTTGAGATCATTCCATAATTGTTCAAGCATATGTCTGTCCAGTTCACCAAACGTTCTTCCAGCCACTGGAGTTGTATCATTCACAATTTTTCTAAGTGCCTGCACTTCCTTTTTAACAGATTCAACTTCTTGAGGCAAGTGCTTTGGCAGCTCAGTGTTAACCATTCTCACAACTTCTGGAAACAGTCCATCTTGAATTGTTCGAAGAACAGACCCAGAAATCTCTTCAGTGATTTCTTTCAGCATACTGTGTCTGAACTTCTTAGCAACCTCATCACTGATGGTGCTAACAACTGCATTCTGATCAAGTGATGGCCTACTCTCCAATGAACTCACCCTGGTAACCATTTTCTTAACCTCATCTGTCAGACCTGCCAGTGGTTGTACAATTTTACTTTCCACTGCAGTCTGAACAGAACTGACTAGCCTTTCTTCTAATCCCTGGACTGCCACTTTTATATTTTCAGAATTGTTATTTGTGGCCAGTACCAGTTCATCCAGCTTCTCAAAAACAAGCTTCTCATTCCCAGCAAACACATTCATTTCTGAAGCTAGATTATTTGATAATAAAGACTTGAAGTCAGAAATAACCTGGGATGAAGATTGCAGTGATCTCTCCAGGTCCGCCACCTTACTTAAAAGGCCTTGGACCTCGGCTGAAGACGAAGAGAGGGACCACTGGGAGGATCAAGATTGGAAGTCATTCTAGTCATGAAAGGTACTTGTGTCCAGACCTCTTCAGAAGTAGTTTCAGCAGTTACTACAGTAGAGTCCAGCACACGTGGTTCAGATAAGTCAACTGGAGTTTCAAGTGGTGGGGGTTGAGATTGTGAAATTTGAATTATTGGTGGAGTGAAGTATGGAGTGGTTTGTGGAATTGAAGGTGGTGGTGGTGGTGGTGGCATATTGGATTCTGGTGGAGGTGGTGGCATTTCTGGTAGACGCTCTATCTCTACTACATCATCTCCAAGAAAACTCATGTCAGTGTCAAAGTTATGACCTTCTGACATGGGTGAATCAGCTTCATCCCAAAAGGTTTCACCAACAGTCTGATCACCAGTCTGTTCACCAGCTTCAACATTCAAATCAATCTGAGCTTCTTGCTCATCAGTCACTTGTTCATCAGCCTGAACAACTTGTTCTACCTGCTCATCAGTCTGTACATTCTCTATCTGCTCAACAGCATGTACAACATCCTCTGTCTGTTCAACAACTTGTATTTTCAACCTGTTCAACATTCTCTTCTGGTTCAAAAATTGGAGACCCATCTAAATTCATAACATCACCAGGATGTCTTTCTGGATTCACCTGAACTCCATCTCTCATTAGACGCCTATTTGATCTTGGTCGTCTGGAAGGTTCAACATTTGGTTGTTGACCTTCAGGAGCCATGTAACACCCCGCTAAAGCGGAATATACGGGATGTACAGACAAGCACAAAAGCACACAGTACAAGTTCCAACACAGCCAATGACATAAAAGAAAAGAAGTATAAAAGTTATTACAGCACTTGGGATATACCCAGAATAGTTAATAATCAAAAGACAGAACAATTGTCTTGAAGTACAGGAGTCTGAACTGAATAAGCACAGGGGGATCTTCACAGCTTCCGGTCTTGAACGTACGAATCAATCGCCAAAAGGGATGAGCTTTAAAGAGGAAGACTCCTATGCTAAGAGATCTACTAGCCTAGCCTGAAAAGCATGTAAGTTCAAAGGTCAACTACAAAAGTAGTTGGTGAGATTCACATAAAGTACTAGTACGTATACATATAATAATATGTAGAGTAAGAACAAGTCATAAGGTCTGTACGTTTAACAAAAGTGCTTTGTGACCGTAAGAACAGTACAAGAACATATAATGAACTTTAAATGAGTTGTCACTGCTAACCCGATTGGCCAGAACTGAACTGTAATGAACTTATGCACATAATAATCAAGTACTTCACGAAGATCTAAATCAGAACAAGAACAGATAATATGCATCCTCCAGAACTGCGGAGAATGAGGGTGGGCCTACCCTAAACATCGCTGTCCATAATTATCTACGGTTCAATCCCTGAACTGTGGGATATGAATTGATAGCAGTGAATAAGAACTGAACAAGTACAAGTACGAACTAGAACATGTTAAAGATCAATATAGTAGTAAGGAGGTATTTAAGATCCTGCCCATTCAAGACTTAAATACTCCCTTAAACAGTATAAATGTATTCAAGATCCTGCCCATTCAAGACTTAAATACTCTTTTAAATAATTAGGAATCATATCATAAGTACCTCGTAAGATCATAAAATAGTACGTGGAATAGTTCAAGATTATAATATAGTACGTAAAGTAGTTCAAGAACATATATACAAGTACAAAGTAGTTTTCATGCTTTTCAGTCCCCGATAAAAGAACTTGAACAAAATGTACGAAAGGGGGATTAGTGAACTCACAGTGATCTGGTACAAGCACAATTTATAGCACAGAGAACAAGCACCGCGATAGATAAGTTATATCTATCGAAATCCAAGTACGTCTTGATGGATGCCTAAGTACAAGTTATTGTTCATAGATATGCACACATATTAGTTCAGATGACTAATTAATTACTGAAATGTCCTTGACGTGCTGATGATTTGGTCCTTAGTGATCTTTGAACGTTTTGACTCAAAATGAGTTTAAATGAACTTTAAGTACATGAACTGGACTCGAACTGAACGTCTTAGAACTCGCACATAAGTACTTATCGTGTTAATGTGTCTTTAATAATGATTTCTAGCCTTAGAACTTAATTTAGTTGTTCGTAGAACTCGTACTTTAATGATTAAGATGAATCATGATTTTAATGTACTAGTCAGAATCATTTTAGAGTTTGTACTAGATCAGGATCGTTTTAGGAGACACAAGGATCAGAATCGTCCTAGGGTTTATTGAAAACAAGATCGTCCTAGGTTTGGCACAAGATCGTCCTAGGTTTGGCACGAGATCGTCCTAGGTTTGGCACGAGATCGTGCTGGACTGCATCAGGACAAGATCGTTTTAAATCAAGGTCGTCTGGTTCAAGATCGTCTTATGGACTTGGGTTCAAGATCGTTTCAAGTATTTGGTTCAAGATCGTTTTAAATCAAGGTCGTCTGGTTCAAGATCGTCTTATGGACTTGGGTTCAAGATCGTTTCAAGTATTTGGTTCAAGATCGTTTTATATACATGGTTCAAGATCGTTTCAGGTTCTAAGCACAAGATCGTCTTAAGGTTTATGAACTCAAGATCGTTTCAAAGTACAATGCTCAAGATCGTTTCAGATGTACTAGGTGCAAGATCGTCTTAAGGTTTATGAACTCAAGATCGTTTTAGCTTTTCGAGTTCAGGATCGTCTCAAGTGTTTCACTGGCTCAAGTCGTTTCAATTTCCAGGAACAAGAACAAGTGTTTGAGCAAAACCGATCCAAGGGATCAGTTACCCATGAAACGTACCAACAATATCACAACACCACACAAGATCGAACGAACAATTACTACTTACCAAAGGGGCTGCCTAGGACGATCTTGGGACCAAGATCGTCCCATTCAGGATCGTCCCAGGGCCAAAAACGAGCTGTACAAATCAAACACTCATCACAAAGGTCTAGGTCGATTTTAAGACATGTTAGAACATAGCATTAGTACTTATATGCATAATAACAACAACTTATATCACTTTTACTGATTTCCAAGATCAAATGCAACATAAACAAGTCATAACTTCAAGAACAAGTTGTACTTTCATTTTCAAAAATGGGTTTTGTAGATTAAAGCATGTTATGACCCAAATTTGTTCACACAAATGTTGTTAAACACATTTAGACACAAACCCATTAACATTAATCATGATTTTCGCTCAAGAACTGGACCAAATCATCAAGAACATAAACTTGAAAAAGTACACTTTTAATTTGATCAAAAACTCATAATTCGTTGTTGTTACCTGAGATTTGATTCGAGAAGTATGTTTTGATTATCACAAGGATGCTAAAAGTACAAACAATTTTGATTAAAAATCCAAAATCAAAGGATGCTCTTGTGTGTGTTTTATGGTGTCTGCACTATGTGTTTTAGTGAGAGAGTGGAGGAGATGAAGGAGATGAACAGTGATTGTTTTCTCTCACTAGGGTTTCCATCTCTTTCTATTTATACCCTTCCCATAATTAATGAACTCATAAATGCAAGGACTAATTGCGAACATTTTTGAACTAGAACTTTTATGAACACGAACGTTTACGTACTGTACTTTAGTATTTCATCGCACTTAATCAGGAACTCGTCAAATAAATTAAGATTTTAAGATCAAATTGACCTTCATATAAGCATATAATTTAGGTCTAAAGTACGTCAAGAACCTAAATAATTGAACTGTCTAGCCGTTCAAATGGCGAAAGTACTTTCTAAAGAACTTATTTAGAACATTTCTAAGACGGTTGTTACATTCTCCCCTACTTAGAGGATTTCGTCCTCGAAATTAAGAGTCTTGCCGATCAAAAAGATGAGGGTACTTCTTCTTAATGAAGTCCTCGCGTTCCCAAGTGTCATTATATCCATGTCTAGCACTCCAACGTACACGAACTAGTGGTACTCTGCTCTGTCTAGTCTGTTTAGCATCCCTATCAATGATCTCGATGGGCTCTTCAGTGAACTCAAGCCTTCATCGATATGAACATCCTTAACAGGAATGACGGTCGGGTCGTCAGCCAAGCACTTCTTTAAATTGGACACGTGAAAGGTGTCATGAACATTGCCAAGTTCTAGGGGTAGTTCCAGTTTGTACGCAACTGGTCCAATCCGTTTAATGATCTTATAAGGTCCGATGTACCGAGGCGCCAATTTGCCTTTCTTGCCAAAACGGGCAGTACCTTTCCACGGGGAAACTTTTAATAGAACTTTATCGCCTACTTGGAACTCTAAGGGTTTACGGCGTTTGTCAGCGTAAGACTTTTGTCTGTCTTGGGCAGCCTTAAGCTTTTCTTTGATAACAGCGATTTTGTCAATAGTGAACTGTACAACTGGGAGCTTCATCCAGCTTCTTTCACCGGCGTCTAGCCAGCAAAGTGGTGATCTGCACTTACGCCCATATAAGGCTTCGAACGGTGCACACTGAATGCTAGTGTGATAGCTATTGTTGTACGAGAACTCGATCAATGGAAGATGTTTATCCCAACTTCCTCTGAACTCTAATGCACAAGAACGGAGCATGTCCTCCAAGGTCTGAATAGTATGTTCGCTTTGCCCGTCCGTCTGTGGGTGATAAGCGGTGCTCAAGTTAAGTCTAGTACCTAATGCTTCTTGAAGTGACTGCCAAAAGTCAGATGTGAAGTGAGGGTCTCGATCGGACACTATTGATAAAGGGACACCGTACTTGGTCACAATATCGTCTATATAGATCTCAGCGAGTCTTTCCAGTGAGTAGTCATCACGAATTGGAAGAAAACGAGCTGATTTCGTCAGTCTGTCTACGATAACCCAAATAGAGTTATGGTTGTCTTTTGTACGAGGCAGTTTCATGATGAAGTCCATGGTAATATCTTCCCACTTCCATACCGGAACTTCTAACTGTTTCAATAAACCGGAAGGTTTCTGATGTTCGATCTTAACTTAGAACATGTCAGACATCTACTGACGTACTCAAAGATCTCTCTCTTCATCCCAGGCCACCAGTAGTCTTGCTTTAAGTTCTTGTACATCTTGTCTGCGCCCGGATGAATCGAGTACCTTGAACTGTGAGCTTCCTGCATGATGATCTCTCTAACACCATTAGCTGCAGGGATCCAAACTCGGTTTTTGAACTTCCTGACTCCTTCGTCGTCAATTCCCAGTTCTTGAGCGATTGGGCCTAACCGTTCTGCTTTTATGTTTTCTTTTGACTCCAATCCGATCTCTTGACCTGCGATCACACGTTGTTTCAAGTCTGTACGATCGGCCTCCTTGATAGACAAGATTTTGACTCGTTCCTTTCTGCTTAGAGCGTCAGCTACTACATTCGCTTTTCCGGGGTGATACTTGATGTCACAATCGTAATCACTTAGTAACTCCACCCAGCGCCTTTGTCTCATATTCAGCTCTTTCTGATTATACACGTGTTGCAAGCTCTTATGATCGGTGAAGATAGTACATTTAGTTCCGTACAAGTAGTGCCTCCAAATCTTTAGAGCAAAAACAACTGCTCCAAGTTCTAGATCATGGGTGGTATAATTCTTCTCATGCACTTTGAGTTGTCTGGATGCGTAGGCGATCACTTTGCCTCTTTGCATCAGTACGCAGCCTAGTCCTTGATGTGAAGCATCACAATACGCGACGAAGTCTTCGGTGCCTTCTGGTAAAGCTAGAACAGGTGCTTCACACAGTCTGTCTTTTAGGGTTTGGAATGCTCGTTCTTGTTGTTCACCCCAAATAAAGTCTTTGGTCTTTTGAGTCAGTTGAGTCAAAGGTAGTGCGATCTTAGAAAAGTTCTCAATAAAACGACGATAATAACCAGCTAGTCCAAGGAAACTACGAACTTCAGTAGGAGCTTTCGGGGCCTCCCACTTTTTGATTGCTTCAATCTTGGCCGGGTCGACATGAATGCCTTGTTCGTTTACGACGTGGCCGAGGAACTGTACTTGGCGAAGCCAGAACTCGCACTTAGAGAACTTAGCGTACAACTCTTCTTCTCGAAGAAGTTGAAGAATAGAACGTAAATGTTGTTCATGATCAGTCTTGTTCCGAGAGTACACGAGTATGTCGTCAATGAATACAATAACAAATTTGTCCAAGAACGGACGACAGACACGGTTCATTAAGTCCATAAAAATCGCTGGAGCATTAGTCAGACCAAATGGCATAACGAGAAATTCGTAGTGGCCATAACGAGTACGAAAAGCTGTCTTTGGAACGTCACCATCCTGAACACGGATCTGGTGATAACCTGAACGTAGATCGATCTTAGAGAAGTACGAAGCACCTTGCAATTGATCAAACAGATCGTCTATGCGAGGTAGGGGATACCGGTTCTTAACGGTTAATTTGTTCAGTTCACGATAGTCTATGCACATTCTCATGGAGCCATCTTTCTTTTTGACAAATAAAATAGGTGCTCCCCAAGGAGATGAACTAGGACGAATGAAGCCCTTGCTCAAAAGTTCCTGTAATTGATTGGACAGTTCTTGCATTTCTGGAGGAGCTAAACGGTACGGTGCTTTAGCGACTGGTGCTGCACCGGGAACTAGATCAATATTGAACTCGACTTGTCTAACAGGTGGAATGCCTGGTAAGTCGTCAGGAAAGACATCTGGGAAGTCCCGAACAATGGGAATGTCTTGAACTTTAGGTTCTTTAGCACTTTTATCAATGACATGAGCTAGGTACACAAGATGATCTTTCTTGTCCAAGTACTTACGGAATTTCGTTGCTGAGACGATTTTAAGTTCGTTCGTGGACTTATCGCCTTGTACGATCAAGATCTCGCCGTTCGGTAGCGGTATATGAACTGATTTCTCGTGGCAACAAATAGTCGCGTGGTGTTTGGATAGCCAATCCATTCCCACGATAATGTCGAAGCTACTAATCTTGACAGGGATTAGATCAATTGTAAAGTTCTTGTCTACTAAGATCAAAGGACAATCTAGAGCGATTTTGTTGGTACCGTACTTTTGGCCATTTGCATACTCTACCACATATTTATCATTTAGTTTGCCAGTTATCATGTTAGTCTTAGCTTTAAAGTCTAATGCAACAAAGCTACGTTCGGCACCGGAGTCAAATAGTACAGAAGCATAATGATCGTTCAGAAGAAAAGTACCTGTCACAACCCGAGGGTTCTGACGAGCTTCCTCAGCGTTCAGAGCAAAAACACGGGCGTTAGCAGGGCCTTGTTGGTTTTGCTGTTGCTGATTGTTCTGCTGGTTCTGGTTCCTTGGCCCGCGTGGATAAGCAACACGCTGAACTTGGGCGTTCTGGTTCTGGTTCCTTTGGACTGGCACGGCAGGTGGTAGCGGAGGTCTGGCATTTCTCATTGGTGGATTTCTGTTGACTGGCGGGGGGTTGGTTCTGATCAAGTTCACTGAGCCAGCACTACAGTACTTTGCCATGTGCCCAATTCCTTGGCACTTATAGCAAACAGGACAAGCACCAGTGTGATGAAGGTTACAACGGGCACACTTTGGATAAGCTCCAGAATATCTTGTTGGTTCAGGCACTGCGGTCACCGCATAGTTCCTCAATATCCTCCCCTTCTTAGTTGGGGGTTCAACTTTCTTTTCCATCACTTCTTCAGCCTTCCTCTTCCCCTTATCAGCATTCTCAGTCAAACCTCCTGACCGGATAATATCTTTGGTCAAGGTCTTAGCCAGTACAGTGGCTCTTGACATGGTCTTGGGGCCTTTACTGGTGAGGTCACGGCGGATCTCAGAAATTAAACCCCAAATAAAGCGATCAATCTTCTTCTCTTCAGTAGAAGCTAAATGCGGCACAAGTCTAGAAAGCTCATTAAACCTCAAAATGTACTTCTCAATCTCCACACCTTCCATCTTCAGATCCCAAAACTCTTGTTCCAACTCTTGCAATGCATCCTTAGTACAAAATTCAGCTCTCATCATCTTCTGAAGTTCTTCCCAAGTGTGAGCATAAGGGTCTTCCTGCCAACAGTGGTGACGATGCCAGTCCACCAAGACCTAGCAGCACCATCAAATTGGCTGGTCGCATGCTCCACCATCCTGTCCTCAGAGGTTTGAGTGTGGTACAAGGCCTCTTCCATATTCTCGAACCACATCAATAGTTCTGCAGCTCCTTTCTCCCCTGTGTAGACTGGGGGTTTGCACTGAGTGAAGGTCTTAAATGAACACCCTCTGCTTTGGCTGACTCTGTCCTCAGCAGTAGCTCGAGTGTTGTTATGACTAGCCCCATCCGAATCACTGTTCACTTCCTGATTCTGTTCGGGTTCTTCTTGAGTCCTCCTATTCTGAGTTGCTCTAGTAGTTCTAGTACCTTCAGTTAGTGGAATTTCTAGCATCTGAGCAACTTGAGTAGCAAGATTTGGCATCATCGCATTCATGCGGTCAGTGATGAGGTCTGCCACATCATTCAAAGTAAAGTTGACATTCGCATTAATACCAGGTTGAGTAGGTTCAACAGCTGGTGCGGTCTTAGCTCTTCGTCCACGTTTAGGCGGCATTCTTCCTTATGCCCCTAATAAGATAGAAATATGAACTCGGTTACGTTTCACACAAGTCTATAGCTCCAAGTACGTAGTACGTTAGTAAACGATCGTCGTTAGCACAATATATGAACAAGAACAGTCGTCGGTCGCACGATAAGGACCTATAGTCGTATAAGCTCTAAGGCCTATCCTCGAAGCACTAGAACGTATGTCTTAAGAGAACGAGTGAACTAGAACTGATATGATTGAAGAACGAGTTTGCACGAGGTTCTTACTAAGGCTCTAAGAAATGGGTGACACCTTCAATGACACACCTTGAGTACTAGGAACTATATCCGCAATTAGATGTAGTTGATCAGGTTACATCTAATTAGGGAAAAGTTCCCATTACTCAATCCGGTCATACAAAGGATCACCTCAGAGTGGATTCCAGTTATAGCTCGAGTTTTCCTTAGGAAAAAGCTCGGTGTTCACTATAACTATGTCTCTGATACCAACTGTAACACCCCGCTAAAGCGGAATATACGGGATGTACAGACAAGCACAAAAGCACACAGTACAAGTTCCAACACAGCCAATGACATAAAAGAAAAGAAGTATAAAAGTTATTACAGCACTTGGGATATACCCAGAATAGTTAATAATCAAAAGACAGAACAATTGTCTTGAAGTACAGGAGTCTGAACTGAATAAGCACAGGGGGATCTTCACAGCTTCCGGTCTTGAACGTACGAATCAATCGCCAAAAGGGATGAGCTTTAAAGAGGAAGACTCCTATGCTAAGAGATCTACTAGCCTAGCCTGAAAGCATGTAAGTTCAAAGGTCAACTACAAAAGTAGTTGGTGAGATTCACATAAAGTACTAGTACGTATACATATAATAATATGTAGAGTAAGAACAAGTCATAAGGTCTGTACGTTTAACAAAAGTGCTTTGTGACCGTAAGAACAGTACAAGAACATATAATGAACTTTAAATGAGTTGTCACTGCTAACCCGATTGGCCAGAACTGAACTGTAATGAACTTATGCACATAATAATCAAGTACTTCACGAAGATCTAAATCAGAACAAGAACATATAATGAACTTTAAGTACATGAACTGGACTCGAACTGAACGTCTTAGAACTCGCACATAAGTACTTATCGTGTTAATGTGTCTTTAATAATGATTTCTAGCCTTAGAACTTAATTTAGTTGTTCGTAGAACTCGTACTTTAATGATTAAGATGAATCATGATTTTAATGTACTAGTCAGAATCATTTTAGAGTTTGTACTAGATCAGGATCGTTTTAGGAGACACAAGGATCAGAATCGTCCTAGGGTTTATTGAAAACAAGATCGTCCTAGGTTTGGCACAAGATCGTCTTATGGACTTGGGTTCAAGATCGTTTCAAGTATTTGGTTCAAGATCGTTTTAAGTATTTGGTTCAAGATCGTTTTAAGTATTTTCAAGATCGTTTTATATCTGGTTCAAGATCGTTTTATATACTGGTTCAAGATCGTTTTATTCTGGTTCAAGATCGTCTTATGGACTTGGGTTCAAGATCGTTTTATATCTGGTTCAAGATCGTTTAAGTATTTGGTTCAAGATCGTTTAAGTATTTGGTTCAAGATCGTTTCAAGTATTTGGTTCAAGATCGTTTTAAATCAAGGTCGTCTGGTTCAAGATCGTTTAAGATTGGGTTCAAGATCGTTTATGACTGGGTTCAAGATCGTTTTTAAATCAAGATCGTTTCAGTGGTTCAAGATCGTCTTATGGACTTGGGTTCAAGATCGTTTCAAGTATTTGGTTCAAGATCGTTTTAAATCAAGGTCGTCTGGTTCAAGATCGTCTTATGGACTTGGGTTCAAGATCGTTTCAAGTATTTGGTTCAAGATCGTTTTATATACATGGTTCAAGATCGTTTCAGATGACTAATTAATTACTGAAATGTCCTTGACGTGCTGATGATTTGGTCCTTAGTGATCTTTGAACGTTTTGACTCAAAATGAGTTTAAATGAACTTTAAGTACATGAACTGGACTCGAACTGAACGTCTTAGAACTCGCACATAAGTACTTATCGTGTTAATGTGTCTTTAATAATGATTTCTAGCCTTAGAACTTAATTTAGTTGTTCGTAGAACTCGTACTTTAATGATTAAGATGAATCATGATTTTAATGTACTAGTCAGAATCATTTTAGAGTTTGTACTAGATCAGGATCGTTTTAGGAGACACAAGGATCAGAATCGTCCTAGGGTTTATTGAAAACAAGATCGTCCTAGGTTTGGCACAAGATCGTCCTAGGTTTGGCACAAGATCGTCCTAGGTTTGGCACGAGATCGTGCTGGACTGCATCAGGACAAGATCGTTTTAAATCAAGGTCGTCTGGTTCAAGATCGTCTTATGGACTTGGGTTCAAGATCGTTTCAAGTATTTGGTTCAAGATCGTTTTAAATCAAGGTCGTCTGGTTCAAGATCGTCTTATGGACTTGGGTTCAAGATCGTTTCAAGTATTTGGTTCAAGATCGTTTTAAGTATTTGGTTCAAGATCGTTTTATATACATGGTTCAAGATCGTTTCAGGTTCTAAGCACAAGATCGTCTTAAGGTTTATGAACTCAAGATCGTTTCAAAGTACAATGCTCAAGATCGTTTCAGATGTACTAGGTGCAAGATCGTCCTGGGTTCGGGTTCAAGATCGTTTTAGCTTTTCGAGTTCAGGATCGTCTCAAGTGTTTCACTGGCTCAAGTCGTTTCAATTTCCAGGAACAAGAACAAGTGTTTGAGCAAAACCGATCCAAGGGATCAGTTACCCATGAAACGTACCAACAATATCACAACACCACACAAGATCGAACGAACAATTACTACTTACCAAAGGGGCTGCCTAGGACGATCTTGGGACCAAGATCGTCCCATTCAGGATCGTCCAGGGCCAAAAACGAGCTGTACAAATCAAACACTCATCACAAAGGTCTAGGTCGATTTTAAGACATGTTAGAACATAGCACTAGTACTTATATGCATAATAACAACAACTTATATCACTTTTACTGATTTCCAAGATCAAATGCAACATAAACAAGTCATAACTTCAAGAACAAGTTGTACTTTCATTTTCAAAAATGGGTTTTGTAGATTAAAGCATGTTATGACCCAAATTTGTTCACACAAATGTTGTTAAACACATTTAGACACAAACCCATTAACATTAATCATGATTTTCGCTCAAGAACTGGACCAAATCATCAAGAACATAAACTTGAAAAAGTACACTTTTAATTTGATCAAAAACTCATAATTCGTTGTTGTTACCTGAGATTTGATTCGAGAAGTATGTTTTGATTATCACAAGGATGCTAAAAGTACAAACAATTTTGATTAAAAATCCAAAATCAAAGGATGCTCTTGTGTGTGTTTTATGGTGTCTGCACTATGTGTTTTAGTGAGAGAGTGGAGGAGATGAAGGAGATGAACAGTGATTGTTTTCTCTCACTAGGGTTTCCATCTCTTTCTATTTATACCCTTCCCATAATTAATGAACTCATAAATGCAAGGACTAATTGCGAACATTTTTGAACTAGAACTTTTATGAACACGAACGTTTACGTACTGTACTTTAGTATTTCATCGCACTTAATCAGGAACTCGTCAAATAAATTAAGATTTTAAGATCAAATTGACCTTCATATAAGCATATAATTTAGGTCTAAAGTACGTCAAGAACCTAAATAAATTGAACTGTCTAGCCGTTCAAATGGCGAAAGTACTTTCTAAAGAACTTATTTAGAACATTTCTAAGACGGTTGTTACAAGCCACTTGTCTTATGGGTTGTACAGCTTCTATAATTTGAACATCTTGGTCACCAGAGGGTCCTTCACCAACTTGACCTCTACCTGGAGCCACTTCTACTTCTTCCCTTTGAAAAGAGAGCATGGTCTGAGGAATATCTACCTCATTCAGTGGAGATCTTAGGTTGGTCAGATCCCTTATATACTCACTCACAGAAAAGTGAGTAGTTTCATAATCGTACTGGTCTCCTAGAGCGCTTTTAAACAACAGTGAAAGAAAACGGATATATGGAACAAAAGCTTTTCTACCTTTCACTTTAAGGCGCTCTACCAGATCATCAAACAGGATCTGAGCAAAATCTACTCTTAGTCCAAACCAGAGGCAGTAGGCAATCTGGAGATGAGTCTGATTTATCTGGTCCAACCCTCCAGAACTGCCTCCCAAACATTCAACAATATGTGTGAAGAAAAATCTCCATGAGTCTGACAGTCTGCTCATGTAGACTGTTCCCTTTCTGGATAGCTGGCCATGCTCATCCACAATATCTGTGTGCCCCATCAGTCTGCACACTTCCCTTGTATTGATACCAGAGGGAAGTTCAATGGGCAACTCATTTTGTTCAAAATAATTCAACTGTAGAACAGACCTGAGTAAACTAACAGAGAAACCCAAGGATCTGGTACCTCCCTTGAGAGTATAAGTAATTGATGAAGTTTCATCATTATAAATTGCAGAGTACCAGAATTCACATAGATAATCGTGGTACATCCTCCCTGGATTTAGGGTCAATGCACCATATAGAGGACATGAGAGAAAAAATGTATTTAATCTCCCAATAACGGATTGGGCATTATGAACACTGGAAAGTGAAAGTCTGGCCATCCAGTTATTCATGTTTATTCTTATAGCTTTTGCCTCTAATGAGATATGAGGTGCTTTTATAACATTTGGAACAGGAGCATATTCAGCGGCGAGCAGATTTTTAGGTGAATTGGATTGTCTTGGTGCCATTGAATATGATGGATAAATGAAGATGAAATTGAAGAATTTAGGGTTTATGATGAAGATTTAATGAATTGAAGTAAATATGAGAGATATATGATTGGAAATTGAATGGGAGTTAATGAAGAATGAAGAAATAAATGAAGGAATTTGAAGGATTTGGGAGTAAATATGTTCGAAGTAAATGCAGTTGAAAGTGAAAGTGGGTATATAGGAGAGAGAATGTGGAACTCAAACGGTTAATTTAAATTAATCAAATATAATTTTGATCGGGTTCTGAGATCCGCATTAATTACATCACATCACACATAAATGTGTGACGGTTTACAGCCCACAAACAGTCACAAGTTGCACTTTTTGTCTTCCCAAAGTAAAATTACCATCATTTCTTTGAAAAATTTACATGCCACGTAGGATAATAAGATAAATATCAAGATAAATATCTTTTCAAAAGATTTTACACACGTGGCACGCATAATGACCAAGTATTTAAAAAATATTATGACTCATTTTAGTGCATCTGGAGGTTGACTGGACACTCCAGTATCACTGGTGGATTAGTCCAGTGAAGCATGCACTGATGGTACACTGGAGGGACACTCCAGTAAAGTACCAGTGAAAACCATTTGAAAGAGACTGGTAACCTCAAACATGCACGTCAACTAATACAGACAAATGAGAAGGACACATTTACAAGGAGACAAAAAGTCACCTCAAACATGCACTTCAACCTATCTAACCAGTGAGAGGTGACACATTTACAAAGTACCAGTAATATTTTCTGAAGAATTTGTCCAGTGAGAAAATAAATTAATAAATTCCCCTGAAAAATAAAACATTTTTAAGAACAAAAATATCTTTCAAGTCTTCCCCTTGGAATGTTGATCCAGAAATCTATTAATGCAAAGATAGTACACAAAGGCGTTCGATATCTAAACAGTCATAGATTTATAAATCTTTAAATCAAGGATCCCTGATAGTACACAATGGCGTTCAATACCAAGGTTCCAGATTTAAGGGTTTAACATTCCCAACTCACCAACAAGATATTCAAAAGTTTTGACATCCAGAGGTTTAGTAAAAATGTCAGCGAGTTGTTTGTCTGTGGGAATAAAATGGAGTTCAATGTTGTTTTTCATAATATGATCACGAATGAAGTGATACCTGAGATCAATGTGCTTCGTCTTAGAGTGCATGACTGGATTGTTCGAGATAGCAATGGCACTGGTATTATCACAAAAGATTGGGGTCTTTGAATACTTAATACCATAATCAAGCAACTGGTTCTTCATCCAGAGTATCTGAGCACAACAACTGGCTGCAGACATTTCAGCTTCAGCAGTGGACAATGAAACTGAAGTTTGCTTCTTACTGGTCCAGCTGACCAGTTTGCCACCAAGGAAATGACATCCACCAGTAGTGGATTTCCTGTCTATCTTACAACCTGCATGATCTGAATCTGAATAACCCATTAGATCCATGCGTGAGCCTTTGGGATACCAAAGACCCAAACTGGAGACACCCTTAAGGTACTTCAGTATGCGCTTTACAGCAAGCATATGAGATTCCTTTGGATTAGACTGATATCTGGCACATAAACATATTGAAAACATAATATCTGGTCTACTGGCAGTTAAATACATCAGTGAACCAACCATGCCTCTGTAGACAGTGGTGTTCACTGGTTTACCATCTGGATCTGAGTCCAGTATCAGTGGTGCAGAAATTGGAGTGGGTTTAGATGGTGAAGAGTTCATATCATATTTCTTTAAAAGATCTCTAACATATTTTTCCTGATTAATAAAAATGCCATCTTTGTTTTGTTTAATCTGGAGTCCAAGAAAATACGTTAATTCACCAATCAAACTCATTTCATATTCAGTTGACATTATTTTAGAAAATTTCTTGCACATGTTTTCATCAGTAGACCCAAAAATAATATCATCAACATAAATTTGTACCATTAACAGATTACCTTTTTCATGAAGAATAAATAAGGTATTGTCAATTGCACCTCGTTTAAAACCATTTTTCAACAAATGTTTAGTCAGAGTGTCATACGAGGCACGTGGGGCTTGTCTGAGGCCATATAGCGCTTTGTCCAGACGATATACCCAATGTGATGCTTTTCATCAACGAAACCTGGTGGTTGTCTGACATAAACTTCTTCTTCAAGCTTTCCATTCAAGAAAGCACTCTTTACATCCATCTGGTAGACCTTGAACTGATGATAAGCAGCGAATGCTAAGAATATTCTGATCGCTTCAAGTCTAGCCACTGGAGCAAATGATTCATCAAAGTCGACATCTGACTGGCAGTAGCCTTGTGCTACCAGTCTGGCCTTGTTTCTGATTACGTGGCATCTTCATCTACTTTGTTTCTGAAGACCCATCTTGTTCCAATTGGTTCTTTCTTTCCAACTGGGAAAGGAACCAGATACCAGACCTTGTTCCTTTCAAACTGGTGAAGCTCTTCTTGCATAGCTGTCACCCAGCTTGGATCTTCCATAGCCTCGTCAATCTTCTTTGGTTCCATCAAAGATAGAAAACTAACGTATAAGCATTGATTACTGGAGGTTCTTCTGGTCTGAACTCCTCTACTGGAGTCACCTATGATCTGATCAATAGGATGAGCTTTTGTCCATCTGGAGTACTGACCAGGATTGTTACTGACAACAATATCAGTGCAAGAATTCAGTTGAGTCTCCTCTGGAGTTGCTTCTGGAGGAGGATCTTGCCAGACTACTTCAGTATCTTCATCTGAGTCATTTAAATCACGATTTGCATCATGAAATTCTTCATTTGAAGGCATTTCCTGAAGTACTGGTTCAGTTTGGAATTCTTCATAAGAAGACATTTCTGGTACATTCTCAACTGACACTGATACTAGGGGAGTAGTACGCACATCTGATCCAATATTAATTTCAGAGGGTAGTTTGAAAATAATAGAAGGATAAAATGGAGTACTACTGGAGAGTTTCTTTTTCTGAACAGGTTCCAGATCAGGATGACTGGAAACTGTGTCTTTTGAATCTTCATTTTGTCGTTTATAGGATCATATTCACAAAAGACAATTGGAGTTACTGGGGAGTGTCAAGGGCTGGCTTCTTGTTGATTGCAGCATTTGATTCATCAAATGTGACATGAATTGACTCATGGACCTTCTCAAGTCTCTTGTTGTAGACTCTGAAGGCCTTGCGAATGGCTGAATAGCCTAAGAAATACCCTTCATCAGCTTTGGCATTAAATTTGCCTAACTGACTGGAGTCGTTCAGGATGTAAACTGGACATCCAAAAACGTGAAAATAACCAATATGGTTTTCTATTTCTTAAGACTTCATAGGCTGTCTTTTTGTGTCTTTTGATGTACACTGATCGTTTATGGGTGTGGCAAGCAGTTGCAATTGCTTCCGCCCAGAAACTGGTAGACAAACCAGATTCAGCAAGCATACTCCTGGCAGCTTCTATCAACGTTCGATTCTTCCTTTCCACCACTCCATTTTGTTCTGGAGAGCGGGCTGATGAGAAATTCTGGGAGATGCCAGTGTCAGTACAGAATGACTGCAGAGTTGCATTCTGGAATTCTGTTCCATTGTCACTTCTTAACTGACACACCTTTCGACTGTACTTGTTTGCTTTCTTAACTGACACACTTTTCGACTGTACTTGAGCTCAATTTGCTTGATAAGACTGATGATTTCAGCAGCAGCTTCACTTTAAACCTCAGAAAGATCACGCAACAATATCTGGAGAATTCATCTACGATCACCAGGGTGTATCTTTTACCAGCACGAGTCTGAACTTCACTGGACCAAAGAGGTCCATATGAAGCATATGAAGAGGTTCAGATATGCTGAAATTCTGTCTGGTCTTGAAACTGGTACGTTTTTGCTTCCCCATCTCACATCCTGGACATGGCCTTTCCTTTTTGAAGGAAACTGAAGGCATCCCATCTGCAAGTTGTTTTCTGGACAACTTATTAATATTCTTGAAATTTAAATGGGATAACCTTTTGTGCCATAACCAGTTTGTGTCTTCATCAGCTTGATTATAGAAACACTGCTCTGAAGAGAGCTTTCCATATCCATCATGTACACATTCCCTTTTCTGGGAGCAATCAACACTACCTTCCAGTCCTTGTTGAATACGATACCCTGAGCAATATTGAATAGAACTTGATAGCCATCATCACACAGTTGGCTTACACTGATCAGGTTATATTTCAAACCATTCACAAATGCGACACGTCTGAACTTGACTTTTCCATTGTTCAGAACACCGTATCCCTCAGTCTTTCCACAACCATCATTTCCAAAAGTAATGGAGGGTCCATCAGAAATGGTGAACTCCTCCAGCAGGGCCTTACATCCGGTCATCGTCCTGCCAGCAGCACTGTCAAGATACCAGATATATTTCTTTCGATCGCCCTGCACATACACCATATACTTATCAGTTAGATTTGGGAACCCATCGACTGATGGGTTCACTGGACCCTCCCTTATAGGTCCCTGGGGCAATCTGGTTTAGTTCACTTTCTTCAACAGTGGTCTTAGTTGAAAAGACCACTGGGTTGATAGTTTTGAAACCTTTTTCTTTTTCTCAACTGGAGAAATTGATTTAACTTTCTTAGCAAAAGGTTTTGTATTTTGTCTAGGGCCAGATGAAGTACCCTCAATAAAGTTTAATCTTGCATTAAAACTTTGAGATTGACGAGTCAGAATTTGAATCTGGCTCTCTAACCTGGACAAAATATTTTCTTCAGATGACACCTTAGCCTTTCCAGTCTTAGGCTTAGGTAGGGAATTGGTCTGAGGCAAAGGTTTATTCCGATAGACCTCTTTAACTGGAGCAGTCATCTGGAATGCTCCATCTTAACCTCTGGGGATTGAACTGGGAAAATTCTTGGGAGTTACAGGCTCATCATAAACAGTGGTGGGCCTGAACCCTCTGGTAATCGATCGATTACTGGTATTAATGATGCTGCATGAGTATTTCCATCTAAGTATGCACGTTTTTGAGCAGGAAATTGATTTACTCCAGCATCATATGGCTTTTTTGGTTTCTAGCCATGATTTAATTACCAGTTTTTCTTTCTCTAAAATGACTTCAAGATCTTGTTTTTCTTGAATCAATTGTTCAGTTACCAGAACCTGGGCTTGAAATGCCAGTTCAATGTCTTGAAGTTCTTTCAATTTTGATTTTAAAACAATTATTTCAGAAGAATCTGTTTCTAGACCATTTACACAATCAGATCTAACAGTTTCTACAAATATCAAATCAGAATTAAGTGCTTCAGCTATGTCCAGTTTTAGTTCTTGGTCAGTTGCACAATCATAATCATTAACCTTCTTAATAACAATGTCTACCCATCGTCCAGATGTGACATCTTCCTTCACCAGGTGCTCTTCGTCTGCCAGAGCCATGTAACAGCAATCTCTTTCTTCTTCTTCATCAGCAGATGATTCATCAGAAACCCACTTCTCTTCAGTTGTTGCAATCATGCACTTATTATTGTTTTCAATTTGTTGTGTCCGAGGACTACTCTATAGATGAGTTGCTGAAACACCTCCGAATTGAGGAGGAAACTCGCAACAGAGACAAGGGAAAGAGTAAAGTCGGATCAACTGTCAACCAACTGTCATCAAGGGGTTCTGGTTCTGGTCGAAAGGGTAGGAATAACTCCAAGAACAAGAGGAATTTGGGTCCGAACAATAAAGATTTCAAGCAATCTCACCAGACTAATAATCAACCCAAGAAGTCTGGGAGGTCTGGGAAATGTCATGTCTGCGGAGAGACTGGACACTATGCTCGAGAGTGTTCCCAAAGGAAATCTGCTAATGGTCAAGGCTCTGCAAACGTTGTTGAAGAGATTACACATCTTGTGGCATCTCTGAGCCTTGATGGAGTTAATATGATCTCCTCCCTGACTCGAGTAATAGCACAAAAGGGTTGGTTCTTGGACTCTGGAGCCACAGTGCATGTTTGTGGACACCGTGCTGACTTTATGACATATGGTCCTGTTCCAAACGGGACAGTGGTGGTATGTGCTGATGGACATCGAGTGGAAGTCCAAGGTAAAGGCAAGGTGAAACTGAACTTCAAACATGGTCAGACTGTTATTCTTCAGGACGTGTTACATGTTCCAGGAATAACAAAAGGGCTTGTATCTGCTGATAGTTTTGATCGGAATGGGTATAAACTCGTGATTCAAAATGGTCGTGTGAGGTTTACTCATAACAACCTATATGTCGGACAAGCGACTAATACTCATGGTATGTATCGTCTAGATTTACAAAAAGATACAATTTCTGATCATGATGGATCCAAAAATGATGCTTTTGTTATTGATATAAGTAGTGATAGTGATTGCGAAATTTCTGGCAACATAACTAGCAGTGTGGCTAGTAATGTACTCAGCTTTAATATTAATGCTATTGATTTTTCTGGTTATATTGCCTGTTCAATTTCTTTATGGCACAAACGTTTAGCACACACAAATTTTAAAAACATTGAAAAAATGGAATCTAAAGGTTTGCTAAAATTGGAAAATAAAGATTTTGATAAATGTGAAACCTGTGTAAAATCAAAGTTTACAAAGAAACCTTTTCCAAAGGTTAAACGTAATACTACTCTGCTAGAACTAATTCATTCAGATATTTGTGAACTGAATGGAATCCTTACCCGCCGTGGTAAGAGATATTTTATCACTTTCTGCGATGACTCAAGCCGTTATTTATATGTTTATTTATTGCGAACAAAAGACGAAGCTTTTGACGCATTTAAACTATATAAGGCTGAGGTTGAAAATCAACATGAGAAACGCATAAAGATTCTACGCACTGATAGAGGCGGAGAATACTTTAGTCGAAAGTTTGATACATTTTGTGAAGAAAATGGTATCATACATGAAAGGACTGCACCATGGTCTCCCCAACAGAATGGTTTGGCTGAGAGAAAGAACCGAACCTTGGTAGAGATGGTCAACTGTATGTTGAATCAATCTGGTTTACCACATAATATGTGGGGGGAAGCTATATTAACTGCTTGTCATGTACATAATAGAATCACTAGTCGTGTGATTCCTACAAGTCCATATGAGCTATGGAAAGGTAGAAAACCAAATCTACACTATCTCAGAGTATGGGGATGTGTAGCCTACTATCGAACACCTGATCCTAAGAGATCCAAACTAGACCGAGCTATGAAAGGCATATTCATTGGATATGCTCCACATAGTAAGGCTTACCGAATTTTGGATAATGAATCAGGTGAAGTAGTAGAATCCAGAGATGGAGATGTGGAATTCTTTAAGGATAAGTTTTCTAGAAATGAAAACTCAACCTCACCAACAGTCCCAAGTAATTCTCAAGATAGGAAACGAACTTCAAAAGTAGTTGAAGAACCTAGGAGAAGTACAAGGGCTAGAAAGAAAAGGAATCTAGGAGATGATTTTGTTTCTTATCTGGTTGAAGGAACACAAAAGCATATGACAAGTCAGGTCATATTCGCCATTAATTTGGATGATGATCCTAAAACCTACAGTGAAGCCATGTCATCAAGGGATGCTCCTCTGTGGAAGGAAGCTATCAATGATGAAATGGATTCAATTATGGGAAATGGAACTTGGAAGCTAGCTGATCTACCCAAGGGAAAGAAACCCATAGGATCCAAATGGATTTTCAAGAGAAAGTATTATCCAGATGGATCCATTTCTGCCTACAAAGCAAGATTAGTTGCTAAGGGGTTCAGGCAGAGAGAAGGAATCGACTATTTTGATACCTATGCACCAGTTGCTAGGATCAGTTCTATTAGAACTCTCATAGCAATTTCTGCATTGAAAGGACTGTACATTCATCAAATGGATGTGAAGACAGCCTTTCTTAATGGGTATCTAAAAGAGGAGATTTACTTGGAGTAACCTGAAGGGTTTGTTGTACCCGGACAAGAGAGTAAAGTGTGTAGACTTATTAAATCTCTCTATGGTTTGAAACAAGCTCCTAAACAGTGGCATAAGAGATTTGACACCACTGTAACTGCTTTCGGGTTTCAGCATAGCAGTGCTCACAGATGCATTTAATAAAGAAATGAAGTCGGCACACTACATTACATAAGTAGTTAGATACATGTTGGTATTTTGTGATGTTGAATAAAGGAGAAGTTCATTGGTTTGTCCTTTCTCATTATTATATAGCATAATTGATCACTATCAAATTAATGGATTTGTTTTGAAAAGTGATATATAATTCCTTCATGCTATTGAACGAGGATATAAAACAGAAAAAATCAACTTCTCTCCAACTCTTAATATCCGTAGCTTTTAATGATAACAATAGAATCAAAGTGTCAGTTTGATTCTAGGTGATTAACACACACAAAATTCAGCAGCTAACAAATTTCGTGTTTCCAAGTAATCAACTTTGCGTTTATTGTTTATTTCTTAGCTGTAGAAATAACAATATTCTGCATTAAATCCTGGGGGTTTACGCTGAAGCTTACAGCCGTTAGAGCGCGTAATTTCCTTTAAGGACAGGAGTTGTATCCGTGCAGATCAGTGTTAGTGATCAACTATTACAGGTGGTAATAACTATTGTTTCGTATCTTTATTATTCGGTATTATATTATTTGTAATATTTCAATTAACCCCGTGATAATTAATCTGTGTAATTATCATATTGTTTGAAAGCTAACAGTTTTCAACAATCTTAAAGGAAATTAATTGTTTATTACGATTAATGGATAAAGAAGGTGCTTCTACCAACTTAAGAATCATGAATCAAGAATTTGTCAAGTTGGACAGATTTGATGGTCAGAACTATTCTCGATGGGCTGACAAGGTGAAGTTCATGCTGGTACTTCTAAAGCTCTATGAGGTATTGGACCCAAACTTGGCCCCAATTCCAGCCAATCCAATTCCTCTAACAGGAATGGAACCAGATCAGAGAACTATTGCTGATCTGGAAAAGCAGAGGATCCTTCGCAAGGAGGCTGAAGATCTCTGTCTTGGCCATATCAAGAACTCTCTTTCTGATCGTCTCTATGATTTGTATGCGCCGATAACAAATCCAAGAGACCTCTGGAAAGCTTTGGAGCTCAAGTATAAGGCTCATGAAGAAGGTACTAACAAGTATCTTATTGCCAAATACTTGGACTATCAAATGGTGGATGACAAGCCAATCTTGGAGCAAGTGCATGAACTCCAAGTATTGGTCAACAAGTTGACTGCTCTTGCAATCATTTTACCGGAACTCTTCCAGGTGGGGGTTATTATTGCAAAACTACCTCCGTCCTGGAAGGATTTCTCTAAAAGAATGATGCATAAGTCCGAGGACTACTCTATAGATGAGTTGTTGAAACACCTCCGAATTGAGGAGGAAACTCGCAACAGAGACAAGGGAAAGAGTAAAGTCGGATCAACTGTCAACCAACTGTCATCAAGGGGTTCTGGTTCTGGTCGAAAGGGTAGGAATAACTCCAAGAACAAGAGGAATTTGGGTCCGAACAATAAAGATTTCAAGCAATCTCACCAGACTAATAATCAACCCAAGAAATCTGGGAGGTCTGGGAAATGTCATGTCTGCGGAGAGACTGGCCACTATGCTCGAGAGTGTTCCCAAAGGAAATCTGCTAATGGTCAAGGCTCTGCAAACGTAGTTGAAGAGATTACACATCTTGTGGCATCTCTGAGCCTTGATGGAGTTAACATGATCTCCTCCCTTACTCGAGTAATAGCACAAAAGGGGTTGGTTCTTGGACTCTGGAGCCACAGTGCATGTTTGTGGACACCGTGCTGACTTTATGACATATGGTCCTGTTCCAAATGGGACAGTGGTGGTATGTGCTGATGGACATCGAGTGGAAGTCCAAGGTAAAGGCAAGGTGAAGCTCAACTTCAAGCATGGTCAGACAGTTATTCTTCAGGATGTGTTGCATGTTCCAGGAATAACAAAGGGGCTTGTATCTGCTGATAGTTTTGATCGAAATGGGTATGAACTCCTGATTCGAAATGGTCGTGTGAGGTTTACTCACAACAACCGTTATGTCGGACAAGCAACTAATACTCATGGTATGTATCGTCTAGATTTAAAAGAAGATACATTTTCTGATCATGATGGATCCAGAAATGATGTTTCTATTATTGATATTAGTAGTGATAGTGATAGCGAAAGTTCTGGCAGCATAACTAGCAGTGTGGCTAGTAATGTACTCAGCTTTAATATTAATGCTATTGATTTTTCTGGTTATATTGCCTGTTCAATTTCTTTATGGCACAAACGTTTAGCACACACGAATTTTAAAAACATTGAAAAAATGGAATCTAAAGGTTTGCTAAAATTGGAAAATAAAGATTTTGATAAATGTGAAACCTGTGTAAAATCAAAGTTTACAAAGAAACCTTTTCCAAAGGTTAAACGTAATACTACTCTGCTAGAACTAATCCACTCAGATATTTGTGAACTGAATGGAATTCTTACCCGTCGTGGTAAGAGATATTTTATCACTTTCTGCGATGACTCAAGCCGTTATTTATATGTTTATTTATTGCGAACAAAAGACGAAGCTTTTGACGCATTTAAACTATATAAGGCTGAGGTTGAAAATCAACATGAGAAACGCATAAAGATTTTACGCACTGATAGAGGCGGAGAATACTTTAGTCGAAAGTTTGATACATTTTGTGAAGAAAATGGTATCATACATGAAAGGACTGCACCATGGTCTCCCCAACAGAATGGTTTGGCTGAGAGAAAGAACCGAACCTTGGTAGAGATGGTCAACTGTATGTTGAATCAATCTGGTTTACCACATAATATGTGGGGGAAACTATATTAACTGCTTGTCATGTACATAATAGAATCACTAGTCGTGTGATTCCTACAAGTCCATATGAGCTATGGAAAGGTAGAAAACCAAATCTACACTATCTCAGAGTATGGGGATGTGTAGCCTACTATCGAACACCTGATCCTAAGAGATCCAAATTGGGAGACCGAGCTATGAAAGGCATATTCATTGGATATGCTCCACATAGTAAGGCCTATAGAATTTTGGATGTTGAATCAGGTGAAGTAGTAGAATCCAGAGATGGAGATGTGGAATTCTTTGAGGATAAGTTTTATAGAAATGAAAACTCAACCTCACCAACAGTCCCAAGTACTTCTCAAGATAGGAAACGAACTTCAAAAGTAGTTGAAGAACCTAGGAGAAGTACAAGGGCTAGAAAGAAAAGGAATCTAGGAGATGATTTTGTTTCTTATCTGGTTGAAGGAACACAAAAGCATATGACAAGTCAGGTCATATTCGCCATTAATTTGGATGATGATCCTAAAACCTACAGTGAAGCCATGTCATCAAGGGATGCTCCTCTGTGGAAGGAAGCTATCAATGATGAAATGGATTCAATTATGGGAAATGGAACTTAGAAGCTAGCTGATCTACCCAAGGGAAAGAAACCCATAGGATCCAAATGGATTTTCAAGAGAAAGTATTATCCAGATGGATCCATTTCTGCCTATAAAGCAAGATTAGTTGCTAAGGGATTCAGGCAGAGAGAAGGAATCGACTATTTTGATACCTATGCACCAGTTGCTAGGATTAGTTCTATTAGAACTCTCATAGCAATTTCTGCATTGAAAGGACTGTACATTCATCAAATGGATGTGAAGATAGCCTTTCTTAATGGGTATCTAAAAGAGGAGATTTACTTGGAGCAACCTGAAGGGTTTGTTGTACCCGGACAAGAGAGTAAAGTGTGTAGACTTATTAAATCTCTCTATGGTTTGAAACAAGCTCCTAAACAGTGGCATGAGAGATTTGACACCACTGTAACTGCTTTCGGGTTTCAGCATAGTAGTGCTGACAGATGCATTTATACAAAATACAAAGCAGAATATACAATAGTAATCTGTCTCTATGTTGATGATATGTTGATCATTAGCAATCACTTAGATGGTATTTCTGAGACGAAGAAATATCTATCTTCGAACTTTAAGATGAAAGATCTCGGAGAGGTAGATACCATACTTGGTATTAAAGTGAAAAGAGACGGAAGTCAAATTTCTCTGTGTCAATCTCATTACATAGAGAAAGTATTGACAAAGTTTCAACACTTGAATTTTAAAGAGTATAACACTCCTTTTGATCCAAGTGTGAAACTAAAAGTGAACTCTGGAAGAGCAGTGGCTCAACTAGAGTATGCAAGTGCTATTGGTAGCATGATGTATGCTATACATTGTACTCGCCCTGACATTTCTTTTGCTGTAAGCAAACTCAGTCAGTATACTGTCAATCCAGATATTGAGCACTGGAAGGCAGTTGGAAGGGTACTTGGTTATTTGAAGAGAACAAGCACACTAGAATTAACATACACGTCTTCTCCTAGAATACTAGAAGGGTATTCTGATGCTAGCTGGATTGATCACACTAGTGACTCTAAATCTACGAGTGCGTGGATTTATACTCTAGCTGGAGGAGCTATTTCTTGGATGAGCAAGAAACAGACATGTATAGCTCACTCGACGATGGAGGCCGAGTTTATTGCTTTAGCTGCTGCAAGCAAGGAGGCAGAGTGGATTAGAGATCTACTTATGGATATCCAGTTGTGGGATATCCCGATATCGTCAATTCCCATATATTGTGACAGTGAGGCCACACTGTCCAAAGTATACAACGCAGTGTATAATGGGAAATCAAGACATATCGGACTCCGACACAATTTTGTGAGACAACAAATTGAGAATGGTACCATCAAAGTTGTCTATGTCAAGACGAGTAGGAACTTGGCAGATCCTCTTACCAAACCTCTGACGAGAGATTTGGTACTAAATACCACGAGAGACATGGGTCTTAAACCACAATAGAATCATTGGTGATGGAAACCCAACTTGGTTTTAGTGCTCCTAATTCACAAGTTTAAAGGGTAACAACGAAGTCATTATATGATAGAAGGTACTATCAATTTTGATAGATCCATGTGAGGTATATGATAGTACGTCATTGCCGAGAAAAAGGTTGAGCTAAGACTCTTAACAAAGTTTATGGAGACATCTAAGCAATGAAGATGTTGTGAAACTTTGCCTATCTGATCTAGAGGTGGTGCCGCCTCAAATGAAGATAAATGGTTTATCTTTTAAAGGGTCATGAAAAGGATTTATAGCGCATGGCCATATTCGCGCTCAGTGAGAACGCAAAGATGACAGGTGATGTGTGGGGGTAAACCGAAGGGGTCAACAGGTTCTTGGTTTAAATCCAAAGGATACCATTGAATCGATCTCTTCTTGTTTATCAACATTAAACGGGTTTAATCTTCGTGACACCTTAGTAGCATTATGTGTCTGAATGAAAGGAAACATTCCAACTTGGTGGGGGATTGTTGGAAATTTATATGTGAAAGAAGTAAATTGTGCAAGTTGGCATATTTCTTTGTCCCACATAGGAGGAGAATAATTGTGTGTATGTTTTCTGAGATCTATCTCTATTGTGACGTGAATAGGATATCGAGTCTCAAATAAACATTAAGATATACGGATATATATATCCGGATATATATACCCGTATATATAATAAACATCACTAGCCGCCCATTTAAGTAAAGAAATGAAGTCGGCACACTACATTACATAAGTAGTTAGATACATGTTGGTATTTTGTGATGTTGAATAAAGGAGAAGTTCATTGGTTTGTCCTTTCTCATTATTATATAGCATAATTGATCACTATCAAATTAATGGATTTGTTTTGAAAAGTGATATATAATTCCTTCATGCTATTGAACGAGGATATAAAACAGAAAAAATCAACTTCTCTCCAACTCTTAATATCCGTAGCTTTTAATGATAACAATAGAATCAAAGTGTCAGTTTGATTCTAGGTGATTAACACACACAAAATTCAGCAGCTAACAAATTTCGTGTTTCCAAGTAATCAACTTTGCGTTTATTGTTTATTTCTTAGCTGTAGAAATAAACAGTATTCTGCATTAAATCCTGGGGTTTTACGCTGAAGCTTACAGCCGTTAGAGCGCGTAATTTCCTTTAAGGACAGGTGTTGTATCCGTGCAGATCAGTGTTTGTGATCCAATATTACAGGTGGTAATATATATTGTTTCATATCTTCATTATTCGGTATTATATTATTTGTAATATTTCAATTACCCTCGTGATAATTAATCTGTGTAATTATCATATTGTTTGAAAGCTAATAGTTTTCAACAATCTTAAAGGAAATTAATTGTTTATTACGATTAATGGATAAAGAAGGTGCTTCTACCAACTTAAGAATCATGAATCAAGAATTTGTCAAGTTGGACAGATTTGATGGTCAGAACTATTCTTCGATGGGCTGACAAGGTGAAGTTCATGCTGGTACTTCTAAAGCTCTATGAGGTATTGGACCCAAACTTGGCCCCAATTCCAGCCAATCCAATTCCTCTAACAGGAATGGAACCAGATCAGAGAACTATTGCTGATCTGGAAAAGCAGAGGATCCTTCGCAAGGAGGCTGAAGATCTCTGTCTTGGCCATATCAAGAACTCTCTTTCTGATCGTCTCTATGATTTGTATGCGCCGATAACAAATCAAGAGACCTCTGGAAAGCTTTGGAGCTCAAGTATAAGGCTCATGAAGAAGGTACTAACAAGTATCTTATTGCCAAATACTTGGACTATCAAATGGTGGATGATAAGCCAATCTTGGAGCAAGTGCATGAACTCCAAGTCTTGGTCAACAAGTTGACTGCTCTTGCAATCATTTTACCGGAACTCTTCCAGGTGGGGGTTATTATTGCAAAACTACTCCCTCCATCCTGGAAGGATTTCTCTAAGAGAATGATGCACAAGTCCGAGGACTACTCTATAGATGAGTTGTTGAAACACCTCCGAATTGAGGAGGAAACTCGCAACAGAGACAAGGGAAAGAGTAAAGTCAGATCAACTGTCAACCAACTGTCATCAAGGGGTTCTGGTTCTGGTCGAAAGGGTAGGAATAACTCCAAGAACAAGAGGAATTTGGGTCCGAACAATAAAGATTTCAAGCAATCTCACCAGACTAATAATCAACCCAAGAAATCTGGGAGGTCTGGGAAATGTCATGTCTGCGGAGAGACTGGCCACTATGCTCGAGAGTGTTCCCAAAGGAAATCTGCTAATGGTCAAGGCTCTGCAAACGTAGTTGAAGAGATTACACATCTTGTGGCATCTCTGAGCCTTGATGGAGTTAATATGATCTCCTCCCTGACTCGAGTAATAGCACAAAAGGGTTGGTTCTTGGACTCTGGAGCCACAGTGCATGTTTGTGGACACCGTGCGCACTTTATGACATATGGTCCTGTTCCAAACGGGACAGTGGTGGTATGTGCTGATGGACATCGAGTGGAAGTCCAAGGTAAAGGCAAGGTGAAGCTCAACTTCAAGCATGGTCAGACAGTTATTCTTCAGGATGTGTTGCATGTTCCAGGAATAACAAAGGGGCTTGTATCTGCTGATAGTTTTGATCAAAATGGGTATAAGCTCGTGATTCAAGATCATCGTGTGAGGTTTACTCACAACAACCGTTATGTTGGACAAGCGACTAATACTCATGGTATGTATCGTCTAGGATAAAGAAGGTGCTTCTACCAACTTAAGAATCATGAATCAAGAATTTGTCAAGTTGGACAGATTTGATGGTCAGAACTATTCTTGATGGGCTGACAAGGTGAAGTTCATGCTGGTACTTCTAAAGCTCTATGAGGTATTGGACCAAACTTGGCCCCAATTCCAGCCAATCCAATTCCTCTAACAGGAATGGAACCAGATCAGAGAACTATTGCTGATCTGGAAAAGCAGAGGATCCTTCGCAAGGAGGCTGAAGATCTCTGTCTTGGCCATATCAAGAACTCTCTTTCTGATCGTCTCTATGATTTGTATGCACCGATAACAAATCCAAGAGACCTCTGGAAAGCTTTGGAGCTCAAGTATAAGGCTCATGAAGAAGGTACTAACAAGTATCTTATTGCCAAATACTTGGACTATCAAATGGTGGATGACAAGCCAATCTTGGAGCAAGTGCATGAACTCCAAGTATTGGTCAACAAGTTGACTGCTCTTGCAATCATTTTACCGGAACTCTTCCAGGTGGGGGTTATTATTGCAAAACTACCTCCGTCCTGGAAGGATTTCTCTAAAAGAATGATGCATAAGTCCGAGGACTACTCTATAGATGAGTTGTTGAAACACCTCCGAATTGAGGAGGAAACTCGCAACAGAGACAAGGGAAAGAGTAAAGTCAGATCAACTGTCAACCAACTGTCATCAAGGGGTTCTGGTTCTGGTCGAAAGGGTAGGAATAACTCCAAGAACAAGAGGAATTTGGGTCCGAACAATAAAGATTTCAAGCAATCTCACCAGACTAATAATCAACCCAAGAAGTCTGGGAGGTCTGGGAAATGTCATGTCTGCGGAGAGACTGGCCACTATGCTCGAGAGTGTTCCCAAAGGAAATCTGCTAATGGTCAAGGCTCTGCAAACGTAGTTGAAGAGATTACACATCTTGTGGCATCTCTGAGCCTTGATGGAGTTAATATGATCTCCTCCCTGACTCGAGTAATAGCACAAAAGGGTTGGTTCTTGGACTCTGGAGCCACAGTGCATGTTTGTGGACACCGTGCGCACTTTATGACATATGGTCCTGTTCCAAACGGGACTGTGGTGGTATGTGCTGATGGACATCGAGTGGAAGTCCAAGGTAAAGGCAAGGTGAAGCTCAACTTCAAGCATGGTCAGACAGTTATTCTTCAGGATGTGTTGCATGTTCCAGGAATAACAAAGGGGCTTGTATCTGCTGATAGTTTTGATCAAAATGGGTATAAGCTCGTGATTCAAGATCGTCGTGTGAGGTTTACTCACAACAACCGTTATGTTGGACAAGCGACTAATACTCATGGTATGTATCGTCTAGATTTACAAGAAGATACACCTTCTGATCATGATGGATCCAGAAATGATGTTTCTATTATTGATATTAGTAGTGATAGTGATAGCGAAAGTTCTGGCAGCATAACTAGCAGTGTGGCTAGTAATGTACTCAACTTTAATATTAATGCTATTGATTTTTCTGGTTATATTGCCTGTTCAATTTCTTTATGGCACAAACGTTTAGCACACACGAATTTTAAAAACATTGAAAAAATGGAATCTAAAGGTTTGCTAAAATTGGAAAATAAAGATTTTGATAAATGTGAAACCTGTGTAAAATCAAAGTTTACAAAGAAACCTTTTCCAAAGGTTAAACGTAATACTACTCTGCTAGAACTAATTCATTCAGATATTTGTGAACTGAATGGAATTCTTACCCGTCGTGGTAAGAGATATTTTATCACTTTCTGCGATGACTCAAGCCGTTATTTATATGTTTATTTATTGCGAACAAAAGACGAAGCTTTTGACGCATTTAAACTATATAAGGCTGAGGTTGAAAATCAACATGAGAAACGCATAAAGATTCTACGCACTGATAGAGGCGGAGAATACTTTAGTCGAAAGTTTGATACATTTTGTGAAGAAAATGGTATCATACATGAAAGGACTGCACCATGGTCTCCCCAACAGAATGGTTTGGCTGAGAGAAAGAACCGAACCTTGGTAGAGATGGTCAACTGTATGTTGAATCAATCAGGTTTACCAAATAATATGTGGGGGGAAGCTATATTAACTGCTTGTCATGTACATAATAGAATCACTAGTCGTGTGATTCCTACAAGTCCATATGAGCTATGGAAAGGTAGAAAACCAAATCTACACTATCTCAGAGTATGGGGATGTGTAGCCTACTATCGAACACCTGATCCTAAGAGATCCAAACTGGGAGACCGAGCTATGAAAGGCATATTCATTGGATATGCTCCACATAGTAAGGCCTACCGAATTTTGGATAATGAATCAGGTGAAGTAGTAGAATCCAGAGATGGAGATGTGGAATTCTTTGAGGATAAGTTTTATAGAAATGAAAACTCAACCTCACCAACAGTCCCAAGTACTTCTCAAGATAGGAAACGAACTTCAAAAGTAGTTGAAGAACCTAGGAGAAGTACAAGGGCTAGAAAGAAAAGGAATCTAGGAGATGATTTTGTTTCTTATCTGGTTGAAGGAACACAAAAGCATGTGACAAGTCAGGTCATATTCGCCATTAATTTGGATGATGATCCTAAAACCTACAGTGAAGCCATGTCATCAAGGGATGCTCCTTTGTGGAAGGAAGCTATCAATGATGAAATGGATTCAATTATGGGAAATGGAACTTGGAAGCTAGCTGATCTACCCAAGGGAAAGAAACCCATAGGATCCAAATGGATTTTCAAGAGAAAGTATTATCCAGATGGATCCATTTCTGCCTATAAAGCAAGATTAGTTGCTAAGGGATTCAGGCAGAGAGAAGGAATCGACTATTTTGATACCTATGCACCAGTTGCTAGGATCAGTTCTATTAGAACTCTCATAGCAATTTCTGCATTGAAAGGACTGTACATTCATCAAATGGATGTGAAGACAGCCTTTCTTAATGGGTATCTAAAAGAGGAGATTTACTTGGAGCAACCTGAAGGTTTGTTGTACCCGGACAAGAGAGTAAAGTGTGTAGACTTATTAAATCTCTCTATGGTTTGAAACAAGCTCCTAAACAGTGGCATGAGAGATTTGACACCACTGTAACTGCTTTCGGGTTTCAGCATAGCAGTGCTGACAGATGCATTTATACAAAATGCAAAGCAGAATATACCATAGTAATCTGTCTCTATGTTGATGATATGTTGATCATTAGCAATCACTTAGATGGTATTTCTAAGACGAAGAAATATATATCCTCGAACTTTAAGATGAAAGATCTCGGAGAGGTAGATACTATACTTGGTATTAAAGTGAAAAGAGACGGAAGTCAAATTTCTCTGTGTCAATCTCATTACATAGAGAAAGTATTGACAAAGTTTCAACACTTGAATTTTAAAGAATATAACACTCCTTTTGATCCAAGTGTGAAACTAAAAGTGAACTCTGGAAGAGCAGTGGCTCAACTAGAGTATGCAAGTGCTATTGGTAGCATGATGTATGCTACACATTGTACTCGCCCTGACATTGCTTTCGCTGTAAGCAAACTCAGTCAGTACACTGTCAATCCAAGTATTGAGCACTGGAAGGCAGTTGGAAGGGTACTTGGTTATTTGAAGAGAACAAGCACACTAGAATTAACATACACGTCTTCTCCTAGAATACTAGAAGGGTATTCTGATGCTAGCTGGATTGATCACACTAGTGACTCTAAATCTACGAGTGGGTGGATTTATACTCTAGCTGGAGGAGCTATTTCTTGGATGAGCAAGAAACAGACATGTATAGCTCACTCGACGATGGAGGCCGAGTTTATTGCTTTAGCTGCTGCAAGCAAGGAGGCAGAGTGGATTAGAGATCTACTTATGGATATCCAGTTGTGGGATATCCCGATATCGTCAATTCCCATATATTGTGACAGTGAGGCCACACTGTCCAAAGTATACAACGCAGTGTATAATGGGAAATCAAGACATATCGGACTCCGACACAATTTTGTGAGACAACAAATTGAAAATGGTACCATCAAAGTTGTCTATGTCAAGACAAGTAGGAACTTGGCAGATCCTCTTACCAAACCTCTGACGAGAGATTTGGTACTAAATACCACGAGAGACATGGGTCTTAAACCACAATAGAATCATTGGTGATGGAAACCCAACTTGGTTTTAGTGCTCCTAATTCACAAGTTTAAAGGGTAACAACGAAGTCATTATATGATAGAAGGTACTATCAATTTTGATAGATCCATGTGAGGTATATGATAGTACGTCATTGCCGAGAAAAAGGTTGAGCTAAGACTCTTAACAAAGTTTATGGAGACATCTAAGCAATGAAGATGTTGTGAAACTTTGCCTATCTGATCTAGAGGTGGTGCCGCCTCAAATGAAGATAAGTGGTTTATCTTCTAGAGGGTCATGAAAAGGATTTATAGCGCATGGCCATATTCGCGCTCAGTGAGAACGCAAAGATGACAGGTGATGTGTGGGGGTAAACCGAAGGGGTCAACAGGTTCTTGGTTTAAATCCAAAGGATACCATTGAATCGATCTCTTCTTGTTTATCAACATTAAACGGGTTTAATCTTCGTGACACCTAAGTAACATTATCTGTCTGAATGAAAGGAAACATTCCAACTTGGTGGGGGATTGTTGGAAATTTACATGTGTAGGAAGGTAAATTGTGCAAGTTGGCATATTTCTTTGTCACACATAGGAGGAGAATAATTGTGTGTATGTTTTCTGAGATTTATCTCTATTGTGATGTGAATAGGATATCGAGTCTCAAATAAACATTATGATATACAAATATATATGATATATATACCCGTATATATAATAAACATCACTAGCCGCCCATTTAAGTAAAGAAATGAAGTCGGCACACTACATTACATAAGTAGTTAGATACATGTTGGTATTTTGTGATGTTGAATAAAGGAGAAGTTCATTGGTTTGTCCTTTCTCATTATTATATAGCATAATTGATCACTATCAAATTAATGGATTTGTTTTGAAAAGTGATATATAATTCCTTCATGCTATTGAACGAGGATATAAAACAGAAAAAATCAACTTCTCTCCAACTCTTAATATCCGTAGCTTTTAATGATAACAATAGAATCAAAGTGTCAGTTTGATTCTAGGTGATTAACACACACAAAATTCAGCAGCTAACAAATTTCGTGTTTCCAAGTAATCAACTTTGCGTTTATTGTTTATTTCTTAGCTGTAGAAATAACAATATTCTGCATTAAATCCTGGGGGTTTACGCTGAAGCTTACAGCCGTTAGAGCGCGTAATTTCCTTTAAGGACAGGTGTTGTATCCGTGCAGATCAGTGTTTGTGATCCAATATTACAGGTGGTAATATATATTGTTTCATATCTTCATTTGTATCGTGATATCACTTTCCAAAAACAACAATTCGACCCTATCTGCCTGGGTTACACGAATTTTGTTTTGGGATAATACAAAGAGTAATGTTCAAGATTTTGACAGAAATCAAGAACCCGTTCGCTAGAGTATTTCGTGTTTTGGATATATTTTCTCACGTATCTCTCTTTTTGAGACACCCAAAGATTCAAGCAATAAGCTTTAAGTTCTCGTATATCTTTTCTTCATCCTTCTCTTGCATGTGTGCATGGAGATTTATATAGAAGTGGCTATGATAAAGTTAGATGACATAGAAAATATTAAAATCATGAACATGATTTTAATCTATTATATTGACAAAGTTGACAGCATGATTCAATCACAAATAATATAATATCATAACTTTTGCTTTTCAATTATGAAGAGCGTAACATGAATATATTACTAGTATATAAAACTCCAGCCGACATTGCTTTTCAAACTTGTCTTTATGAATAATAGAAAGAATCATGTCATTGTTAATTTTTCCTTTTTCGAATATGAGAGTAAGCATGTTTTTCAATGAGTGTAACAAAAGTCGGCTACAAGGATTCTCAAATTTATTTATCATGTATGGATTCATGCAAGCAAAAGTTTGTCAAAGAATGCTTTTGACAATGTGATCAATAATTATTTTAATTATAGTTGCAATCATATTACAATACTTTGGGTCCGGGATGTCATTCACTTAATGGGTGTACACTCCGTACCTCCAAACCCATTTCCAAGTGTCATAACCATATCCCTCAATTACACTAAATTAATAACAATCCTCCCCAATTTAGTGTAATTCCGATACATGAGAAAATAGTCAAAACAAAACTTATGCGTAAATGAAAATGTCTTGAAGATTGAATTTTCATCTTAGTATATTACCCATTCCAAATATTCGAGAATCAGGGTGTTCTAAGAATTGAACCCTTCAACCCATTTGAATACCTGAAAATAATATACACACAAGCTTTCAAATACTTTAAAGCTATCCTGACGCTATACAAGCCATGCGTCCATATCCATTCATGAAAACTCTTAAATGACATGCGTTTTAAATATGCAAATGAATATATCTTAATATGTGTAGACAAAGGAAATTTGCTGTCAAAATTAGAAAAGAAACAAATTACTCAACTTTTGTTTAAATTCCATTGTTGGAGTTGGAAAATAAGAATCTGCTTTTTGACTAATGCATATAAACTTGGAAAGTTAGTAAAATAAATGAAAGATTTCATGCACTTGTCGTTTTCATGATATAAAGATATTTGGTTTTAATTGATTGCACTCCATATTATTATATCATGGTATGTACATGCATCATGAGAAATATATATATATATATGCATATTGATTGCACTCCATATTATTATATCATGGTATGTACATGCATCATGAGAAATATATATATATATATGCTATTGGTTCCTTCAAAAAGGCAGAATATCATTTTCAAGTGATTTGAGTTAGGGAAACAATTCACATATTTCCAATCGTATACTGCTTATGCTACTATGCAATAATCAATAAGTGTGTGCATATGTTTGGGTGTCTCTAGAATATAGAGAATAGATACATGAGAAGATAGTCACAACACTAAATACTCTCTAGCGAACGGGTTCTTGATTTCTGCCAAAATCTTGAACATTACTCTTTGTATTATCCCAAAACAAAATTCGTGTAACCCAGGCAGATAGGGTCGAATTGTTGTTTTCGGAAAGTGATATCACGATACAAAGAGATATCCGGTCATTGGTTTCTTACCCTTGTAACTTGAAATTCCGCAACAATCGAAAACAACAATCTTGTGAAATCAATGGCGGCTTCAATGAAGCACATAATGGCTAGTTTCTCCAAACTTGATAAGTTTGAAGGAATAGATTTTCGGAGATGGCAAAAGAAGATGCACTTCTTCCTCACCAGCATGAACATGGTTTATGTGCTGAGCACTTCATGTGTTGGAGCTAATGGTGAACGACGACTATGTTGCTTTTAATCCTCAATTTGAGCTTTATGTTTGTGTTTTAGTGTGTATCAATGGCGGTTATAGTGAGAGAAAGTAGAGAGAGAGTAGAGAGATGTCAGGGAAAGATTGGATTGTATTATGGGTTGAAAGGTTACAAAATGCTTAATGAAAGGGGTTTTTATACATATGACTAATTTACACTAAGCCCCCTTCCATACTTAGACATTTACATTCTAAGTAAAATATACAATAAGTAAACAAATCAACTACTACATTTATATTTCTAACAATCTCCCCCTTAGTAGTGATTTGTCAAAAATATCCAGTCTTTGTTTATCTTCAAGCTCACGTATTTGGTCTGTCTTTGTTTGGATGCCAGAACCAGTTTTCTCCTTCGGGTCTGTCATCTGGAACAATCATATTTGCTTCAAAATTTCTTGGAGGAATGTTATGTGGCCCTGGAAGATGACTAGGTTCGTACTTGATCCAGCAACCTCCTTTCCGACGAACAACATACTTCGACTTCTGAACATTCTTTGCTTCTCTCATCATTCGAATGCTGTCTTGGTATTCAAGCCTTTGATTGATTTTGGAGATCACTTTATCAAACACTTCCTTTTTCTTTCATCTTGCTCATCTTCCTTCAAACACAGCAACACATTTTTACAAAACTCCAATGTTCCATCAGAATAAGAAGCAAGTTCATCCATACGAATGAAAATCTTCTTCTTTCGGCTATTTAGAAAGACAACCCCAAAGATGGTTCTTCAATGACATGACCAATACTGAGCTTTTCAATGTCTTCAGTGTAAAGACTCTGATCTGGATATGGAACATTTATCTTCCTCTTCACAACTTCAAACCCTATTTGAAAATCTTCCAATGAAGCATATTGAATGCAACTTGACATGTATCTTTTTACAGCATCAAAAGCAATAACATCTTCACGGTATCTTTGCATTGCATTCAGGAAATGGTTGTAAAGGAAGATAATGTCATCAACTGGCAAAAGTTTAAATTGGGCTTCTGTAAATCGGTAGATCTTGTTATTATCTCTTTTGACGTGAAAACATGGAATAGAGATAGTAACTCTTTTGATCAAAATCACCCTGATCAGCACCAATATCTTGTGGTTTCTCTGTTCTTCCAGCAACTTTGGATTATATTGTTTTGTAAGTTTAAGAAGCTCTGTGTATTCTTCGATTTGCCTGGCTTCCTTAAACTTGTACATTGAGTCTAACTCTGGTCTCTTGGTTTTAGTGACCTTAGTTGCTCCACAAAATATAGGGTAAGCCCTTTCCTCCAGATATCTTGATTTCTTAGCTGCTTCTTTTGGTTTGATGCCGAGAGCAACCATTCTTTCTCTATCCCTCAAGAAGTATCCCCGATTAATAAATCTTAATTGTTCTTCAGTTAAATCAGTTGGAAAATAATCAGGAAGAACTTCCTCGGATATGATTGCCTCTCTCAAAACCTGTTTGTAAGTAGATTTCTGAAAGTTCTGACCTGCAGCTTCTGGAGTCTTTCTAAGATCATCAAAATTGTTGAATTCATTAAAATTATAATGTTGTGGAGCTGAGCTAGCACGAGCAGATGATTCTCCAACTTCAACTCTGCTTGAAGGACCTACTTCAAAGTAATCAAGATCTGCAAATTCTTCAAACATAGGTTCCTCTGTAGCTTCTACGTTCACAGGAGTCTCAACTATCTCTGGCTCATCCAATATAACATTATCTTTTATGGCCTCTAGATCAGCTTCTCCTTCAGCATATTCAACTAAATCCTCTTCAATAACAAAACCTTCTTCTTCATTGACCTCAATAATTTCAACTTCTTCTTCACTTTCTACATCAGAATCAATACCAAAAACTTCAACTAATCTTCTTCTAATCTCATCATCTAAAGTATCGTTCTCAACATTCTCAACATTCACACCCTCTGCTCTTTCTTCCATTACCACATCCTCAACATTCACATCAACTCTTGCCGAATCATTTTCAATATTGGCTTGACCCTCTCCTTGGTTCTCCCCCTCGGGGTGATCATCAGAATCAAACTTCATGTGTTGGAGCTAATGGTGAACGATGACTATGTTGCTTGAGGTTTAATCCTCAATGGTATAACTAATTCTCTTTTGATATTTACCAATACCATGAATATGCTAAAGAACTAGGGACTCTTTGGAGACCAATTATATGACTGAGTATGCCTCTAGTAAAAGGTTCCTTGCGGGTAATTTTAATAATTACAAGATGGTCTATTATAGACCTGTCATGGAACAATACTATGAGTTCTTTTGGATACTTGGTAAATTCACACGGTATAAAATGAACATGGATGAGACTATTTAAGTCTCTGTTGTCATTGATAAACTCACTTCCTATTGGAAAGAATTTAAGTTTTCTTTGAAATACAATAAGGATGAGTTAACTCTTATTGAGTTGGGTAGTCATTTGCGTATTGAGGAAGCCTCAGGACGCAGGATATTGACAAGCCAAATAGCAACAATGTTGCTGGTACGTCTTCTTTCAACATGGTGGAACATAAAAGGTCCACATGATATAATGACAAGAAGAAGAAACGTAAACATCAAGGAATTACCAAAGCTGATCCCAGTAAGAAGTCTAAATAGATTTGTTGGAAGTGTGATAAATTTGGACACTTGAAACGGGAATGCAGAGTTAATGTTGGTAATAATAAATACCAATGGATCTGGCACAAACGGTTCAAGAAATGGTTTTAATAACCAAGACTTGAAAAGTCAGTATATATATATAATGATTCGGTTTAGAATTATTATGTTTATATATATCTGAGGCTTATTTTGTGCAGGATGATGATGTTGCGTGATGTGTTGACTCAGGTGCTAAGACCCATGTGTGTAAGGATAGTGTTGGTTAAAGACTTACGAGTTGATAACTAATGGATCAGTTCTTCGTATGGGAAATGAGTCAACCACATTATTCATAGACGTGGAAGTGTGGATTTGAATTTTAGTTCTGAAAAGTTGTTTATTTATTTGATGTTTTGCATGCACAACAAAATCGTAAAAACTTGATTTTAAGTAGTTTTTAGATAATTATGGTTATAAACATATTATTAAAATGTGATAAGTTTGCTTGTTTGTTAATTGTGCAAAGGAATGTTTATTAACATTGATCACATGAATGTCAACTTTGTTTTGTCTTACATTTAAAATCGAGAACATAAGGTAATGAGAAAAATAATGTGTATGTGGTTATATTACACCATACTACATGGGGTTGTCACCATCACTAATTATTTGAGATATATTATGTTTGATGCATAGGAGTAGTGTTACTCTACTTGCTCATGTAGACATATACACTTTACAATATTGCATGATATGTCTAAAGATGAATTAATAATGGTCTTTGACATGAAAAATGAAAAAGTGTAAAACTTGTATGTTGACAAAGATCACTAAGGAAATGGACCATTTTCGAAATATGAAATATAATTTTGAAATTTTAGAATTATATATAGTGATTTATGTGATTTGCATGCTACTTCTACTTTAATGAATAATAAATATTTTGAGAAATTTATTAATGATGCTTCATGGTTGGCTATGTTAATTAAGTTGTTACATATTAAGGATGAAGCATTGGATAAATTTAAAATATATAAAACTGAAGTAGAATTGCAACTAAAGGCTTTGATAAAAAGACTTAGAACGGATAGGGGAGGTAATTATATTTATCAAATATATTTCCAAGCCGTTGAGATTATCCATGTTATCCTGTTCAGGTTTGAGTAAGGGATTTTAGGGGAAGTTGTGCTAACAGCTTGTTATTTGCTTAATAGAGTTCCTAATAAAAAGGAACAAGATTACACCTTATGAATTTTGGAATAAAAAGAAACCAAATTAGAATTATCTTTGGGTATGGGGTTGTAAGGCTGTCGTGCAAATGCCTAATCCCAAGAAGATAAGTTTTGGTGAAAGAGGTATAATTGCATGTTATTGGATATGTTGAACATTCCATGGCCATGGCGTATAGGTTTTATGTTATAAAACCTATTGAACTTGTATCAATTAGATTTACAATTGATTCAAGGGATGCAATTTTTGATAAGGATAATTTCTCATCTATACCTAGACCAAAGGATATGGTTCTTAGAACCAATGTGACCAATAAGGACTGTAATGATGAATTCTCTGAAAAGGCTGTTGATCAGTCACTTGAGATTCGGAAAAGCAAAAGGAAACCTAAGTCACTTGGACTAGTTTTTTCAATTATATTTAATTGAAGGTTCCAAGGATGATGTTTCTACCAATATTCCTATTGCCCCTGTGTTGTGGATTATTACGTATGGATGGTAGTTTTACTTATGCTCTAGGACGGGTTGGGTTGAGCGAGTTGTGTGTAGGAATAGTGCCTGGATATGTATTGTATTGTTAATATATATTTTGATTAGGTGACATATATTCCTTGTTTACTCGCTCATACCTGTGACTGTGTGTGTGTGTGTATGTATTGATTCATTTGTATGAAAAATAATACATCTTATTAATACACAAAAGATTACTAGACTTAGTGTGTATATAGCAAATTTGACGATTCTGGTAAAGGAGACATCATTTGCCTATATGTTGATGACATGCTGATATTTAGAATTGACCAAAATCAGGTTGACATAATTTTGTCATCAAAGTTCCCCATGAAATGGGGAGGCTGACGTTATCCTTGGTATAAGGATCAAACGTGAAAGCAATGGAATTTCTATTTCTCAATCTCATTACATTGAGAATATTCTAAAGAAATTCAACTGCTTTGATTAAGTATACCTATGGATTCAAGTGTGAAGCTGATGCCTAACAAGGATAAGCTGTATCACCACTTGAATATTCCAAGGTGGTTGGCTACTTGATGTATGCCATGATTTGTACAAGGCCTGACATTGCATTTGCTGTGGAAAATTGAGTAAGTATACTAGTAATCCTGGTACTCATCACTGGCAAGCAATTAGGCGGGTACTGATATATTTGAAGAAAACTATGGATTATAGTTTATCTTATACTGGGTTTCCTTCGGTTCTAGAAGGGTATACTGATGTGAGTTGGATAACCAATGTTGATGATCATTTTTTAACATCTAGTTGGGTATTTTGCTTGGGGAGGTGCTACCTCCTGGGATTCCAAGAAGCAAAATTGTATTACCAACTCAATAATGGGATCTGAGTTTGTTGCATTAGCTGCTACTGGTAAAGAAGTAGAATGGCTAATAAACTTGATTTATGAGGTTCCATTGTGGCATTGTGATCTAAACCTATAGCACTCAATTCTATCCATTGGGATAGTATTGTGACATTGGCAAAGGCTTATAGCCAGATGTGCAATGGGAAGTCTAGACACTTAAGTGTCAGACATAGCATGATTCGTGAACTTATCATGAATGGGGTGATTTCTATAGAGTTTATAAGATCACAACAGAACATAGTTGATCACTTGACGAAGTGATTGGCTAGAGACTTGTTTAATAAGTCTGGTAAAGGGATAGGTTTAAAGTCCACCTAAATTTCTAATTGTAAGATACCCAATTCCCTTCTGATATTAATCAGAAGCTGAATTCAATGTGGAAAGCTTATACTTAGAAATTGGAGCACATGATTTTACATATCATCCCAAGGTATGTGCTCGGACCTGCTGATGGTTAGGTTGAAGTATAGCTTCTTAATAGTTCCTTTGAAAAAGTGCAATAGCAGGTGCATGAATAAAGTAGAACTACCTATATGAATGTGAAGTTTTGCCGCTTCATGAAAGCTTTGGACTTTTAGCTTTGGATACATTCATGAATGGATATGGACGCATGGCTTATAGCGTCAGGATAGCTTTAAAGTATTTGAAAGCTTTTGTGTATATTATTTTCAGGTATTCAAATGGGTTGAAGGGTTCAATTCTTAGAACACCCCGATTCTCGAATATTTGGAATGTGTAATTTACTAAAGTGAAAATTCAATCCTCGTGACATTTTCATTTACGCATAAGTTTTGTTTTGACTATTTTCTCATGTATCGGAATTACACTAAATTGGGGAGGATTGTTATTAATTTAGTGTAATTGAGGGATATGGTTATTACACTTGGAAATGGTTTGGAGGTACGGAGTGTACACCCATTAAGTGAATGACATCCCGGACCCAAAAGCGGGGTGTTTAATAATTGATGTCAATTTACACTTTGTTTAAACTCTTAAATGACATGCGTTTTAAATATGCAAATGAATATATCTTAATATGTGTAGACAAAGGAAATTTGCTGTCAAAATTAGAAAAGAAACAAATTACTCAACTTTTGTTTAAATTCCATTGTTGGAGTTGGAAAATAAGAATCTGCTTTTTGACTAATGCATATAAACTTGGAAAGTTAGTAAAATAAATGAAAGATTTCATGCACTTGTCGTTTTACCGTGATTGTGACTTTTCATGATATAAAGATATTTGGTTTTAATTGATTGCACTCCATATTATTATATCATGGTATGTACATGCATCATGAGAAATATATATATATATGATTGCACTCCATATTATTATATCATGGTATGTACATGCATCATGAGAAATATATATATATATATGCTATTGGTTCCTTCAAAAAGGCAGAATATCATTTTCAAGTGATTTGAGTTAGGGAAACAATTCACATATTTCCAATCGTATACTGCTTATGCTACTATGCAATAATCAATAAGTGTGTGCATATGTTTGGGTGTCTCTAGAATATAGAGAATAGATACATGAGAAGATAGTCACAACACTAAATACTCTCTAGCGAACGGGTTCTTGATTTCTGCCAAAATCTTGAACATAACTCTTTGTATTATCCCAAAACAAAATTCGTGTAACCCAGGCAGATAGGGTCGAATTGTTGTTTTCGGAAAGTGATATCACGATACAAAGAGATATCCGGTTATTGATTTCTTACCCTTGTAACTTGAAATTCCCCAACAATTCGACCCTATCTGCATGGGTTACACGAATTTTGTTTTGGGATAATACAAAGAGTTAAGATTTTGGCAGAAATCAAGAACTCGTTCGCTAGAAAGATTCGTGTTTATAACACGAATACTCTCTAGCGAACGGGTTCTTGATTTCTGCCAAAATCTTGAACATTACTCTTTGTATTATCCCAAAACAAAATTCGTGTAACCCAGGCAGATAGGGTCGAATTGTTGTTTTCGGAAAGTGATATCACGATACAAAGAGATATCCGGTCATTGGTTTCTTACCCTTGTAACTTGAAATTCCGCAACAAAACGTATGAGAGCAAAGTATTGCCCGAGGAGCGAGATTCAGAAATTGGAGGCAGAATTCCATAATTTGAAGACGAAGGGATACGAAGTATCTGAATACACCAATCGCTTTCATGAATTGGCGCTTATTTGCCCAACCATGGTTACACCCGATTATAAGAAGATTGAGCAGTACATTTCTGGACTTCCACCAAAGATTCAGGATTTGATCACTGCTACCGAAACCACTGACATCAAACATGCGGTTCGGTTGGCAAACAGTTTGGCTGACAAAGCAAAACTTCGTGCCGATGCAGAAGGAAAGTCTGGTAATCAACAAGGATTCAATAAGAAAAGGAAATGGGAAGATAACTCCGGGAAAAATCAAGGAGATCAACAGTGTAACAACCGTCTTAGAAATGTTCTAAATAAGTTCTTTAGAAAGTACTTTCGCCATTTGAACGGCTAGACAGTTCAACTTATTTAGGTTCTTGACGTACTTTAGACCTAAATTATATGCTTATATGAAGGTCAATTTGATCTTAAAATCTTAATTTATTTGACGAGTTCCTGATTAAGTGCGATGAAATACTAAAGTACAGTGCATAAATGTTCGTGTTCATAAAAGTTCTAGTTCAAAATGTTCGCAAATAGTCCTTGCATTTATGAGTTCATTAATTATGGGAAGGGTATAAATAGAAAGAGATGGAAACCCTAGTGAGAGAAAACAATCACTGTTCATCTCCTTCATCTCCTCCACTCTCTCACTAAAACACATAGTGCAGACACCATAAAACACACACAAGAGCATCCTTTGATTTTGGATTTTTAATCAAAATTGTTTGTACTTTTAGCATCCTTGTGATAATCAAAACATACTTCTCGAATCAAATCTCAGGTAACAACAACGAATTATGAGTTTTTGATCAAATTAAAAGTGTACTTTTTCAAGTTTATGTTCTTGATGATTTGGTCCAGTTCTTGAGCGAAAATCATGTTCAATGTTAATGGGTTTGTGTCTAAATGTGTTTAACAACATTTGTGTGAACAAATTTGGGTCATAACATGCTTTAATCTACAAAACCCATTTTTGAAAATGAAAGTACAACTTGTTCTTGAAGTTATGACTTGTTTATGTTGCATTTGATCTTGGAAATCAGTAAAAGTGATATAAGTTGTTGTTATTATGCATATAAGTACTAGTGCTATGTTCTAACATGTCTTAAAATCGACCTAGACCTTTGTGATGAGTGTTTGATTTGTACAGCTCGTTTTTGGCCCTGGACGATCCTGAATGGGACGATCTTGGTCCCAAGATCGTCCTAGGCAGCCCCTTTGGTAAGTAGTAATTGTTCGTTCGATCTTGTGTGGTGTTGTGATATTGTTGGTACGTTTCATGGGTAACTGATCCCTTGGATCGGTTTTGCTCAAACACTTGTTCTTGTTCCTGGAAATTGAAACGACTTGAGCCAGTGAAACACTTGAGACGATCCTGAACTCGAAAAGCTAAAACGATCTTGAACCCGAACCCAGGACGATCTTGCACCTAGTACATCTGAAACGATCTTGAGCATTGTACTTTGAAACGATCTTGAGTTCATAAACCTTAAGACGATCTTGTGCTTAGAACCTGAAACGATCTTGAACCTAAGTACCTAAAACGATCCTGATCCAAGACCATAAACGATCTTGAACCAATCTGAAACGATCTTGAACCAGACGACCTTGACTTAAAACGATCTTGAACCAAATACTTGAAACGATCTTGAACCCAAGTCCATAAGACGATCTTGAACCAGACGACCTTGACTTAAAACGATCTTGAACCAAATACTTGAAACGATCTTGAACCCAAGTCCATAAGACGATCTTGAACCAGACGACCTTGATTTAAAACGATCTTGTCCTGATGCAGTCCAGCACGATCTCGTGCCAAACCTAGGACGATCTTGTGCCAAACCTAGGACGATCTTGTGCCAAACCTAGGACGATCTTGTTGT
>CM067167.1:246550754-246577344 GCA_034093135.1 Erigeron breviscapus | reverse complement strand
AGCATATCGAATTCGGATTATACTTTGAATCATTTGTGTTAGTTAATTGATTGCATGATGTTTTGAGCATTATTACTTGAATAAATAATGAACGATTGTAATGAAATTGACATGATGATATGCTAAGTAACAATCTCATAGTATTCTAGCACTCTTGCCTTAGCTTAATGATATGAAATGAGTATGTGGTATCGGTATGAGAGCATTGACTACTTGTGTGACTAACATGTGAGCAATTGAGACTAACTCTCGGGTCAACGTGTCACTTGTTTTATAGAAATGGTGAGACCCAGGAGAACCGGAACGAGTACAAGGAGGTAGGGGCCGTGGTAGAGGTCGTGGTAGAGGCCAAGGAAGGGGTCGTGGTGAAGTTCCTGAGCCAAACATGGCTGAGGGATCGCTCAAACGATCGCCAATATCATGCCAACCATTATTGGGCAAAACAATGGGCCTCAAAACAATGAAGCCCCAGATATGAATAATGAAAATGCTCAACCTCAGGCTGTGGAAAACGAAGAAGAGGAACCAGTGAGAATTGATAACCGCATGCCCATGTATAATCAATATGGGGGTTATCGGCAGGGGTGTATATTTAAGGACTTCAAAAGCTGTGGGGCACCGGAGTTTAATGGAAGGGGTGGTCCACTGAGTGTATAAGGTGGTTTGAAGAGATCGAGGCAGTGATTGAAAGAAGTCATTGCACCTATGACGACCGGATTTCTTATGCATCCGGCATGTTTAGACATGACGCCTTGAGTTGGTGGAATCAAGAGATAACCTTAGGGCGGACTTATAACTTGGAATGGGCCAATTTCAAGGAAAAAGTGAAGGCAAAGTTTTGTCCTCCCTATGAACTACAAAATTTGACCATTGAGTTTGCTAATCTTAATATGGAGGGAGCCGATTACAAAAGCTATGTTAGACGATTTCAAGAGTTGTCTACCCTCATTCCTCACTTGGTGGGTTCCGAGTCTCAGGCCATCCAGAAGTTCGTATTGGGCTTGAATCCTCAAGTCCGATCTTATGTAAACTCTAACATGCCTACTTCTTTGGCCGATGCTGTTAACCGAGCCGGGAGTGTGACTGAAGACTTGTTGAGGAGCGGTGTCTTGAGCAAATCCTCAACAAACAAGAGGAAAGAAGTGGGAGAGTCGAGTGGGGTAAAGAAAATGGGGAGGTTTGACCCCAAAAATGCTAATAGGGGTAGGGTGATGGCGGCAGTGGAACCGGCCAGGAAAGCTTATACTGGACCCCATCCTTTCTGTGGGAGATGCAACCAACATCACCCCGCAAATGCCCAATGCAGGGCATGCTTTAATTGTAACCAAGTGGGGCACCTCTCCAGAGATTGTAGAGCTCCAAGGACGGGCCCAATGAATGTGGCTCCTGTTCGGGCCGTCCCTCCTCAAGGTAACCAACGAAGAGGTGAATGTTTTGAATGTGGTAGTCGTGACCACTACCGTAATAATTGTCCTCGATGGGTGGGACAACAAGTGCAAGTAGCCGTCCACCCCAACTAACTACAAATGGTCGGGCCTAACCAAAACCGGGGACAACAAGGCCATCAAGTGCAGCCACGCGGCCGAGCCTTTGCGGCCAATGCAAATGAAGCCCGCAATGATCCCAACGTAGTAGCAGGTACCTTTCTCCTTAATGGTCACTATGCAACCGTTCTATTTGATTTCGGGGCCGATTATAGCCTCGTGTCCTCTAACTTTGTTCCTTTGATTGATGTGCATCCTTGTGCTCTAAATTATGTGCTTGACATTGAAATGGTAAACGGGTCACTAACTAGACTTAGTCAAATACTTCGCGACTGTGTCTTGACTTTAGAAGACGTCGACTTCTTCATTGACCTCATGCCTCTTGACATTGGTAGTTTTGACATTATAGTGGGTATGGATTGGTTAACGGCGGTAAAGCGACGATTGATTGTGGTGAGAGAGTTGTTAAGATACCTTTGACTAACGGTAGAATTCTTAGGGTTCAAGGCGAAATCTCCGATCCCTCTAATTCTAAAGCCTTTAGTGCTACCATCACAAAGGAAAAATTGAAGACCGTTCCTATTGTTTGTGAATTTCCCGATGTTTTTCCGGATGACTTACCGGGATTACCTCCAACTCGTGAACTTGACTTTCGTATTAATCTTATCCCCGAAGCCGCGCTCGTAGCAAAAGCTCCGTATAGACTAGCCTTAACTGAAATGCAAGAATTACAAACTCAACTCAAGGAGCTCCAAGAGAAGGGTTTCATTCGCCCTAGTCAATCTCCTTGGGGTGCTCCTGTTCTCTTCGTCAAAAAGAAAGATGGATCCTTCAGAATGTGTATTGATTACCAGGAATTAAACAAGCTCACTGTGAAGAACCGATATCCTCTCCCTAGAATCGATGACCTATTTGATCAACTCCAAGGTGCTAAGCACTTCTCAAAAATCGATCTTCGCTCGGGTTATCATCAACTCCGGGTACATGAAGATGATATTCCCAAGACGGCTTTTCGCACAAGGTATGGCCACTTTGAATTCACCGTGATGCCTTTTGGGTTGACTAATGCACCGGCGGTGTTCATGGACTTGATGAACCGGGTGTGTCAACCATACTTAGACAAGTCTGTCATTGTGTTCATTGATGACATACTTGTATACTCGAAGACGAAGGAGGAGCATGTTGAGCATTTGCGTGAAGTGCTTGAACTACTAAGGAAGGAGAAATTGTATGCTAAGTTCTCCAAGTGTGAGTTTTGGTTGGAAGAGGTCCACTTCCTTGGTCACGTAGTGAGCAAGGATGGTATTCATGTGGACCCAAGCAAGATTGAAGCGGTCAAGAATTGGAAAAGACCCGAAACGCCATCCGAGATCCGCCAAAAGGAAGTTTTGTTAAGTCTAATTCATCCCATTTACTTCTATTTATGTTAGTTTACTCGTTTCTAGTCATCTCGTACATTTACAAGTTCTAAATCGCCTTAAAATGAGTTTTGGGTCGAATTAGGGTTTGGTAAGTGTATTTATGCATTAGAATGTCAAATGTAGCTTCAAAATGAGTCCTTTAATCTTGCAATGCGATTTAGGGTTGTGGTTCAAGTGATATAGGGTTTTGGTTCTTGATTTTCTACATAAACTGCTGCTGGTCGTGTTGCTGCCCAGTAAGGGGCGTAACCTACGGCCCTATGGGCGTAGGTTACGCTAGTTATATTTTGACTGGGCGTAGGTTACGGCCCTTTGGGGCGTAGCTTACGCCGAATGCTCATCTTACGCCAAAACCTACTGTTTACGCCCCTCCAGACGCCAACAAAATTGCACTTTAGAGAGCACCGTACCTTACGCCCCCTTTACCCAAAATTTTTATAAGGGGCGTAACCTACGCCAGTGTGGGGCGTAGGTTACGCCAGTTGTAATTTCCAGAAATTCTTGTTTGACCTAAGTTGACTTTCTGGAACCTTTTTACGCGTCGAGCATTGATCTAATTCACTTCTTATCTTATGTAACATTGAATAAGAGTCTTAAAAGTCATTTAACGTCGAGAAGCACTTTGAGAACCTAATTAGGGTTTTGTCGAGAATTGTTAAGTTACGTATATGTGTTTATGTATGTTGATGTGAATGTATATGATCGATATTTAGGTGTTGGACATGAAGTGAACATTGTACGACAATAACTCGACTTTATATCAACTTAACTTTTCATAACCAATCGAGGTGAGTTTCGTATCTCCCTACTCGCTTGAGATTCGGGCTGAAAAGTGTAAACTTGCGTGTTTACTTATGTTGTTGATTGTTTGATTGATGTGGTTTAAATGTTGGATTGATGAGACGGATATCACGTTTGATTGACTTGGTTTACGTTTGTTAAGTATTTCATTAATATTAGGATAGACGTACATACATGGAAGTCGGTTATGCCTTCATTGGGTTTTAGATGTGGTGGGAAGGTTGCGGGTGACCCTATATATAAGCATCTGGGACTTGAAGAAAGTAGAATCCTCTTAAGTGTATGTACGTATAGAATTGGTGTTAATATTGATTGTTGGCTCATGATTGTCGAATGTCGATTGTTGGTTCATGTTCATCGTATTGTGATTATTGGTTTATGATTGACGAATATTGATTGTTGGTTCATGGCAGACGATTGTGATTGATGCATATACGATTGATGGTAAGCATGCATACATTGTACATAATCCCTCAGTTGAGGAGTGCCTACATCCAGGTGTATAGATGTATACACTATCTGATGGATGATGAGTTCTTGATCCCGAGTATATAGACATATATATCTCGATGTTTTTGAGATACAGCCTTGTTCATTGTGATGACAGGCGGGTATCGTTGCATAGGTGACCTGAGTTCACGCATAGGATAGGCATGTTGGCTTATTATGCATTCGGTACTTGCATTGATACGCATATCATTCGTGCCTTCATAGTATACACTCACTTGTCTTGTATAATCTTGTTGTTGGACGTTATTGTGTTACTTAGAGGCTCGCCGTAAGTCATGTCTAGCCTTTACTCGTACATTGTGATTATTGACGCTGGTTCTTTATGGACCACTACTACGAACTCACCAACCTTGTGTTGACTATGCTTAGTACACTTTTCAGGTAATCAGGTTATTCCCGGACGTGGAGTTTAGTCGCTTGCTTGCTGTTAAACCCGGGCTTTGGACTTTATGAATCAAGGATTCATCGGCCCTCTCTTTTGCATTATACTTAGGATCGTTTTGCCATCTTCGGGATGTTCTTTTGTAAACTTTGATGGCTATTTGCTCCTTATGTATTTTGGTACTTGTTTCGTATTGTTTTGGATTCACTGAATCTTTATTTGCATTTAGTTCTTGTTCTATTGTAATTCCACCTTGTGCTATATGATTTCCGTGATATTTCGAGCCTCGGCTTGGGGTGTTACATGTATTGCTAAGATTGGACTTGCTTTGGACTTTCTGGATCCGTGATCCTTATTTCCCTTTAACGGGTTATGCTTAAGATCAACTACTATCATTTAAACATTTCCATTTAATATTGATTGAGTGTGTATCTTTGATAGATGTTGATTATTGTATACATTTGAGTGAGTTTAAGGATTGTTTCAATCCTATGTTTTCATATAGTTTGACTCTACATATTTTCCATGTCGTGCTGTGCTTTTCTAAGTGATATCCCATGATTCCGCCATGTTGGGGTGTTACATAACCTATGAACTACAATTGATCTACACTTGGAATTTCTCTAAACAATCGAAACACTTAAAGTTGTGAAATGTTCCTTTTTGTGATTGAGAGAATATTGCACAAGTTCACCAAGAATATTGCAGGTATGCAAAGTGTGAATTCCTTCGAAGTGTGTTCGAAGAAGTAATATTCTTGTTGTGCAATGACTTGTATTTATAGGCAAAGTTAACATTGGGATGTTAACTTTGGCCGTACAAATGTGGTTGAGATCATTTAAGGAATAACATTGAATTCCTTAAAAAGCAGTGTAAAGTTGCAGTATAAAGCAACTTTACTCAACCAGCTTTATGTACCTTTTATTACTTAAATAATAAGATAAATCTTATTATCCGGGTAAAAGCACATAAAGCATAAGTCAATTCCTCGTAATCAGTGTAAAGCTTTGTAAGAGCTTTCCACTGATGGTCTCCAGTTTGTAACTGACTAGAATGTCAACTGGGCTTCGCTGCCATTGTCATTCTCTATCTTCCACTTGTTGTCTTCGACTTCAACTGGAAGGATCTTCAACTGGTCAGTTCTCAACTGGAGGAAGTCTTCAGTTGCGTTAACTGTACGATGCAACTGGACTTCAAAATATTTCTGGACAAATCTTCTGGGTCTCCAGTTTCACTGGGTCTCCAGGTGCAACTGGAGACTGGCCAGTTTACCAGTAAACTGGTCCTAACATGTTGCTTAATGGTATGTGAACTTGAACATGTATGAGACATTGTTAAACTTGGTTGTAAGCACAATATAAGATATTTGGTAATGCATGTGTAGGTGTGTCAATCAACGAATACTTTCATGAAAGGATTGGGGAACTAGTTTGATAGTTGACATGTATAAATTATGTTGTTAGGCTAAATGGTATACATGAGATAAGCGAATACGGTGATGCACGTATAAATATTTAATCAATGGACAATTAGATGAATAAGAACGGTAGACACGTTTAATAATTCGAGTATGCCCAAAATCTTATTGCTTAACTTGTTTATAAGAACGAATCGGTAATGATTGATAATTCATGCATAGTTATATTTAACGTACGAGAAATCGTATGTATGACTCGGTATGCGGGATTAGTTGATAGAACATACAAGAATCTTACCTCCTAACTTGATTATGTGGATGAATTGTTAGAATATGCGGTAGAACAAATATGGTTGTCATGATATTCTAATTGTTGAATATGCTTAAATTTCGTTGCCTAACTAATTTGGTGAAATAAATCGTTAGGACTTGGTAATACATGCGTAAAGGTAATTGAAATCTTGGGCAATTGTGTGTATAGGTTGCCATGCTAGCCTAATTATTTGAATATCTCGGAATCTTGTTGCCTAACTTGCTTATTGAATACATAGTTAGGGATTTAAGATGCATGCATAGATATAAATGGACACGTGAGCAATTGCATGTATAATTAGTATGGTGATTAAAGATTACTTGACTGAGTTATTTCCCCCCTTGTTACTTTATAACTTAGTCAACAACGTAGAGATGATAAGTATAGTTGTATTATGATTATGAGAACCTCATTGTATTACGCGCCCTTAAGATTTAAACTTAGGACAATGCCTGAGTTAACTAAAGAGAGTTCATCAGAATAAACGTATAACAGTGGAGTTATCTGCGGAGTCAATATCGATGACGACAACGGACGTAACGATTTCATTTCGAGCTGTTATACAACTATACACTTTATTGAGTGAGGAGAAACGACCCGGGTTAGACGTTATAAATTTGAACAAATAAATTGAAATCTAAAAGTCTACCCAACACGTAAAATTTCACAAACACGAACGTCGCAGAAGTGGAGTTGAGGTGTAGACAATACTGGGTAGTACATATACACGTATACGATTGGTGAAAGTTGATATAATTGAACGCCTAGCTTAAAGCGGAACCGGGAGTTCATAAGCATGGGAGCGAGGTGCCAAGGGACTGCCATTGTGCAAGTCACACGGAGATGCTAATGAAGCCGCAACAATTCAGAAGTGGTGATGGGTACATTCCTTCTTCATGACCACTACGACGTGATACTATTTGATTTTAGGACCGATTATAGCCTTACTTCCTTTTGCTTGATTCCTTTGATTAACCAATTTTCCGTATGCCTAATTTTGAATCCCAATCCTTAAAAGGTTAGTAGCGTGCTAAATAAGTTTGTCAATTATGTGTAATGATATTTAACTTTGAACGACGTCAAATTCCTTATTGGCCCTAAACCTCTTGACAATGGGAACTTTGACATCATTGCGAGTGTGGATGTCTAGAGAGGCACACCGAGGTGAAACGTAGACCATTGGAGCTTGCCCAAAAAGCTCAAGGCATTCCCTAATTGTAGATTACATAAGTGAATGGCGGACCCCACTTTTCACGTGCCGATGGACAAGGTCCAAGTAGACAAAAGATTAATCTGTAAAGAACCAGTAGAATCTTAGTGTGTGAAGTCAAGAAATCGAAGAACAAATGCTACACGAATTTCAAAGATTAGACAGTCTGCTAGTCATGAAAACGAGTTCACTTGGGAGCGAGAGGACCATGTGAGACCCCTATACCCGCGCGTTTGCTTAGTAACTAGGGTTTTGTCGAATTTCGGGACGAAATTCTTTTAACGGGGGAATGATGTAACATCCGTGATTTTGACCCGATTGACTTTGCGCAATTTAATTATTAAATTTTATTTAGTAGAGTAATTAAAACCAATATATGATTAAATAACGTATTAAAAACTAGACAAAGTCGATTCGGCCGACTTATTCGGTAGTACAATGCTCGATGATGTTTAATTAACTAGCAATTTGTGATGGGTCAAACCGTGGACCTAACCCTTACCCAAGACCCACACCCATTAACCCAACCTTATCCCCCCAACAATTCTTACACCCATCTCCACCTCCCACTCACTCCTTATCTCCTCTTTCTCTCTATCTCCCTTCCAAGAACACACACACAAACACTCATCTCTCTATCTCTCTAGATTCTTGCATCATAAGTGGTGGTTTCAAGCTAAATTTCACAAGAATAATTATCTTTATCATCTCCTTATCAACATATCACAAATTTGGTTCTTCAAGCTTAAGAAATCATCCATTCGGGTCAATTTTCGGGTTGAACTTTGGAGGTGACTTTTGGTAAGTAAAACTTCACTCAAATCAATTATTTCATACTTATAAACTTGTTTCTAGTTGTAACCAAGTGTTTTCGGGTCACAAATCGAGCCAAAAGTCGAATTAGGGTTTGTTAGGGTTTGTAATGGGTCAAAACGAATTTGGAACTAGATTTGATATTTTAAAATGAAATCTTGGAATGGGTTGTGTTCATTGGAGTTTGTTTATGTCCAAATGTGTGGATTCAAGCTTGAAATCGGGTCCTAGATCCTCCTTGGTCGACTATGGGGTCAAAATGGGTGTTTTTGGAGTGTTTGGCTCGTGCTGGTGCTGAACTGGGAGGGTTGCGGCGCAACTAGACAAGTTGCGGCGCAACTTAAGTTGCGGCGCAATTGGGGTCTTAATCACTTAACTTTTTCCTAGCTTCGGTTCTAGCATCCTAGGATCGTCCCGACCTTTCCAGAATGTCCTCTTATGACCTTATTGGTGCCTTACACAAGACAAACCATTCGTTCAAAGTCGTGAGTCACTTTTGGAACCAAACTTGAGATTTTAACTCAAACTATATACATATATACATATATCTTTTGATCCGTAAGTCCGTTTTAGACGTATGACCTATCGTTGGAATCGGGAGAGAGTCTACTTTCTCATGTATATATATATATATATATATATATATATATATATATATATATATATATATATATATATATATATATATATATATATATATATATATATATATATATATATATATATATATATATATATATATATATATATATATATATATATATATATATATATATATATATATATATATATATATATATATATATATATATATATATATATATATATATATATATATATATATATATATATATATATATATATATATATATATATATATATATATATATATATATATATATATATATATATATATATATATATATATATATATATATATATATATATATATATATATATATATATATATATATATATATATATATATATATATATATATATATATATATATATATATATATATATATATATATATATATATATATATATATATATATATATATATATATATATATATATATATATATATATATATATATATATATATATATATATATATATATATATATATATATATATATATATATATATATATATATATATATATATATATATATATATATATATATATATATATATATATATATATATATATATATATATATATATATATATATATATATATATATATATATATATATATATATATATATATATATATATATATATATATATATATATATATATATATATATATATATATATATATATATATATATATATATATATATATATATATATATATATATATATATATATATATATATATATATATATATATATATATATATATATATATATATATATATATATATATATATATATATATATATATATATATATATATATATATATATATATATATATATATATATATATATATATATATATATATATATATATATATATATATATATATATATATATATATATATATATATATATATATATATATATATATATATATATATATATATATATATATATATATATATATATATATATATATATATATATATATATATATATATATATATATATATATATATATATATATATATATATATATATATATATATATCTTACGAAAAGTTGTTTAAGCGTTTGTGGGTTTGTGACTCGATTTAAACTTACTAAATCAACTTGTTTAGGGTTATAGAGTTGACTTTGATGATATTATGATATACATTTATAGGTTGTGGACTCGTAGCGGTTGTTGAGCGTTTATAACTCTTTGTTAACTCGTTATTGTTGCTTAGAAAACAAGGTGAGTTCCGTAGCTCCCTACTCAATTGAGATTCGGGCTGAAAAGTGTACACATACGTGCTTGATTGTTTGATTGATTGGTTGATTGGCTTGAGTTACGATTTGTCATACTACTTGTTTGATTTCTTGACTGGTTTATTTAACGGTTTGATGGACTTATTGATTTGTTTGGTTGGTTTACGCTTGATTGTGATATTATGATTTATTTAGGATAGTTGTGCCTACATAGAAGTCGGTTATGTCTTCAAAGGGTTTTAGATGTGGTGGGAAGGCTGCGGGTGACCCTATATATAAGCATCTAGAACTTAATGAAGGTGAAGCCCTCCGAAGTGTATGTACATTGTGTTCTTGGTGAAATTGATGGATATTGGGATTGTGATTGATTAAACATATACGCATTGTACACATGATTTGAGCGGCTTACACGCAAGCACACACCATTTGGTGCATTAGTGATATGGTTGACATACATTTGATATACATTATGACTTTTGCCTACTTACGATACATGATTTGATATTGGCATTACTTGTGTTCATTCATTACACGTATTTGCTATGCATCGTATACTTATATGTCATTTGGTTGATTATACATTCGTTTATGATTATGAGATGTGATTAGGATAGTTGTACATACATGGAAGACGATGATACATTTAATGAGTTGTAGATGTGGTGGGAAGGCTGCGGGTGACCCTATATATAAGCATCTATGGTTCCTTAAATGTAAAGTCGTATGAAATGTATGTGCTTTGTGGTTTCGGTTGGATTGTGGTACGATGGACTTGTGGATGGATATTGGATTGTGTTTGTAATGGACATACGCGCTTTACACGCAAGCATACTTATTTACGCGCTTTACACGCAAACGTACTTATTTACGCGCTTTACACGCAAGCATACTTATTTACGCGCTTTACACGCAAACGTACTTATTTACGCGCTTTACACGCAAGCATACTTATTTACGCGCTTTACACGCAAACGTACTTATTTACGCGCTTTACACGCAAGCATACTTATTTACGCGCTTTACACGCAAGCATACTTATTTACGCGCTTTACACGCAAACGTACTTATTTACGCGCTTTACACGCAAGCATACTTATCTATGCGAATTACACGCATGCACACTTATTTACGCGCTTTACACGCAAACGTACTTATTTACGCGCTTTACACGCAAGCATACTTATTTACGCGCTTTACACGCAAGCATACTTATTTACGCGCTTTACACGCAAACGTACTTATTTACGCGCTTTACACGCAAGCATACTTATTTACGCGCTTTACACGCAAACGTACTTATTTACGCGCTTTACACGCAAGCATACTTATTTACGCGCTTTACACGCAAGCATACTTATTTACGCGCTTTACACGCAAACGTACTTATTTACGCGCTTTACACGCAAGCATACTTATTTACGCGCTTTACACGCAAACGTACTTATTTACGCGCTTTACACGCAAACGTACTTATTTACGCGCTTTACACGCAAGCATACTTATTTACGCGCTTTACACGCAAACGTACTTATTTACGCGCTTTACACGCAAGCATACTTATTTACGCGCTTTACACGCAAACGTACTTATTTACGCGCTTTACACGCAAACGTACTTATTTACGCGCTTTACACGCAAGCATACTTATTTACGCGCTTTACACGCAAACGTACTTATTTACGCGCTTTACACGCAAACGTACTTATTTACGCGCTTTACACGCAAGCATACTTATTTACGCGCTTTACACGCAAACGTACTTATTTACGCGCTTTACACGCAAGCATACTTATTTACGCGCTTTACACGCAAACGTACTTATTTACGCGCTTTACACGCAAACGTACTTATTTACGCGCTTTACACGCAAACGTACTTATTTACGCGCTTTACACGCAAACGTACTTATTTACGCGCTTTACACGCAAGCATACTTATTTACGCGCTTTACACGCAAACGTACTTATTTACGCGCTTTACACGCAAGCATACTTATTTACGCGCTTTACACGCAAACGTACTTATTTACGCGCTTTACACGCAAACGTACTTATTTACGCGCTTTACACGCAAACGTACTTATTTACGCGCTTTACACGCAAGCATACTTATTTACGCGCTTTACACGCAAACGTACTTATTTACGCGCTTTACACGCAAGCATACTTATTTACGCGCTTTACACGCAAACGTACTTATTTACGCGCTTTACACGCAAGCATACTTATTTACGCGCTTTACACGCAAGCATACTTATTTACGCGCTTTACACGCAAGCATACTTATTTACGCGCTTTACACGCAAACGTACTTATTTACGCGCTTTACACGCAAGCATACTTATTTACGCGCTTTACACGCAAGCATACTTATTTACGCGCTTTACACGCAAGCATACTTATTTACGCGCTTTACACGCAAGCATACTTATTTACGCGCTTTACACGCAAGCATACTTATTTACGCGCTTTACACGCAAACGTACTTATTTACGCGCTTTACACGCAAACGTACTTATTTACGCGCTTTACACGCAAACGTACTTATTTACGCGCTTTACACGCAAGCATACTTATTTACGCGCTTTACACGCAAACGTACTTATTTACGCGCTTTACACGCAAGCATACTTATTTACGCGCTTTACACGCAAGCATACTTATTTACGCGCTTTACACGCAAGCATACTTATTTACGCGCTTTACACGCAAGCATACTTATTTACGCGCTTTACACGCAAACGTACTTATTTACGCGCTTTACACGCAAGCATACTTATTTACGCGCTTTACACGCAAACGTACTTATTTACGCGCTTTACACGCAAGCATACTTATTTACGCGCTTTACACGCAAACGTACTTATTTACGCGCTTTACACGCAAGCATACTTATTTACGCGCTTTACACGCAAACGTACTTATTTACGCGCTTTACACGCAAGCATACTTATTTACGCGCTTTACACGCAAACGTACTTATTTACGCGCTTTACACGCAAGCATACTTATTTACGCGCTTTACACGCAAGCATACTTATTTACGCGCTTTACACGCAAACGTACTTATTTACGCGCTTTACACGCAAACGTACTTATTTACGCGCTTTACACGCAAACGTACTTATTTACGCGCTTTACACGCAAGCATACTTATTTACGCGCTTTACACGCAAACGTACTTATTTACGCGCTTTACACGCAAGCATACTTATTTACGCGCTTTACACGCAAACGTACTTATTTACGCGCTTTACACGCAAGCATACTTATTTACGCGCTTTACACGCAAACGTACTTATTTACGCGCTTTACACGCAAGCATACTTATTTACGCGCTTTACACGCAAACGTACTTATTTACGCGCTTTACACGCAAGCATACTTATTTACGCGCTTTACACGCAAGCATACTTATTTACGCGCTTTACACGCAAACGTACTTATTTACGCGCTTTACACGCAAGCATACTTATTTACGCGCTTTACACGCAAACGTACTTATTTACGCGCTTTACACGCAAGCATACTTATTTACGCGCTTTACACGCAAGCATACTTATTTACGCGCTTTACACGCAAACGTACTTATTTACGCGCTTTACACGCAAGCATACTTATTTACGCGCTTTACACGCAAACGTACTTATTTACGCGCTTTACACGCAAGCATACTTATTTACGCGCTTTACACGCAAACGTACTTATTTACGCGCTTTACACGCAAACGTACTTATTTACGCGCTTTACACGCAAGCATACTTATTTACGCGCTTTACACGCAAACGTACTTATTTACGCGCTTTACACGCAAACGTACTTATTTACGCGCTTTACACGCAAGCATACTTATTTACGCGCTTTACACGCAAACGTACTTATTTACGCGCTTTACACGCAAGCATACTTATTTACGCGCTTTACACGCAAGCATACTTATTTACGCGCTTTACACGCAAGCATACTTATTTACGCGCTTTACACGCAAACGTACTTATTTACGCGCTTTACACGCAAACGTACTTATTTACGCGCTTTACACGCAAGCATACTTATTTACGCGCTTTACACGCAAGCATACTTATTTACGCGCTTTACACGCAAGCATACTTATTTACGCGCTTTACACGCAAGCATACTTATTTACGCGCTTTACACGCAAACGTACTTATTTACGCGCTTTACACGCAAACGTACTTATTTACGCGCTTTACACGCAAGCATACTTATTTACGCGCTTTACACGCAAACGTACTTATTTACGCGCTTTACACGCAAACGTACTTATTTACGCGCTTTACACGCAAGCATACTTATTTACGCGCTTTACACGCAACGTACTTATTTACGCGCTTTGACCTAGACTACGGCTTAAGTTAAAACTCTTCATATAGCATGCATGGTTAGGAATTTTGTGTGCAACGTGAAACCCTGAAAATGTACATTGTGAGTTCGTAGATAAGACCAACTATGTGTGACTATTGGACAACGTGTTGTTTTGAGATGAATACAATATGGTCAACGTATACATTGATGTGGACTTGATTGTTGATTGTGACTTGGATTGGTTGTTGTTGATTGTTTGGTGATAGTTTGATGATTTAGGGCAAAATGAAGTTATGGCATTAACATGATATAATATTGTGGCAACCCTAAAAGAGCCTGATCAACTATTTTATGGTTACCCGGTATTATAACAAGTTAATGACATCACGGATTGCACATGTTTGGCTTAGAGTATAATAAGGAACCAATATGCTTAATGGGAGTTGGTTGGGTGGAGGGTTAGCCGCTGGTACACCCTGTATACATACCCGGTCAATAACTAGAGGGCATATCGGATTCGGATTATACTTTAAACCACTTGTTTTAGTTAACTTGTTTTAGTTGCTTGTGATGTGATGTGTTGAATATGAATACTTGGTTTTGATGGTGGACAATTGTTGTGAACTTGGCACGAGAACATGATAGATAAGGATTACTTGAGAACTTTGGTATATTGTCCTTAGCATAGTGATATGAAACATGTATGATATGTTGGTATGATAGCATGATATATGACAGTTACTTGGGAACATTTATATGTTGGCCTTAGTGTAAAGACATCAAACATGTGTATGTATGTATGGCCCGTAGTGGTCACGTTGATGTTGTAAATGTTTTCGTTGTTGTCCGACTTAAACGTGTTGATAAACAGTTAGGATACAATGTGATGTTTGAATATGAATACTTGGTTTTGATGGTGGACAATTGTTGTGAACTTGGCACGAGAACATGATAGATAAGGATTACTTGAGAACTTTGGTATATTGTCCTTAGCATAGTGATATGAAACATGTATGATATGTTGGTATGATAGCATGATATATGACAGTTACTTGGGAACATTTATATGTTGGCCTTAGTGTAAAGACATCAAACATGTGTATGTATGTATGGCCCGTAGTGGTCACGTTGATGTTGTAAATGTTTTCGTTGTTGTCCGACTTAAACGTGTTGATAAACGGTTAGGATACAATGTGATAAATGTGTTGATATGCACCCTTAGAGAGGGTCAATTTTTTTAAGCATCCTAACTCTCGTATATTATAAAAGGTTGATATCCCAACACTAACAATGTTAATTGTAATCGGTGAACAATGGGGATATGTTGCTTAATGGTATGTGAACTTGAACATGTATGAGACATTGTTAAACTTGGTTGTAAGCACAATATAAGATATTTGGTAATGCATGTGTAGGTGTGTCAATCAACGAATACTTTCATGAAAGGATTGGGGAACTAGTTTGATAGTTGACATGTATAAATTATGTTGTTAGGCTAAATGGTATACATGAGATAAGCGAATACGGTGATGCACGTATAAATATTTAATCAATGGATAATTAGATCTAGGACCCGTCCAATGGACGGGCTAATTTTATATATTTTCTTTATATATGTGTGTAGTATATAATAGTTCACTTTTAATGATTATTCTATTTATAGTTGTTTAATTTTTTAGCAAAGTTAAATATTTTTTGAAATAATCAGATTTATATATCGAATAATTATAAATAGTAAATATATTTGTTTCTATTGAGCTGCTGATACTACTCTCTAGTCCCTATATCTAAGTTAATGGGCTGGTGTTTTTATAGATCTTCTAACTGATGGTCTGCTAATAATATTGCCCACTTCTCTAGTACTGCTGATACAGTTTGAAAGATGCATAAATAAAATAGTATTAGAATATATCATAGCTGTATGACTCAATTTACATACAAAATCATTAAAAAAAATAAGAAATAAGCCCCATCTGTTGACTTTCTTTTCTTCAACATGAATTAGAATTAAATCGAAATAGTATTTATTATAAATTGATGTAAAATATAATAGTATAACATTTTATTTAAAAATAACAAACAAAACAAGAAAATAAGAAAGAAATAAAAGATGGAAATAACAAATAAATTGTGAAACGATAGAAATTTAAAAAGACATATTCAAGAGTGATTCAAATACTATGTTTTGAATATATAAACTAAGTAAATCCATTAAATATTTATAATAAATTGTCATTAAATATGTAAACAAAACCAAAAATACTTAAGTTACTATTTATTATCAATTCTGTATATTACAACATTTTTCATTTGGGCTGCTGATACTACTGGCTGTTGATGACAAATTGCTGATGGAATTCAGAAGTTGATATTGAACTGCTGCTATTATATGGTTAATTGTAACTGTTGGCCTGCTGTAACTAATGGGCTGATGTTGTTGGGCTCCTGATAATGTTGTTACACCGTACCATTAAAAATCTATAAATAAACCTGATTAGATTATAACAAAACATATAAAAAATATAATCTGAAAATACAAAAATGCACAAATTTAAAAGAAATTCAAGTCATTATATATTTTGTATCATGCGTCGTATAAAATTTATTTGTTTATTAGATAAAATTGACGTTTTACATTTTTGCTAACATATTTTGTATCTTTTATTAATATTTTTACTTATGTTATGAAAGTTTTTTGATAAAATTTTTGTTCTTTTAACCTTTCCAACGAAAGTTTTTGTTTTTTTAACATATAATTTTTGTTTTTATACTTTTGTCGGAGATATCATCTTAGATACTTAAAAGAAAAGATAATACAAGAATGCACAATATTTAAAAGAAATTGAAGTCATCATATATTTTGTATCATTGATTTATTTAATTTAACTGACTTATTATATGTAAAAATACACAAATACTATAACTTTTGGTTCACATAGTTCAACATTAGTTTCTCATATTTCTTTTATCAAAATTTTCAAAACAGCAAACTTCTAAAATACAAATCAACATTAAATAACAGTCACATTGGCTGTGAATTGTCTACCGTGATGAGTTCCATAATTTTATTCTAATCAACGTTTGTCATTTGTTTCCAATGGAGAGAGAAAAACACATCATTCTTCCTTAAATCTTCATTTTTAATCTGATCTTGAAAATATGCTGCCCAATCTTTGTTCTACAACATCACCACCACCGTTAGCAAACATCAAATTGGTAGATTAGTGGAATAAGTTGGTTCAACTGGGTTTCATAAGTTGCACCCCATTACAGCTGGCTCTGGTAGCAAGTCTCAATTTTCCAAAAAGTCAACCTTTGTTGACTTTTGGTTATCCGAAATACATTCCACAAAAAATGTTTTTCGAAAGATGGTTTAGCCAGGGGATGTATTTTTTAAATTTTTAAACGGTGAAATCATGATTGCTTATTTGATTCATTTAAATGATAAATTATTTCCATTATGAAATTAATAATAATAATATATTAAAAAAAGGAAATTAGAAGAATGGTATTGAGGTAGAATGACGGTTTGATAATGAATGAAATTTGAACTCTAAACGAAATATATATAGTAAGCAAAATAGAAATGTTTATTCCGAATTATTACAATAACTAAAAATGTAAATTATGAAGATAGTAAAATGAGTAATGAGTAGATATAAGTTACTACCGTGGGGAAAAAAAGAAGTAGATATTAGTTACTGTATATGATTTAACTTAACACTGACATGTTGTCACATTTTGAATAAGTAATTTGATGGTGGACATATGTAACATATTTTATTTAATTAAACAAAGATTAAATAACTGCAGTATTATATTGCTTTTAATAAAAATAGATCTAGGACACATCCGATAGACGGGCTAATTTTAAATACTTTCTTTATATATGTGTGTCTAATATATATTTTTGACGACTTTTTATGTTTACGTTTTTATATATATATATGTTTATAGCTATATATATTTTTAGATATGAGTGTGTTGTCTTCTATAATTATTGTATTTATAGTTGCTAATTTTTTTGGAAAAATTATTTATTTTAAAATATAATCAGTTTTATATATCGTATTATCATAAATAGTAAAGAAATTTATTACTATTTGTGCTGCTAATAGCCTAATACTACTCGCCATATATTATTTAATGCGCTGGTTCTGCTATCATTGTTCTAACTTATTGTCTGCTAATAATATTGGCCTACTGCTGCTTTACTGACGATATAGTTTAAAAGACGAATAAACAAAATAATTAAAAATATCATACTTTTATGACTCGCTTTATGATACAAAATGATAACAAAAATATGAATTACAAAATATAATTAAAAAATAAGCTTTCATTTTTGACTTTCCTATCTTCGTACATGAATTAGAATTAATTCGATAAATTATTTATTACAAACAGTCGTAAAATATAATATGATAACATTTTATACTTTATTTCTGTTGGGCTGCTGATACTATTTGGTTGTTGATTATATTAATGGGCTAGTGTAATGTGGATATCGATCTTGAACTTTAGACATTTATATATTTACCTGTAACTGTTGGGCTGATGTAATTTATGGACTTTTTGAGTTGTATTGCTGATAATCTTTTTATACAGCAGTATTAAAAATTTATAGATAAAGACTATTTTAAATAAATAAAATCATATACAAAATATAATCTAAAAATAAAAGTATTTACAAGTTTAAAAGAATTTCAAGCAATTAGTATTTATTATCATTGATTTATTAAATTTTATTATTTGATTTGGTGCAAAAGGGAAAACCTTGTTGATTTAAACTATTTTTATGCTGTGTCTCCACCAAATATTGAAAAAGTGGCAGCTGGATTGAAGGTCCTGAATGGAAGAAATTGTGTATCGAAAATGATCTTGTTAAGGTTAAGTATGGATCCTACATTTTCGATACTGGTTCTCCACAACCTATTCTGTTAATGTTTTCAATAGCGAAGGGATCCATGAAAATTTACTTCTTTCAATTAAGTTTAATTATTATGAAAGCTTAATATCAGTGTTTGTTTTATATATTGGTGTAACACCCCAAGCCAAGGCTCGAAATATCACGGAAATCATATAGCACAAGGTGGAATTAATGTAGAACATGAACTAAATGCAAATAAAGGATTCGGTGAATCCAAAAAGAACGATAAACAAGTATCAAAATACATAAAGAGCAAGTCACCATCACGAAATACCACTGAACATCAGAAGATGGCTAACGATCCTAAGTACAATGCAAAAGAAGGCAAATGGATCCTTGATCCATATAAGTCCAAGTCCGGGTTCAACAGCGAGCTAACAAATCGATCACACTTCATGCCTTGGAATAACTTGGATACCTGAAAAGTGTACTAAGCATAGTCAACACAAGGTTGGTGAGTTCGTAGTAATAGTCCATAAGGAACCATCGACAATAATCACAATATATGAGTAAAGGCTAGACATGGCTTACAGCGAGCCTCTAAGCAACACAATAATATCCAACAACAAGATTACACAAGTACAATAAGCGTGTAATAAGAAATGCATAATCCAACTATCACTCCCTTCTAATTCAATTTATCACTATTTTTGGATTTCTAAAGCCAAAATGCCTATCTTATGCGTGATTTCCGGTCACCTATGCAACGATACACACTTGTCATCACCATGAGCAAAGCGGCATCTCAAAAACATCGAGATATATATGTCTATATACTCGGGGTCAAGATCTACATCCAAAACGGGTGCATACATCTATACACCAGGATGTCGGCAATCCCCTGCCGAGGGCTCAACAGCAATGTATGCAATGCTTACAATCAATTGTAAATGCATCAATCATAAACCAACAATCAATAATCGTAACGGGGCTCACTTGACAACAGGGGACAAGGCCGCATTTCAACGGGGCACACTTGTCAACAGAGGGACAAGGCCGCATTTCAACGGGGCACACTTGTCAACAGAGGGACAAGGCCGCATTTCAACGGGGCACACTTGTCAACAGAGGGACAAGGCCGCATTTCAACGGGGCACACTTGTCAACAGAGGGACAAGGCCGCATTTCAACGGGGCACACTTGTCAACAGAGGGACAAGGCCGCATTTCAACGGGGCACACTTGTCAACAGAGGGACAAGGCCGCATTTCAACGGGGCACACTTGTCAACAGAGGGACAAGGCCGCATTTCAACATACATAAGTCAAATTCTCTATCAGTGGGATTTATGCACAACATATGCATCAATCAACATCCATTCATCACAAGTCCATTAATCATCAAACATCAATTTAAATTAAACTATACGTACATACACTTAAGAGGATTCTACTTCCTTCGAGTCCCAGATGCTTATGTATAGGGTCACCCGCAGCCTTCCCACCACATCTAAAACCCAATGAAGGCATAACCGACTTCCATGTATGTACGTCTATCCTAATATTAATGAAATACTTAACAAAACATAAACCAAGTCAACCGAACGAAATGAACCGTCACATCAATCCAACAATCAAAACAATCAATCAATCAATCAATAAATGCAAGTAAACACGAAAGGTTTACACTTTTTAGCCCGAATCTCAAGCGAGTAGGGAGATACGAAACTCACCTTGACCGGCAAAGAAGCTAGTATAAGATTACAAACGAGTAATAGGATCCACACGTCCACAACCTATAATTATACATCATAATACCATAATGTCAACTCTACAATCATAAACAAGTTGGTTTAGCACAATTAAATCAAGTCACAAACCCTAAACACCTTTACAACTTTAACGAGTAGGAACAAGATGCATTCGACTCGACCTTTTTAGAAATGAGAAAATATTCATACAAAAAGAGTGTTACTACTAGAAACTAGACTCTCTCACGATTCCAACGATAGGTCATACGACTTAAACATTAGAAAGCATTCCCACCAGGAGTCGGACCACGGTCAAAAGGGGAGAAAAACCACCGATTCACACAAAAAGAGGTTACTATAAGACTCTCTCATGATTCCAACGATAGGTCATACGACTTATTTGGACTTACGGATCAAAAGTTACGACCTTTCAAACTAAATCAGGTTTTGCTGTACTGGAGGAAAGGTGCGGCGCACCATTGAGGAGGTGCGGCGCACCAAAGAGGAGGTGCGGCGCACAAATTGACCAGGGAACCCAGTCCAGGCTTTGGTGCGGCGCACCAAGGAGGAGGTGCGGCGCACCTTTGCCCAGATCATTTCCAAAACACCCCAAACACGAACCAAACTCAACCCAAACTCAATTTTTGATCACCAAATCGACTAGTGATGTTTCAAGACTCATTTTGAAGCTTATACAAACATATTTCAACATAAATAAACATAACCCCTATCTTAGTTTCGATTCATAACATCATAATCACATCCAAATCATTCAAACCCTAATTAAACCCTAATTTGACCCAAAACAAGATTTAAGCCGATTTAGGACTTGTAAATGTTCAAGATGACTAGAAATGCATAAACAAACATAAGTAGGTACAAATGAGATGAATTAGACTTACCAAAACTTGCTTCAAAAGTCAAATCCGAATTTGACCAATAAAAATGGTTAAAGAAAACTTGAACTATGAACTTCAATCCTTGATATGATGAAGATGACGATTATGAGACGACAACGATGATGATTCTTGTTTTAAACTAATTTCACCACCTTTGCCGCCCCCGCCTCCTTCTTTCAAGAAAAATGACGGAGAACTGGTCTATAGCTTTTTTTTTTTTTCTTGCTATAGAGCAACGAGAATGATGACGAGAGATCTTTGGTGGATTTAGATTATAATTTTATTTTATTGTGTCCTAAGTTCTTTTTTTGTCTTTCTCGCCCCCCGTCTTTCGCTGGATCACCCACGGGTCGACCCGTTTCTCTTCCCAGGCCAAAACGTTAGGCATTTAAACACCGATTAAAACATATTATCGACCCGACGAACATACCACATTGTCATTTAATCACAAAATGACCCAAATATTTCATTAACTTAAGTTGTTAGTCAAATTGCACGTAAAGTCTAACGGTCAAAACTCACGGATGTTACATTATTCCCCCGTCAAAAGAATTTCGTCCCGAAATTCAACAAAACCCTAGTTGTTAAACAGTTTTAGGTATCCAACCCTTACACGGTCTCCTCGCTCCCTAATGAACTCGTTTCCGCGTCTTGTGTATCCTCCAACCTCTGAAATTCGTGTAGCGTTTGTTCCTTAGCTTCGTGACCTCGCTACCTAAGATTCCTACCGGTTCCTCGAAATTACAACGACTCTCGCTCTCAAAGATTCAAATCTCGCTAATGTTATCTGCTCTCATCACTTGTAGCACATGGCTCCGTTTAGTACTATAGGACGGCTCGGGTTTCCACTCACATGTCATTCCCATTCTGATCATTCCATCTCATACACGCCATGGTTGATTCCCTCGTTAAAAGAACTCCTTCATAAGTTACAATTTGTTACGCAATTTAATTTTTTTGAAAATCTCTAGGGATGTTTACCAAAGATTCATTTGTCTTTTCGTTTAGAATCATCGCATCTAACTCAAAAACATCCTACTATTAAATTAGTCAAAATTCATTCGATTAAAGGACCGTATTATGAAACAAGTTTTTAGTTTATAGCTCGTTAGGTTATTTAGAACCGGGTGACATCGCACACATCCTTCATACCAAGTGTTAGAACCTTTCGCCATGATTCATCGATCTCCGGGTTATAATTCCATTTTTTTTTTTTTTTTAAACGAATTTATTGTCAGTGTCCAGAAAATTATTATTTATTATTGTTATATATATATATATACATATCGCGGTTAACATTAAGTGCAATTAGTTGTAAACAGGTAACACTTATTATGACGATTTGACTTATAGTTAGCGCACTAGTGACATGTTCTACCCACTGGTCGGCGGCTCAATCACTGAAGTCAAACGTTTGCTTTCACCTCCGGTCTTCCATTCTGGCAATGGCAGGGCTCGTGTCCACGACATCCACTCTTGACGGCACCACCGTTGTGTGATAGACAACGATCTAGGGATCCGTTTAAGGCCTAAAAGATTTGAGAACCGTACACTATAAGGGCTCAAGCTTCTCACATCTCACTCGTGACTCTCACTACGGCACTCAATTGGCTCATGTTCTCATCTTTATGAGCTCCCGGTTGCGCATTAAGTTAGGCGTTCAATTAGATCAACTTTCACCAACCGTATTCGTATTTATGTGCACCACCCAATATCATCTACACCTCAACTCCATTTCTGCGACGTTCATGTTTGCGAAACTTTTACGTGTTGGGTAGACTTTTAGATTTCAATTTATTTGTGTCAACCTTATGGTTAGCCTGACCAAGGTCGTCCCTTCTCGCGCATAATAAGGTTTATAGTTGTATAGCAGCTCACAATGAATTGTTACGTTCCGTTGTCGCCATCGATATTGAATTCGCAATTAACTCCACTGTTATTCGTTTATTCTAATCAATCCACTTTAGTTAACTCAGGCATTTTCCTAAAGTTCAATCTTAGGGACGTATAATACAACGGAGTTCTCATCTTCATAATATAACTATACTTAGAGTCTCTATGTTACTGACTAAATCATACATTAAACAAGGGGAAATAACTTAGTCAAGTAGTTTATAATGGTCGTACCAGCTATACCGTTTACATCTACGTATGCATCTTCAATTCTTAACTATGTATTCGATAAGCAAGTGAGGCAACAAGATGTTGATATATATATTATAGCAATTTGGCTGGTATGGCAACCTATACACACAACCTATACACACAATTTCCCAAGACTCCAATTTCCTTTACGCATGCATCACCAAATATCTCATATCCCGCATACAATCAAGTTTGACAATGTCTCATACGCGTTTAAGTTCACATACCATTAAGCAACATACCCCCATTGTTCACCGATTACAATTAACATCGTTAGTGTTAAGATATCGACCGTTTATAATATATGAGAATTAGGATACTTACAACATTGACTCTCTCTAAGGGTGCATATCAACACATTCATCACATTGTATTCTAACCGTCTGTCAACACGTTTAAGTCGAACCACAACAAAAGCATTTATAACATCAACTTGACCGCTACGGCCCTACATACATACGCATCACACATGCATAACATATATGTTATTAAATCATACTAGACAACATGTCATTCCGCTACAAAATCCAATCATAGTAATAGTTCTAAAGTTTATGACCCGGGGGTTTGCTTCACAATTTCTCTCATGTTAGCCGCATTAGTAGTTAGTGCTTTAGCGCCGACACACTACACATGTTCAATGTCTTTTACTAAGGCCGACACATAAATATTCTCAATTAACTGTCATATATCGTGTTATCATACCAACATACCATACGTGTTTCATATCACTACACTAAGGACAGCATATCAAAGTTCTCAAGTATTCGTTATCTATCATGTTCTCGTGCCAAGTTCACAACAATTGTTTATCGTTAATTCAAGTAATCACGTCAATACATCATACCATCAAACAATTAACACAAAAGGGTTCAAGTATAATCTGGATTCGATATGCTCTCTAGTCATTGACCAGATATGTATACAGGGTGTACCAACGGCTAACCCTCCACCCAATCAACTTCCATTAAGCATATCGATTCCCTATTATATACTAAGCCAAGCAACTAACACGAATGATTCAAAGTATAATCCGAATTCGATATACTCTCTAGTTATTGACCGGGTATGTATACAGGGTGTACCAACGGCTAACCCTCCACCCAATCAACTTCCATTAAGTATATCGGTTCCTTATTATACTCTAAGCCGCACGTGCGCAATCCACGATGTCATTAACTTGTTATAATGTTGGGTAACCATAAAAGAGTTGATCGGGTTCTTTTAGGGTTGCCACAATATTATACTAAGTTAATGGCATAACTTCATTTTGCTCTAAATCATCAATTAGCACCAATCAATAACAATAATTCAACAATATGCACATGACCTCATTGACTTCAAACAACCACGTTGACCTCATGCACTTGACCATCACACAACAACACATTGTCCGCATCAACCAAGTTGTACTCATGTTACCACATTCATCACATTGTACTTGCCACAACATAACACATTGTTCACATTATACTCGTCACAAAACAACACGTTGATCACATAGTACCCATATCAAAACAACATTGATCACATAGTATCCATATCAAAACAACACATTGAATTTAAGCTATCACACAAGAGGTCTTAACTACGAACTCACACGGGGATTCACATAATTCATTGCACACGAATTTCCTAACCATGCATGCTATATGAAGAGTTTTAACTTAAGCCGTAGCCTAGGTCAAACCGCCTAATTCTCTACGACCACGCATGGGCCACCATTCTGTAACACCCCAAGCCAAGGCTCGAAATATCACAGAAATCATATAGCACAAGGTGGAATTAATGTAGAACATGAACTAAATGCAAATAAAGGATTCGGTGAATCCAAAAAGAACGATAAACAAGTATCAAAATACATAAAGAGCAAGTCACCATCACGAAATACAACTGAACATCAGAAGATGGCTAACGATCCTAAGTACAATGCAAAAGAAGGCAAATGGATCCTTGATCCATATAAGTCCAAGTCCGGGTTCAACAGCGAGCTAACAAATCGATCACACTTCATGCCTTGGAATAACTTGGATACCTGAAAAGTGTACTAAGCATAGTCAACACAAGGTTGGTGAGTTCGTAGTAATAGTCCATAAGGAACCATCGACAATAATCACAATATATGAGTAAGGCTAGACATGACTTACAGCGAGCCTCTAAGCAACACAATATATCTTAACTGACACACTTTTCGCTTATATTTGAGTTCAATCTGCTTGATAAGAGCGATGATTTCAGCAGCAGCTTCATTCTTTGACCTGAGAAAGATAACCCAACAAAATCTGGAATATTCGTCACAATCACCAGGGTGTATCTTTTGCCAGCACAAGTCTGAACATTCACTGGACC
>CM067167.1:246525640-246549754 GCA_034093135.1 Erigeron breviscapus | reverse complement strand
TAAAGGTTGAATTATATCAATTCATTAACCTTTGATCTACATAGATGGCTGACTTTCAACAAGAACGTCCTGACCCAAATAACACTACTCCACCCCCTATCATCAACAACAATATACCATCTCACAATGTACACGTACACTTTCCAAATAATCCTGTTCCCAAGTTTGATGGGAACAGTGAAAACTTTCAAACATGGAAAGCATGCATGCTAAAGTATATTGCTGGTGTTGAGAGACATTTGCCCGATATCTTAAAAGAAGGACCCTTTGTCCCCATGAATGCTTCTACTGTTGTCAGAAATACCGATGGGACTCCTAGGCAGTCACCTAAGGAGAAGGATCATTGGTCTGAGGAAGATCATAGACTTGTAGACCTTGACACTAAGCTACAAAATATGATTTTATATGCAGTTCCTGAAACCCTAATGCCCACTCTTGTTTTACTTGAAAATTCCAAATTAATGTGGGAGGAACTAATGACACAGTTCGAAGGCACAAATGAGACAATTGTTACAAGAAAAGTTGCTTTAAACAAAAGATATGAGTCTTTTTTTGCTATCCCTGGGGAAACCTTAACTCAAACATACATCAGATTCACAAATCTGGTAAACCAACTGAAAGCCCTGGGTGTAACCAAAGATAAAGAAATTTTGTTGGAAAAATTTTGTGATATTTTACCTTCTAAATGGGAAAATTTGATCTTGGTTTTAAGACAAGGAAAAACTTTGCACAGTCACACTCTTGCTTCTCTTTATGGAGCCTTCAGATACACTGAAGAGAACAAAGCTGAGAGAGCTATGGCTGAGCAAGATGCCAAAAACCATGTTTCTACCAGTTCTGGTATGGTTCAGTATTCCGAACCACATAGCACTGCTCTACTATCTTCTGAGAGTGATATTTCTGACTCGATGAAGAAGATGGTTTCTGAAATGTTAAAAACTGGTGTCTCTGGTAATGTTACACATGATTGTGATGAGAATGACAATGATGATCTGGTTGCCATGCTGGCTAAAACGTTCAATCGTTTTAAGGCCAAATCAAATCGATCTGGCAAACCCTTTGCTTCCAGTACTTCTATTGACAAGTCCAATCTTGAATGCTTTAAATGCGGCAAGAAAGGACATTTCATGAAGGAATGCAGATCTAGTCAACCATCATCATCACAATCTGCTCCTAACCATTCTATTTTTCAGAAATCTGATGACAGCTATAAGGCCAAATACAAGAAATTAAAGGCACATATGGCTCTTCTGGCACAAGACAACTCAAGCAACAGTTGTATGATTGCCAAAACTGAAAAATGGGAAGATTCTGATGAATCATCTGATAATGAAGAAGAAGTTAGGGACATGTGTTTCATGGCACAAGAAGATCAAGGTCATTTGGTCAAATCCGATGTTGAATCTGGCCGCTGGGTGAATATTGTAATGAAAAAGGTCAGTAATTTTGGCTTTGAAAATAATGAGGAACACAAACTGGACCTTTTGGTTCTTTTAGAGGCTGACATCTCTTTTGTTGAGACAGTGCGTTCAGAAAGCCTAAAAATGTTTGAAAACAATGCTTCTGAACTGAACGCCAGTCATGCCAGACTAAAAGAACTGAAAGATGTTCAATTGGCTCTAAAAAGTTATCAGTCTATGGTTGCAACTTTGGAATTGGAAAAGGAAGAATTAAAATCCATCCTTGAAAAAGAACAAGCAATCATTAAATCTTGGATGAAAGCACCAAGGCCAGATGCTGCAATTAAAAATACTTTTGCATCACAAAGAGCAGCATATGAGTCTGGTGATCTTCATTTGGCATCTATAATCACTGATTTAGATGCTCTTCTAAAGGAAATAAAACCTGAAATCATTTTTCCTAAAGTTGGCAAGCAGAAAACTGTAACTAATAAAGCCCAGGAACAATCTGAGGGTAAATCTGAAACAGCTCAGACAACTGTTTCAGAAAGCAAGGGTAAATCCAAAAAGCCATTCCCTCAGACTTCATCTAAGGTTCCTAAAGACCTAAAGAAGAAGAAAAATTTCTCCCCCACTGAGCCATCTACCTCAGATTCTGGTAAGGCTCAGATGTCTAATGAAGAATCAATTTTGTTAAGGTTAGAAAGTCAATTTCAACTATTGGCTAGACAAGTGCAGAGCTGTAATGCACGTTTAAAAAATGTTGAAACTCCTCCTTTTCAACCTAAACAAAACACAAAACCTTTTTCTAAGCAAAACAAGAAGAAATCTGAAAAGAAAAAGGTTGAAAACCCCATCAAACCAACTATTTTCTTGTCATCTGAAATAATGACTGAAATCCCCTTTGATCCTTCTGTTCCTTATGAACCAAAGAAATCTGAGACTGCTAAGGGAGAGTCTAGTGAACCCATCCAAAGATGGGTTCCCAAAAAGAACTAATCTTTGTTTGTGTGCAGGGAGACCGAAAGAAGAATATATGGTTTCTGGACAGTGCCGCTGGCCGAACCATGACTGGTTATCAGACCCTGCTAGAGGAATATAGGGTGCAAGAGGGGCCCTCAATAGTTTTTGGAAATGATGGTAATGGAAAAACTGAGGGATATGGTGTGGTGAATAATGGTCAAGTCAAATTCACACGTGTTGCATATGTGAATGGTTTGAAATATAACCTGATCAGTGTCAGTCAACTGTGTGATGATGGCTTCAAGGTTTTATTTGATATTTCACAAGGCACCATATTCAACAGAGATGGAAAGGTGGTACTGATTGCACCAAGGAAGGGAAACATTTATGTCATTGATATGAATCCTTCTACCTCTGAACAATGTTTCTATTCAAAGGCAGATGAAGACACAAACTGGCTGTGGCACAAGAGATTATCCCATCTGAATTTCAAAAACATTAATAAGTTGTCTAGAAAATAACTTGTTGATGGGATACCTTCTATGTCCTTCAACAAAGACAAGCCATGTCCAGGTTGTGAAATGGGTAAGCAGAAAAGAGCTTCATTCAAGACCAAGCAAAGCTTTAGTATAACTGAACCTCTTCACATGCTTCACATGGACCTTTTTGGACCAGTGAATGTTCAGACCAGAGCAGGAAAGAAGTACACCCTTGTCATCGTTGATGAATATACAAGATACTGCTGGGTGATTTTCCCCAGGTCCAAAAGTGAAGCTGCTGCTGAAATCATTGCTCTCATCAAACAAATTGAGCTCAAACACAAGCGAAAAGTTTGTCAGCTCAGAAGTGACAATGGCACTGAATTCAGAAATGCCACTCTGGAGTCCTTCTGCACTGAAACTGGCATATCTCAGAACTTCTCCTCAGCTCACACACCAGAGCAGAATGGTGTTGTTGAAAGAAAGAATCGTACGCTGATTGAAGCTGCTAGAAGTATGTTGAATGAATCTGGTCTTCCCAAGAATTTCTGGGCTGAAGCTGTTGCAACTGCATGCTACACTCAGAACAGATCTGTTTATGTCAAAAGACACAAGAAGACCCCCTATGAAGTACTCAGAAATAGAAAGCCTAATATTGGATACTTCCATGTATTTGGGTGTCCAGTATACATTCTGAATGATTCAAGTCAGCTTGGAAAATTTGATGCAAAAGCTGATGAAGGATACTTCCTAGGATATTCATCAAATCGCAAAGCCTTTAGAGTCTTTAACAAGAGACTTGAAAAGGTTGATGAGTCAATTCATGTTACCTTTGATGAATCCAATTCTGCAATCTTTAAAAATTTCATTCCTGTACCACCCTCAGAAAGTCCAATAAGTTTTGGTGATTCTGATCCTATTGCTGAAACTGATCAGTCACCTGAACCTGCTTCTGAACATCTCCGTTCAGAACCAACAATAAAAAAGCCTAGCAACATTCCATTTTATCCTCCAGTCAGTTTCAAACTACCTTCTGAACTGACTATTGGATCAGATGTACATGCTGCTTCTCCTCTGATATCAGGCTCCACTGAGCAACCTCATTCTGAAGAATTTCATGATGCAAGTCATGATCTGCAGGAAGAAGAAGAAGCTGAAGATGTATTCTCTGAAGCTCCTCCTGAAGTTACTCAGAGAAGTTCTTGCACTGATATCATTATTCATCCTGGTCAATACTCTAAATGGACTAAAGCACATCCAATCGAGCAAATTATTGGAGAGTCCAGTAGAGGGGTTCAGACCAGAAGAGCCACAAGCGATCAATGCTTAAACGTCAGCTTCTTATCTCTAATTGAACCCAAGAAGATTGACGAGGCTATGCAAGACCCAAGCTGGGTTGAAGCCATGCAAGATGAGCTCAACCAGTTTAAAAGAAACGATGTATGGGAACTCGTTCCTTGTCCCAGTAACCTGAAGAAGGAACCAATTAGGACAAGATGGGTCTTCAGAAACAAGATGGATGAAGATGGTCACATCATAAGAAACAAAGCAAGACTTGTTGCAAAAGGATATGCACAAGAAGAGGGAATAGATTTTGATGAAACTTTTGCACCAGTTGCTAGACTTGAAGCTATCAGAATATTCTTAGCTTTTGCAGCTCATCATCAGTTTAAAGTCTATCAAATGGATGTCAAAAGTGCATTCCTGAATGGAGAACTAGAAGAAGTCGTTTATGTGTATCAACCACCAGGGTTCATCAATGAAGAAAAACCACATTGGGTGTACAGACTGAACAAAGCCTTATATGGTCTGAGACAAGCACCCAGAGCCTGGTATGATACTCTTACTAAACATCTTCTTAAAAATGGTTTTAAACGTGGTGCAATTGATAACACTTTGTTCATATTGCATGATAAAAGTGATATCCTTTTAGTACAAATTTATGTTGATGATATTGTGTTTGGTTCTACAAATGAGAAGATGTGTGAAAAATTTTCTAAAATCATGTCTTCTGAGTATGAAATGAGTATGATGGGTGAACTGACATATTTTCTGGGACTTCAAGTAAAACAAACTGAAGATGGTATTTTCATAAACCAGGAAAAATATGTCAGAGATTTATTAAAGAAATATCAATTTGATTCAGTCTCATCAAAAGATACTCCTATTTCTGCTCCATTAACTTTGGATTCTGATCCACATGGAAAACCAGTGGACCATACAAAATATCGTGGTATGGTTGGTTCACTGATGTATTTAACTGCAAGTAGACCAGACATAATGTTCGCAACATGCCTTTGTGCTAGATTTCAGTCTGATCCCAGAGAAGCACATGCAAATGCTGTTAAAAGGATCTTCAGATACCTTAAAGGTGTCCCCAGACTGGGTCTTTGGTATCCCAAAGGCTCTAGTCTAGATCTAATGGGTTATTCAGATTCTGATCATGCAGGTTGCAAGATAGACAGGAAAAGTACCACTGGTGGGTGTCATTTCCTTGGTGGCAAATTAGTAAGCTGGACCAGTATGAAGCAGACTGCAGTATCACTATCCACTGCAGAAGCTGAGTATATTTCTGCAGCAAGTTGTTGTGCTCAGATTTTATGGATGAAAAACCAGCTGACTGATTATGGTGTTACTTACACAAAGACTCCAATCTTTTGTGATAACACTAGTGCCATTGCCATATCTCACAATCCTGTGATGCACTCGAAAACCAAGCACATCGACCTCAGGTATCATTTCATTCGAGATCATATTCTGAAAGGAGATATTGAATTGCACTTTATTCCCACTGATAAGCAACTCGCTGATGTTTTTACAAAACCTTTAGATGTCAAAACCTTTAAACATCTAGTCAGTGAGTTGGGCATGTTAAATCCTTAGACTGGTAATCTTGTTATGAACGCCTCAGTGACACTGATCTGGTTCACCAGTCTGAGCGATCCATGTAATTTTTGCTCGCCTAGCTATCGAACGCCTTTGTGATACTATCTTGGCACTTATTAATTCATGGATCATCACTTCAGGGGGAATGTTAAATATTTTTCAAACGCTAAAATAAACCTTCATTTTTTTAGGGGGAACCTTTTTGCTCAGAAAAATGTATTTAACTGAAGCACTTCAGAAAATCAAAAATATTTCAGTTGAATTTTATTAACTGAGATGGTTCAGATCTTTTTGGAACTGACCATGCTCAGAATTTGTTTAGTCATCACTGAAATACATTAATCTTTTCAAGATATTTTTGATACTTGGTCAATTGTGTGTACACGTGACCTACTGCATACTATGTTTTCAACTTACGTTGGTCATGCTTATGTATCACACAAGTTGCGCCGTAAAAGAGAAAGAAATGAGTACTTTTTCTGAAAAAGTGTTGCAGGGTGGGGCCATTCAAACGTCTCTGCATTAAATGCTGACTTGACCCCAGAAATTGTTTTTAATTGGAAAATCATTTTATATTCCATCTTAAATTCAAATTCCTTTCTCATTCTTTCATTTACTTCGTTTTTCATTTACTTACCAATCATCAATCTCTCTCATATTTACTCTCAAAATTCCTTAACTCTTCATATTCCTTTCACTTTCACCCTTCGATTCTTAAAATGTCTAAATCATCATCTTCTTCTTCACACAAATCACTCATAAATCTTGAATATACTCCATCGAGTGATGTGAAAACATCTGCCACATGGCCAAAGAATTTCACACCTTCTCAAATTCGTTTTAATATGAGCAATTTCTTGGCTCAACTAAATGTGAAATCCAAAACGTTAATGGGAAGAATCAATAATTTCTGGGAGCAATCCCCATTCCATTATGCGTTGACTGCTAATCCTCAAGCATTGTATCATCGATACTTGCTTGAATTCTGGTACACTGCTGTGGTGAGTAAAGATGAACAATCCATCTCCTTCACTCTCAATGAGGGCACCAAGAAGTGTGTTATCACTCTTGAGGGGTTCAGAAATTCCCTTCATCTGAACTACCTCGAACCTTCCCAGATGTTTGCTAAAAGACTCAAAGGAGTCAATTTCAGGGAGGTTCTAGTCGCCACCGGTCATGGCGACATGGAGGATACTGATGGTAATTTGAAGACCTCCGGACACATATTTATGTCTGGATTTGGTAATTGCTGGAGGTTCTTCTGGACCCAGATTGTGGAAAGTCTTGGTGGCAACCATGGAGGGTTGGACCAACTTTCATTACCCCAAGTTGAGATGGGGTATTATATTTGGAATGGGATACAGGCAGATTTTGCTGAGATTCTTTTCTCTCAGCTCATTACAAAATTAAAAGGAAAAAGAAGCCTGCATATCGCCTTTCCAAGATTTCTAAGCTTGTGTTTTATGGATATACTTGGAGAAGCTTATAATGAAGCTGGACCTGAAGCTTCTGTACCTGAATATGGCAGAGATTTCTCAAAGGCATCTACCGCTGAAAATGAGCCTGAACTCTCCTCTGCAATGCTTCAGGTATTCAATAAAACTGTCTCAGCCACATTAGCTGGTTCAGAAAGGTCACTAAGTGGGCTACAAAAGAATGTAGGACCCGTTAGTCGACCTAAAGAAAAGTTGCCAATCGTTAAATCTGGTAACGATGCACCTGCTTCTGCAGATGTTGAACCAGAATCTGGTAAGGGTACTAGTGACCCAAACCAGGGCATATCTGACCAGATTGCAAAAGTGAATGCTTTCTGGGATGACGATGAGCTACCTCAGGAGAATCTTGATTCTCTTGCTGACTTTGAGTTTGACGAGGGATTATTGGAGGCGAATCAATCTGATTCTGAGCCAGCCACCATCCTCGCAAACGCCCCTCCTCCCCCAGAAATCCAACAAGAACAAGACAATGAGCCTTATGTTCCACCACCACCATCTCATCAAAATCCAATTTTTCCACCAGGCACTACTCCTGCATATGTCACCGATCCCACTTTCACTCCATCACTTCAATTTCTTCACCCCCAAATTCATAACATCCCACCGCCTATCAACTATGATGCCCCAATAGAGAAGGACTTGGATTCTGAGACAGAATCTGAGAGTCCAACCGATTTACAAATGAATAAAGTACTAAAAGGGCTTGGTAAACTACCATTTGTTGCTCCTGCTTCTGCTCAGCCCCCACCTCCTTTAAATATAGAAGCACAGTTAGAGAAAACACAAACCGAAGTCCAAAGCCTTATTCTTAGGGTCGAGGATTTAACCAAGTCTCTAACTGCCAATACTAGTTCAGTGGCTGATATGAAAGGTGCTCAGATGTTCCTTGGAACTGAGTTAACCAAGGTTGCTGGAAATGAAGGACTAGTAGTTGGGAAGCTGAATGAGTTGGTGATGACTTGCAACAAGGTGAGCTCTGCAATCAGAGAAGCCTTCAGGTTAACAAAGAGAGATGTGCAAGCTTCGGTAGTTGCCAACTTGACATCTAGTGTTGAGCTGTTGAAGCAAGAGTTTATGGCTGTTGGAAGTGAAGTTCATGAGTTGGTTCAGAAGCCAAGTGTCAATGAGAAAGAACTTGGGACTTCTATTAGTGCTGGTATTTTGGAGAATCTGAAGTCTGAGCTCACTCAGAACTTAACTGCTCAGATTTCAGACTCTATTTCTGAGAAGGTTTGTATGGAAGTTAGAATGATGATTGCTGAACTGACCAAACACACAAATGACAAAGTGGACAAGGCTGTAAATGAAGTAAAAGATTCAGTGTCCAAGCTTGAAGGTTCAGTTCAAAATCAATCCAACCAGTTAGATGAAATTCTAACTCTTCTGAAGAAAGAAACTGTTGTTGCTCCTCCTCCCCCTGCTTCCTTCACTGAAGAAGATAGACAAATGTTGAAGGATGTAAAAGATAAAGAAGCACTGAACCTTAATTCCTCATTCAGATTAAGGGCTCAGTTTGCTACAATGGAAAAGGGTATGTGTGATTGCCTTGAACAACAAAGTTGGGAACCACTGAAGGCAATTAAAACTGCAGTTGAGCTTTATGCTAAAATGCCTTCAGAGATTCCCAAAGGGGGAAGTGTGCCTATTGGTTTGCTGGCAAGTACTCAAGAAATGATTGAAGCAACCAAGAAGCAAACTGAGGGACCATCTGGTAGCACCTCAGTTCAGGGGAAACAAGTTCAGAAACCTGAATCTGAAACTGGAAAGAAAGATAAGGGAAAGGCCCTAGTAGTGGCAGAACCAACAAAGAAAAATGCTAAGGGTTCTGGTTTGGTTGTTGGTGAAAACGTTGATGAACAAGGCTACCCACTTCATGATCCAAATGCTGATAGCAAGAAATTAGAGACTTTGCAGAAGCAAGTCTCTAATCAATTTATTATGTGGGGAGAGAATAAGGAAAGAGAAAGGGTTCAACACCAGAAAATGGGAACCCTTGATCACGTTGATGCTGCAGCTCTTGGTCTCTCACTCGAAAGATATCAGAAAATCAAAAATGATCCAAGAGTGCAGAAGGCTGTTGTCGAAATGATCGAATATGAATATGGGGTAAACTACTCTCCCTTAGAACAAAAGCTGGACCATTTAACTTTCAAAATGTCCATTGAGGACTTGGTGAAAAATAGAGAAAAAGAAATGGCCATAAAGAAGAAAGAGATTCTGGCTGGAGTTCTGAAGGTAGAAAAAGAGTTGTCCAGACCACCCACAAAGCCCAGAACTGGAACAAGGATTGCAAAGAAAGATTCTCGTGATGTTGTCTTTACTTCACACAAACAAATATCTGATGATGCTGCTGAGATCCAAAGGAAACATGAAAAGGATCAGTATGATCATTATATGAACCATCGATCGCATCCAGCCAAAATCATTGATATGGAAGTTACAAAGGCTGATGGATTGAAGTTATTTGACTTGATTGTGAAAAGAGAAGGTAGGGCAGCTGAAGAATATAATCAAGTTTCAGTTCACGAATTTGGGATTTCAGAGCATAGGGAGATGATCCAGATTCTGAGGGGGAAACCAAAATCTGCCTTGACTGGTGCATGGTTAGCAAGAATACAACAAAAGATGCAAGTCAAGGTAGAAATTGAAAGCAGATTGTTTGGTAAAAAGGATCATTCTCCACTGAAGAGGAAACCTACTGAAGCACCTTCTGGTTCAAGGCATGCAAAGAAGTAGTTCCTTTTTCAGTTTATCATTTACTTGTAATATATTTACATTTGTAACATTCATTTCAGTTTGTATATATATGTTGCAACTTGTAACCAATAAGTAGATGATAAGTTTAAGTTAGAAAAACCTAGTAAAAGTCTGAGACATCAATGATCTATAAGATGTACTTAAGAAAATTTTTACAACTTAAACAAAAACTTGTATTTCAGACTTACAAACATGTATAGATAGAAGTCTGGAATGCATGCACTATTTCAGAACAAATAGGGGGAATTTGTTAGGTCGGAAATCGACCAAGTATAATTTGTTCAGAAATAGCTTGAAGTTTAGTGAAGACGTCTGCACAGAATTCTGAGATGTCTCAGAATTCCTTCACTGAAGCTTCACTTCAGTTCAGATCGAGATAAATCTGAAGCATTCATTCTGAAGTCAAAGACTGAAGTATGAAGAAGAGAATCATCTCAGAAGCGAGCAAAGAGTGATTCTACCAGATCGAAGACTGAAGCATCTCAGTATAAAGTATTAACAACACTTTACACTGATTACGAGGAAGAATTTTTACTTTACATACCTTTACCCAGTTAATAGATTTATCTATTAATAAAAGGTACAAGATAAAAGTATGGGTTTGGAACATAGTACTATAAGTCACATCAACTGACTTATATACTCTTCCTAGTATGAGCATGCAAGGAATTAGGTTTAATTCCTTAAATGCTCACAACCACATTTGTACGATCTTGTCCACATCATCATGGACTTGGTCTATAAATACAAAGTCTTCTCACAACTTGCAAAGGGCTTGAAACTTTAGCATTGCAACTTGTGAGATATACTCTAAGTAAACTTACGAGTATTTCCAAGTTATTTAGATCACTTGTTTTCAGGATTGTTTAGATATTTACACTTGGGTGTTTATCTTTGTTCCGCAACAATCCTTGTATTTGTTTATATATCAATAAATCAAATACATTAGAAAAGAAACAACGTATCTCAATGCTACATACTTGATTATACATATATATATCTTATATAGTTTCAACCATTTAGTTCTTGTTATTTACTTTAAGTCAATTGCTTTTTGTTATCCTTATCTGGATCGTAAACTTAACTTGTCCATCAAGATTAGTTGTACTTGCCAGTCGGGTTTAGTTAATCATCTATATTTGGGACTCACACACCTTTATGTACCTTTTATTACTTAAATAATAAGACAAGGCTTATTATCCGGGTAAAGGTACATAAAGCATACAAGTCAATTCCTCGTAATCAGTGTAAAGCTTTGTAAGGGCTTTCCACTGATGGTCTCCAATTTATAACTGACTAGAATGCCAACTGGGCTTCGCTGCCATTGCCATTCTCTATCTTCCATTTGTTGTCTTCGATTTCAACTGGAATGATTCTTCAACTGGTCAGTTCTCAACTGGAGGAAGTCTTTAGTTGCGTTGACTGTACGGTGCAACTGGACTTCAATATATTTCTGGACAAATCTTCTTGGTCACCAGTTTCACTGGTCTCCAGATGCAACTGGTGACTGGCAAGTGTAAACTGGTGACTGGACAGTTCCAGGTGAACTGGTCCTAACATAATTTAACTAGCAACTTAGGTGTTTGGGTTATTTGTGAGCGGTTGGTGGTACCACGTGAGCATTTTATCCTGTCACGATTATCTTGTCAACTCTAAATAATCTGAACTTTATCGAGTACAATCATAACTGAAGTCAAGTGGATTCGAAGTGGGTGATCTTTATTCATATTGTTTGAACTTTCTTTACTTTTCAATTGTCTTGTCATTTCAATTTCTTTAATTTCATATTATCAAGGTGAGGTAGCAATTCGGCTACGGTTCCATCCTTATTCCAAAACCACTTTAGCTGACAACTATTTCAAAACCATTCCCCGTGTTCGATCCTGGACTTACCTTCTAGCTATACTATATACGAACGGGTCCACTGCCCGCAAGTGTGTAGTAGTCAGTTTTAGGGTATTCCTTGTTTTAATTTTTAAACTCGATTTCACACATCAGTCGGGTTGAGTCGCAAGCTATTATTAATGGGTAGTTCTATAATCGTTGTAGATCGTTCGTGGAAGAGATAGATAGGCGATTCCATCGCGATCGTTAAAGGTACAGATTCTTGTTTCTAAAACTCATCGAAACGTTAAACGTCGGTTTGAACTCTCTGCCTTTCGTTCAGCTATCATCCTTTTGTGTATCTGCTAGTGTAGTCTTGCTTCGGAAGTCATGTGTATACTATTTTGCTTGGCCTGTTCTGTTAGTATCTTTGTCGAGTCTTGCTGCTATGAATAGCGTTATAGATGTGTGACCTGGTTCTTTGAAACATAATCAAGTGATTTCAGAAACTCATCCTCTACAAGTTGTAGTTTTGATCGTCCCATTCCTTTCAGTGGTTTCAGCTTTTGTAATAACTGGTGAGGACTGTCCATGTTGGTAAACCACAAGGAGTGGACATCTCTGCCTTCACAAAATTTAGAAACATCGCCTTACCTTCATCAAGGCCTGTAATATACCTGTCAATGAAATGGATAAAAAAGCATTAATAGCATGTAGAATGACAGTGTTTTTAGGTTATTTGAATAGTGAATTGTATAACTGTACAAGTATTATCACTATTTTTGATAATTTATACTTTTTGGGGGTGGTGGGGGTGCAGATAGAGAGATTGCAAGATAGAAAGCTATGCTAAGCTATTCATATCGTGATTTGATCAATATTCTAAGAAATGAGATACTCCGTATCAGTAACATCTATGCAACATGTGATGTCTGGTAGTTCAGAATGGAGGATAGTGTGACAGTCATAATGGAGGATAGTTAGAATTAATGCTTTATTTCATATTATTTTTTTAATAAAAATGTTAGCATGCTAGTGTAACAGTTTATTATTGTTACTCACTTTTTGTGTGAAATGATTTGAACTATTATAACTAGAGTTTGATTGTTGAAAACTAAAATATAGGTTGGAGATGAGGTTTTCCTTAAAAGCATTCTAAACCCAACGGAGATTGTAGCAACCCGAATGAGCTAGTGGGTAGTAAAGAGATTGGAAAGGGATGGTGTGAGGTAAATGCTCAAATACCGATAAAAAGAGATGAAATGTTGGTGAGACCATATGGATTATTTTCCACAATTGAAGATTGTATTGGTGCAACTATCGCATGGCCCTGTCCTTTCATCTCGGTATGTATTTGTTAAGTTGTTTTATTAATAATTTTAGTAACATGTACCTTAATGCTTATACAAGAATGGTTTATTTGTAGGTGGTCCGTGAGGATTGAGGATGCATGATAACATGGGATTCTATGCTAGCTTCTCGTTTTTTTCATTGCTTTTAATTTCTTTTGTTAGATTTTACAAGACTTTATGTTGAATAATGTTATAACTTTTTTATGTTTAATGTGTTTGTAATGAACATGCTTATTTGAAATATAATAAAATTTTATTTCTATTATTACTTGAGGTTATATACATAATAACTATATATTAGTATTTTATATATGTTGGTGGTGTGTTTATTGTTTGATAGAAACCATTATTTGGATGTCCTATTAAACATGTTAGAACATTGTAAAAGTGTCCTAATATGTTTTTATTAGGACGCTAATTGTGTTGTTCATAAACACATTATGCGACCATAAAGTTGGTTTCATAATCTTATTTGAGATATTAGGTCTCTTTTCTTGGTACTAAAGTATATATAATGTTACATACCAAGGGTCCTATTATCTAGTTTTTAAGGACGCTTATATGTGTACTAAAAGATTAAAAGTATGTAAGCACATGTTAGAACATTGTAAAAGTGTCCTAATATGTTTTTATTAGGACGTTATTTGGGTTGTTTGTAGACATATTATGCGACCATAAAATTGGTTTCATCATCTTAATTGAGATATTAGGACTCTTTTCTTGGTACTAAAGTATATATAATGTTACATGGTAAGGGTCCTATAAAATAACTTTTAAGGACGCTTGTATGTGTATCAAAAGATTAAAAATGAGTAACCACATCTTAGAACATTGTAAAAGTGTCCCAATATGTTTTTATTAGGACTCTAACTGAGTTGTTCATAGACTTATTATGTGACCATAATATTGGTTTTATAATCTTATTTGAGATGTTAGGACCCTCATGACTTTTTACGACCCCCTTACATGAAACGCTTTTACCGTTGGTCCTATTAAATGAAAGGTCCTATAAAGTAACATTATAGGACGTTTTTGGGTGTCCTAAAAGCCATGTTTTGTTGTAGTGATAGTTTTGAAACATTCAGATAGTATTTCTGGTTTCGTTGCGATCGTGAGGACGAACTTTCTATTGATGTGTGGCTAGTGCTACTCCCATGCAAAGGCACCTTCCGTATTGTTCCCACTAATAGGAAGGAGTTAACGTTTTCGGTTGTGATATGTATTTCTTTCTATAAGATAGATTTATGGTCTTACTGTAACACCCCAACATGGCGGAATCATGGGATATCACTTAGAAAAGCACATCACGACATGGAAATTATGTAGAGTCAAACTATATGAAAACATAGGATTGAAACAATCCTTAAACTTGTACAAACGTATACAATCATCAACATTCATCAAAATACATGTTCAATCAATAATAAAAGGCAATTCAATCGATAATAGTTGATCCTAAAATTAACCCATAAAAGGGAAGTAAGGATCATGGATCCAGAAAGTCCAAAGCTAGTCCAATCCTAGCAAGTAAGCATGCAATCATCCATTTTGTCTCTAATTAACTTGATTACCTGAAAAGTATACTAAAGAGCGTCAACATAAAGTTGGTGAGTTCGTAGGGACAAGTAACAAGGAATAACCGTATCGGATACAACCGTTAACAATAAGTGAGGATTAGGAGAACTAATCACATCCAAGGAAAATCTATAAGGTTTCACATTATCACAATTCAATACAAGTCAACGTTCAATAATAACGATTCCATATAACGTTCAACGTTCCATAACAATCAATAACGATCAACAACGATGCGGCTTACATAGTTAATAATTAACAATGCGCTAACGGTGCGACTTATATAATAAATAATGCGCTAACGGTGCGACTTATATAATAAATAATGCGCTAACGGTGCGACTTACATCGTAAACAATGCGCTAACGGTGCGACTTACATCGTAAACAATGCGCTAACGGTGCGACTTATATAATGAATAATGCGCTAACATGTCCATATCAACAATTCAATCATACAATCAATCAAATCAACAATCAACAGTTAAACAAACATGTACACTTTTCAGCCCGAATCTCAATTGAGTAGGGAGGGTTTACGAAACTCACCTGGAAGTAAAGCAATTCCAAGTACTAGTACAAGTACTTTACTATGCTCAAAATGTACTCCCGGGTACCTAGAACAAGTATAAGATCAACTTATAAGCTACCACAAAGCCTAAGCGCAAAATAGGGAAATTTCAGCATGTTCCCAGCTTTGCGCCATCTACTAGACAACGACTTTGGGAAGTCAAGAAGACTAGATACAACAAAACTCAGTTCTATACATTTGTTGGGCACTCAATGGCCTTTTCAAAAATGTAAGGTTTGGATCTTGAAGAGCTTTAATGAAAGAGTTATGATGTTTACAAAAACAAACCTGTAGCCTCGTCAGAAATCAGACCAGTTCTGAAAATCGTCGTTTTTGGCACTCTTCTGAGCAAAACCAGAAGAAACTTTGTTCCTATCAAATTTTACTGACACTTGGACCTTTCCAAAAATATAAGATTCGTCTCCTAATTCGTTCAGATGAATCTTCTATGATGTTTGCAAGATGACTGAAAATTTCAGTCCTATAGAGTCCTTAAATTCAACTTGAAACTTCAAGTGATGAACCCAAGACTTTATGGACTTGATTGTTTTGTGTTATGAATGTGAAAGAGAGAGAAAAGAGCAGAGATGGATGATCATCAAATGCTTGCTTATATAGCCCAAGAGTTGCAACTAAGTGCCAAGAACACACACCTTGGTCATGAGGTGTTCATCATGTGTTTACAACTCATCCTTGAGTGTAATGGCTGAAACTTTGGCCTTAAAACAAACTAGAATTCAGTAGGAACATGTTCATTGCATGATTACAAGCTATAATCCAAGTCTTGGTTAGTTTGTGTGGGGTTTATGTCAAGAACACAAGCTTGACTTGACTAATTGACTTTGGTTGACTCTAAACTTTGATTCTTGATTATTATTTGTGTAATTAAGTGTAGTAAACTAGTTTATATAAGTATAATTACTTTTATCTATGTGGTTATAAATCAATTACATGTATTTATATATTTATTAGTTATCTAATTCAAGTACACAATTGCATATTTATTTTACTAGTATGTACAATATATCTAGCTAGTTAATTGATTCCGAAATTAATAACACAAACAAAATATTCATGAGCGTACAACTTTTATAAATTATTATAAATCCATAATATGGATAAATCATTTCATATAATATAAAGGTTGTGTCGGTTTTTGTCCTATTAATGGAATTATCATCTAACCACCGACACTGTTCCACCGACACTGTTGGAACCGTACATTATACTTAAGGTTTCGTATATACGTTTTTCCTGTTACTACAGTTATTCAATTATCATCTATCATATAATTTCTATAACATGTACTGGGCCAATTTCATAGTCTGCTAATATGGCTCTAATTCTAGAAGTTCAAATATGACATTATAATTGGCCCAATTTACAGATAAATGTACACAATTATGTCCAAATTTCCGTTTATGAAATAGTTAATCAAATTACATGCACAGTCAAACGGTAAAAATCATGAATGTTACATTATTCCCCAGTTAAAAGGATTTCGCCCTCGAAATCTAGATTGTATCGAATAAAATTATACTTAACTTGATTTACGTTTTATCTCAATGACAATAAATCGATATTAGAGGACATGGCATCTAAGTATCTATTCTACACATAATTAACAGAAAGATATAAGGCGCATCCCTATTTGATGCCTTCTACTCTCAACAGAGTAGGATGAACTCATATGATTCTATACAGAATCCTTCTACTCTCAACAGAGTAGGATGAACTTGTACACAATCCTCAACACGATTAGCATTTATAATTAGCATGTATAACATCCTACTTGAACTCATGAAGAACTCAATAATTTATACACATATAGTATAGACTACTTACACATCTATGGTATAGATGATCTGTCTGTACACAGGTAAGTCTGATTAAAACGCTATACAAAATTCAAATTCACTTTATCTTCCATATTTGACCGTTAGAAACGGCTCCTTTTTAGACTATATAATAATACCTTAGCATACTTTTCTCCATGCCATATCAACTTAACATTTTCCTTCCTTCAGAATCTAACCAAAACCCGAAACCTAATATCGAAAATGTTGAATCCTTTCCTAATCGTAATCTACATTATTATCATAGTGTGGTTAATTACTGTGGCTCAACTTCCATTGGATGAGGCTATTCAGTGGTTAGTCGCGTTCGTTCTTGGCGTGGTTCCCTTACTGTTTGTCACCACCTGGGTTTCTTTGTATGGTTTTTAAATATGTTGTATCCCTAATTGTTGTATTTCCGCTTAAATAATGTAACAAGTTTCACTTGTATTGTACGAATAATGAAATACAACTTTCTTCGATCTCTTTTGGGGATTGTTGTCGATTAGGGAAATTCCCCAGTTAAAAGAATTTCCCATATTTGTCTTGATAGATTTTTATACCAAGTTCATTTGCGTATTTTAATCGTTGATCGCCCATCATAATTTTTGCTGATAACATTTGTCTCATATTCTTAAATTTAATCATTAAAGGCGATCCACGGGTCAAAGAAACAAATATTACCTGGATTACTCCTGAAACAACAGTTTGGATCAAAAATTCATCTAGGGTTCAAAAAGATGAATTTGCAATTGATATGGTTCTTGAAAAAGAAGCAGTGAAGAAAAATAGTGATGTGTGGAAGACGGTCTATTCATTAAGCTATTAATTAAGTTGAGGATTTTCTCAACATAGTATACGCTTTTGAGTAAACTGTTCAGCTCTTTTCAACCTTGGTTAAAGGGATGATAAAGTTTAGAAATTTTATCTTTAGAAAAAAAAATAATAATTCGGTAATTACTAATTACCGTAGCAATGATTAAAATTTCTGTAGTTTATGGACACCTGTTCGTTCTTTCAGGTTACATTTCCCTTTTCATCCTCTATATAGAAACGCGTTTTCTTAAGGAATAATGCACACTAAATCTTCTTTCTCTATCTCTTTTATTTACTTAGTTCTTCATTGCTAATTTGTTTTTAGCTATTCCGTTCACAGCCAGCTTGTGTTCTAACAGATCTCTGACTTTCTCTTTGGTAAGCTACATTTTTGTGCTCTTTCTTTCTCATCTTGGATAATATACTATCTATTTATATGTTTATATAACACTTTTATCTTTTAATTCATGTTTGCTTAATTAACAATATTGTTCCACCGATTTATCATAAGATAATGAAAAATTTCGGTGCCTCTTCGAGCGATCCAAAAGGCAAAAGGCCAATGACTCAAGAGGATCTTGAAGATCTTGAAACAAATAGGGTCAAAAGGATTAAGCAGGAGGCCGTGATGTTAGGTATTTCTTTTGAAGATTACAAGGCGATGGTAGACGAAGATGTCCACCTTTTTGAGAAACAAACTTCTGAAGATGAGAAGTTAGCAAAACTTTTATCTAAATTTTTAGAAGAGGAGGAATCTATCCTTGTGAATCGTCAAATAAAAGAAGATGAAAAGTTTGCAAGAGCCCTAGTTCAGCAAGACGAAGATAATCTCTCTCAAAGGGAGAAGTCCATTTTTGCTATGTCATCTGAAGAAGAAGAAGAAAATACCAATATTCCACCTCTTAAGAGAAGAAAAAGAGATGTTGCTGGAGGAAGTAACATGTCAGGGTCGAGCTCTGACAGAACTCCTAATTCTTGAAATCAAGAGGGATTTTATAGAAATATTTGGAATCTGTTATAATTTTTTATAAATCAGATCTTAAGTTGTCCAGAATGTGTTTTTAAATCAGAATAATATTGTTGATAATGTTTCTTATGTATTTGTTATGTCAATTGTCTGACCAAAACTTATTGTAGATAAGAAGAACTCAATATAATCATGGACGCATGGCAAAACCAGATGATTGGTACTAGTGAATGGGGAACATCAATCGATGATTTTTGCCAAGACTGGCTTCTCCAAAATACAGTACCATCATCACAGTTAGAACCCCCAACAGAAAATATCAGTGCATCGTTCCCAACTCTTGTTGATGCAGTACATCATGGAGTTTCATCTCCAATCCCAATGAACCCTTTATATCAAAACTTCTCTTTCGATACACCAGAAGTAACATTCCAGAAATCAACATTCCAACCAGTACCTTCTGAGGAGAGTAACAGGGCACCAGGCAAACGTCCAATGTCAGACTCGCACACACTATACCCCAATGTAACAACCGTGCATTTTGACTTTTGACTATGGGTACGTTTCCTAAGTTTTTGATTAATTAATATATGTTCAAGTGCAATGTGTTTTATATGGGTCAATTTATTGTGCAACTAGAGACTTATGTGCAAGTTGAAATCATTAGTTGGTGCTAATCGAATTTCATTAGATGATCTTTATGGTAACTAGTAAATGGTTATGGACCCTATCCATGGGTTATGCCCAAACCCATGACCCACCCAAGTAAAACAAACCCTATCCTCCCTCATTTCCCTCATCCATTCATTCATAATACTTACATTTTCTCTCCCATCTCACTAAATGCTCATACTCTCAATCTTTCTCTCTAAAATTCTAGTTCATTTAATGTTGTTTCTAGAGGAATAATAACAAAATCATCATCCTTATTATCATTCTAGCATCATATCAAAAACCCAAGTTTCAAAGTGCAAGAAAAAGCTTCAACTAGGTCAAATTCGGGTTTGACTTTTTGTGGAGGTTTTGGTAAGTAATTTCTAGCTCAAATTCATTATTTCAAGTTGTTAAGTATGTCTTTCAATCAAATCCAAGTGTTCTTGGTCGAATTCGGGTCAAAAATCGAATTGGGTTAAAAATTAGGGTTTCAAGGCTTTAAATTTAGGTCAAGATCGTTTTGGGTCAAAAATGATGTTGTGAAGTGAAATTATTGGGGTCAATTTTGTGTTCAAATGGGTCAAGATTGATTTGGGCATGTGAATGTGTTAAAGGGTCGGATTTAAGGGTTGAAACATGTTTAGTTATGTTTAATTATGGGTACCTATGTTTAAAAATGAGTCTTGGAGTTGTGCAAGTCGATTTCATGGCTTAAATGTTGAGATTTTAGGGTTTTGGGTCGTGTTTGTGCCAAGAACACCTGCTGGTGCATTGCTGATTCTGAACAGGCGTAACTTACGCCCCTGTTGGCGTAACCTACGCCCCTCTCCATTTTCATTACGCCAAGACCCTACTGTTTACGCCCAAAACTCATCCAAAATGCATGTTTCTGGAGCACCGTAGCTTACGCCCCTCTCTGGCGTAGGTTACGCCCCTTGAATTTTGCCCAGCGTAGCTTACGCCCAAATGGGCCGTAGCTTACGCCCCTTGAGTTCCTGCCTAGCGTAATCTACGCCCAAATGGGCCGTAGCTTACGCCTGTCTCTAATGTTCATTTTCTGTTTTGATTTTAAATCGTATTTCACTTTCCTGGGACACATCGAACTTCCAAACGGGTCTTTCCTTGTCTTCCAAGTTATCGTACTCAGTTCTAATACGCGTTCAAGTCCCGGGTTAAATTCTAAAGTTCATAAAAGCTAAATGAGGACATGGTTGTATATATATTGATACGTACATGTACATTATGATAGGTTGTGATCGCTTGGCAATTAATTGACGTTCTAGTTCACTTTAACTTCGGTAAATCAAGGCAAAGGTGAGTTTTCGTAGCCTCCCCTACTCTTTTAAGAGTCGGGCTGAAAAGTGTACTTCGTGCATGATGATATTTTGTGACGTACATGTTGTGTGACGTTTTTGTTGATGTGAAATTTATGTGTTTAGTTGTATGGTTATTGTAAATTGTATATTGAGTTGTTATAGGTTAGTTGTGTATATATGGAGGACGGTAATGCCTTGAAAGGTTGGAGGTGGTGGGAAGGCTGCGGGTGACCCTATATATAAGCATCAAAGGCCTTTCAAAGGTAGTATCGTACGAAGTATATACATATGATGTTTGGTTATGTGTGGACATTGATGGTCATGGATGAGTACATTTACGTGCAATTGAGTACAATGAGTACATTTACGTGCAATTGAGTACAATGAGTACATTTACGTGCAATTGAGTACAATGAGTACATTTACGTGCAATTGGTACAATGAGTACATTTACGTGCAATTGAGTACAATGAGTACATTTACGTGCAATTGAGTACAATGAGTACATTTACGTGCATTTGAGCACATTGGGTACAAGTGTGCAATTATTAGATCATGTTAATGCTAATTATGTATTGGTTGACATTGAAACGTGTTCTTGTTCATTCTTTCCTACGAACTCACCAACCTAGTGTTGACGTTGTTTAGTGCACTTTTCAGGTAACCAAGAGAACCCAAGAGCTTGATGTGTTTACTAGATGTTGGACTTGACCATGGATCCGTGATTCATTACCCGTCGATGGGGTTTGCTTAGGATCATGAGCCATCTTTTGAATGTCATTTCGTAAACTTTTGATGGTTGAATGCTCCTTATGCTTTTGTGACATTGTAACTTAATTGTTGGGTTCCCGGAATCCTCTTATTTTCATATAGTCTCGTTCTACGATAATTCCATCTTGTGTCATGCTTTCGGTACATTTCGAGCCTAGCTCGGGGTGTTACAGAATGGTGGCCCACGCATGGTCATAGAGAATTAGGCGGATTGACCTAGACTACGGCTTAAGTAAAACTCTTCATATAGCATGCATGATTAGGAATCTTGTATGCAACGTGAACTATATGAGCATTATAAGTGTACATTTGAGTTTCGTAGGAGGGTTCATTATATGTGATAACATGAGTGCAATAGGTCGGCATGATTAATGTGTCGTTGTGGGATGGTCAAGTGCATGAGGTCAATGTGGTTACTTGAGGACAATGAGGTCATGTGCATATTGTTGGATTGAATTGATATTGTTTGATGATGTAGGCAAGATGAAGTTATGGCATCAACATGATATAATATTGTGGCAACCCTAAAAGAACGTGATCAACTCTTTTATGGTTACCCGGTATTATAACAAGTTAATGACATCACGGATTGCACGCGTTTGGTTTAGGGTATAATAAGGAACCGGTATGTTCTCGGGAGTTGATTGGGTGGAGGGTTAGCCGCTGGTACACCCTGTATACATACCCGGATCAATAACTAGGAAGCATATCGGATTCGGATTATACCTTGGACCACTTGTTAGTTGTGTGATTGTTGATGTATTGAAAATGGGCATGCGGTTTATTGATGAACAATTTTTGTGAAATATGGTATGATGGCATGATACATAACAATTCCCCTAGAACATTAGTACTTTTGCCTTAGCGTAACGATATGAATTATGTGTGACATGTTGACATGAGAACACTAACCACTTGTGTGACTAACATGCGAGCATTTTGAGGCTAACTTTCGAGTCGACGTTTCCTTGTTTTATAGTAATGGTGAGGCCAAGAAGAGCCGGGACTACTTATAGGGAGCAAACTCCGGAACAACAACAACCGGAAGTTCAAGGAGAAGGTCGTGGTGGTGGAAGAGGTCGTGGTGGTGGTAGAGGTAGAGGTGGTGGTAGGGGTCAAGGGAGAGGCCAAGGGAGAGGTCAAGGTAGTGGTGAAGCACCAACACCCGACTTGGCAACCGTGATCGCTCAAGTGGTCACGAACATTATGCCTAACATAGTTGCCCAAGTCACGGCAACTCTCCAAGCACCCGATAATACGGGGCCGAATGTTCAAGCTCAAGTGAATGGGAACAATGAAAATGTTCAACCGGTAGGGGTAGAGGAAGAAGAGGCACCGGTGATGCACGATAACTATGTCCCAAGGTACAATCAACACGGAGTGTACCGGAAAGGGTGTTCTTTTAAGGATTTCAAGGGTTGTGGGGCCCCGGAGTATGATGGGAGTGGGGGTCCTACGACTTGTATTAGGTGGCTTGAAGAAATTGAAGCGGTGATTGCTAGGAGTCATTGTACTTATGATGACCAAGTTATCTACTCATCCGGCATGTTTAGAGGTGATGCATTGAAATGGTGGAATAAGGAAATAGGGGCGGGCAATGCTATACCGTGGGATCAATTCAAGATTTTGGTGAAAGAAAGATTTTGTCCACCCTATGAACTTCAAACTCTAACCTTGGAGTTCGTTCAACTCCAAATGAATGGGGCGGACTATAAGGGGTACATTCGGCGATTCCAAGAGTTGTCAACACTTATTCCACACTTGGTGTCTCCCGAAGCTCTTTTTTTTTTTTTTGTTTTTTGTTTTTTTTTTTTTTTTTTTTCTATTTTTATTTTTTTTTTTTTATTTTGTTAAAGCTATTCAAAAGTTTGTTATGGGCTTGACTCCAAAGGTCCGACACTTGGTGAACAACATTATGCCTACCACCATGACGGAAGCCATAAACCGAGCCGGTAGTGTTACCGAGGACTTACTTAGAAGTGGTGAATTGAGCCAAGCATCATCATCAAAGAGGAAGGATGCACCCGAGTCAAGCGGGGTGAGGAAAATGGGTAGGTTTGACCCTAAACGTCCTAACAAAGGAAAGGTGTTTGCGGCGGTTGAACCGGCAAGGAAGGCTTATGTGGGTCCTTACCCATTTTGTAATAAGTGCTCCCGACATCATGTTCCCACCACTCCTTGTGGGACTTGTTTCAATTGTAATCAAGTTGGACATCTTGCTAGAGATTGTAGGGCCCCGAGAGTGGCTCCTACTCATGCGGTTCCTCTCCGAGCACATCCTCCTCAAGCTAACAATCAAAGGGTCAATGGGGTGGGTGTTATGAATGTGGAAGCACCGAACATTACCGTAATGCTTGTCCGCAATGGGTGGGACAAAATGTGCAAGTGGCGGTTCACCCAAATCAACTTCAAATCACCGGTCCTAACCAAAACCGTGGCCAACAAGGCCATCA
>CM067167.1:246521352-246524640 GCA_034093135.1 Erigeron breviscapus | reverse complement strand
AATTAACTTGATTACCTAAAAAGTGTACTAAAGAGCGTCAACATAAAGTTGGTGAGTTCGTAGGGACAAGTAACAAGGAATAACTGTATCGGATACAACCGTTAACAATAAGTGAGGATTAGGAGAACTAATCACATCCAAGGAAAACCTATAAGGTTTCACATTATCACAATTCAATACAAGTCAACGTTCAATAATAACGATTCCATATAACGTTCAACAACGTTCCATAACAATCAATAACGATCAACAACGATGCGGCTTATATAGTTAATAATTAACAATGTGCTAACGGTGCGACTTATATAATGAATAATGCGCTAACGGTGCGACTTATATAATAAATAATGCGCTAACGGTGCGACTTACATCGTAAACAATGCGCTAACGGTGCGACTTACATCGTAAACAATGCGCTAACGGTGCGACTTATATAATGAATAATGCGCTAACATGTCCATATCAACAATTTAATCATACAATCAATCAAATCAACAATCAACAGTTAAACAAACATGTACATTTTTCAGCCCGAATCTCAATTGAGTAGGGAGGGTTTACGAAACTCACCTGGAAGTAAAGCAATTCCAAGTACTAGTACAAGTACTTTACTATGCTCAAATGTACTCCCGGGTACCTAGAACAAGTATAAGATCAACTTATAAGCTACCACAAAGCCTAAGTGCAAAATAGGGAAATTTCAGCATGTTCCCAGCTTTGCACCATCTACTAGACAACGACTTTGGGAAGTCAAGAAGACTAGATACAACAAAACTCAGTTCTAGACATTTGTTGGCACTCAATGGCCTTTTCAAAAATGTAAGGTTTGGATCTTGAAGAGCTTTAATGAAAGAGTTATGATTTTTACAAAAACAAACTTGTAGCCTCGTCAGAAATCAGACCAGTTCTGAAAATCGTCGTTTTTGGCACTCTTCTGAGCAAAACCAGAAGAAACTTTGTTCCTATCAAATTTTACTGACACTTGGACCTTTCCAAAAATATAAGATTCGTCTCCTAATTCGTCCAGATGAATCTTCTATGATGTTTGCAAGATGACTGAAAATTTCAGTCCTATAGAGTCCTTAAATTCAACTTGAAACTTCAAGTGATGAACCCAAGACTTTATGGACTTGATTGTTTTGTGTTATGAATGTGAAAGAGAGAGAAAAGAGCAGAGATGGATGATAGAATGATCATCAAATGCTTGCTTATATAGCCCAAGAGTTGCAACTAAGTGCCAAGAACACACACCTTGGTCATGAGGTGTTCATCATGTGTTTACAACTCATCCTTGAGTGTAATGGCTGAAACTTTGGCCTTAAAACAAACTAGAATTCAGTAGGAACATGTTCATTGCATGATTACAAGCTATAATCCAAGTCTTGGTTAGTTTGTGTGGGGTTTATGTTAAGAACACAAGCTTGACTTGACTAATTGACTTTGGTTGACTCTAAACTTTGATTCTTGATTATTATTTGTGTAATTAAGTGTAGTAACTAGTTTATATAAGTATAATTACTTTTATCTATGTGGTTATAAATCAATTACATGTATTTATATATTTATTAGTTATCTAATTCAAGTACACAATTGCATATTTATTTTACTAGTATGTACAATATATCTAGCTAGTTAATTGATTCCGAAATTAATAACACAAACAAAATATTCATGAGCGTACAACTTTTATAAATTATTATAAATCCATAATATGGATAAATCATTTCATATAATATAAAGGTTGTGTCGGTTTTTGTCCTATTAATGGAATTATCATCTAACCACCGACACTGTTGGAACCGTACATTATACTTAAGGTTTCGTATATACGTTTTTCCTGTTACTACAGTTATTCAATTATCATCTATCATATAATTTCTATAACATGTACTGGGCCAATTTCATAGTCTGCTAATATGGCTCTAATTCTAGAAGTTCAAATATGACATTATAATTGGCCCAATTTACAGATAAATGTACACAATTATGTCCAAATTTCCGTTTATTGAAATAGTTAATCAAATTACATGCACAGTCAAACGGTAAAAATCATGAATGTTACACTTACTACCATATGTTGATGTTGACGATGAAAGTCTTGCTAAAGTTATTTCTACACTCATTATGACCCTATTGAGCTTCTCGAAATACCTTTATGTTAACGAACTGTCCTTACCATGTCATGAATTTAAGGAACCAAGTCTAAAGTTTTCTCTAAAGCGTTCAGTCGTTACTTTTAGTGATGACAATTTTACCTATTCTAAATATGACAAAGAACATCATATTTGCGTAAAGAAAGTTATTCCGATGTTCTACAAGAAGAAGCTTAAATCAGAATTCGCTAAAAGTAAGATTTCGGTATCCGAGAACGAAATGACCAAAAGTTGTACTTAAGGAAGCTTATGAACCGTGGTAACCTACTCATTTGGATGCCGCCTAAAATGTATTACGACCTATTATGAAGTGAAGAGTTGGTAATTCTCGATCCCCAACGATGTGTGTTTTGTTTCAAAAGTCAACACTATGTGTTAAAAGTCTTATGGAAATATTAGGTAGGTTGACCATTGGTGAACCGTTAGACCGTTTCATCGGATAAGATAGAAAATATGTACATTAAAGAAGTTCTTTCAAAAGTGTGGAAGTTAGTTGTCGAATGTTTCGCAACAAGACGAACATATTATGAGTAATTTCTGAAGGAGTATTCAGTGAAAGATGAGAAATATAGTGTACTCAAGTGATTATCACTCCTAAATTGATGGGAAAGAGAAAGAATGGTTTGGAAATTTGGTAAAAAATCATATGATCGCGTGATGGTGCATTGGGATTTTCACTTTCTATTGTCGAGTTCACATTTGATGATAACTATGATGTAGGCTTTGAGTGTCATCTCATGATATGACATGTTATGGAAAAGAAAGTTGTGGAGCCAAAGATCATGAAGATAATAGTTCTTAAAGTTTGAATCGTTAAAGGAATGTTATGATTAGCTCGAAATCGTCTAAAGGTTTTGTGGTAAGCAAAGAAAGCTTATTATGAACAAGGTATGTATTACGGTCTAGCCATAAGTCCCCATGGAGGGGTATGATTTGCATAGTAAGTGACGGCTAGTCGACCTTTGTTTAATGAATTATATGAGTTATGGTAGTAAGGATATGTGCCGGAAGGTCCTATCTGTCAAATGAATAGCCTTCGCAGAATGTAATGTGTACACTACTTATGAAGGTTGAGTAAATGAGTTGACTACCTGGTTGACTTAAAAATTGAACCAAAGAAAGACGAAACGGTCAA
>CM067167.1:246378852-246516352 GCA_034093135.1 Erigeron breviscapus | reverse complement strand
GCTCGTTGTGCTCGTCACGAGGTAAGATAACATCTTTTACCACATGAGGGACAACAAAATATAAGTTTTCATATGTTAACTTCCCCAAATGAATGTTTGTATGTTTATATGTATTCGAGAATGAATGGGAGGTTACTATGGGATTGATTATGGTTGCCATTGATGATGAATGGTAATCTTATGCATGCTATGATGAAATGAAATACGTAAAGATGATGTTATGATATGTTTATGTTATGAAATGATGTTATGATGAAATAAGGTAAATGATAAGCTGAAATGTATATGTTGTTAATACGATAAGATGCTATGATGATATAAACGTACGATGCTATGACGCAATTTATGATATGATGACGCATTGTAATGATGTTAAGATAATGAAATGATATGACGATATGTTGCTATCACTTTAAGATGATGTGATGCTTATATGACATGATGATATGATGCTATTATGTTATAACGATATGTTAATATGTGATGATGATATGTTGATGCATATATGTCATATGATTGATTGCATGGCTTGAACACCTAGTCACTAGACTTCTATAGGTTTGCCATGACACGTGCACGATTAAGGGCCCTAAAGTAAAGAAAGATGTATGTGATTAGTTTAGGTGAAAGTGTAGCCTAAGCTATTATAAAGTAAAGAAAGATATACGTGATTAGTTTAGGTGAAAGTGTAGCCTAAGCTAATATAATAAAGAAGTCTCGAGCATATGTAAAGTCTTGTGTTAAGCTTAACCCATGCTAGTTCTTCGGAGCTAGTGTGTATGTGGTCACGTGGTGTGGGAATCTAGATACCTCCCCGTGGCATAGTTATGTATGAGTGTATCCGGGTGGAGTAACTAACCACTACACGCGCAAAGTTCAAACGGTATACTCAGTTGGATCGACTTTGTCTTTCCTTAACGACGACGATGGACCACCGTAAGGTCTACCCATCAAGTCGGGTGTGAGGATCCCATGTAAGGTCTTATGGCCGCCTACACACAACCCCACATCCCTAAGTATGTGTGGCTTATGTCACATAGCCTACGTCTAGGCAAAAGAAAAGAAAGTAAAGAAAGAAAAGAAAGATAAGAAAGAAAAGAAAGAAAGAAAAGAAAAGAAAGATGAAACGCAAAGATCTATGATGTTAGGCACAATTAGGACTACGATGAATTCCTAATGCGTTAATTTATGTATGTTGCTTTAATGTCGATGTTATGTTCTTGTTAACATGTGATATGATAGACACCATAGTATTGTGGTGATCTTAACGTGCTATGCCTAATATGTGATATTAACGATTATGAAAGTTTTTGTTAATATATAAAGAATTGGCAACGTTTTCTTAAACTCATGTTATCTTACTTAGCTTTTAAAGCTAACACTTGCTATTTTGAAAAACGTTGTTCCCTCAGGTTAAGCAGGTTGAGCTAGTGAAAGACTTAGCTTGGTGAGGCGGGTAGTTTCTATGAAGAAGACATCTAGTTTCCCGCTTAGTCATTTATGTTAGCCTTATGATGATTGGCTACTCTTAATATGACTTATGTATTGTTTATTTTGGCATTTATGTTGGTGCCGATTCTGGATTATCTTACACTATTTTGATGATATGAATGCTGTAACACCACTTTTATAAATGAACTATCCTTTAAGGGTTAGTTATGTTTTAAGGATTATGTATTCCGCATTTCTAAACGCCGTTAGGCAAAAGTTTTTGAAAATCCAGATTTTAAAATGACGGGTGTTACAAAAAGAGAGTGAAAAACGGTGGATGTTAAGGAACGGGAGAATTGTAAGAAGTGGGTAATTTTAAGGTTTTAATTACGGGTATTTATAGGTTTTTATTAATTTAGGGTATTTATTTTAAGGGCTTATGGACTTTTTATTTTTTATTGGGCTAATAGTACCCTAACTTATCACAAAAGTTTTATTGAGGTCCTAACAAAAATTGCAACTTTTATGGCCTTAAACTTTTCAAAAACAGTTCTTGTGGGGTCTCCGTTATCCTCTTAACAAACCGTTTGTTTTTATTTACCTTTATTAAATAATTTCCACCTCACTAAATTATATCCACATCACTAATTTATTCCACCTCATTATAAACATATGGGGCCTATATATACATATACATACAATATATATCATATCCCAAACTCATTTTCTTCCCCACTCCAACACTTTTGTCCCCCATTTCTAAACCCTAAAAAAACCAATTACCCCACACAATAAACTAACAAAAGCTTCGTTTCGTGTTGGAAACCGATGTTTTTAACTTCGATCTTCTGTTATTGAGTAACAATTTACTTGATTAAGGTATGCTTACTGATTATTATTTTGAAAATTAGGGTTTTATATGTTATTTCACTTACGTAGTTAGGGTTGCATGGATCTGTTTCTTCTCATTATTTAAATATATTTTTCATATATTATAACCTTGAAAGCATATAACAATATCATATATTTTCATGTTTTAATCGGGATGCCTCCAGAACGAGGGTTTGAGTTTGATGTTCACTTTGATGGTTCCTTTGAACATTCACCTCCTAGGTATGTTCATCATATAGTCTTACCTATTTTCATATCAATAATGGAATATGATGACTTTATTGAGTTCTTGAAAAAGGAATGTGGCCAAACTTTCAACAACCTTTACTTCGTACTTCGAGGCCTACCACTCACTGGTGGTTTGGTTAAAGTTGATAGCCAAGGGGAATTGATATGTTATTTGACTTGGGATATTCGTATGGCAAGTTGCATATTTACCTTAACCATTTTGTTGATGACCTCACTCAATTTCTAGTTGTGCCTGCAATACCTGATAATGGTGATGTTTTAGATGAGGGAAACAACAATTTTAATGTTCAGGATTATTTGATATCTCAAAGTCAATCTGTCCATAGTCAAGGACATAAGGATACTGAGAATGAAGGTCTAAGTCAAAAAATGTAGAAGTTAAAGAAAATACAGAAGCAAGAGCAGAAGTAGAAAGTGAGTCAGAAGGTAGTGATTATGAACCATATGTTGACTCAAGTGATTCTAAAAGTGATGCTGCTTCTGTTGACTACTTATCTCAAGGGGAAGATGAATTAAGAGAGTTTAGGTTAAAAGTAGTTGTTGCTAAGAAGAAACCAAAGCTTGCTAGACAACCTAGATTAGGTGACAATATGGTAATGTGGGTGGAAGTCAAACTGGTAATGTGGGTAGTAGACAATCTGGTAATGTGGGTGGAAGTCAACCAGAAAGTAGGACTGTTGGTGGTAGTCAACCACATACTCATAATGATGATGGTTTTCAAAGTCAGAATGAAAGTGCACCAATAGCCTCAGCAACAACTCTAACCAGATGGACCAAAAAATCTGTGTATGTGGATAAGGTGCTCACTCCAAAACATAGACAAGATAATTTTGTGATTGGCTCTTGTAGTGCAACTACCAATACATGTGCAACAATTGGTGTTTCTAGTGTTGGATTTAAGCATCCTAAATTCATTGGCATGAAAGGTAATAAGTTGTATTATTTTGACTTTGAATAGTTTTACTTCCATTTTTTGCATAATTAACTTGGTGTAACTTTAGGCCCAAGAAGATTACCAAAGTGGTGGGGTGCTGAGTATGTGTTGATCCACAAACTGGTAAGACTTTCATAGGAAGTGGTGATGGAGTGTCTGTCCCAATATGGCCACCTGGTCAACCAATACCAAGTGCATCTGAAAAGTGTTGGAGTGGGGAAGAAAGTGGGGTTTTGATATGATATATGTTGTATGTATATGTATATATAGGCCCCATATGTTTTATAATGAGGTGGAATAAATTAGTGATGTGGATATAATTTAGTGAGGTGGAAGTTATTTAATAAAGGTAAATAAAAACTAACGGTACACGTCGACAATTTCTGTTAAGAAGATAACGGAGACCCCACAAAAGCAGTTTTTGAAAAGTTTAAGGCCATAAAGGTTGCGTTTTTAGTTAGGACCCCAATAAAGCTTTTTGTGACAAGTTCGGGTACTTTCTAAGCTATTAGCCCAAATTTATTTCGTATCTTTTTTAAGTTAATGAAAATCATAGAGATACATTTAAAAAAAATCTATTACCATTCAATATTGTTTTGTGTGTAACTTATTTTAGCGGACAAATATTAATTGTTGGAGATTAGTTTTTTAATGACATAAAGAAATATACTTTCATAGTTTCATGTCGAGACAGAGGAAGCATGTGTTAATATGAAAATAGGACAGTTCGTTAATATACTCGTAGTAAAAAAGTTTAAACCATTTTTCAAGATTTGATTTTCTTCCCCAAAAATTAATCATTTTTCTGTTCAAATCACGGTTAACTATTTATTAAAATCACATTAATATAAAATCTCAAGTTTTCTATTATTACTAGATACCCGTACGTTGTATGGATCGACTATATCTATGTTTTAAACTTATACGAGTATTGATTTATTCCATTAAATACTATATTAATTATTTTATATTATTAGGACTAGAGCCTGCTTTTTATAACGAATAAGAATACAGACTTGGATTATGCTTAGAATCATTAGATAATAACGTAATAGAATAATAATACTGTTAGAATGTTAATCGGCTACTTTGTTAGTATGCTATATTTGTTTTTCAATATTTCAAACATATCTATACTATAACTAAAAGAAAAAAAAAAGAGAATGATGACAATTAAATTTCTACACTAAACTGCAGATGGTAGTGGGTATTGAAAAACAACCCATGACTGATGATTCTTGTCGGTTGCAACCGGTAAACCTATAAAACTTTAATGGCAAAGTGATGAATATGAGTGAAAAGGTGTACCTCTATGTTGCCATGTATGTGCCATCTTTCAAACTTGAGACCCGATCACACGAATAACTAAATTGAAGCTTTGACTTTTCTTTTTTCTTTCTTTTTGATAACTTGGCTTATATATTTCTTTTCCTTCTCTATATTTTACATCAACAAAGGCTTGAGCCTTGGACATTGTAACCTTTTTTTTTTTAAACAGATGAAGATCCTCCAAAGGTGAAAAACAACTTGACCATCAACTTGTACCCTTTTTTTTTTTTGAACGGCAAGAATAAATTATATTATTAACGACCACTAGCGAGGAGCTAGGGATCAAAGGTAAAGTACAATTTGGAGATACATCAGAAAGAACATAGTATAGAATCAACCCGGATCTTTGACTGCTAAGGTTGCAAAAGGGTTGAAAAAAACTCGTGTCAATTAAAACACGAGAAAAAACCCCATCAATGAAGGCCGAGCCGCCGATTTTCACTTCATGACGTTTTTGATGCAACCCCAAACAAGATCCGGGGTGGGGAGAACCAAAAGACACAAAACAAACATATAAATTTCCCCACGAGATAATGCAGCAACCAATTTAACCATGATGAATCGGTTTATCTATCCACGCCTCCCAACTCGTATCACTTTTCCTGCCTCCCAACATTTGTGAGTGCAGAAAATACATTGGGTCGTTATTATGAGTCTGGTTTTATATTTTATTAGTTTGTTATTTCTCACAAACTCATAACTGGTCTATCAAGTTATTCTATAACTTTGAGAGGATCTTCAGTCATTTGAAACACCATGTTAACCTATGGTGGTTAGCTTGGACATTTAACTAACTAGAAAACAACTTGCCGCCCAGTTCATAGATATCAAACTAAAAAACCGCCTGCAGTTATCCTTGAGTTAATGGGTGAAAAGGACCCATGGCGACGAGTAAGGGTTATAAATACCCATCACTTGCAGTTGCCACTCCTAGGTAAACACTTGACATATTATAGTTGCGAGAAGATGTCATTCTCCTATCGTGTTGGTCCGTTTTGAGTTTGATAGCAAAGAAAAGGAATTATATTTTAATGTAAAATAGCTGCTAAAAGACAAAAACTATTGATGACATATCCCTCCTGCGTTACGAAGAATGAACAGTAACGCGTCACGATACGAAGGCTGTTAGTAACGAAGGATCGCGCAGAAGATGGAAAAGATAAGAATTGTTCCCCTATAAAGTCGGGATTTGTTCTTATCAAGAAGGGCCGGTAATTATGGAAATGATACTCCTGACCTTTTATCAAGAAAACCCTAAAACTTGGCTTTCTCTCCAAGTCGAGCCTCTCTTATAAAAAGGGGGGCGTAAGATCTTCAAGGACTCACTTCTCCTCTCCGGAAAACACACACATATGATACCGTCAATACAACACAATTAATTAGACTTTAAGTCTATCCCAAAGCACGATAATAATCGGTTTACTCTCACATCGCAACATACGATCAAACAAGATCAAATCCAAAACACAATAACACGATCACAAATCGGCTAACAATCAAATCATATTTGATTGGCGTAAAGAGATCAACTCTACCTTTTGGGAATCGCCAACAAACAACCAAAAACACCCATCACCCCTTTTCTAAACCTAATCTCGGTTTGGTGTACAATCATTTGGCGCCATCCGTGGGACCCCATAACTCGAAATCAAAAAACCCGCTACAAAGATTTTTGTGCATTCACACCGCAAGAGATGGTGAAGAAAAACAAAAATAGATCTCTGAAAAATAGGAGGTCAACTTTGGCAATCAGCCAGGCGACTACCAGCCGCCCAGATCCGATCGAGGTCGCGCCGGAAGGTTTTTATTTCCCTCCTCTAGGGGAAAATAAGCCTTCTAGCGACCCTCTTATTATCCAAGCCACGATATTTAATATCGAGGTACACAGGGTCTACCTAGATAGCGGAAGCGAGTGCGATGTCATCTTCGAACATTGCTTCCTCAAACTGCCAGATGCCTTACGAGCTCGAAAATTGGACTCCCGGGGCCCATTAGTTGGCTTTTCAGGAGAGCATGCATGGCCGCTGGGGGAAATCGACCTAGACGTCACTATCAATGATGGGACGCACGAGAGGACTGAAACACTGGACCTCTCGATAGTACGATCTCCTTCGCCCTACAACATTCTTTTGGGAAGAGCTGCGATGCAGCGGATGGAGATAGTACCCTCAGTGATCCATAGGCTTGTCAAGTTTTGATCTGAAACAGGGATAGGCACGATCCGCTCATCTTATGAGCCGACAAAACAAATCAACGATGTGAAAAGAATAGAAGACGGAGATTCCTCCGTCCCGAAGGAACCACAGGGAGAAGAGGATACGACGAAGATCGTAGTTAACCCAGAATTTCCGGATCAGACGGTCTCCATAGGTGCCCATCTTTCAGACGAATGTAAACATAGGCTCCGAAAGTTGCTACAATCAAACATAGATATTTTCGCATGGGAGTACAAAGACATGATCGGGGTCCCTAGGATCCTGACGTTGGAAGGAAAACCATTCGTGACGGAGCACCGTCTGAACGAACGAAAGCATATAGAGCCGGTTCACCAGAAAAAACGCAGCCTCTCCGCTGACAGAGACGAGGCTGCTAGGAAAGAAGTAGAGGAACTACTGAAAGCCGGAATAATAAGAGAATCCGCCTACCCAATTTGGATCGCAAACCCAGTAATGGTAAAAAAAAGGAGATGGGGGGTGGCGGATGTGTGTCGATTTCACTAATATAAACAGGGCATGTCCAAAAGACTGCTACCCCCTACCTGAGATCGATTGGAAAGTAGAATCGTTGGCGGAACACAAACTGAAGTGTTTCTTAGACGCATATAAAGGATACCATCAAATACAGATGGCGGAAGAAGACGAAGATAAGACAGCGTTTTACACAAGTAATGGAACTTACTGCTACCGAAAAATGCCATTTGGCCTGAAGAACGCAGGGGCTACGTACCAAAGGTTGGTTGACAAGGCGTTCGCCACGCAAATAGGAAGAAACCTAGAGGCATACGTCGATGATATGGTCATCAAAAGCAGAGATGAGGCCTTCCTCATAGAGGACATTCGTGAAACCTTCGGAAACCTCCGAAGGATCAACATGAAGCTCAATCCCAAGAAATGCTCCTTTGGAGTAGAAGAAGGAAAATTCTTGGGATATTACATCAGCAATAAAGGCATTCATGCGAATCCCTCTAAGGTGAACAAGTTGAAACAAATCCCAGCACCAAAAACGATCAAGGAAGCCCAAAGCCTGAATGGAAAACTTGCCGCTCTCAGTCGTTTCCTTTCTCGAGGAGCTGACAAGCAGCTCCCTTTCTTCAAAATACTAAAAGGATGCATCAAGAATAAGGATTTTGCATGGACAGACGAAGCGGATAAAGCTCTGTAGCAAATGAAAGAATACATCACAAACCTACCGACACTCACGGCCCCCAAACCGAAGGAAACACTCTTCGTGTACCTGGCGGCTTCACCTGAATGTGTCAGTGCTGTGTTGGTAGCCGAAAGAGACGGGCAGCAGATACCAATCTATTTCGTGAGTAGAGTTTTACAAGGAGCTGAAGCCAATTACCCAGAGTTGGAAAAGCTCACCCTAGCGCTGGTTCACGCAGCACGAAGGTTACGAAGGTACTTCCAAGCGCACCCTATCGTCGTTCTATCTGACAAACCGATAAAACAGATATTGTTGAAAACGGAAAAGTCAGGTAGAGTGGCCAAATGGGCCATCGAACTAGGGGAGCATGACATAGAATTCAGAGCGCGACACGCAATTAAAGGGCAAGTGTTGGCCGATTTCATCAGTGAAGTCCATGAAAGTAAAAACTCTATGACTCACTCCATGTCATTAGAGGTAATAGGGAACGTCGAAAGCGACACCTGGAAACTGTATACCGACGGGGCCGCCAGCTCCGATGGTTATGGGGTCGGCCTTATGCTAATCAGCCCGGAAGAAAAGGAATTCACCTATGCATTAAGATTTGAATTTGAGGTGACAAATAACGAAGCTGAATATGAGGCATTACTAGCAGGGCTTCGTATCGCAAGGGATATGAAGATCCGAAATATCCGAGTATACGTCGATTCTCAGCTAGTAGCGTGTCAAGTAAAAGGGTCATATGAGGCGAAACAAGGCACGACAAAGCTATACCTACGAAAGGTACAGGAGTTGATGGAATGTTTCAGTCACTTTGAAATAGAACACATAAGAAGAAGCCAGAACAAAAAGGCGGACGCCCTGAGTAAGTTGGCCTCACTCACGTTCGGGCACCTGGGAAAACAGGTATTAGTGAAAGTTTTGAAAGAAAGGTCAATCGAAGAAAAACAAGTGTCGGACCTTGTGGAGGAAGAAAGAATAAACTGGATGACTCCGATCTATGAGTACCTGGTAAGTGGGATACTCCCCGCAAATAAAGACGAAGCCCGAAAGATAAGGATTAAAGCTCCGCAATATAAAATCCTGGACAAGAAACTGTACAAAAAGGGATTCGTCACGCCATGGCTCCGTTGCGCAGGACCTAAGCAGGCAGAGATGATTATCCGGGAGATACACGAAGGAATCTGCGGAGCACATTCGGGAGCAAGGTCTGTCGCTACGAAGGCCATGAGGTTAGGATATTTCTGGCCAACTATGCACCAGGACTCCGCAGCATTGCTAAAGAATTGTGAAGCATGTCAGCTACATGCCAACATCCCGAGGCAACCGAAAAATGATATGACTTCGGTAATTTCAGCGTGGCCCTTTATACAGTGGGGAATTGATCTCGTAGGGCCACTCCCCGAGGCTCAAAACAAGAAAAAGTTCTTGGTGGTAGCCATTGATTATTTCACTAAGTGGGTAGAAGCAAGGCCGCTCGCTACGACGAATGGGGATCAAATGAAAAAATTCGTATGGGAGCACATTATATGTAGGTTCGGGATACCGCATACGATAGTATCCGACAACGGTCCACAATTCGCAAAAGGAGTCTTCCCTGAATTTTGTAAACAATTGCAAATAAAGCAATCATTCACGTCCGTTTACCATCCTCAAGGGAATGGACAAGTGGAGGTAACCAACAGAGAAATAATCAAGGGGATAGAGAAACGGCTCGGTCGAAGTCATAAAGGATGGATAGACGAATTACCGCTGGTCCTTTGGGCTAACAGGACAACACCAAAGCGAAGCAACGGAGAAACTCCGTTCAGCTTAGCGTTCGGAACGGAGGCCGTAGCACCAGCAGAGTTCCAAGTCTCCACCTATAGAATGCTAAATACAGAAGGAAATTCAGAGGAATTAAGAATAGACTTGGACTTACTAGAAGAACGAAGAGAGATCGCAGCCATCAGAGAAGCCGCCTTTAAAAAGAAAATTGAGGGATACTACAATAAAAGAGTAAATCCCACAACTTTCAAAACCGGAGACTATGTGTTACGGTTAAACAGCGCAAGTGAGAAAGAGTACACAGGGAAGTTGGGTCCGACATGGGAAGGCCCATACCGAGTACAGGCATCCTTCGGGAACGGAGCATACAAGCTAGAAACACCCGAAGGGGCTCCGGTCGACAGGACTTGGAACAGTTCGAACTTGCGAAAATTCTATTGTTAAGTTTTCTCTCCTTTCTAGTAATATGTATAAGCTAAGATGCTTTTGAATTATTTAATAAAATAAAAAGCCCTTACGGGGGATATCACATTACAAAAGACCAATAGTCCCAAAAAAGACCAATAGTCTTAAAGAACCAATAGTCTTCAATATTCAATATAAGACCGAATAGTCTTAAACATATAAGGCTATGTGCCTCAATTATTTAAAAATAAGCAATAGCCCCATGAGGGACAATGCATTAATCAAAAGACTCATTGTCTTAACATAGAGGGTCGCAACCTCAAAAAGGGAATAAACTGACAGGGACGCCTGAACAGATAACCCAATATACGCAAATATATGCACAAAAATATGGAATACAATAAGGACGATAAAGTCTGATACATGAAATTCCATAAATAAATAGTTTGAAAATAAGAACTAATCAAAACGGGGCTTCACGACTAAAAAGTCGTAGGCCCCGGAGTTACGAAGATGAGTAATATCATGAATATAGTTGCTGTGATAACTTGCCAGTTTCAAGATAGCCTGGTCAAACACTTCCTTTACCTCCATGTACTCGGGAGAATGCTCGGAATGGGTAGCAGACAGTTTGCCTTTCTTCTTGGAAGAATTCACAACGGCATCAATCAAGCCAACCGCCTGTGGACCTGTGGCAAGAGTCTCGCACAAATGAGGTATCACCTTCTTCACAAAAACCCTCACCTCCTCCCGGAGTTCCACATTCTCAAGATCTTTCTGCAAAAGCTCATCATGACGCCTTTCTAAGCCTGTGCGAAGAGCCTTCACCTCCACATCCTGCTCCGTCAACCGCTTTTCCAGAGCAGCGATCCTGTCCAATAAACTCCCAACCACAAGATGAGATTCCTTCAACATATCCTGAGAATATTCGTATTCTCGACACAACCCCTTGACCAAGAGGTTCTTCCGCTCGCTCATATCCTCTGAAAGCAACTCTTCCTCCATAAATTTACGAGCGGTATTGCCGGAAAAAGAAACAGGGGGAATATCGGCAAGACCTTTTCCCTTCTTTGCGGCCAAATCATCCATGGGGGCGGCAGAAGAACCAATATCAACAATCTTTCTCTTTGACGACATTCTTTGATGAGAGCAACAGAGGATCTGAGTAAATGAAAAGACAAACGAAACGGGAACAGTAAATGACGGCGGTCAATAAAGCAGAAAAAGAAAGAGAGAAAAAGGCTTACAAAAAAGTAGATGGGAACAGTTGCAGAAATATAATGAAGAAATAAAGACGGCGAGAAGTTTTATATATTAAGTGGAGGGATAAAACCCTAACCGTCGATAAATACGCTTTGGGATACGCGTACTGACAAACAAGACTTTTTGGATTCCATTCATCACAACACGTCCCCAAGAATTAGTAAATTAACAACAATAGTCCAAGGTAATGCCTATTTGGCAAAAAAACATCCCCTTGGACTGGGGGCTTGATGACATATCCCTCCTGCGGTACGAAGAAGGAACAGTAACGCGTCACGATACGAAGGCTGTTAGTAACGAAGGATCGCGCAGAAGATGGAAAAGATAAGAATTGTTCCCCTATAAAGTCGGGATTTGTTTTTATCAAGAAGGGCCGGTAATTATGGAAATGATACTCCTGGCCTTTTATCAAGAAAACCCTAAAACTTGGCTTTCTCTCCAAGTCGAGCCTCTCTTATAAAAAGGGGGGCGTAAGATCTTCAAGGACTCACTTCTCCTCTCCGGAAAACACACACATATGATACCGTCAATACAACACAATTAATTAGACTTTAAGTCTATCCCAAAGCACGATAATAATCGGCTTACTCTCACATCGCAACATACGATCAAACAAGATCAAATCCAAAACACAATAGCACGATCACAAATCGGCTAACAATCAAATCATATTTGATTGGCGTAAAGAGATCAACTCTACCTTTTGGGAATCGCCAACAAACAACCAAAAACACTCATCACCCCTTTTCTAAACCTAATCTCGGTTTGGTGTACAATCAACTATCAAAGTTGTGATATTGACGCTCAAACAAACAAAATCCAAGAGATAAATTAACATTATCACTATATAAAACGTTTGGAGTTCAATGATCAAGAGACAGGCTAATATATCAAGAATCATTTGCTAAAAGATGCATATAAATTATACCACCACTATCCCAATATATGAAGTCATGCGTCACAGCCTGAGTTTTCAAGTCCGACACCCAGAAACCAATTCTCTACAATAGTTTAGATCTCTCTACAATGTACCATCTTTCTCTTTGACGACATTCTTTGATGAGAGCAACAGAGGATCTGAGTAAATGAAAAGACAAACGAAACGGGAACAGTAAATGACGGCGGTCAATAAAGCAGAAAAAGAAAGAGAGAAAAAGGCTTACAAAAAAGTAGATGGGAACAGTTGCAGAAATATAATGAAGAAATAAAGACGGCGAGAAGTTTTATATATTAAGTGGAGGGATAAAACCCTAACCGTCGATAAATACGCTTTGGGATACGCGTACTGACAAACAAGACTTTTTGGATTCCATTCATCACAACACGTCCCCAAGAATTAGTAAATTAACAACAATAGTCCAAGGTAATGCCTATTTGGCAAAAAAACATCCCCTTGGACTGGGGGGCTTGATGACATATCCCTCCTGCGGTACGAAGAAGGAACAGTAACGCGTCACGATACGAAGGCTGTTAGTAACGAAGGATCGCGCAGAAGATGGAAAAGATAAGAATTGTTCCCCTATAAAGTCGGGATTTGTTCTTATCAAGAAGGGCCGGTAATTATGGAAATGATACTCCTGGCCTTTTATCAAGAAAACCCTAAAACTTGGCTTTCTCTCCAAGTCGAGCCTCTCTTATAAAAAGGGGGGCGTAAGATCTTCAAGGACTCACTTCTCCTCTCCGGAAAACACACACATATGATACCGTCAATACAACACAATTAATTAGACTTTAAGTCTATCCCAAAGCACGATAATAATCGGCTTACTCTCACATCGCAACATACGATCAAACAAGATCAAATCCAAAACACAATAGCACGATCACAAATCGGCTAACAATCAAATCATATTTGATTGGCGTAAAGAGATCAACTCTACCTTTTGGGAATCGCCAACAAACAACCAAAAACACTCATCACCCCTTTTCTAAACCTAATCTCGGTTTGGTGTACAATCAACTATCAAAGTTGTGATATTGACGCTCAAACAAACAAAATCCAAGAGATAAATTAACATTATCACTATATAAAACGTTTGGAGTTCAATGATCAAGAGACAGGCTAATATATCAAGAATCATTTGCTAAAAGATGCATATAAATTATACCACCACTATCCCAATATATGAAGTCATGCGTCACAGCCTGAGTTTTCAAGTCCGACACCCAGAAACCAATTCTCTACAATAGTTTAGATCTCTCTACAATGTACCATCTTTCTCTTTTGTATAATGCAGCCCTCATTATTAATGTTTTCTTTCTAAATAATGCTATAACATACAATTGCAAGCTGCCTCTGACTTCCTTTCTTCACACGTCCTCCAAAACAGTCCAAATTATCCACAAGAATGTACACTTGATTTGTTGAACGAAATCAAAACAATGTTGTAAGATCGTCCATAGGTATGTCCAGTGCTCCTGCAAAATCCTCTTCAATATCTTGATCATCAAAATTCAGAAAAGAATTGAGATCAGCAGGACCCCCAAGGTCAGCGCCTACACCTAATTCATCCAACGGGTCTAAGTCATCAAGTATCGGGTTTGTAGGATCGGTCCCCTGGGACATCAAGTGACTTGTCCCATTTGATGACGGCCATGTGGGTCCAGTAGGATGTGTGGATCGTGTAGGTTTATTGCCGGATCCATTGACAGATGTTGGTATTTGACTTGTTACATTTGACGATGGCCATGTAGGTCCTGTAGGATGTGTGGATCTAAGTTTATTGATGGATCCATTGCCAGATGTTGGAACTTGACCCATCTTTTGTTTTGGTTTTGGTTTCCTTGATTTGGTGGTGTCCCGCTCACTTCTCTTTCCCTTTATCCCGCTGGAGACAGGGGTGCGATCAAGATATGATGCCCCTCGAGAGGTGGTAGTGCCAATGTCGTCAAGCGAAAGTTCCTTCTTCCTTCCTCTGTTTAATACTGGTCTATTTGAAGTGAAAGCCTCATCTGCATGGAAAAGATAAGATTAACAAATAAAAATGATAAGAAAAGGGCACAAATTAATTTTGGGTAAAAATATGCATACCTGACAAGAGATCAACATCTGGCTCGTTTTCAACTGGAGCAGAAAAAATATCTTGGAATAGAGGGTCACTGAAGCAGCTTGAACCTGACTTTTCAAATTGACGACATCGAGCAAGAGTCCTCCTTCCAAAAGCCAATGCAACTTGTTTTGGCACCTTATGAATTACGGATCTAGAGTTTCGTCCAGACGCCTGTTAAATATCAAGAAAAACAAGTCATGCCTGGAATAGAAATTAGAAGCAACAAAGACATACATACATAGCACAAGCAAATTACTAAGTGGCAAAGGGATCAACGCTCACCAGAAGTTTTCTGTAAGCAAGCTCAACCAACCTATCCAGGGCAACTATTTCAAGCTCCCTGCAAAACAACCAGATTGATGTTTATGATTTTGAAAACATCGATACACCAACACTGTCAAAAATATATCTGGTCATTCAAGTTTTACCGGGCTCTAGAGTTGCTTCCGACACCTTTAGATATTTTCTCTAAGTATTCTTTCTTTTTAACCTCCTACAGAATTGACAAAAAGAGAGAGATTAAATTAAGACTAGAAACAGCTGTAGGTCAATATTATGTTCAATTACTGTTCCAGTAAGTAACCTGTTGACGAAGTCTTGACTTCAGGTTATCAACTTCGATCTGGATCGTTTGATCGTCCTTGTGATTCAAGCCAGGCTGTCATAGAGAGGAACAAAAGAAAGGTGAATACAAAGCAGCAATGGCCGTTTTAGAAATGTCGTCCCAAGAAAAGTAGTTTTGATAAGATCAGAGAATATACTACAAATACGTGGCCAACCATTATATCCGGGCATAGGCCAATACTCTGAAGCTCAAGTAGGACTTTGTCATCTAGACAATTTTTTTCATACTGACAACCGAGGGATAACCCGCCTGGACCTTCTGCCTGCAACGTTTGTGGTGTGTCTAGGAAGCCATTTGAAATCCCGGCCAACAGCTCAACTTCTGAATGTGCATCTTCACATATATTATTAATGACAGGGCTTCTTAGGGAGTTTATACTTCCATTGCTAGGCTTATATATAGAGTCATTGAGAAGATACGCATCATAACTTGAACCCCGAGACACATTTTGAGCTTGAATATTTCTTGCATCCCCTTCTTCAAAGGAATAAACATCATCTTCTATGATAAGTGCTGACAATACTCTTTGATAAAAGGGTATGGACCCATTGGGTGTTTTGTCTGGTTCATCTCTCCCAGAGAAAGATTCAGCTTCCTGATGTTTCATGTGCGGGGTTCTTTCTCCAGAAGAAAGTGGATCGGGTACAGAATCTCCATGTGGGCCCATCTGGATCAGTAGACAATGGTTAGAACTAAATTAAAATACTGAACAAATGCAAAAGAACAAGAATTTTGATGTAGAAAGAATTAGAAATATTGTTAAAAATAAGTCAACCTGCTGGGATAACAAGGATTTATTCTCAGAAGTGACGGAAGCAAACACCGGTTCCATCTTCTTCCAAAAGGCACTTGAACATGCTAAATCTACAAATGCAAGCATATAATTAGACACATAATTCGAAAAGTACCATTCCACATCAAAAACAAACATATATACAACTAAAAACTTATGGTCTTACGACTTGCTGTACGAGCATGATTTGCAGCTGCTAACAGCTCTTCCCGATCATCATCAGATGCACCTAATACATAACAAATCAAATCATAATTTCTCCCAAATCCAAATAAAACTAAACATGTAAATAAGAATGTATTTGATAGCAAGCTGACAATGTACCTGTACACTCAGGAGAGCTACTATTTTGCAAAGGAGTGTGGTGCGAAAAGACCTTGCGGTCTGAGAGCTTTTTTAATCGACGTCCTGGCTTGCTGAAAACATAGTCATTTCATGAATAGATAACAAAGCGTCAAAGGTAAAACAGAAAGCTCTATTGCCAAAAGTTTCAATACCTTCCATTCTTCTTAGGACCAGTTCTATTACTTTTTACCAGTTTTGGTGCCGCTGCATTAATAGGAGGTTTGTTCTTTGTTGCTGCATCGACTGCACTGTTCCCCAGTTTTTTTTCTGTGAATCGAGTTTCACCACCAACAGATTCTTCATTTCCAGATGATTGTGGTGGAGATTGAACGTTATCAAACTTAACTATCACCTTCTGGAGACCATTGGTTGCACTTTTGGAAATAGGAGAACCATTGGTTCCATCAGATGTCAATCTAGCCCCAACATCAGAGGGTGAACAGTTCTCAAAAGATAACTGGTTTTGATCTTGATTTGGGACAGGAGGCACCGGATTTGTTCTCCTTACTCGAGCCTTTTTCTGAGGTCTCTGACCAACCCATTGGGCCATGGGGGGAGAAGACGAACCTGGTGGCGGCATAGGACGTTTGCGATTGCTAATAGAGTCATCATGACTATTTAACCTAGAAATATATATTCAAAAGCATATCTATCAATAATTAGCGAAACCATTATTATTAATACTTTACACATGGGCCATGGGCAGTGATTACATTATAAACTATACACTATTACAAGTAATATATAGCTAACATATATATATTTTTTTATTTTTAGAACAGCTATAACTTAATCTTAATAAATCCGAAGAGTGCACCATCAGAAACACGTGCAACACCACGCTCACGGGTTTAATTGCCAACCGTGTCCCTTTAACTGTGTTGTTACACAATTTACCTCTCATGCTGGCCGTCAGATCGGTACGAGAGGGCTGGTTACCCTTTTTCTGTGTTTTGCTAGGCATTTCTCTAACAAAGAAACTGAATAGAAAAAAATGCAGTAGGAAAAAAAAAATTGATGCAGTACCTATTGATGTTAGCATCACGTTGTTGTGAACCTCGCTCATTAGCAATCTTGTTTAGTCTGGCTCTTTTAGGCAAGGCATCACCGTCAATAGGTCTCGTAGAAACTGTGCCTACTGAACGTTTTCTCTTATTTTTCTTATCCCACCCTTCTCCTCCTGCAGCCAGCCTACGTATCTTTTCAAACAGATCAGACTCTCCGTCATTGCCGTCGAGTAAATTTCCATCTTTTGCCATTGCCACAGACTGTATCTGTAGGCCATTACTCTGGCATTCTGCCTGTAATAAAGTTGGGAGACAAAATATTAAGTTACACAGTACACCTAACTGATGAGTTAGCAAACATAGAAAACTACTCAAGAGGTACTCGCCAAATGCAATAAATATAATTTGTTACCAAAAATAATAAAGTGTCATAAAAAGCACAATGTAATCACGAATTGCTTCAGCAATGTACAAACAATGTCGACTTATGATAAACTCATATTCATATTAAAAACAAACCCGAGTTTCAGCCACCGAAGTCCGAACACGCTTGTTGAGAAGAATGTTCTTGGGTCGATCTTCTACTCTCTGATTTATACTGTAAATTTGTGAACCCTTCAAAGCACCTGCTCGATCATTACTCACTGACTCACTCCGCTGTTGTTTCTTGGAGGCAACAGATTCACAATATTTATCCAAATTACGTAAGCGTTCATCGAGTCTATTTGCTCTGACCCTAGTAACAAAACCACATCACCACACTAACAAATTAATGACCACGATATCATACTTATAGTTGCGTGTCAAAATAAATTCAAATTCAAGATAACTAATACTTTATATAGTGACCGTTGACTTTTAAAAAAAACGAAAAGACAAACCATCGTAAAAAGTACCTAGCTTTGACAAATGTATCCTCAACACTCGATCTAAAACGCTTTAAATCTTTCGCAGCCGCCACTGGAGTCAACGCTTTCACATGATCAGCAGCAGCCGCACCAGAAAAACCCTCTTCATCCGTCTTTCCAGCAGAAATCCCCATAACCCTCTTAGCCTCATCACACAACGAAATTTGATCACGCATCACAATCGGCTCAAGCGACACACACTGCGACAAAGTTTTAATTTCCTCACCACGTGTCGCACCAAATCCCGAACTCGAACCAAACATCCTGCTCTCAGAACCCTCTCTATAATTCCCCGATCTAACCAAACTACCCCCAGCGGTAACTGATGAACGAATACCTCTCTGCCCATTCAAATAACTTCCCGTAAACCCTATATCCGACGAACTAGTTGAAGCCGATTCAAATGCAGCATTTCCAGCCATAACTAACTAAGTTACTAACTATTTAACCACACCTAAATTCTCACACCCATATATCAAAAAGCCATAATCTTCAATAAATCACCTATCAAATTTCAAAACAAAATATTTCAAAATCAAATAAAATCTACCTAATTCCAATTTCTAAAAATGATCTCCACTAATATATCACAGTATCCGTACAATTTCCAAAAAAGCTACAAACTTTATTCAATACAAACACCAAATAAAAAAACCCACATTGTAGAATTCAATAAAACTAAATAAACAGATATAATTAAATGAAATTGTGCCCTAGGTTTGACTAAAGAACAATTTTGACTTAAATTGACTAGAGATTTATGAGCAATTTTAATCAAAGATTCATATATAACCTTAATTGGTAAAGTTCCGATAACGAATCGCCGGAGAATTCCGGTGGTCGTCGACGATTGATTTAATTAAACTTTGCGGTGGTGCTGTTTTCACTGTTGGCTTTGCGCTTTGTTTTCAGAAAAGTCGTCTGGTAATAATAATAATAAGAGGGCTGGATTTATTGGGCTAATGTAACCCGGATATGTGGGCTTTTAATATTGTTTTATCCTTTTTTTTCCCTTTCTTTTTGATGGTTTCTTACTTTCTTATAAGTGTTTGTAATAATTAATGATTCATTTGAAATTGAAATGCTTTGTTTGAAAAAAAATTTGAAACTTTGAGACATGAATTATTATCACCCGTGCGTTGCGGCGGTGAGATGGTGGGGGTGATAGGTCATAGGAGGTGATAAGTAGTGTGATAGCCAAATGCCTTAGCCGTACGGGCTCCGCCCTCAGATTTAAAAATTCGTCGAAAGTATATCGAATGACATCTCTAATGAAAGAGCATGAAATTTTAAGAACACCCATACAATTTTTATAATTAATCGATATACGGTTTTTGAGATAAAAGATTTTGAATTGTATAGCGATAGATTTTGGTGGCAAGTGAGAAGAGTATTTACCGTTGGTTGAGTTGTATAACGATAGTAACATGCGGGTATTCAGATGGCTCCCTTTTAGGGCACTTCATGGTAGGAAGTGTCGCCCTCCGCTCATTTGAGCAAAGATTGGCGAGAACCAACTTATGGGACAAGAATTTTAGTTGGAACGATAAAGGTGACTTCTCAAATCAAGGAGAGATTTCAACTAACTCGTGAACGACAAAAGTAGTACGCCGATGTGAAGCATCAAACAGTGGAGTTCAATATTGGCGGTCATGTGCTCCGTAAGTTCTCCCTTGGAAGGGCGTTGTACGTTTTGTGGAGCCGGGCAAGCTTGAGTCAAGATACATTGGACCTTTCGAAATCATTGAACGTGTTGGCAAGTGTCACATCGATCGAAGCCCCCACTAGAACTTAGTGGCGTGATGAGGTATTCCACATTTGCAATCTACATGATTAATGGACATATCTTGTCCTTTATATGTCTATGAATGAGATTCAAGTGGGCCAAAAAGCTCAATTTTGTTGAAGAGCCGGTAGAGATTTTAGACCGGAGGACCAAGAGGCTAAAGAAATGAACATCACACGATTGTCAAAGTTGGATGGAGTGCAAGACGTGAAACCGAGTTCATTTGCGAGTAAGAGGGCCATATGAGATCTAAGTAACCACATTTGTTCATTAACTAGGGTTTTGTCGAATTTCGGGACGAAATTTCTTTAACGGGGGAATGATGTAACAACCGTGACTTTTGACCCGTTGACTATTTGTGCAATTTGACTAACAATTTAGTTAGTAATATAATTTGAAGGCATTTGTGTGTATTGTGTTAAATCGAGGACAATTGGTCATTTAATTTAGTCATACGATGATAGTCGGTGTTATTGATGTAGAAGTGTGAAACGGGTTATCCGTGGATTCGACCCGTGACCCACCCAACTAAACCTTATCCCTACCTTTCTTTCTTTCTCTCCCACTCACTCCTTATCTCTTTCTTCTCTTTCATTAGTTCAAGAACAACATACCACCATTACCATCTCATTTTCTTATTTCTTCTTCTAATTTTCGGATTTGAGCTTGGGTAATAATTAAAGTGTTAGTAAATCATTTCATAATAATAATCATCTTTGAAACTTCAAGATATTTGGGTATATCCAAGTGTTCATCCTTCCTTTTTGCTCCAAAACCGGAATTTGACTTCGGAAGAGATTTTGGTAAGTAAAACTTGTCTCCTAATCTTCATTTTAAGTTTATAAACATGCGCCTATGTTGTGTCAAATGTTTTTGGGTCCCAAATCAGGTCAAAAGCCAATTTAGGGTTTCTAGTTCTTGAAATGGGTCAAACCGAATTAGTGCATTTAAATGATGTTTTGGAATGGAATTGCAAGGTGGGTTACGTTTGTTTAAGTCCAAGTATGTTTAATTATACCTCAAAATGGGCTGAGAACTCTTCTTAGTCGACTCGGTGTTCAAAATTAGGGTTTGTGAGTGTTTTGGGTCGTTTGTAGCTCAAAGAGGATGTGCAGGAACTTTCAGTGCAGAACCTGGCGTACCTTACGCCCCTCTTGGCGTAAGGTACGGTGCTCTAGATTTGCATTACGCCAAAACATGTCTGTTTACGCCGAATTACTTGAAACCAGACGCCAAAAATGATAGATGCAGGCCACCGTAAGGTACGGTGCCAGATTTGCATTACGCCAAAACATGTCTGTTTACGCCGAATTACTTGAAACCAGACGCCAAAAATGATAGATGCAGGCCACCGTAAGGTACGGTGCCAAGCACCGTAGGTTACGCCAACACTCGACCAACCACCGTAGCTTACGCCGCAATATGCCGTCCCTTACGCCAAGCCAAACTTAGCCACCGTAGCTTACGCCGCAATATGCCGTCCCTTACGCCAAGCCAAACTTAGCCACCGTAGCTTACGCTACATGTGGCCGTAACCTACGCCGGTCTACTTCTTCAATTTTTCCAGAATTCTAGATTGACTTCCATAGCACTTGGATCGAGTCGGACGTTCTTTTAAACTCTTAGTTGACTTCCCTAATGAGGTATACGAGCCCCGGGAACCCCATAATGCCATGAGCCACTGTGAAACCCTAACTAGGGTTTTGAACAAAGATGATAACATGAATATTGTTTATGTTAATGGCATTGAAATACTAGGCGACGGTTAAACGATCTTAATTGGCTCTAAACTAGCACTCGACCCATATAACGATGAAATCGAGTCTCGGGAATCAATTAAAGTTGTGAAACACTCATTGAACGATTGTAATTTCATCCTAACTCGATCTTAACTTCATTTGCCGGTCAAGGTGAGTTTCGTAGCTCCCTACTCAATCGAGGTTCGGGCTGAAAAGTGTACAACTGTTGTGTGCTTACGTGTTGATTGTGCATTTATATGTTTGCCTTGGTTTATGACATAGTTCAATTGTGCATACGTTTGATTTCTTGATTGATGACATGACTTGATTGTGCATATGTTTGAGTGTCTTGGGTGATGACATTGTTTATTTGATGGACTTGATGACGTGCAAATACGTGATTGTTATATGACTAATGTATGTGCGTGTTGGTTGATTATTAGGTTAGTTGTGTATATATGGAAGACGGTAATACCTTTGAAAGGTTGGAGATGTGGTGGGAAGGCTGCGGGTGACCCTATATATAAGCATCAAAGGCCTTTCAAATGTAGTATCGTACGAAGTATATACACATGGTGTTTTGTTTCTGTGGGGACATTGATGGTCATGGATGAACAGCCTACGTGCAAATGAGTACAATGAGGTATATTACGTGCAATTGAGTACAATGAGGTACATTACGTGCAATTGAGTACAATGAGGTACAATACGTGCAATTGAGTTCAATGAGGTACATTACGTGCAATTGAATACAATGAAGTACATTACGTGCAATTGAGTACATATGAGGGACATTGTTGGACATGTTTGGCATTATAGAACTTGTTAGATACTTATTAATATCATTATTACTTGTCCTTGTTTACCACGCGTATTCTGACTACCTTGAGTAGTTCATTTTGTGAATACACGTGTGAGGGTCATTGATGGACATTGATTGGCTATGGTTTGATTGAGTATGATTGACTTATCTATGATTAGGATAGTTGTACATACATGGAAGACGATATTACATTTAATGAGTTGCAGATGTGGTGGGAAGGCTGCGGGTGACCCTATATATAAGCATCCAAGATTCCTTAAATGTAAAGTCGTATGAAATGTAGGTGCATGGTGTTTTGGTTGAGTTGGTGGTCAATTGAGGTGCAATGTGTGCATGTGCATTATGGACATGTTTGAGGTCATAGTTCTTGCTTGATACTTATTGTTATCGACATCAATCGTTCTTGCTCATTATACGTATTCTAGTATTGTATTTTGCGATCAATGAATGCATGTGTGATTAGGTTGTGTTATGAGCCAACCTAAATTGAGTACTTGTGCCTTTTAAGGACTACGGTAAGTGTGTTCCTTGCTCCTTATGCTTGTTCATATTGCGATTGACCTTAGCATTAGATCCTTGTCATTTGCTCCTACGAACTCACCAACCTAGTGTTGACCTTGTTTAGTACACTTTTCAGGTATTCAAGTGAATCCAAGATGTGTTGGTTGATTGATGCTTGTGCTAGAGTTTGGGGCTTGGACTTACATGGATCCAGGATTCATTTGCCCTTTTTGCATTTGTACTTGCTTTGTTGTTGGATTCACCGAATCCCCTTTATTTCATATAGATGATATTCTACGATAATCTCATGCATACGCTATATCTTTTCGGTAGTATTTCGAGCCTAGCTCGGGGTGTTACAGAATGGTGGCCCATGCTTGGTCGTAGAGAATTAGGCGGTTTGACCTAGACTACGGCTTAAGTAAAAACTCTTCATGTAGAATGCATGGTTAGGAATTTTGAATGCGATGTGAATTGTATGAACCTTGTAAGTGTACACTAAGAGTTCGTAGGCAGGATCGTTATACACAATGATATGAGTACAATGAGGTACATTACGTGCAATTGAGTACAATGAGGTACATTACGTGCAATTGAGTACAATGAGGTACATTACGTGCAATTGAGTACAATGAGGTACATTACGTGCAATTGAGTACAATGAGGTACATTACGTGCAATTGAGTACAATGAGGTACATTACGTGCAATTGAGTACAATGAGGTACATTACGTGCAATTGAGTACAATGAGGTACATTACGTGCAATTGAGTACAATGAGGTACATTACGTGCAATTGAGTACAATGAGGTACATTACGTGCAATTGAGTACAATGAGGTACATTACGTGCAATTGAGTACAATGAGGTACATTACGTGCAATTGAGTACAATGAGGTACATTACGTGCAATTGAGTACAATGAGGTACATTACGTGCAATTGAGTACAATGAGGTACATTACGTGCAATTGAGTACAATGAGGTACATTACGTGCAATTGAGTACAATGAGGTACATTACGTGCAATTGAGTACAATGAGGTACATTACGTGCAATTGAGTACAATGAGGTACATTACGTGCAATTGAGTACAATGAGGTACATTACGTGCAATTGAGTACAATGAGGTACATTACGTGCAATTGAGTACAATGAGGTACATTACGTGCAATTGAGTACAATGAGGTACATTACGTGCAATTGAGTACAATGAGGTACATTACGTGCAATTGAGTACAATGAGGTACATTACGTGCAATTGAGTACAATGAGGTACATTACGTGCAATTGAGTACAATGAGGTACATTACGTGCAATTGAGTACAATGAGGTACATTACGTGCAATTGAGTACAATGAGGTACATTACGTGCAATTGAGTACAATGAGGTACATTACGTGCAATTGAGTACAATGAGGTACATTACGTGCAATTGAGTACAATGAGGTACATTACGTGCAATTGAGTACAATGAGGTACATTACGTGCAATTGAGTACAATGAGGTACATTACGTGCAATTGAGTACAATGAGGTACATTACGTGCAATTGAGTACAATGAGGTACATTACGTGCAATTGAGTACAATGAGGTACATTACGTGCAATTGAGTACAATGAGGTACATTACGTGCAATTGAGTACAATGAGGTACATTACGTGCAATTGAGTATAATGTGGTGAATATGAGTACTTGATTTTGATGGTGGACAATCATTGTAAACTGGACATGAGAACATGATAGATAATGATTACTTGAGAACTTTGATATATTGTCCTTAGCGTAGGGATATGAAACAAGTATGATATGTTGGTATGATAACATGATATATGATAGTTACTTGAGAACATTTATATGTTGGCCTTAGTGTAAAGACATTGAACATGTGTAGTGTGTCGACATTAAAGCACTAACTACTAGTGCGACTAACACGAGAGCAATTGTGAGACTACTCCCCGGGTCATAAACTCTAGGGCTATTACTATGGTTGGAGATTTGATGATGGAATGACATGTTGTTTCGTATGATTGAGTAACATATATGTTATGCATGCGCGGGTATGTTAATCGGTAAGTACTTGCAAGAATGAATTGGTGTACTAGTTTGCTAGTCTTAGCATGTATAAATTAGGTTGTTAAGCTAATTTGTGTACATGAGATAAGAGAATACGGTGATGCATGTATAAACATTTACTAGATGGACAATTCTATGAATAAGAGTGGTAGGCATCTTTAATAATCCGAGTATGCCCAAAATCTTACTGCTTAACTTGCTTATAAGAACGAATCGGTAATGACTGATAATTCACGCATAGTTGTACTTAACGTATGAAAAACCGTATGTATGACTCGGTATGCGGAAATAGTTGATAGAACATGCAAAACCTTACCCCCCCTAACTTGGTTGCATGGATGAATAGTTAGGATATGCGGTAGAGTAAATGTGGCTTCCATGATATCCTAATTGTTGAATATGCTTGAAATTTCGTTGCTCAACTAAATTGGTGAACTAAATCGTTAGGACATGATAATACATGTGTCAAGGTAATTTGGAACCTTGGGCAATTGTGTGTATAAGTTGCCATGCTAGCCTATTTGCTTTAATATCTCAGCATCCTGTTGCCTAACTGCTTATTGAATACATAGTTAAGAATTGAAGATGCATGCGTAGATATAAATGGTCACGTGAGCAATTGTATGTGTGACTGGTACGACCATTATAAATTACTCGACTAAGTTATTTTTAATATATGATTTACTCAGTAACATGGAGATTATAAGTATAGTAGTAATATGATGATGAGAACTTCGTTGTATTATACGCCCCTAAGATTGAACCTTAGGACAATGCTTGAGTAACTAAAGTGGCATCACAATGGATGAATAACGATGGAAACAACCGCGATGCCATTAATGAGAATGACAACGAGTACATAACGATTTATTTTGAGCATCTATACAACTACAAACTTTACTATGCGTGAGAAGGAACGACCTTGGTTAGGCTAACCATAGATTTGAGCAAAAAAAATAAAAACTTAAAAGTCTACCCAACATGTAAAATGTGCGCAAAACACGAACGTCGCAGGAATGGAGTTGAGGTGCAAAACAATATTGGGTGGTATATATACACGTACACGATTGGTAAGGGTTGATCTAATTGGACGCCTAGCTTAAGGCGCAACCGAGAGATCCTAAACAATGGGAACGATGAGCCAATTGAGTGCCATTGTACGAGTCACACGTGAGATGTAAGAAGCTTAAATCCTTATAGTGTGCGATTCTCAAATCTCTCGACCTTAAATGAATTTCTAGATCGTTTTCTATCACGCGAATGAGGCGCCGTCAGGATTGGATGTCGTGGACATGAACCCTCCCATTGACAGATGGAAGACCGGAATTGAGAGCAAACGATTGACTCCAGTGAATGAGCCGCCAACCAATGGGTGCAATACGTCACGAGTGCGCTGGCTAAAAGTCAAATTGTATTAATAAGTGATTACCTGTCTACAACTAATTGAACCTAATATTAATCCGAGTGGGAAGGACTTAACTGCGATAAGACTGATTGAATAGGACGAATACTTGGAGATGACATAAGAGTCGTTCGAGAAAACGGGAACAAATTGCAATGAACTTCATCAGAAGTTACCGAAGGCAAGCAAGGGTCATGATACTATTTGCGTGATTACGGATCGGTTGAAGAAGTCGGCTCATTCCTTAGCCATTCGCGAGACCGATAAATTTGACACCATGGCGCATTTGTACATTGGAGAAGTGGTGACTGAGTAAGGAATTACGGGTTCTATCGTCATCGATGGAAATGCCCAATTCAACTCAAATTTTTGGAAAGCCTCTCAACGAGCCAGGGGTACTCAGCTTGACATGAGTACGGTGTTTCATCCTCAAACAAATGAACAAAAGGAAAGGATCATGCAAACGTTCGAAGATATGTTGAGAGCTTGTGCGATAGATTTTGGTGGCAAGTGAGAAGAGTATTTACCGTTGGTTGAGTTGTATAACGATAGTAACATGCGGGTATTCAGATGGCTCCCTTTTAGGGCACTTCATGGTAGGAAGTGTCGCCCTCCGCTCATTTGAGCAAAGATTGGCGAGAACCAACTTATGGGACAAGAATTTTAGTTGGAACGATAAAGGTGACTTCTCAAATCAAGGAGAGATTTCAACTAACTCGTGAACGACAAAAGTAGTACGCCGATGTGAAGCATCAAACAGTGGAGTTCAATATTGGCGGTCATGTGCTCCGTAAGTTCTCCCTTGGAAGGGCGTTGTACGTTTTGTGGAGCCGGGCAAGCTTGAGTCAAGATACATTGGACCTTTTGAAATCATTGAACGTGTTGGCAAGTGTCACATCGATCGAAGCCCCCACTAGAACTTAGTGGCGTGATGAGGTATTCCACATTTGCAATCTACATGATTAATGGACATATCTTGTCCTTTATATGTCTATGAATGAGATTCAAGTGGGCCAAAAAGCTCAATTTTGTTGAAGAGCCGGTAGAGATTTTAGACCGGAGGACCAAGAGGCTAAAGAAATGAACATCACACGATTGTCAAAGTTGGATGGAGTGCAAGACGTGAAACCGAGTTCATTTGCGAGTAAGAGGGCCATATGAGATCTAAGTAACCACATTTGTTCATTAACTAGGGTTTTGTCGAATTTCGGGACGAAATTTCTTTAACGGGGGAATGATGTAACAACCGTGACTTTTGACCCGTTGACTATTTGTGCAATTTGACTAACAATTTAGTTAGTAATATAATTTGAAGGCATTTGTGTGTATTGTGTTAAATCGAGGACAATTGGTCATTTAATTTAGTCATACGATGATAGTCGGTGTTATTGATGTAGAAGTGTGAAACGGGTTATCCGTGGATTCGACCCGTGACCCACCCAACTAAACCTTATCCCTACCTTTCTTTCTTTCTCTCCCACTCACTCCTTATCTCTTTCTTCTCTTTCATTAGTTCAAGAACAACATACCACCATTACCATCTCATTTTCTTATTTCTTCTTCTAATTTTCGGATTTGAGCTTGGGTAATAATTAAAGTGTTAGTAAATCATTTCATAATAATAATCATCTTTGAAACTTCAAGATATTTGGGTATATCCAAGTGTTCATCCTTCCTTTTTGCTCCAAAACCGGAATTTGACTTCGGAAGAGATTTTGGTAAGTAAAACTTGTCTCCTAATCTTCATTTTAAGTTTATAAACATGCGCCTATGTTGTGTCAAATGTTTTTGGGTCCCAAATCAGGTCAAAAGCCAATTTAGGGTTTCTAGTTCTTGAAATGGGTCAAACCGAATTAGTGCATTTAAATGATGTTTTGGAATGGAATTGCAAGGTGGGTTACGTTTGTTTAAGTCCAAGTATGTTTAATTATACCTCAAAATGGGCTGAGAACTCTTCTTAGTCGACTCGGTGTTCAAAATTAGGGTTTGTGAGTGTTTTGGGTCATTTGTAGCTCAAAGAGGATGTGCAGGAACTTTCAGTGCAGAACCTGGCGTACCTTACGCCCCTCTTGGCGTAAGGTACGGTGCTCTAGATTTGCATTACGCCAAAACATGTCTGTTTACGCCGAATTACTTGAAACCAGACGCCAAAAATGATAGATGCAGGCCACCGTAAGGTACGGTGCCAAGCACCGTAGGTTACGCCAACACTCGACCAACCACCGTAGCTTACGCCGCAATATGCCGTCCCTTACGCCAAGCCAAACTTAGCCACCGTAGCTTACGCTACATGTGGCCGTAACCTACGCCGGTCTACTTCTTCAATTTTTCCAGAATTCTAGATTGACTTCCATAGCACTTGGATCGAGTCGGACGTTCTTTTAAACTCTTAGTTGACTTCCCTAATGAAGTATACGAGCCCCGGGAACCCCATAATGCCATGAGCCACTGTGAAACCCTAACTAGGGTTTTGAACAAAGATGATAACATGAATATTGTTTATGTTAATGGCATTGAAATACTAGGCGACGGTTAAACGATCTTAATTGGCTCTAAACTAGCACTCGACCCATATAACGATGAAATCGAGTCTCGGGAATCAATTAAAGCTGTGAAACACTTATAGAAACCTAATTAGGGTTTTGACACGAACTAATAACGTACATAATATATATATATCTATATATATGCGTATTGATGAATATGTATATTAAAATTATAGGTCGTGGACACGTGGAGATCATTGAACGATTGTAATTTCATCCTAACTCGATCTTAACTTCATTTGCCGGTCAAGGTGAGTTTCGTAGCTCCCTACTCAATCGAGGTTCGGGCTGAAAAGTGTACAACTGTTGTGTGCTTACGTGTTGATTGTGCATTTATATGTTTGCCTTGGTTTATGACATAGTTCAATTGTGCATACGTTTGATTTCTTGATTGATGACATGACTTGATTGTGCATATGTTTGAGTGTCTTGGGTGATGACATTGTTTATTTGATGGACTTGATGACGTGCAAATACGTGATTGTTATATGACTAATGTATGTGCGTGTTGGTTGATTATTAGGTTAGTTGTGTATATATGGAAGACGGTAATACCTTTGAAAGGTTGGAGATGTGGTGGGAAGGCTGCGGGTGACCCTATATATAAGCATCAAAGGCCTTTCAAATGTAGTATCGTACGAAGTATATACACATGGTGTTTTGTTTCTGTGGGGACATTGATGGTCATGGATGAACAGCCTACGTGCAAATGAGTACAATGAGGTATATTACGTGCAATTGAGTACAATGAGGTACATTACGTGCAATTGAGTACAATGAGGTACAATACGTGCAATTGAGTTCAATGAGGTACATTACGTGCAATTGAGTACAATGAGGTACATTACGTGCAATTGAGTACATATGAGGGACATTGTTGGACATGTTTGGCATTATAGAACTTGTTAGATACTTATTAATATCATTATTACTTGTCCTTGTTTACCACGCGTATTCTGACTACCTTGAGTAGTTCATTTTGTGAATACACGTGTGAGGGTCATTGATGGACATTGATTGGCTATGGTTTGATTGAGTATGATTGACTTATCTATGATTAGGATAGTTGTACATACATGGAAGACGATATTACATTTAATGAGTTGCAGATGTGGTGGGAAGGCTGCGGGTGACCCTATATATAAGCATCCAAGATTCCTTAAATGTAAAGTCGTATGAAATGTAGGTGCATGGTGTTTTGGTTGAGTTGGTGGTCAATTGAGGTGCAATGTGTGCATGTGCATTATGGACATGTTTGAGGTCATAGTTCTTGCTTGATACTTATTGTTATCGACATCAATCGTTCTTGCTCATTATACGTATTCTAGTATTGTATTTTGCGATCAATGAATGCATGTGTGATTAGGTTGTGTTATGAGCCAACCTAAATTGAGTACTTGTGCCTTTTAAGGACTACGGTAAGTGTGTTCCTTGCTCCTTATGCTTGTTCATATTGCGATTGACCTTAGCATTAGATCCTTGTCATTTGCTCCTACGAACTCACCAACCTAGTGTTGACCTTGTTTAGTACACTTTTCAGGTATTCAAGTGAATCCAAGATGTGTTGGTTGATTGATGCTTGTGCTAGAGTTTGGGGCTTGGACTTACATGGATCCAAGGATTCATTTGCCCTTTTTGCATTTGTACTTGCTTTGTTGTTGGATTCACCGAATCCCCTTTATTTCATATAGATGATATTCTACGATAATCTCATGCATACGCTATATCTTTTCGGTAGTATTTCGAGCCTAGCTCGGGGTGTTACAATGTCTGTGTTTAAAACTGTCAAATTCATCATCACTTGCAGATCACATATGGCTTTTGTATATATTTTGTCTGACAGTTTCACACTGTTGATTCAGAGTTTATTGTTATACTGTAAAAGAATCTCTGAATCTAGACGTCAATATATATTGTCAACGTATATGGTTTTGTATAATATTGAACTATTGATACTTCGATGGGAATTCATACGTTTAGTTTAATATTACCAAATTCATCATTGCTAGATTACATAAAGTTGTAACATTTGAAACAATGATTTCACGAGTTACATATTTGTAAAGTCTTTCAATATCGTAACAAAAATGGATGAATAAACATACACTGTAGAGGTGCACAAAAAAATCGGTTAACCTAACCGGTTACTAACCGATTTGTACTGTACCGGTTATAGGTTATTATAAACCGTAGGTTAGTAACCGATCATCACTTTCAAAACAAGAACCGGTTATTAACCGGTTAACCATTAACCGTTTTTTTTTAGTAAAATTAACCTATAACCGGTTAACCTATATATTATTAATAATATTTATATATATCAACACCACACGTCCACGCAGTCACACACACAACATTATCCCCAATCTAAAAACCTAAAAACCTGAAACCCTTATTCGGTTATTCCCAATCTAAATTTCCCCTAAATCTAAATTATCCCCATTCCCAATCGATCATGAAACTTGAAACCCTCCCATTCCCAATTGATCGAATAACCCTCACATTCAATCGATCATTCAGATTTTGGTTCATAGCAAATAAGTGTTTCATGATGTCAATCTCAAATTTGAAGCACTTACTAATAGTATATATATAACAGAATATATATTGTTTTAAGATGAATATAATTGCAGATGGGGCATATATGGAATGGAAGATGTGTATGGAAGGAAGTTTGGACAAAATGGAGTGGCAATAATTAGGTGTTGTGTGTATGAATATGAAGAGTGTGATTTTTAATGTCGGATGCCACACGATGTATAGTTTTTGTTTATGTTCAGCCTGTTCTTGTTTGTTGTAAATGATTCTTGGTTCTTCAGTTAATTAAAACCGATAATAGGTTAACCAAATAGGTTAACCGGTTAATAAAAACCGAAATCGGTTAAGGCGGTTAAGGTTTTTACATGTCGTAATCGGTTATTAACCGATATAGGTTAACCGAAATCGATTAATTTTTATAAAAAAAAACGGTTACGGTTATTACTAAAAATAACCTAACCGAACCTATATTTGCACCTCTAATCCGCTGGGTTTGGAACTTTAGACTTCTCAAAATTTGGGTGTCTTAACCTGTATTCTTCCCTTTCTTATAAATATTTTTCAGCATGTACAATAACAAAAACTAAAACTATTTTTTTATTATAGTTTTATTTCACCACTAAATTATGTCACGTGTTAAAACAAGGGACATCTTTAAACTACATTTTAAACCTAAAATTTATAATGACTAGTTGGTTAGTTGTATTTTAAAATTGAAAAAAAATGTTTCATTTGCAATCATTTAATGTCTAAAAGAAATATTTTGTAAACAAAAGAATTTGTTTTTTTATTTTTTTACTTGGTTTAGCTTTATAGAGAAATAAATAAAATAAAGTATTCTGTAAATTGAACAGCATCAAATAATTTACTTTTTCCTTCTTTCTCTTAAAAATTTACATATTTGATAAATAAAAAAATATATATATGATCTTTTAGTTATATATTTTGAGTTCACAATTATTTATTTCACAATTTTTTATATCTGACGTTTCTTTTGTTCTAGTTAAAGTACTAGATTTTTATCCCGCGTAAAACGTGAGTAAGTTTACTAAAATCGTTTTAGTAAATTGGGTAAGAATTAAGTAAGATCATTAAAGGTAAAAATATAGTTGAAATATAGGCAATTATATTGTTTAAAAGAAATTAATATAAAATTAACATTGAGAAAAAAAATTAATTAGCTTAAAAGTTTAGTATCATAGATGGAAACCGATTAATGAGTCCTAATACTTACATAATTAGCTTTGACTAATCTCATGGACGTCCAAGACTAATCTCAATTTCATTCTACTATCACCATATATGCCTCTTGTACACAAAATATCTTTATATATAAAAAACATTGATGATTCACATTGACGAACAAAGTAAATGTAGGACTCTAAATTATAGTCACAACCATCTATTCAGTCCCTGCGATCTTCTTCTTTATGGACTTGACATCGGCCAGTTCTTTTCTACTGGACTGAAATAGTTCAAAACATGATATCACAGTCATCAATGTTTGCAAGCCTCGATTCGACAATTAAGGGTTCGGTGCAGGTCAAAATGTGGTTCAAATCTCGATTCAACAATTACAAGTCCAGTCCCAGCTATAGTTTGTTAATAGCCTGAGAGTGGAAATTCATACCTTGAATGGCATATATTGGTAGACAAATCATCCAGAATAGCCAAGTCCTACCAACTCAATGATCTTTGTAAGCTGAGATCTTTATGAAATCATGAATTAAAATTCAAAAAACATTATAGATAGCGCTAAAAATTAGAATCCAGCCAAGTTTTTGTTGCTTCTTTTGGATTCTTAATTTAAAGTTCTGCTCTAGAAAGTAACCTTCATGATTCAACTTAAAGATCAATTTGCAGAATCATGAGTTACCATTTGATCATATAAGGTGGGTTACTAAAGTGTTGTAATCATCCTGGTTCTTGAGCCACCCTTAGATATAAAGGTAGAATTTCAACCCGTGTACATAAGAACCAGTTGATTTAAGTTACTCTACATTGTAAAGGGGTTAATGAGTGAATACAAATGTAGTGTAAGTTAAAACAGGTCAAATGTCTCTCAAAAAGTATCTTTAATGCATAAAACCTCCTCACTAACTTCAATTGACATCGTAATTAACTATAAGAATATAGTTTATGAAAAGTTGGACAAAAAGTGTTTTAGGTCAACTGGCCCTATTTAAACTCGTATAATGAGTGCTTATTATGACCCGTTACTCCACTCACCCATTTTGCCACCTCTGACTAAATTAAATGTACTGACGAAATTAGGAGAATGTACTTGGGACAAGTTCACAATCACTTATATGACCACTTACCAGTGACACTGAGTTGATGATAGCCAAATTGCAACGCCTCCTCCTCTTCCTCCATAGATTAAAACTGAGTCAGCTTGGAGCATTCAGATTGGAGCTTATTCAGCTTGGAAGTGAGCCAGAGTTGAGTCAGTTTGGTGGTTGAGTTAGCTTGGAGCGATCAGATTGAACATCTGAGTATTTTAGGGTCAAAGGGACTAAGTGTTTAACATGGTCCAAGAGTACTCCAAGCAGATGAATGAAGTTGTTCACTGGTGCCACATTGATCAACGACAAATCAAGCACTCCAAGCTGATCGATGAGCGACCATGCTGACTTATGACGCAATGATCGCACTAACAAAATGTGATGACAAAATGTATATGGGTAATATGTATAAGTTTCAGTTTCAACATGTCACATATGAGCAAATACCCTATTTTATATAGAGTCTAAACTATGCAAGAATTTAAGTGCTCAGTTATAATGTGAATGGCTCTGAGACAAACAATTAAATGACAAAGAGGCCAACACTTTCTTAACAATGTATAAAGTGACTATAACTCTATAAGAGGTCAATCCATGAAACCTTGCCCTTTGACTTATGAGATCAGAAACAAACATTTTTCAGTTAAACATTGATACTAATTTTGTTCCAAAAAAAAACAGGATTGCAACTCCAATTTACTCAAACAAGACTATGAGAATCCTTCCAACTCCAAGTTAATTAAACATGTATTGAAGGAACACTTACCAGTGTCCACAAAGGAAACGTTCTTGATTCTTCACTTAAGTCATTCAAGCTTTGGACACTGCAAGATGAAATCGGCCGAAAAAATGTACACTTTTGTAATGACAAATCTTGGTAGAGTTTTTATCAACAATTTAAAATCATATAAACAAAAAAAAACAAAATCAAAATCTCAAAAAGTTTGAAAAAACTTGCAAATAAGTGATGAGATCCAAACCTTGGAAAACTTATTTTCAGCAAGCATCTCAACAATGAAACCATAACCTAAATCCATCAAAATTTTACGCATTAAAAGAATACCTTGGAATACCCACATTGCAAATGAAAGGGTAACTCTCCCAGAGGCCTCCGATTTATGAATGGATATTATACACGAAGAGTTTGAGGCATCAGACGCCAATTCCTGATTATTGAAACCTCAATTCCTATCAAGAACTGACTTTGATTGAATTTGGTATCTGGAAAAAAAAATCACAATCATATAAATCTAATGTATATATAACCAATAAATAATAAAATTACAAAAAGAAGACTTAATTGTAGATTATTGTTTCTTTTTTCAGTTCGTGTAGAAAACTGGTAACCCAGATCTGTAATTTTTATAGATATATACAAATCCATGAACAATTGGAACCCGTATATAATATATAATGCATATATATAACAATATGATACCTAATGATTATCTTCAACAAATAATGAATCCCATGAAAACAATGAAAACCCATGAGATACAACACTAATTACCAACATTAATCCCATGAAAACATCCTCTATTATCTTCTTCTTCGAATGGTAAGTAGGTTGAAATTTTCTTTCAAGCATTTTGTCAAACATCTATTGTACAATATTTAACATGTACAAAAAAACTTACCATTAAATTCTTTTTTGGTGTTGTTTTTCTTCAATCCAAACAAACGTACCATTAGACCTTTATACCTGTATCAAAACCAACTTTGAGTCAGGTCAGCTCCAATTTTTAATTTCTTTCCAAATCAAGTTTTGCATCAATAAATTTTGTATTAAAAAGCCAATTCAATAAATGTAAATACTTAATAAGAAATTGAGTTAAACCAAGTGAATACTTGTATTATGAAGATCTAAAAACAACACCGATTATGCTTCTTCATAAAAATCTTCATTCTTACCAAAACATGAACAATCATCACAAACTTAATGATTTTTTGTTTACGTCACAAAGTAAGTTTACATACCTTTAATTGCTTATATTAATCATCCTCAAAACATGAACAATCATCAGTATTGTCCAGATCCTCACAAAGCTTTGTCATAAACTCAACATCATTGGCCAAGAAACAAAAAAAAATCAACTACACAATAATTATCTCAAAACATGTAAAAATAACATAAGTTTTCAACTTTATAACAATATATTCACCCAATAACAATTTCTAAAAAAAACCCTAGATTAAAATCTGAAAATTTGTACCTGAAGTGGATAAATCCATCAAATTTTTGCCTAAAAATATCATTTTTATCTGCTCCCCTACACAAACTTTCCATACAAAAGAAAAAATAAGAGTAAAGCCACAACAAACTTTAGATTTTATCTGGGTTTTTTAGGTTATAGAAGAGATTGAAGACATCAATGAAATTTGATTTTGAAGATTAAATTTTTTGATGTAATGTAATATAGGAAGACAGGAGAGAGAAATTTAACTATTTAGGGATCTGATTGGAAATATGACAGATTAATATATGACAGAAATTTAACTATCAGTGTACACATTCAAATTTTAAAACACCCGCCCAAAATATATATCTATATTAATTAAATTATTAAAATCTTATTAAATTAAATCTTACACATACTGATACACCTCCAAAAACACACCAATTTCATCACACCCCATGTCATAGTTCCTATGTGGCTTCGGTTATAGCTTGACAACTCACTTTTGTGACATTACTTGTTTGTCCTCGAAAAGGGATATTCATATGTATAATACTTTCACATACTTAATTAAATAAGAAAAAAAGTTTTTTTAGATAAAAGCTTAAAAATCTACGAGCATTACACATTAGTTTTGCAAATGCAATTTTTAAAGGGTTAAAATCAAGATCCAATTTGTCAAAACCCAACTATACCATATTTGACGTCAGCTATTTTGTCTTTTTCAATTTTTTTTTTTACTGATAGTTTACTTTTAGAGTTTCTTATTTTTACCACTTAACTTTTTGGTTTTTTGACTTTAGCCTAACATTTATTAAGTTTTTAAATTACTTTCTATCTCTTATTATAAGATTTAGAACTTTTACCATCGAACTCTTGGTTTTTTCAACTTTAGCTACCTATTATTTCAACTTTCTACCCCTTATAGTAAACTTTAAGTGTCCAAACTTTTTGTTAATGCTAGATGTATATTTGCATGATGCAATGGCGATCCGGGGCAAAACCCGTATTTTGGTCTAACTTTTTTATACAAACTAGATGCGGTGGCGATATGTCTCCCGTGACAACGTCTGGGTTAAAATTTTTGTTTCTTAAAAAATATGCCAAGTGATCATTTGAGAGCATGGGTAGCACGTGAATCTAAGCAAAAGGCAAGGCAACCATCAAAAAATAATTTTCTAAAAAATTAATAAATCAAAGATTTACTTATATAGAGCGGGAATATTTAATTTAAAGCTATAATTCTTCTATCTATCAACAAGATCTCCAGTTTGTTTGACCGTGTGGTCAACGTGAATCTAACACCTACTTTTCACTCTGCAGACCAGAGCAGACCGACCAGCTGCTTATTTTCTTGAAACACTTTCCGGGTTTCGTCATTTGATCTTTGATTTCTCTTTATAAGGTAAAGAATATGTTACACCTTTATTTTCACCTTTCAAAATTCCATATATTTTAGATCCCAATTATCTTTCCATAAAGTATATATATTCGACCTAAAGACTCAAAATTATGTTTAGCCAGCCTAATGGGGTTATTGAAAATAATCTTATTAGATCAATGGAGGTTTTTGATACAAATCTTGGGCAAAATGGTTTAATAACATTATTGCATAAAGTTGTTCTTTTTAGACTATAAGTTGAAAGTTGGCCTTTTTCTTTTTTATCTCAATTGTTGTAAATGCCTTGTATTTAGTTGTAGTTTTATGATCTGATATATTTGATATTTTGTGTGTTCTCATATATGGCAGGCTGTTAAGCAAATTTGCTATGGGATATATCGGTGCTCATGGTATCGATGAGTTGCGTAGACATAAGTATAGTGGAGTTGATCACTCTTATGTTGCAAAATATGTTCTACAACCGTTTTGGACAAAGTTTGTTACTTTCTTCCCTCTTTGGATGGCGTAAGCACCGATACACTTTTATAGTTAATTTTTCATATAATTATTTCATTTCGTTGCATTTGACTACATAGCATTTTCGTGAATGTGTGACAAATACGTGGTATCCATTTTTCACTTAAATTTTGATAATCCATTTATTAAACTTTATGAACTATGTTGCGATTAAGCTTAACTTCTTGTTGCCTTTTGATCTTTTTGCATATGGTGGACTCTCTAGGCCCAATTTGGTAGGAAATTTTCTTTTATGCATTTATCTTGTGTCATGTGTAATTTTGAATTCGTAGACATTCATTTTGTTTACTTACGTATATTTCTCTTTTCAGATCACACTTACAGGATTCATGTTTCTGCTCACCTCTGCATTGCTTGGCTATGTGAGTTCTTGAGATGGGAACTTCTTTAGTACATCATATTACAATTGCTATCGTTTAAGGGTTCAAGTTATTACAAGAAGGTTTGATTTCTAATGTTTCTTTTTGCGGTTTCTTCTGATATTTATATTACTTTTGGGCATGTTTTAGGTCTATTCACCTCTTTTGGATTCTCCTCCACCAAGATGGGTTCATGTTACATATAAAATACTAGTTTTAGCTATTATTGTCATTTGTAGTAGGTGGAGGTACTAAAGTGTAAATGATAAAGGTTGTTAGATAGCAGTTATAGTCATCCATTTATATACACAATATCAATGTAATATTCAGATATCAAATAATAAAATCATTTCTCAATTTCTCTAGTTTCCTCTATCAATGGTATCAGAGCAACCGCTCCTCGGCGGCGCTTCCGATCCATTTCACCCTCTCCGGTAACTATTCCGGCAATCACCAAACCCTAAAATCACAAATCAAAATCACCAAACCCTAAAATCACAAATCAAAAATCACAATGACAACACGAAATCAAGAAGTGGAACGCTTTACGAAGGATAATGAACGTCTTTCTAAGGAAGTTACTCAAGCACAAGACACCATTATGTCATTGCAAACCGCCATGGATGCTTTGACCAGAGACGTGGCGGAGATGCGGCGGTTACGGAAAGAACGTAATCAAGAGGTGGTGGTCCACCAGTACGACGGCAACAACAGAATCACAAAGATGAATTTCCCTGAATTCGATGGAGATGACGTGGAAGGATGGGTTTATCGTTGTGAGCACTTCTTTACCATCGACGATACACCGGAGATCAAAAAGGTGCGATATGCAACCATCCATATGAGAAGAAGGGCATTACAATGGCACCAGGCATACATGAAGACATTAGGGAAGACGATGGAAGAAGTAACGTGGGATGCTTATTCACGATCCGCTTTGGCCAAATTCGCAACAATGGTGGATGATGCCATGGGAGCACTCAAGGCTCTGTCTCAAACTGGTGAACTTGACAGTTATTGCGATGAATTTGATGCTCTATTAACCAAGGTAAATCTTCCAGAGGAATATACTGTTAGCCTTTTTATTGAGGGATTGAAACCTGAAATTAAATGCAATATTCGGATGTTTAAGCCCAAAACTCTTAAAGATACATATTCTTTGGCAAAAATGCAAAATGAGGCAAACCAAACTATGGGAATTTGTGGGGTAAAGAACAATATTGGGGGTGGGTATAAATCTTTTGGATCAAGAAATAATTTCCTAACAAATGCTGCAAAACTGCCACTATTACCCACACCAAATGTACCCCAATTGACTGGCCCATCAACATCAAAACCTGGGTATAAGCCAATGACCACCAAGTTTATGGAAGAAAAGAGGGCAAAAGGGGAATGTTTTTATTGTAATGAGAAATTTGTGCAAGGGCATACTAGGGTATGTAAAGGGAAAAAACAATTATTTCTAATAGAAATTGAAGGAATGAAGGAAGTTGAGGATATAGAACAACAATTTTGTGTGGATCAGTTTGCACAGGGAGAACCCCAAATATCTTTGAATGCATTGATGGGCATTCCTTCTTATTCCACCATGCAAGTAGTGGGTACTATTGGAACCAGAAGGCTGCACATTCTGGTTGACAGTGGGTCAACCCACAACTTTATGAGTAACTCACTAGCTTTTAGGATGAGATGCCCACTTTTAGAAGTTCCTGATATGAAGGTGGCAGTGGCCAATGGAAATGATATGGATTGTGCACAGTTTTGTAGAGATTTTTCATGGATGATGCAGGGTAATTGGTTTAAAGATGACATGTTAGTGATTGAGTTAAGGAATTATGATATAGTCTTGGGAATTCAATGGTTGGAAACATTGAATGATATTGTTTGGAATTTTAGGAATTTAACTATGAAATTCACTGTGAATGGACAGTCAATTGAGTTGAAAGGTATTAGACATAATGGGGTTAAATTGTGTTCTATGGAAAGAATTAGTAGTTGGATGCAAGATCAAAACAGTTTAGCACAGGCCCAATTGTTAACAATTAAGAATGTTGGGAGTAAACCTCAATTGTACCAACCAGTAGTTACTGAGGGAAAATTAGATGAGCAGTTAGAGGAATTATTAGTGCAGTATGCTGATATATTTGAAGTGCCAAAAGGACTGCCCAGCAGACCATGTGATCACAGAATTCATCTTAAGGATGATAAGGTCAATCTGAACCTTAAACCTTATAGATACCCTGCTGCCCAAAAAGATGTGATTGAAAAAATGACTCAAGAGCTTTTAGATACAGGAGTTATAAGGAACAGTACTAGTTCATTTGCTGCACCTGTGGTATTAGTTAAAAAGAAAGATGGAACTTGGAGGATGTGTATAGACTATAGAAGATTGAATGAGGCCACAATTAAGGATATTTTTCCAATCCCATTGATAGAAGAATTATTAGATGAGTTAAAAGGTGCTACAATATTTTCAAAATTAGATTTAAGATCAGGGTACCACCAGGTTAGGATGCATGAGCAGGACATCTACAAAACAGCTTTTAAAACTCATCAGGGTCACTTTGAGTTTTTAGTGCTTCCTTTTGGCTTAACCAATGCACCAGCAACCTTTCAAGCTCTTATGAATGCCACATTTAAGGAGGTTATAAAGAAATGTGCACTAGTGTTTTTCGATGATATCTTGGTTTACAGTCACAGCAGTCAACAACATTTGCAAGATTTGGAATGTGTGTTGCAGCTTATGAGAGATAACTTACTGAAGGCCAAAAAGAGTAAATGCTCTTTTGCAGGAGAGAAAATTGAATATTTGGTCATATTATTACAAAGAATGGAGTTGCCACAGATCCTGCAAAATTAATAGCAGTGAAAGAATGGCCAATCCCAACAACTGTTAAACAGTTGAGAGGGTTTTTGGGTCTTGCAGGATATTATAGACGATTTATTAGGCATTTTGGGATAATTGCAAAGCCATTAACAGATTTGTTAAAGAAGGACAGTTTCCAATGGTGTGAGGGAGCTCAATTGGCCTTTGATCAGTTGAAAGAAGCACTCAGTAGCCCACCAGTTTTACAACTCCCAGATTTCAATAAACCATTTGTGATTGAAACTGATGCATCCTCTAAGGGGATGGGAGCAGTTCTGATGCAAGATGGCCACCCTTTGGCTTTTATTAGCAAGGCTCTATCAGTAAGGCAACAAGCTTGGTCAGTTTATGAAAAAGAATTGATGGCCATTATTATGGCAGTGAAGCAGTGGCACCATTATTTGGCAGCAAACCATTTTGTGATAAGAACTGATCACAAGACTTTGAAGCATTTGTTGGAACATAAAATAGTAACACCACTACAACAAAAATGGTTATCAAAATTGCTGGGGTATGACTATGAAATAATGTACAAGAAAGGGGTAGAGAACTCTGCAGCAGATGCTTTATCCAGGATGGAAGGGTTAGCATTGTTTGAATTGGGCTTAAGTTCAATCAATGCTCTACTTTGGGAAAAAATTCAGAAAGCTTGGCAGGATGATTCCTTCACTAAGGATTTAATCCAGAGATTGGAAGGGGGAGAGCTGATTCCTAATAAATCATGGGATGGAAAGATGCTTAAAAGGAAAAACAAACTTATTATCCCTAAAAATGCAGAATTAAGGCAGGAAATTATTTCCTTATTTCACTCTTCTTCTATGGGTGGACATTCAGGAATAATTCCTACTGTGGCCAGGATAAAAGATTATTTTTACTGGAAAGGATGTCATAAAGATGTGCAGCAATTTGTTAGGGAATGCAGTATTTGCCAAAGGGCCAAGTATGAGCCAGTTGCATACCCTGGGCTTCTGCAACCACTGCCTGTACCTCAAACTATTTTTAGTGATATATCCATGGACTTTGTTTCAGGCCTACCTAGAGTACATGGAAAAGACACAATATTGGTGATTGTGGATAGACTCACCAAATTTGGGCATTTCTTACTTTTAAGTCATCCATTCACTGCTGCAACTGTGGCCAAAGTGGTACTAGATGATATTTTCAGTTTACATGGATGCCCATCCACAATAGTTTCTGACAGGGATCCTATTTTCTTGAGTCAATTCTGGCAAGAATATACAGCCGCTCATTCATACATCTCCTTCAATGTCATCAGCATACCCTATCCTCAATCTGACCAACTCCTCTCACCAGCTCCCCATCTGTGATACATCCGCCTCTCGCACAGCAGGTGATCCTCGTGTTGAACCTACTTCAATTAGAGCCTCGCTCGCTCCAATCGTTGCTTTGAATCGCCTTGAAACCTATCTTAGAAGTATGTGTATGGATGCTCCATTGACTTGGGTCAAGTGGGTTCCATTGGCTCAATGGTGGTACAACACAAATTGGCATTCTGCCATCCAGATGACCCCTTATGAGGCTTTGTTTGGTGTCAAACCAAATGTGCATATCCCTTATATCCCAGGAGATACAACAGTGGCAGCTGTGGAAGAAATTCATAGAGACAGAGAAGGCATGATTTTAAAACTGAAGGAAAATCTGAATGTGGCAAGAAACAGGATGAAGCAACTTGCAGATAACCATAGAACAGATAGAGAAATGGTTCCAGGGGATTGGGTTTATGTGAAACTACATCCATTTGCACAGCAATCTTTAAAAACCCATCACAATAGGAAATTATCTCCCAAATATTTTGGTCCATTTATGGTTCTGCAGAAAATAGGCAGGGTGGCATACAAATTGGATTTACCAGCAGATGCTCAGATCCATCCAGTCTTCCATGTTTCTTTGCTCAAGAAGGCTAAAGGGCCACATTCATTCATTGTACCACTACCTACAGGACCACGGTTCATTTGTAACATCCGCGAATTTTGACTCGTTGACTTTACATGTAATATGACTAACAATATAGGTTAATGAAGTATTCGGGTCGTTTTGGTGATTAAATGGCAATGTGTCGTATTTGGGTCAAAAATGTGTTTTGAGCGGTGTTAAAATGTGTATCGATGGTAATTTGGCTAGAGATGAGAACGGGTCGGTCCGTGGGTAGTCCATGACCCACCAGCCCCCCTTGACCCATCTTTCCCCCCCCTTATCTCTTCCTTCACCTCTCATTTCTTTCCCTTCTCTTTTCTCTCTAGCAAAAGCAAGAACTTCACATATCTCTCTTTCTCTTATTAATTCTTGCATCATTGAGTGTGTTGAATCAAAATCTATACAAGATCGTCATCATCTTCTTAGTATTAAAAGCTTGAATCTCATAGTGCAAGATTTTTACCCATTTTGACCTAATTTCGGGTTTGAGCTCAAGGAGGAGTTTTGGTAAGTCAAATTCATCCCATTTACTTCTATTTAAGTTTGTTTATGCATTTCTAGTCATCTTGACCAATTGCAAGTCTCGAATCGAGTCAAAAGACGATTTGGGTCAAATTAGGGTTTCGTTTAGGGTTGGAGCGATTTGTTATGATTTTGATGTTTTGGGTCGAATTGGTGGATTGGGTTATGTTTATTTATGGTCAATGATGTTTAGTTATGCTTCATTTCAAGTTATAAGTTCCTACAAATCGATTTGGTTAGGTTTGGGTCGAGTTTTTAGGGTTTTGGCCAATGATGTTTATTTATGGTCAATGATGTTTATTTATGGTCAATGATGTTTATTTATGGTCAATGATGTTTATTTATGGTCAATGATGTTTATTTATGGTCAATGATGTTTATTTATGGTCAATGATGTTTATTTATGGTCAATGATGTTTATTTATGGTCAATGATGTTTATTTATGGTCAATGATGTTTATTTATGGTCAATGATGTTTATTTATGGTCAATGATGTTTATTTATGGTCAATGATGTTTATTTATGGTCAATGATGTTTATTTATGGTCAATGATGTTTATTTATGGTCAATGATGTTTATTTATGGTCAATGATGTTTATTTATGGTCAATGATGTTTATTTATGGTCAATGATGTTTATTTATGGTCAATGATGTTTATTTATGGTCAATGATGTTTATTTATGGTCAATGATGTTTATTTATGGTCAATGATGTTTATTTATGGTCAATGATGTTTATTTATGGTCAATGATGTTTATTTATGGTCAATGATGTTTATTTATGGTCAATGATGTTTATTTATGGTCAATGATGTTTATTTATGGTCAATGATGTTTATTTATGGTCAATGATGTTTATTTATGGTCAATGATGTTTATTTATGGTCAATGATGTTTATTTATGGTCAATGATGTTTATTTATGGTCAATGATGTTTATTTATGGTCAATGATGTTTATTTATGGTCAATGATGTTTATTTATGGTCAATGATGTTTATTTATGGTCAATGATGTTTATTTATGGTCAATGATGTTTATTTATGGTCAATGATGTTTATTTATGGTCAATGATGTTTATTTATGGTCAATGATGTTTATTTATGGTCAATGATGTTTATTTATGGTCAATGATGTTTATTTATGGTCAATGATGTTTATTTATGGTCAATGATGTTTATTTATGGTCAATGATGTTTATTTATGGTCAATGATGTTTATTTATGGTCAATGATGTTTATTTATGGTCAATGATGTTTATTTATGGTCAATGATGTTTATTTATGGTCAATGATGTTTATTTATGGTCAATGATGTTTATTTATGGTCAATGATGTTTATTTATGGTCAATGATGTTTATTTATGGTCAATGATGTTTATTTATGGTCAATGATGTTTATTTATGGTCAATGATGTTTATTTATGGTCAATGATGTTTATTTATGGTCAATGATGTTTATTTATGGTCAATGATGTTTATTTATGGTCAATGATGTTTATTTATGGTCAATGATGTTTATTTATGGTCAATGATGTTTATTTATGGTCAATGATGTTTATTTATGGTCAATGATGTTTATTTATGGTCAATGATGTTTATTTATGGTCAATGATGTTTATTTATGGTCAATGATGTTTATTTATGGTCAATGATGTTTATTTATGGTCAATGATGTTTATTTATGGTCAATGATGTTTATTTATGGTCAATGATGTTTATTTATGGTCAATGATGTTTATTTATGGTCAATGATGTTTATTTATGGTCAATGATGTTTATTTATGGTCAATGATGTTTATTTATGGTCAATGATGTTTATTTATGGTCAATGATGTTTATTTATGGTCAATGATGTTTATTTATGGTCAATGATGTTTATTTATGGTCAATGATGTTTATTTATGGTCAATGATGTTTATTTATGGTCAATGATGTTTATTTATGGTCAATGATGTTTATTTATGGTCAATGATGTTTATTTATGATCTAGAACTTGATGAAAGCAGAATCCTCCTAAGTGTATGTGCGTGTAGTTTATTTTGAGTTAATTATCGATGGTTGACGATTGTTGAATTTTGGTTGGTGTTTATTCGCGGTTCACACGCAAGCATATTTATATTCATACGCGGTTCACACGCAAGTATGACCTGTTTATATACGCGGTTCACACGCAAGTATGACCTGTTTATATATGCGGTTCACACGCAAGTATGACCTGTTTATATATGCGGTTCACACGCAAGTATGACCTGTTTATATATGCGGTTCACACGCAAGTATGACCTGTTTATATACGCGGTTCACACGCAAGTATGACCTGTTTATATATGCGGTTCACACGCACGCGGTTCACACGCTAGTATGACCTGTTTATATACGCGGTTCACACGCAAGTATGACCTGTTTATATATGCGGTTCACACGCACGCGGTTCACACGCTAGTATGACCTGTTTATATACGCGGTTCACACGCAAGTATGACCTGTTTATATATGCGGTTCACACGCAAGTATGACCTGTTTATATATGCGGTTCACACGCAAGTATGACCTGTTTATATATGCGGTTCACACGCAAGTATGACCTGTTTATATACGCGGTTCACACGCAAGTATGACCTGTTTATATATGCGGTTCACACGCACGCGGTTCACACGCTAGTATGACCTGTTTATATACGCGGTTCACACGCAAGTATGACCTGTTTATATATGCGGTTCACACGCACGCGGTTCACACGCTAGTATGACCTGTTTATATACGCGGTTCACACGCAAGTATGACCTGTTTATATATGCGGTTCACACGCAAGTATGACCTGTTTATATATGCGGTTCACACGCAAGTATGACCTGTTTATATATGCGGTTCACACGCAAGTATGACCTGTTTATATACGCGGTTCACACGCAAGTATGACCTGTTTATATATGCGGTTCACACGCACGCGGTTCACACGCTAGTATGACCTGTTTATATACGCGGTTCACACGCAAGTATGACCTGTTTATATATGCGGTTCACACGCACGCGGTTCACACGCTAGTATGACCTGTTTATATACGCGGTTCACACGCAAGTATGACCTGTTTATATATGCGGTTCACACGCAAGTATGACCTGTTTATATATGCGGTTCACACGCAAGTATGACCTGTTTATATATGCGGTTCACACGCAAGTATGACCTGTTTATATACGCGGTTCACACGCAAGTATGACCTGTTTATATATGCGGTTCACACGCACGCGGTTCACACGCTAGTATGACCTGTTTATATACGCGGTTCACACGCAAGTATGACCTGTTTATATATGCGGTTCACACGCACGCGGTTCACACGCTAGTATGACCTGTTTATATACGCGGTTCACACGCAAGTATGACCTGTTTATATATGCGGTTCACACGCAAGTATGACCTGTTTATATATGCGGTTCACACGCAAGTATGACCTGTTTATATATGCGGTTCACACGCAAGTATGACCTGTTTATATACGCGGTTCACACGCAAGTATGACCTGTTTATATATGCGGTTCACACGCACGCGGTTCACACGCTAGTATGACCTGTTTATATACGCGGTTCACACGCAAGTATGACCTGTTTATATATGCGGTTCACACGCAAGTATGACGTTTATATAGCGGTTCACACGCAAGTATGACCTGTTTTTAGCGGTTCACACGCTTACTCGTTTTGTGTGATCTTGTTGTTGGACGTTATTGTGTTACTTAGAGGCTCACTGTAAGTCATGTTTTGCCTCTATTAGTGTATTATGATTTGGAGGATGGTTTCCTTGTGGACCATTACTACGAACTCACCAACCTTGTGTTGACTATGCTTAGTACACTTTTCAGGTAACCAGGTTATCCATGGCGTGAAGTTTGATTGTTTGCGTGCTGTTGAACCCGGACTGGACTTATATGGATCAAGGATCCATTTGCCTTATGTTGCATTGTACTTAGGATTGTTAGCTTTCTTTCGTTGTCGTTTTGTAAACCTTGACGATTACTTGCTTCTGTTACAATTTGATACTTGTTTCTTTCATTGTAAGGATTCACTGAATCCTTTATTTGCATTTAGTTCATGTTCTACATTAATCCCACCTTGCGCTATATGATTTCCGTGATATTCTGAGCCTTGGCTTGGGGTGTTACATCATTCTGCAACCCAGGTCAGTATTGGATAAGCAGCTGGTTAAGAGAAGCAACAAGTCAGCAATAAAGGTCTTGATCCATTGGGAAGGCTTACCAATTGAGGAAGCCTCTTGGGAATTTCTTGATGACATGAAACTGAGGTTTCCCACATTTCATTTTTGAGGTCAAAAATGTTGAAAGGGGGAAGTATTGTTACATATAAAATACTAGTTTTAGCTATTATTGTCATTTGTAGTAGTTGGAGGTACTAAAGTGTAAATGATAAAGGTTGTTAGATAGCAGTTATAGTCATCCATTTATATACACAATATCAATGTAATATTCAGATATCAAATAATAAAATCATTTCTCAATTTCTCTAGTTTCCTCTATCAGTTCATCTTGCTCACGGATTACTCCTCTTCTTGTACCAGGTTTGAATATTTTATAGCTGTTACTAAACGGCTTTATCTCTTCATTGATTATTTCAAATCTTCTTACGATCATCATAGACATTTGATGCTGTTGATGGAAAGCAAGCAAGAAGGACAAATTCTACTTCTCCATTAGGAGAGCTTTTTGATCATGGTGATTGAAAATCTGTTGTTTCCTCCAGTGCATTATGTCTTTTACATCGTTCATATTTTTGATTGGTAACATATTAATTTCCTTTGTGTATCCTTATGACTACTAAATCTATGATTTTTACTAAATTTGCAGGGTGTGATGCACTTGCATGTGCGGTATGTCCTGTTGGTTCTTTTTGTATATTTTTTTTCCGGCCGTAACATTCAATGGAGGTGGTAGTTTTGACACTTTTAGTTATAAATTTGATTTGGGTTATATTATATCTCTAACGGGTCAAACAGAAAGGATAATTTTCAAGAAAGTGGGTCAAATTGGTTGAATATAGGCCAAAGTGTATTTTCTAATTTATAAAGCCTCTAAATTTATTATCTTTAAAAACTTGGGTAGCTATTGACAAATCATGTTGACACACTAAGTGTAATATCTATGGAAAAAAAGTGCCTGGACAAGCCCAGTCCGACCTGTTTCGACACATACCCAAACTTAGCTTGGAAGCCTATTGATATGTTACCCAACAAACCCACCCCACCCAATTTTCCACCTTCAGTTCATTGTCCAGTGTGCTTACCTGATGCATGACTCAGTTGGAAGCCTTGGCTTTTGGGAGCACTGCTATGTGTGGAAGAAATGCGTTTTGGTTCTGGGTGATTTCAGCTTTCACATTTTATATTGCCACATGGGAACAGTGAGTGCTATTTCTTTTCTTCCTTATAATTTAGAGTTGAACTTGCCAAAAGTTATTTTTCTTTTGGTTTTTTTCTATGGTAAAGTAGTTGAAATATCATTCAAATAGCGTCATCGACAAGTCCTTGCTATTTTTTTTTATATTAAAGTTATAGAGCGTCATCGCAAGTCCTTGCTATTTTTTTTATCAAAGTTATAGAATATCTAAAAATCTTAAACTCCATTATAAGAACTATTTTACTAATGTTGCAGCTATTTCACGAACACTTTAGTCCTTCCAGTAGTAAATGGGCCTACAGAAGGTCTCATCGTCACATATATGGCACATCTGTTTACAGCTATAGTTGGTATGTCTATTTAAGACCTCAAACATTTGTTATTTCCGTCTTGCTGAATATTATTTGCATGCTCCTCTGGATGTCATCACTAGTTACTTTCAAATTTCAGGTGCAGAGTGGTGGGCGCAGGATGTTGGGAAATCTATTCCCCTCTTGAGTCTTGAGTTCATTTCCATATGTTAATGGTACGAATTCCCCCCTTTAATTGGTACGTTTAACATCTTTTAGTAATGTTGCTTCTCGATTTAAATGTTCAAATTATTGAGTTCAGGACTTCCTACAAGCGAAGCTGCTTTGTATTTTATGATAGCTTTTGGTGTTATACCAACAGTTGCATTCAAGTAATTCTCTTTGTTCTCTAATAACTTTTTGTTCCTATTGTTGCGTATACTTAAATCCATGATTCAAATTCAACACGATATTAGTCTTTTGCCCTTATCAACTTGCTTTTTATTTAACTTTTGCTTGCAGTGTGCACACTGTTTATAAGGTTGTACAGTCTAGAAATGAAAGCATGCTAAAAGCTTTGGCTATGGTAATCTCAGTTACTCATAGATAATTATCATTTGTTTGTTAATTTTGAAGAAGCTCATTTGATATTTCTAATCTTTCGTTCAGAATTTCCCCTTTGCGATGTTACTAGTTGGAGTTTTGCTGTGGTATGTACTTGACTGAATTTCCTTCTTGAATTCGATTTGTACTTTAGATGAAATTTAGAGGTTATTTACAGAGTCATCTCTTTACTTCAGGGATTATTTGTCTCCAAATAATTTAATTGGGAACAACCCACATATCGTCATTATGGGAATAGGGCTAGTATTTGGATTCCTTGTGGTAAGCTTTTAGTTTGGCTGTAACCTTGAGTTTTCTTAGAATTTGTTTAGGTACAAACATTTAATTATGAAATTTCTTGCATGTTGAGGCATAAAAAACTAAATGGTCTATTTCATATCTTGATCAGGGAAGGATGATATTGGCCCGCTTGTGTGATGAACCTAAGGGATTGAAGACTAGCATGTTCATGGTACGCTTTGTTCTATTACACACACGAATCATATAAATCATAGTGCATTTGCATTCATAATGCCACAAATCTTTTTATTTTTATGATGGCACTAATCACACATGTAAGTGATGTACTCTCAATTCTGATATGTCCTAAAAATAAGGGCAACTTTTCCCCCTTTTTAAATCACATTATTTTGCCCATAAGCAATGATTATAATATAGTAAGTTTATTAATGCTTCATAGTACTGGATTATCATAACCACCGTTATAACAGCCTAGTGGCTAGGTGCCCTAATGTACTCACAAAAGGTCTCGGGTTCGAACCTCATTAGGTGTCCATGGAAAAGGTTAGAGAACGGTCACAAGGTTATCCCGATTAGGCCATGTCATCTAAGTTAAAGACTCACCTTCCTCGGGTGATCTGAACAAGTAAAACTCCCATCCGTTTACCCCATTTTAGGGTTAAATTATCATACCAATTGTCAAATAGCTCCTTCAATTTATAGTGCTTATTGAATGTAAATGTAATGAACTTTACACAATTCTTGTGTGATGTGCACCTTCTAATGTAACAAACTTCCACTCGTTACCATTATGTAAAAGTTAACTTGAAACTCACTAGTGTATTTGTGCCTTTGTGGATCTTGTCATAGTCCAACACCATCTAAACGTGTCTATATTATTTTTGACATGGAACTAAAAGAAATGTGTCCTTTAGGTTAATTGATTCAAAATGGAAAGAATCATTTTCTTAATAAATGATTAACATTAACTATGTAAATGAAATAACAATCAATAATGTTAACACCAGATTGGCCACCACCATAACTTTGCCCAACTAGACTACAATATATGGTAAACTTGATTAATTGGTTAAAACGTTAGGTTTGGAGTTAACTTTCACATAAAATGGTAACAACTAAAAGCATGCTACATGAAAAAAGTAAGTTTGAATTGATATACAATGACAATTTGTGTAAACATCATTACATTTTCATACAATAAACGGTAGGCTATATGCCCAATCCTACATTACTTGCATTACATGCATTTCAGATGAAGGTAGTATATGTATAACTATATTTAAACCTTTTTTGACAACCTATGTTCTTCCATTTTGGACGTACTATTTGCTTATCTGCATAAGAGGTTGTGTAAATGTGTAATGCTTGATTCGTGATATAATATGCAGTCCTTGTTCTATCTCCCGCTTGCGGTTGCTAATTCACTTACTCCCTGGATTAATGATGGGTATGTAGATTTTTCTTCCTTCTTTGTTTTGTTAGCTTGTATCTAAAAGTTCAATGATATTTAAAACAAAATATTGGCAGAATTCACTTGGTTGATGAGAAACGGGTTCTTCTCGGTTTCTTTGTATACGCAGGTATGATTTCTGTCACGATATAGTAAAATCTTTATACGTTGTTGGCAACATTTATTCATTTTTGTTTCGAGTTTTCTGTTAAATTTTGGCGGCTAACATAAGTTTTGTCCCTTAGTCGCGCTTTATATGCACTTTGCAACATCAATCATTCAAGAAATTACAACAGCACTCGGAATCTCTTGTTTTAGGTAAGCAAAATGCCGATATGTTACCACATTAAGGTTTTTTTTTTTACTTCTATTGATCTTGAGTTACTGATTATATGGTGAAAATACCAGGATCACAAGAAAAGTGGCTTGAGAAAATTTCTTGTTCATAGAGATCCGTTTTCGTGACTTCTTTGCTTCGTGCAATGCAGAATGCGTTTCGTGAAACACAAACATTCGGTTGAGACATTTCGATAGTTATCATTTGTTGCTATAAATGTATTGTGTTTCTGTTTTCAGAAGATTAGGTGCCCTCCTTAATTAGGTTAAAACACTCTAATTGTTGTTTTAAGCTCCATGTCAATACAATTCAGCTTAATGAGTGTGCTTATCAAAAAATGATTCATCAGTATATAATTAATAAAGTAAAATGATTCTATCATTATTCTTCGAATTTTAGATGTGTACCTTAACAATAAGATTTACTAGTGTGGTTAAACGTTTACAGTTTCAAACTTTCAATGTCTTTTACTAGATTACTAGGTTAGTTCGTATTATCTTTAATATATATTAAAACAAAACCCTTAATTCAAATTTTAAAAAGTGTGAGTCATTGATTACATTTTACCTTTTATTTTCCACCATTAGATTTCCTTGATGACATCATCATTGACCCAAGAATTGGTCAATAACATTTTTAGTCCCCATACTTTACTTATTACAATTTACTTTTATTTATTTTAGTTTAGTAAATGGCCTAATTAAATACCACTCAATAACTTTATTAACCAAATCTTTATAATAATGGTACTCCTTATTCTTTAATGTTATAACTTATAAAAAATCATTTATTTATATAGTATATATTATATTTTCATGCATACAAAGTTTTATATATTGTACATTTGTATTTCTAATGTCGTATAATTGAGTATTTGACAAAATTTCAATTTAAAATGGGTTGATAAATTGAATATGATATTTAAGTTTTGATAAAAAATTTTTGATAAATTTACTATATGCTTATTTATTTGTTGATAACCTATACCATTTACTTCACTAATTACCTTTTGGTAAAGAATCTTAGTTGTATGATTTTTTTATTTAAATTACATTTTATTTCCATTGATAATGTTTTATTTCAACGACACTACTAATTCATGTATTTAACCAATCACATCAAAAACCCATGTAATATAAAGATTTTTGAAAAATATTTGTAGATAACACCTTTATACCCTTGATAAAAGTAGATGTATAGTTACAACTCAGTGTTAATAAAAATATCTCTTTAATATTTTATGTATGTAATTTAGTTTTATGGTTGAAAACATGATTTGTTAACATTTTTCATTGATAATGAATATGGTATTATAATTGTTGTTCAAAAGTATGTAAATATCTATTTACCTTTGATAAAAGTAGAAGTTAGTATAGTTACAACTTAGTGTTAATAAAAAAATATCTCTTTAATATTTCATGTATATAATTTAATTTTATGGTTGAAAACATGATTTGTTAACATTTTTCATTGACAATGAATATGGTATTATAATTGTTGTTCAAAAGTATGTAAATATCTATTTAGATGTTAATAGTTTTCAGATATTAAAATTTTTTTAATGCAAAAAAATATACAAATCTCGCATGTTACGTGGGTTATAAGCTAGTTATAACTACATACATATTTCATAAAATAATTACTCATTTATGATAATATAAAAAAACATTTTACATTTTACTAGAAGTCTAGGAACACATATCATTCAATAAATGATTAAGCAAAATAATTAATTTTTATATTTAACAACCTTACATCTAAAATATTTAAAAAACTTATATTTGAGTCATGAGTACTATAATAATAGTATATATACTAGTATATATATAGAAACAGAGAGAGAGATCGTCATATCTATAACATGTACAAGTTTTCTTCAAATCTCTTAAACTTTTAAGATGGAAATTGTTCAAAATACCTTAAAATGCAAAAGTTTAAATGTTAATTATCCAACTACCTTCCCCTATTTTAAGAATAAAAATTTATTCTCCTTACTTGACTTCGAAAGTTAGAGGAAAATGATTATTGTCATTCACGTAAGTTGTGGGTTTCATTACGTAGTTAACAATAGCTTAAGGGGTCTACATGAAACTTTTCTTTTTTTACTTATTTCTTTACAAAATGGCGGCAGTTATCAACGGTATTCTGAAGTTCCAGAAATAAATAAACTAAAAACACCCTATATTTTTGTCACATAGAATTCATTTTATACCATCACATTCTTGCAATTTTTATCTCCAAATTTGTTTATTGTTTCCATTTTCTGAAGAATCGATTTCGAAATAGTATATGTAGTTCTTACTCTCTCTCTTTTTTTTTCCGTTCTTTCTGTTTGTGTAAATTTAGTTAAATCAACCCCAAAAATACACGTACAATTACATTGTGTGTAACTAGATAAGTATTTACAGATATCTCGTAACATACGATGGATACCGAGGACTTACAATCAGAATTACTCGCCTTGCGAAGATTATACAGACTTCTTGTAAACAAGGAACAGTTTGTGCAAGATTCAGACTCTCAAAATGTAAGTTTGTTGATATTTATGGTTAAAATTGATATTCATATTGATTTATGGGTTTTTTGATTCATTTAGTTTTCTTATTCTAATATGATATTGATACTGATATAGATTTTAAAATTCTATGATAATTACGGCTGTTAATTTTATATTTTATTACATAATACTACAAAGTTAAAGAAAGATGTTGGTACAGTTCTAATACTTTTGGTATTTTGAAACTGCTTGAATCGATCCCCTATTTTTTCGGTATTTTTTTTAATTGAAGTTGTACAATTTGTTAAATGAAAGAATTTCTGTTTAAATACTAGTATACTACAATTGGCTTTTGGCGTGGCAGCGTCCAAGAAATATGCTTACGTGGTTGTTGGTTCAAGTCTCAACCGGGACAAGGGTAAAGGGCGTGTGAGTTTGCTATTCGAAAAAAGTGAGGCATGTGAGACTGTGAGCGGATGTATACAAAAGTGAAATTTTATGTCCTTTTTTATCAATAATCGTCGAGCATCCCATGAAATGTAGAACTATATGTCTGTCCTTCCTTTGTGTTTCAGTCTATTTTCACATCAATGACTGTATGTTTCTTTTGAAACAGTTGGGCAAGAATGCAAAACGGCTGCTGAAAAAATTACTGGATGATGTTGCTGAAAAAGCTTTTGAGGCTCATTCAAAGGTATGCAATGTTCTTTGGTTCTTGATGTGGAATTTTTTTCCTTCTGTAAGTTATATTATATGCGGACTGGAATTATAACTCGTATTATCAGATGGTAGGTACTCAACGTAGAACATCTTACAGCCCGTGGTCAATGCAAGAAGAGCAGCCCAGGGACGGGCTAAATCTGCAATCTTTCTCTCTAAGAAATGCATCAACATCTAACAGGGATTCAAATATGCAGAATTTTGACTTATTAACTGGTCCAACAGATCAACTGTTTTCTTCCGGGCTGTCAACAAGCATCTCACCAGGTGAATCTAGTTTCAGACTAAAAAAGTGTCGGATATGCCAGAAACCAAAGGTGAGACAGTTGATTAGAGAGGTTAGTATTCGAGATAGTGAATCTTTAACACTGAGAAGAACCTGGGAACTTGGAAACGAGCCAAGCGGAATTGGAGGGTTTGCATATTCATCAAATAATCCTTTTGCAGACGATGTTTTTGAATCGCTATCTTTGACTAATCCAATTGACGAAGAGGATCAAATATCTAGAGACGCTTCTGCTAAGATTCAAAAGATAGAATCATGTTTATTGGGTCTGCAAGTAGTAGCCACACGTGTTGATTTTATAGAAAATCTTTCTGAGAATGAACCAAGTCAAATGGAAAACCTTGCTGCAGGCAGAAGTGACCTAAATAGTAGCAAAACAGACCAAGGGACTTGGAAGTTTACAGAGACGGCTCCACAATCTTATGACCAGACAGCCAGGTCCTATAACGAGTTGACCTTGCAAACTCAACCATTGGTTGCAAGGCCCGTGAGTATGATGCTACCTGGTAGTCAAACACAAGTTAGTCAAAGAAACCAGCATCGTTATATGCCAGAGGAAACTTATACTCCTTCTCATCATACCGGGGAATCTTCAAAGATACCAGCCGAACAACTTAGTCTAATAGACCAGTATCCTCATATGCCAGAGGAAACTTATACTCCTTATCATCGTACTGGGGAGTCTTCAAAGATACCAGCCGAACAACTTAGTCTAATAGACCAGTATAATCATATGCCAGAGGAAACTTATACCTCTTTTCAGGGTACTGGGGTCTCTTCCAATTTGAATCAAACGGACAGAATTTACCGTCCATCACATGGGAAATTTTCAACTCCGACAAAAGGAGATTCGTTGGATCATATGCAGATGACTCAGTTATGGATCCCACCTGGTGGATCCATAATTCATGGTAGACATGATAATGAGCGTAAAGAATCTGAAAAATTCAGAAGGCCAAAATACCATGGTGAAAAGCATAAAGATGTAGATCAAATTGACCATCACAAAGGAACTCGAGGAAGACACAAGCTGGTTGAGCCAAAGAGAGTGGTTTCTCCTAAAAGCCAGTTGGATTCAGACAGTACAGGTTCAAGCTCAAACCATTCCTCAAGTTGGACAACTCAAAGTCAAAGTCAGAGTCATAGTGAGAGTCAAAGTCAGAGCCCAAGTCAGCAAGCTTCTAATGGTCTTAGTGATAGTGAGAGCGAGACGGAGCTGCAGTCGGGATCAAGCAGAATCAGAGGCCAAGAAGGGAGTGAGAGTGAAATGTACTCGTTTTCAAGTCAGAGTGAGAGTCCTTATATCAATAGCTCAAGCGGATCTTCTGCGTCAATATCAAGGGAGAACGTTCCTACAAAAGGTCACCATAGGGTTAGTCGTGATGAAATGAAGAGGAGAAGTGAGAGCAAGATGAGCTTGGATTCAAGTAGGGATCAGAGTCTTGCGTCCAGCGAATCTTCTGGGTCAATATCAAGGGAGAACGTTCCTACAAAAGGTCACCATAGGGTTAGTCGTGATGAAATGAAGAGGAGAAGTGAGAGCAAGATGAGCTCAGATTCAAGTCGGGATCAGAGTCCTTACGTGAGTAGCTCAAGCGAATCTTCAGTGTCAATGTCACAGAAGACTGTTCCTACAAAGGGTCACAAAGAGGGTACACAAAAAGAATCTAAGAGGAAAAGTCAGAGCAAGATGCACTTGTTTTCAACTCGCGATCAGAGTCCTAAAATGAATACCTCAAGTGAATCTTCAGGGTCAATATCAAGAAAGGGGTACGCTACAGACGGTCACAAAAAGGATAATCAGAAAGTACCGAAGACTAAAAAGGAGAGCAAGATGAAATTGGTCTTATTTCATGGCAAAGGTTCTAAGACAAATAGCTCAACAGAACCCTCGGGGTCAAAATCAAAGATGATAGTTCCTGTTAAGAGTCACGTAAAGGGTGATAAAAAAGAACAGAAGGGGAACAGCATTGGTACATTGACGAAACTTAAAGACAAGTTTGCAATCATGTTCCACAACCACCAACACCACCATCACCACCACCACCACCACCATCATGGTGGTGATGAGGATAAGCATAAGAATAAATCCATATGGAATCACGCTAAACATGCCATTGGACGTAAGAAGAAAAAAGACGAGGCTATGGGAGATAAGGCACTCAAGCAAATTGAGTATAAGATTGATGAGGATATCGGAGAAAAGGCAGTCAAGAAGGTTGAGAAACAGTTAGTTGTTCACAAAGCAGCACATAAAAAACAGAAAGCTCAGTTGAAGTCAATCGTGGGCGGGTTGTTGAAATATTCCAAGCCTTCCAAGAAATCTGATAAGTCTAAAGCTGCCACAAAAAAACCTTCAAGTAGTAAAAAACCAAGCGGTGGAAACAAAGGTAACAAGATGCAGTGGTTGACGATACTGCGAAACCAAAGGAAAATAAAGAGGATTGAGAAATTGCGTGGTAAACTTAATAAAGGTTGACAATACAAAGTGGATAGATTAGGCAAAGCATGTAAATTTCAAATGCTTATTACCGGGCAAAACGGGTTGGGTCAGGTTGGCCCGACCAGCAGACACATTCTTTTGTTTTCTATATTCTTGAACTTTATAATAAACAAATAATGTTTATAATTTGGTCAAAGAACTATAATGTTATAATGGTAATCTTAACTTTGAAGTGTATGCTATTGAGGAGTCTTTATGTATTTTGAATACATTTCGGATGACTTTTTACGTGTTACTTTACCCATTAATGGGTCGAAATGGTTGAGGGGTAGATTTGAGTCCAAGCAAAGCATTGAATTCAATTTAAGTGTTTCCAACTTTATATCTTTTTATTTTTTTTAAAAGCCTGACAATGAAATTGGTGTGCCCACTTTGAGTTCGAATTCGAGATCAAAATGCTAGTTGGTTCAAATAATCAGTTACCATCCCAAACCCAATCATGGTTTTAGCCCAATTTGTCTTAACAGCCAGTCAGCCCATCTTAAAAACCCAAAGCAAATTTCAATATATAACTTTCCGTCCATTTTCTTCATCAACATCTTATATATATATATATATATAATATATATATATATATATATATATATATATTCACAATATTTTTTTCTTTTTAGGGTTAGTTGTTGTTTATAGGGTTTGGTTTCATGGGTAATAAGAAGAAAGAACAATTTGATGATGTTTCAGGTCTGGAAGCTGCCTTAATTGCAGCTCTTAGTGTTGATAATCCTGCTGACCTTGTTAAATCTGCAGTTCAGATTTTGTTTAGAGGATACTATGATGTTGTTGAGAATTTGGAACCAAGTGTCAGGAAAAGAGTTAAAGCTTTACAAGAAATTCAGAAGGAACATAATAAGCTTGAGGCTAACTTCTTGGACGATAGAGCCGCTCTGGAAGCAAAATACCACAAACTGTATGCCCCACTATATTCAAAGATTGTGAACGGTGTCGATGATGTTACAGTAGATGAAAAGGGCCGTGTGCCAAGTTTTTGGTTAAATGCAATGAAGACCAATGAGATATTGGCTGAGGAGATTTCGGAACGTGATGAAGAAGCTCTCAAATATCTGAATGACATTAAGTGGTGTCGTATAGATGATGATGGTTTTAAGCTTGAGTTCTTCTTTGACACGAATCCGTTCTTTACCAACTCTGTTTTGACAAAAGTAATTTATCATAATACTATGATTGATGAGCCTTCAGCTGCTATTTCAAACAAGGCGAAGGCGTATGGTGGAACAAAGATCGAATGGTTACCTGGAAAATGCTTGACACAAAAGATATTGACAAATAAGGGATCCAAGACCATAACCAAGACCGAGGATTGTGACAGTTTTTTCAACTTCTTTAATTCTCTACAAGTGCCTGAAGATGAGGATGACATTGATGAAGAGCTTCAAGATCAGATGGAATTGGTTCAGCCATCCGGGATAATATAATCCCGAAGCAACCTCCTTCTGAATGCGATGCCGCCGCTGCTAGTTGAATTGGTGTTTCGTGATCATTTTTGGTGTCTGGCATATATAATCTTTTACATAATAATCTTTTGTAGGTGACCAGATTTCTCTAGCTTTTGTTGAATTCTAGATTCTCATAGAATATATAAGGTTTCATGTGAGAACTATTCACATATTTTATATATAACATGATTTGTTCATATATGCATGAATTTGTTCACATAGACCATTTACATATGAACATCATGTTATAATTTAAAGGTTCTTATGGGTCCTTCAAATGGTTCTGATATGAACTTTTTCCTATATATATAATATATCCGTGGTTCTAGCTTTTTTGTATTGGTGTCAATTCTACAAGCAGTAAAAAACCAAGTGGTGGAAACAAAGGTAATAAGATGCGGTGGTTGAAGATACTGCGAAACCAAAGGAAAATAAAGAGGAAGAGAAATTACGTGGTAAACTTAATAAAGGTTGACAATACAAAGTGATATAGATTTAGGCAAAGCATGTAAATTTCAAATGCTTATTACCGGGCAAAACGGGTTGGGTCAGGTTGGCCCGACCAGCAGACACATTCTTTTGTTTTCTATATTCTTGAACTTTATAATAAACAAATAATGTTTATAATTTGGTCAAAGAACTATAATGTTATAATGGTAATCTTAACTTAGAAGTATGCTATTCAGGAGGTTTCATGCATTTTGAATACATTTCAAATGACTTTTTACCTGTTTACATGTTTTTGTAGTTTTTCAGAAATATACACATTAAGTATAACTGTTCACCCGTAGAGGGGTTCCCAATTCATCTAATCCTAAATGCGTATTGTTGATAGTGGGCGGTTTAGATAACTGATTATCTGTTGTTGATTTAAAACCTCACCATTTGATAGTGAGACATATTGCTATTCGAATGTCACATGTCAAAAAGAAAAATACGAGTACTATATTGTCTCTCATTAAATTTAGCGTCACGATAGTGGAAATTATTTATCACATGAAAACACAAACTTTAATGTATACACATGGCTTTAAATTTGCATAAATGATAGCAGAAAACACTTTCATTTCATTACGATGGAACACAATCAAATGTCCTTTTTATAATTACTCGCTTTTAAATGATAATAACTCTCATACGTTCATTCATTTGTGTATGGATGGACTACTTGGGGGGTTATTGTAAGGTACATTGAGATTTCTCTTGCACCGGCGGTGTTCATGGACTTGATGAACCGGGTGTGTACACCCTACTTGGATGAGTTTGTCATCGTCTCCGTTGATGACAATCTTATCTACTCTAAGACTAAAAAAGATCACGCCGAACATTTAAAGAACGTTTTAGAGTTGCTTCGAAAGGAGAAATTGTATGTCAAATTCTCCAAATGCGGATTTTGGCTTGAAGAGGTCCACTTTCTTGGTCACGTGGTGAGCAAGGAAGGGATTCAGGTGGATCCAGGTAAGATTGATGTAACACCCGTCGTTTAAAAACTTGGATTTTTTCAAAACTTTGCCAAACGGCGTTTAAAATAAGCGGAAAGGATCACTTTCAAATCTGCCCCATCCGTAACGGATGGTACCTTTAAAATTTGGTGTTACTACTAGCATCATCAAAACAATAAAAGTAAATCCAAGCTTTGGCACCAACATAAATGCCACATAATTACAAGTCTTTAATCATAAATGAAATAGCCAAACATAAGGCTAAAGGAAGTCTAAGCGTTTAATGTCTTTGCTAAGCTTCTTTATTCGTCTACCCAAGTCTCACCAAGCTAATCCTTGCCTATCTCAAACTTGGTTATCCTGAAGGCACAACATTTTCAAAGAACAAGTGTTAGCTAATAAAATTAGCTAAGTAAGATAACATAACTTGAAAACGTTTGCCAATTTCATATATTAACAAAATCCGCATTTTAAGTTAATATCACACACATACATAACATCATAAGATACACATTAGGTTCAACATGTCCTAAAGTGTGCCTATACTTTCTTTCTTCATCTTTCTTTCTTTATTTCTTTGCCAAGACGTAGGCTAAGTGACTTATGCCACTTACATAGGATGTGGGGTTGTGTGTAGGCGGTCATAGACCATACATGGAGTCCTCACACCCGACATGATGGGTAAACCATAAGGTGGTCCATCGGCGTCGTTAAGGAATGACAAGTCAATCCAACTGAATAAACCGTTTATGCCTTTACGCATTGGTGATTAGTTACTCCACCCGGAATACTCAAACGTAACTATGCCACAAGGAGCAACTCAAGTGACCACGTACGCACCAGCCCCGAAGAGCTAGCACTGGTTAAGCTTAACACAAGACTTTACATAATGCTCGAGACTTTAATCGCTTAATTAGTTTAGGCTACTCTTTCACCTAAGCTAATCACATATCATCTTTTAATTTAGGGCCCTTAACGTGCACGTGAACATGGCAATCCTAATCAAGGACTAGTGACTAGGTGATCAAGCCACACATGCAAGCATATATCATATCATTTCATCATTTCATGCATTTATAATCATTTCATCATTTCATGCATTTATAATCATTTCATCATCTCATGCATTTTAATACATTTCAAATGACTTTTTACCTGTTTACATGTTTTTGTAGTTGAAATAGGGTATTAAGTATCACCATCTTCATTGTATTTCATCATCTAAAATTTTGGAGTCTCTTGGTGCTAGAAATCTTCAATTAAAGCTCATTTTCGGATTAAGCAAGATTTGGAAGATTTGGTAAGTTAAAACTACCTCATATCAGTCATTTTATGTTGTTAAACATGTTTCTAGTAAAACCCAAATGTTTTGTGCCATGAATCGAGTCAAAAATCGGATTAGAATCCCTTGAGTTTCAAGCCGCATGAACAGTAGCACGGGTTAGGGCTCATAAACGCGTGTTAGGGCTCATAAACGCGTGTTAGGGCTCATAAACGCGTGTTAGGGCTCATAAACGCGTGTTAGGGCTCATAAACGCGTGTTAGGGCTCATAAACGCGTGTTAGGGCTCATAAACGCGTGTTAGGGCTCATAAACGCGTGTTAGGGCTCATAAACGCGTGTTAGGGCTCATAAACGCGTGTTAGGGCTCATAAACGCGTGTTAGGGCTCATAAACGCGTGTTAGGGCTCATAAACGCGTGTTAGGGCTCATAAACGCGTGTTAGGGCTCATAAACGCGTGTTAGGGCTCATAAACGCGTGTTAGGGCTCATAAACGCGTGTTAGGGCTCATAAACGCGTGTTAGGGCTCATAAACGCGTGTTAGGGCTCATAAACGCGTGTTAGGGCTCATAAACGCGTGTTAGGGCTCATAAACGCGTGTTAGGGCTCATAAACGCGTGTTAGGGCTCATAAACGCGTGTTAGGGCTCATAAACGCGTGTTAGGGCTCATAAACGCGTGTTAGGGCTCATAAACGCGTGTTAGGGCTCATAAACGCGTGTTAGGGCTCATAAACGCGTGTTAGGGCTCATAAACGCGTGTTAGGGCTCATAAACGCGTGTTAGGGCTCATAAACGCGTGTTAGGGCTCATAAACGCGTGTTAGGGCTCATAAACGCGTGTTAGGGCTCATAAACGCGTGTTAGGGCTCATAAACGCGTGTTAGGGCTCATAAACGCGTGTTAGGGCTCATAAACGCGTGTTAGGGCTCATAAACGCGTGTTAGGGCTCATAAACGCGTGTTAGGGCTCATAAACGCGTGTTAGGGCTCATAAACGCGTGTTAGGGCTCATAAACGCGTGTTAGGGCTCATAAACGCGTGTTAGGGCTCATAAACGCGTGTTAGGGCTCATAAACGCGTGTTAGGGCTCATAAACGCGTGTTAGGGCTCATAAACGCGTGTTAGGGCTCATAAACGCGTGTTAGGGCTCATAAACGCGTGTTAGGGCTCATAAACGCGTGTTAGGGCTCATAAACGCGTGTTAGGGCTCATAAACGCGTGTTAGGGCTCATAAACGCGTGTTAGGGCTCATAAACGCGTGTTAGGGCTCATAAACGCGTGTTAGGGCTCATAAACGCGTGTTAGGGCTCATAAACGCGTGTTAGGGCTCATAAACGCGTGTTAGGGCTCATAAACGCGTGTTAGGGCTCATAAACGCGTGTTAGGGCTCATAAACGCGTGTTAGGGCTCATAAACGCGTGTTAGGGCTCATAAACGCGTGTTAGGGCTCATAAACGCGTGTTAGGGCTCATAAACGCGTGTTAGGGCTCATAAACGCGTGTTAGGGCTCATAAACGCGTGTTAGGGCTCATAAACGCGTGTTAGGGCTCATAAACGCGTGTTAGGGCTCATAAACGCGTGTTAGGGCTCATAAACGCGTGTTAGGGCTCATAAACGCGTGTTAGGGCTCATAAACGCGTGTTAGGGCTCATAAACGCGTGTTAGGGCTCATAAACGCGTGTTAGGGCTCATAAACGCGTGTTAGGGCTCATAAACGCGTGTTAGGGCTCATAAACGCGTGTTAGGGCTCATAAACGCGTGTTAGGGCTCATAAACGCGTGTTAGGGCTCATAAACGCGTGTTAGGGCTCATAAACGCGTGTTAGGGCTCATAAACGCGTGTTAGGGCTCATAAACGCGTGTTAGGGCTCATAAACGCGTGTTAGGGCTCATAAACGCGTGTTAGGGCTCATAAACGCGTGTTAGGGCTCATAAACGCGTGTTAGGGCTCATAAACGCGTGTTAGGGCTCATAAACGCGTGTTAGGGCTCATAAACGCGTGTTAGGGCTCATAAACGCGTGTTAGGGCTCATAAACGCGTGTTAGGGCTCATAAACGCGTGTTAGGGCTCATAAACGCGTGTTAGGGCTCATAAACGCGTGTTAGGGCTCATAAACGCGTGTTAGGGCTCATAAACGCGTGTTAGGGCTCATAAACGCGTGTTAGGGCTCATAAACGCGTGTTAGGGCTCATAAACGCGTGTTAGGGCTCATAAACGCGTGTTAGGGCTCATAAACGCGTGTTAGGGCTCATAAACGCGTGTTAGGGCTCATAAACGCGTGTTAGGGCTCATAAACGCGTGTTAGGGCTCATAAACGCGTGTTAGGGCTCATAAACGCGTGTTAGGGCTCATAAACGCGTGTTAGGGCTCATAAACGCGTGTTAGGGCTCATAAACGCGTGTTAGGGCTCATAAACGCGTGTTAGGGCTCATAAACGCGTGTTAGGGCTCATAAACGCGTGTTAGGGCTCATAAACGCGTGTTAGGGCTCATAAACGCGTGTTAGGGCTCATAAACGCGTGTTAGGGCTCATAAACGCGTGTTAGGGCTCATAAACGCGTGTTAGGGCTCATAAACGCGTGTTAGGGCTCATAAACGCGTGTTAGGGCTCATAAACGCGTGTTAGGGCTCATAAACGCGTGTTAGGGCTCATAAACGCGTGTTAGGGCTCATAAACGCGTGTTAGGGCTCATAAACGCGTGTTAGGGCTCTAGGACGTGGAGGTTGATTGTTTGCTTACTGTTGAACCCGGACTGGACTGATATGGATCAAGGATCCATTTGCCTTATGTTGCATTGTATTTAGGATTGTTAGCCTTCTTTTGTTGTCGTTTGTAATCTTGATGTTTACTCGCTCCTGTTGTATTTTGAGACTCGTTCCCCTTATTGTATGGATTCACTGAATCCTCTAATTGCATTTAGTTGTCCTATTGTAATTCCACCTGGTGCTATGTAACATCCGCGAATTTTGACCCGTTGACTTTTGTGTAATTTGACTAACAAACTTATGAATGAAGTAATTTGGGCCCATTTATGATTTTATGACTAAGTGGTATGTTAGTCGAGTCGTTAATATGTCGTTTGGCGTTTAGTAGTGTAAATGATTGTTTATATGGCTTGTGGGAGAAACGGGTCGGCCCGTGGGTAGTCCATGACCCACCAGCCCCAATGACCCATTTTCCCCCCTTATCCTTTCCTTCCTTCTCCCTTCTCATTCTATCTATCTCTTTATCTCTTTCTCTCTTCTCTCAAAAACTAGCAAAAGAACCAATTTAATCTCTTTACCATTTCTTGCATCAAACTAGTAGTGGGTCGATTATAACACAAGAATCTTAGCCATCTTAACCTCGTTTGCTTCATATCGAAGAATCAAGTCAAGTTCTTACCATTTTATCCATTTGACCTAATTTCGGGTTCTAGCTCAAGGAGACGTTTGGGTAAGTCAAATTCATCCCATTTACTTCTATTTATACTTGTTCTAATGTTTCTAGTCGTTTTTATGGGATTTCAAGACATGTTCATGATAAAATTGGAAATTAGGGTTAGGATTAGGGTTTGAATGATTCATGAGTGATTTTGATGTTTTGGTCGAAATTGTGGGTTGGGTTATGTGTATTTATGGTCATTGATGTGTAGTTATGCTTCAAAATGGGTTACAAATCATTTTGGTGTGGTTGGGTCGAATTTGGGGGTTTTGGGTTCGTTTTGCTGCACTTGCAGCTGCTGGTGCTGGCTGCAGAAGGTGGTCACTGCGGCGCAGTGAGCTCACCTTTGCTCACTGCGGCGCAGTGCTTTTCTACTGGTTCTAGGCCAGTTTAGCCACTGCGGCGCAGTGGGCATATTTCTTGCTCCACTTGATGTATTGATTGTTTGACATTATTGTGGGATTGATGTGACGTATCTTTTCGTTGATTGACTTGGGTTGTGTTTTCGTTAAGTATTACTTATACATTAGGATAGACGTACATACATGGAAGTCGGTTATGCCTTCATTGGGTTTTAGATGTGGTGGGAAGGCTGCGGGTGACCCTATATATAAGCATCTGGGACTTGAAGAGAGTAGAATCCTCTGAAGTATATGTACGTATAGTTGGTTTAAATTGATTGTTGGCTCAGGATTGGCGAATATTGATTATTGATTCATATTCATCGTATATCGATCGTTGGTTTATGATTTATGCACTTACATTTGATTGTAAGCATTGCATACATTATTGTGGGATTGATGTGACGTATCTTTTCGTTGATTGACTTGGGTTGTGTTTTCGTTAAGTATTACTTATACATTAGGATAGACGTACATACATGGAAGTCGGTTATGCCTTCATTGGGTTTTAGATGTGGTGGGAAGGCTGCGGGTGACCCTATATATAAGCATCTGGGACTTGAAGAGAGTAGAATCCTCTGAAGTATATGTACGTATAGTTGGTTTAAATTGATTGTTGGCTCAGGATTGGCGAATATTGATTATTGATTCATATTCATCGTATATCGATCGTTGGTTTATGATTTATGCACTTACATTTGATTGTAAGCATTGCATACATTATTGTGGGATTGATGTGACGTATCTTTTCGTTGATTGACTTGGGTTGTGTTTTCGTTAAGTATTACTTATACATTAGGATAGACGTACATACATGGAAGTCGGTTATGCCTTCATTGGGTTTTAGATGTGGTGGGAAGGCTGCGGGTGACCCTATATATAAGCATCTGGGACTTGAAGAGAGTAGAATCCTCTGAAGTATATGTACGTATAGTTGGTTTAAATTGATTGTTGGCTCAGGATTGGCGAATATTGATTATTGATTCATATTCATCGTATATCGATCGTTGGTTTATGATTTATGCACTTACATTTGATTGTAAGCATTGCATACATTATTGTTGGACCCTCGGCAGGGGATTTGCCGGCATCCTGGTGCATAGATGTATGCACCCATTTTGGATGTAGTCATGACCCCGAGTATATAGACATATATAACTCGAGTGATTTTGATGTTTTGGTCGAAATTGTGGGTTGGGTTATGTGTATTTATGGTCATTGATGTGTAGTTATGCTTCAAAATGGGTTACAAATCATTTTGGTGTGGTTGGGTCGAATTTGGGGGTTTTGGGTTCGTTTTGCTGCACTTGCAGCTGCTGGTACTGGCTGCAGAAGGTGGTCACTGCGGCGCAGTGCATTGTTCCTGGTCCTGGTCCAGTTTAGCCACTGCGGCGCAGTGCATTGTTTCTGGTCCTGGTTCAGTTTAGCCACTGCGGCGCAGTGGGCATAGTTCTTGCTCCACTGCGGCGCAGTGCATTGTTTCTGGTCCTGGTTCAGTTTAGCCACTGCGGCGCAGTGGGCATAGTTCTGGCCCACTGCGGCGCAGTGGATGGTCACTGTGTTTATATGTGTGTCGAGTTTCAACTTGTTTGGGAATGTATAGTTGACATTACGATATTATGATGGATAATTATAGGTTGTGGACGTGTGGACCCCATTACTCGTTTGTAATCTTATACTAGCTTCTTTGCCGGACAAGGTGAGTTTCGTATCTCCCTACTCGCTTGAGATTCGGGCTGAAAAGTGTAAACCTGGCGTGTTTACTTGTATTTATTGATGTATTGATTGTTTGACATTATTGTGGGATTGATGTGACGTATCTTTTCGTTGATTGACTTGGGTTGTGTTTTCGTTAAGTATTACTTATACATTAGGATAGACGTACATACATGGAAGTCGGTTATGCCTTCATTGGGTTTTAGATGTGGTGGGAAGGCTGCGGGTGACCCTATATATAAGCATCTGGGACTTGAAGAGAGTAGAATCCTCTGAAGTATATGTACGTATAGTTGGTTTAAATTGATTGTTGGCTTATGTTTGTCGTATATTGACTATTGATTCACGTTTGACGAAAATTGATTGTTGGCTCAGGATTGGCGAATATTGATTATTGATTCATATTCATCGTATATCGATCGTTGGTTTATGATTTATGCACTTACATTTGATTGTAAGCATTGCATACATTATTGTTGGACCCTCGGCAGGGGATTTGCCGGCATCCTGGTGCATAGATGTATGCACCCATTTTGGATGTAGTCATGACCCCGAGTATATAGACATATATAACTCGATGATTTTGAGATACAGCCTTGTTCATTGCGATGACAGAAGGGTATCGTTGCATTGGTGACCGGCGTTCACGCATAGGATAGGCATGTTGACTTATTCATGCATTTGGCATTTGCATTGATTCATATATCATTTGTGCATTCTCATTACACATTGTTGTCTTGTGTAATCTTGTTGTTGGACGATATTGTGTTGCTTAGAGGCTCGCTGTAAGTCATGCCTAGCCTCTACTCGTTTATTGTGATTATTGACGTTGGTTCTTTATGGACCATTACTACGAACTCACCAACCTTGTGTTGACTATGCTTAGTACACTTTTCAGGTAATCAGATTCTCCCCGGGCGTGGAGTTTAGTTGCTTGCTTGCTTGCTGTCTAACCCGGACTTGGACCTCATGGATCAAGGATTCATTGACCCTCCTTTTGCATTATACTTAGGATCGTTTACCATCTTTGGTTGTATTATGTCAACTTTGATGGCTATTTGCTCCTGTTGTATTTTGTTACTTGTTCTGCTATGTTTTGGATTCACCGAATCGTTAATTGCATTTAGTTTGATCTATTGTAATTCCACCGGGTGCTGTATGATTTCCGTGACATTTCGAGCTCCGGCTTGGGGTGTTACAGAATGGTGGCCCATGCGTGGTCGTAGAGAATTAGGCGGTTTGACCTAGACTACGGCTTAAGTTAAAACTCTTCATATAGCATGCATGGTTAGGAAATTCGTATGCAATGTGAATTATGTGAATCCCAGTGTGAGTTCGTAGTTAAGACCATTTGTGTGATAGCTTGAATTCAACGTGATGAATATGGTTACTATGATTTGTTGTTGCTAATTGTTGGAACTAATGTGATGATTTAGGGCAAAATGAAGGGATGCCATTAACTTAGTATAATATTGTGGCAACCCTAAAAGAACCCGATCAACTCTTTTATGGTTACCCGGTACTATAGTAAGTTCATGACATCGTGGATTGCGCACGTGTGGCTTAAAGTATAATAAGGAACCGATATGCTTAATGGAAGTTGATTAGGTGGAAGGTTAGCCGTTGGTACACCTTGTATACATACCCGGTCAACAACTAGAGGACATATCGAATTCGGATTATACTTTGAATCATTCGTGTTAGTTGTTGGATTACATGATGAAATGAACATGAGTACTTAATTTAATGATAAAATATGGCAATAAATGCAACGTGATGAATATGGTTACTATGATTTGTTGTTGCTAATTGTTGGAACTAATGTGATGATTTAGGGCAAAATGAAGGGATGCCATTAACTTAGTATAATATTGTGGCAACCCTAAAAGAACCCGATCAACTCTTTTATGGTTACCCGGTACTATAGTAAGTTCATGACATCGTGGATTGCGCACGTGTGGCTTAAAGTATAATAAGGAACCGATATGCTTAATGGAAGTTGATTAGGTGGAAGGTTAGCCGTTGGTACACCTTGTATACATACCCGGTCAACAACTAGAGGACATATCGAATTCGGATTATACTTTGAATCATTCGTGTTAGTTGTTGGATTACATGATGAAATGAACATGAGTACTTAATTTAATGATAAAATATGGCAATAAATGCAACGTGATGAATATGGTTACTATGATTTGTTGTTGCTAATTGTTGGAACTAATGTGATGATTTAGGGCAAAATAATGGGCCTCAAAACAACGAAGTCCCAGAAAACGCAAACAATGAAAATGATCAACCTCAAGCCGAAGAATATGAGGAAGAGGAACCAATGGGAGTTAATATCGGAATGCCCTTGAATAACCAATATGGTGGGTACCGACAAGGGTGTGTATTCAAAGATTTTAAGAGTTGTGGGGCACCGGAGTTCGATGGAAAAGGTGGTCCCACGGAATGTATAAGATGGTTTGAGGCAATAGAAGCAGTGATTGAAAGGAGTCATTGCACCTACGATGACCGGATTCCCTATGCATCCGGCATGTTTAGGCATGACGCCTTGAGTTGGTGGAATCAGGAAATAACGTTGGGGCGGACTCAAAATTTGGAATGGATTGACTTCAAGGACAAAGTAAAAGCAAAGTTTTGTCCCGCGTATGAACTACAAAACTTAACCATCGAGTTCGCGAACCTCAACATGGAAGGAGCCGATTTCAAGGGCTACGTTAGACGATTTCAAGAGTTGTCTACCCTCATTCCCCACTTGGTGGGTACCGACAAGGGTGTGTATTCAAAGATTTTAAGAGTTGTGGGGCACCGGAGTTCGATGGAAAAGGTGGTCCCACGGAATGTATAAGATGGTTTGAGGCAATAGAAGCAGTGATTGAAAGGAGTCATTGCACCTACGATGACCGGATTCCCTATGCATCCGGCATGTTTAGGCATGACGCCTTGAGTTGGTGGAATCAGGAAATAACGTTGGGGCGGACTCAAAATTTGGAATGGATTGACTTCAAGGACAAAGTAAAAGCAAAGTTTTGTCCCGCGTATGAACTACAAAACTTAACCATCGAGTTCGCGAACCTCAACATGGAAGGAGCCGATTTCAAGGGCTACGTTAGACGATTTCAAGAGTTGTCTACCCTCATTCCCCACTTGGTGGGTACCGAGTTACAGGCTATCCAGAAGTTTGTTTTGGGCTTGAATCCTCACGTCCGATCATATGTAAACTCCAATATGCCTACTTCTTTGGCAAACGCGGTTAACCAAGCCGGGAGTGTGACTGAAGACTTATTGAGAAGGGGCGTTTTGAGCAAATCCTCGTCAAGCAAGAGGAAAGAAGTGGGAGAGCCGAGCGGGGTAAGGAAAATGGGGAGGTTTGACCCCAAAAATGCAAATAGGGGTAGAATAATGGCGGCGGTGGAACCGGCTAGGAGGGCTTATACTGGGCCTCATCCTTTCTGTGGAAGATGCAACAGGCACCATCCCGCCACTACTCCATGTGAAGCATGCTATAATTGCAACCAAGTTGGGCACGCATCCAGAAATTGTAGAGCTCCAAGAGCGGGCCCAATGAATGCGGCTCCTATTCGGGCCGTTCCTCCTCAAGGTAACCAAAGGAGAGGTGAATGTTTTGTGTGTGGTAGCCGTGACCACTACCGTGATAATTGTCCTCGATGGGTGGGACAACAAGTCCAAGTAGCCGTCCACCCCAATCAACTACAAATGGTCGGGCCTAATCAAAACCGGGGACAACAAGGCCACCAAGTGCAACCACGCGGCCGAGCTTTTGCGGCCAATGTAAATGAAGCCCGAAATGATCCTAACGTAGTGGCAGGTACTTTCCTCCTTAATGGTCTCTATGCAACCGTACTATTTGATTCCGGGGCCGATTTTAGCCTCGTGTCTTCTAACTTTGTTCCTTTGATTGATGTGCATCCGTGTGCTCTAAACTATGTGCTTGACATTGAAATGGTAAATGGGTCACTAACTAGAATTAGCCAAATACTCCGTGATTGTGTCTTGACTTTAGAGGACGTCGACTTCTTCATCGATCTTATGCCTTTAGACATTGGTAGTTTTGATATTATAGTGGGAATGGATTGACTTCAAGGACAAAGTAAAAGCAAAGTTTTGTCCCGCGTATGAACTACAAAACTTAACCATCGAGTTCGCGAACCTCAACATGGAAGGAGCCGATTTCAAGGGCTACGTTAGACGATTTCAAGAGTTGTCTACCCTCATTCCCCACTTGGTGGGTACCGAGTTACAGGCTATCCAGAAGTTTGTTTTGGGCTTGAATCCTCACGTCCGATCATATGTAAACTCCAATATGCCTACTTCTTTGGCAAACGCGGTTAACCAAGCCGGGAGTGTGACTGAAGACTTATTGAGAAGGGGCGTTTTGAGCAAATCCTCGTCAAGCAAGAGGAAAGAAGTGGGAGAGCCGAGCGGGGTAAGGAAAATGGGGAGGTTTGACCCCAAAAATGCAAATAGGGGTAGAATAATGGCGGCGGTGGAACCGGCTAGGAGGGCTTATACTGGGCCTCATCCTTTCTGTGGAAGATGCAACAGGCACCATCCCGCCACTACTCCATGTGAAGCATGCTATAATTGCAACCAAGTTGGGCACGCATCCAGAAATTGTAGAGCTCCAAGAGCGGGCCCAATGAATGCGGCTCCTATTCGGGCCGTTCCTCCTCAAGGTAACCAAAGGAGAGGTGAATGTTTTGTGTGTGGTAGCCGTGACCACTACCGTGATAATTGTCCTCGATGGGTGGGACAACAAGTCCAAGTAGCCGTCCACCCCAATCAACTACAAATGGTCGGGCCTAATCAAAACCGGGGACAACAAGGCCACCAAGTGCAACCACGCGGCCGAGCTTTTGCGGCCAATGTAAATGAAGCCCGAAATGATCCTAACGTAGTGGCAGGTACTTTCCTCCTTAATGGTCTCTATGCAACCGTACTATTTGATTCCGGGGCCGATTTTAGCCTCGTGTCTTCTAACTTTGTTCCTTTGATTGATGTGCATCCGTGTGCTCTAAACTATGTGCTTGACATTGAAATGGTAAATGGGTCACTAACTAGAATTAGCCAAATACTCCGTGATTGTGTCTTGACTTTAGAGGACGTCGACTTCTTCATCGATCTTATGCCTTTAGACATTGGTAGTTTTGATATTATAGTGGGAATGGATTGGTTAGCGGCGGTTAATGCGACGATTGATTGTGGTGAGAGAGTTGTTAAGATACCTTTGGCCAACGGTAAAATTCTTAGGGTTCAAGGCGAAATCTCCGATTCCCCAAATTCTAAAGTCTTTAGTGCTACCACCACAAAGGTAGAATTGAAGACCGTTCCTATCGTTTGTGATTTTCCCGATGTTTTTCCGGATGACTTACCGGGATTACCTCCAACTCGTGCGCTTGATTTTCGTATTAGTCTTATCCCCGAAGCCGCGCCCGTAGCAAAAGCTCCTTATAGACTAGCTCTAACAGAAATGCAAGAATTGCAAACTCAACTCAAGGAACTCCAAGAGAAGGGTTTCATTCGCCCTAGTCAATCTCCTTGGGGTGCTCCTGTTCTCTTCGTTAAAAAGAAAGACGGATCCTTCAGAATGTGTATTGATTACCGGGAATTAAACAAGCTCACCGTGAAGAACCGATATCCTCTCCCTAGAATTGATGACTTGTTTGATCAACTTCAAGGTGCTAAGCACTTCTCAAAAATCGATCTTCGCTCGGGTTATCATCAACTCCGAGTACATGAAGATGATATTCCCAAGACGGCTTTTCGCACAAGGTATGGCCATTTTGAATTCACCGTGATGCCTTTTGGGTTGACTAATGCACCGGCGGTGTTCATGGACTTGATGAACCGGGTGTGTCAACCATACTTAGACAAGTCTGTCATTGTGTTCATTGATGACATACTTATATACTCAAAGACGAAGGAGGAGCATGTTGAGCACTTGCGTGAAGTGCTTGATTTATTAAGGAAGGAGAAATTGTATGCAAAATTCTCCAAGTGTGAGTTTTGGTTGGAAGAGGTCCACTTCCTTGGCCATGTAGTGAGCAAGGATGGTATTCATGTGGACCCAAGCAAGATTGAAGCGGTTAAGAATTGGAGAAGACCCGAAACGCCATCCGAGATCCGCCAATTCCTTGGATTGGCGGGTTACTATAGAAGATTCATTGAAAACTTCTCCCGTATTGCACCAAATGTGTGATTTATACCGATCACAAAAGTCTCCAACACATCTTCAACCAAAGTGAATTGAACATGAGGCAAAGGCGTTGGTTAGAGCTATTTAGTGATTATGATTGTGACATCCGTTATCACCCGGGCAAGGCAAATGTAGTAGCCGATGCCTTGAGCCGAAAGGAGAGAGTGAAACCAAGACGGGCTAGAGCTATGAGCCTCACGGTAGGGCCAAACATTCGCGATCGAATCATTGAAGCCCAAATTCAAGCCACCCTACCGGAAAACTTTGGAAACGAAAACCTGGACGGTATGGAACAACTTTTTGACCGAAAGAATGATAATGGGCTATACATGGTTGAAAGACTTTGGATTCCTATCTTCGGTAACTTAAGAACGCTTATTATGAATGAAGCTCACTTATCGCCTTATTCGGTCCATCCCGGATCGGATAAGATGTACTTTGACTTGAAGGAATTGTATTGGTGGCCGGGCATGAAGCGTGATGTGGCTAAGTATGTGAGTGAGTGCCTTACTTGCTTACAAGTCAAGGCCGATCACAAGAAGCCACCCGGATTGTTGGTACAACCGGTGATGCCCGAATGGAAGTGGGAGCATATTTCAATGGACTTCATTACTAAACTACCGAAGACAAGAAGCGGCCGTGATACGATTTGGGTGATAGTAGATCGGTTAACGAAATCGGCTCACTTTTTAGCCATTCGTGAAACCGATAAATTTGACACTTTAGCTCGTTTGTACATCAAGGAAGTAATATCTAAGCATGGAGTGCCGATTTCCATCATTTCGGATAGAGATGCCCGTTTCAAATCAAAATTTTGGGAAGCCTTTCAAAAAGCCATGGGTACCCGACTTGACATGAGCACGGCGTTTCACCCTCAAACGGATGGGCAAACCGAGAGAACCATCCAAACACTTGAAGACATGTTGAGGGCGTGTACGATTGATTTTGGTGGAAGTTGGGAAGACCATTTGCCGTTAGTTGAGTTTTCATACAACAATAGTTACCATGCTACCATTCAAATGGCACCCTTTAAAGCATTGTATGGTAGAGTATGCCGTTCTCCTCTAGCTTGGGCGGAAATTGGAGAGAGTCAACTCATCGGGCCAGAAATTGTGATTGAAACAACCAAGGTAATATCTCAAATCAAGGAGAAGTTGCAATTGGCCCGTGAGCGTCAAAAGAAGTATGCCGATGTGAGACGAAGACCGTTGGAGTTTGAAGTTGGCGAATTTGTACTATTGAAAGTGTCACCTTGGAAAGGCGTCGTACGATTCGTGAAGCGGGGAAAACTTGCACCAAGGTATATTGGTCCCTTCAAGATTCTCGAACGGGTTGGGAAGGTTGCTTATAGGCTAGAATTGCCTCAAGAGCTTAGCGGCGTGCATGATGTGTTTCATATTTGTAATTTGCGCAAGTGTTTGGCGGATCCTACACATCATGTGCCTATGGACGAAATTAGGGTTGATTCGAGCCTAAACTTTGTTGAAGAACTGGTAGAGATCATGGACCGTCAAGAAAAGAAACTCAAGAAGAAACGCTACACAATTGTCAAGGTTAGATGGAGTGCTAGACGTGGAGCCGAGTTCACTTGGGAGAGAGAGGATCATATGCGGTCGAAGTATCCACATTTATTTAATAATTAGGGTTTTGTAGAATTTCGGGACGAAATTCTTTTAACGGGAGGATAATGTAACATCCGCGAATTTTGACCCGTTGACTTTTGTGTAATTTGACTAACAAACTTATGAATGAAGTAATTTGGGCCCATTTATGATTTTATGACTAAGTGGTATGTTAGTCGAGTCGTTAATATGTCGTTTGGCGTTTAGTAGTGTAAATGATTGTTTATATGGCTTGTGGGAGAAACGGGTCGGCCCGTGGGTAGTCCATGACCCACCAGCCCCAATGACCCATTTTCCCCCCTTATCCTTTCCTTCCTTCTCCCTTCTCATTCTATCTATCTCTTTATCTCTTTCTCTCTTCTCTCAAAAACTAGCAAAAGAACCAATTTAATCTCTTCACCATTTCTTGCATCAACTAGTAGTGGGTCGATTATAACACAAGAATCTTAGCCATCTTAACCTCGTTTGCTTCATATCGAAGAATCAAGTCAAGTTCTTACCATTTTATCCATTTGACCTAATTTCGGGTTCTAGCTCAAGGAGACGTTTGGGTAAGTCAAATTCATCCCATTTACTTCTATTTATACTTGTTCTAATGTTTCTAGTCGTTTTTATGGGATTTCAAGACATGTTCATGATAAAATTGGAAATTAGGGTTAGGATTAGGGTTTGAATGATTCATGAGTGATTTTGATGTTTTGGTCGAAATTGTGGGTTGGGTTATGTGTATTTATGGTCATTGATGTGTAGTTATGCTTCAAAATGGGTTACAAATCATTTTGGTGTGGTTGGGTCGAATTTGGGGGTTTTGGGTTCGTTTTGCTGCACTTGCAGCTGCTGGTGCTGGCTGCAGAAGGTGGTCACTGCGGCGCAGTGAGCTCACCTTTGCTCACTGCGGCGCAGTGCATTGTTTCTGGTCCTGGTCCAGTTTAGCCACTGCGGCGCAGTGCATTGTTTCTGGTCCTGGTCCAGTTTAGCCACTGCGGCGCAGTGCATTGTTTCTGGTCCTGGTTCAGTTTAGCCACTGCGGCGCAGTGGGCATAGTTCTGGCCCACTGCGGCGCAGTGGATGGTCACTGTGTTTATATGTGTGTCGAGTTTCAACTTGTTTGGGAATGTATAGTTGACATTACGATATTATGATGGATAATTATAGGTTGTGGACGTGTGGACCCCATTACTCGTTTGTAATCTTATACTAGCTTCTTTGCCGGACAAGGTGAGTTTCGTATCTCCCTACTCGCTTGAGATTCGGGCTGAAAAGTGTAAACCTGGCGTGTTTACTTGTATTTATTGATGTATTGATTGTTTGACATTATTGTGGGATTGATGTGACGTATCTTTTCGTTGATTGACTTGGGTTGTGTTTTCGTTAAGTATTACTTATACATTAGGATAGACGTACATACATGGAAGTCGGTTATGCCTTCATTGGGTTTTAGATGTGGTGGGAAGGCTGCGGGTGACCCTATATATAAGCATCTGGGACTTGAAGAGAGTAGAATCCTCTGAAGTATATGTACGTATAGTTGGTTTAAATTGATTGTTGGCTCAGGATTGGCGAATATTGATTATTGTTTGACGAATATTGATTGTTGGCTCAGGATTGGCGAATATTGATTATTGATTCATATTCATCGTATATCGATCGTTGGTTTATGATTTATGCACTTACATTTGATTGTAAGCATTGCATACATTAATGTTGGACCCTCGGCAGGGGATTTGCCGGCATCCTGGTGCATAGATGTATGCACCCATTTTGGATGTAGTCATGACCCACCAGCCCCAATGACCCATTTTCCCCCCTTATCCTTTCCTTCCTTCTCCCTTCTCATTCTATCTATCTCTTTATCTCTTTCTCTCTTCTCTCAAAAACTAGCAAAAGAACCAATTTAATCTCTTCACCATTTCTTGCATCAACTAGTAGTGGGTCGATTATAACACAAGAATCTTAGCCATCTTAACCTCGTTTGCTTCATATCGAAGAATCAAGTCAAGTTCTTACCATTTTATCCATTTGACCTAATTTCGGGTTCTAGCTCAAGGAGACGTTTGGGTAAGTCAAATTCATCCCATTTACTTCTATTTATACTTGTTCTAATGTTTCTAGTCGTTTTTATGGGATTTCAAGACATGTTCATGATAAAATTGGAAATTAGGGTTAGGATTAGGGTTTGAATGATTCATGAGTGATTTTGATGTTTTGGTCGAAATTGTGGGTTGGGTTATGTGTATTTATGGTCATTGATGTGTAGTTATGCTTCAAAATGGGTTACAAATCATTTTGGTGTGGTTGGGTCGAATTTGGGGGTTTTGGGTTCGTTTTGCTGCACTTGCAGCTGCTGGTGCTGGCTGCAGAAGGTGGTCACTGCGGCGCAGTGCATTGTTCCTGGTCCTGGTCCAGTTTAGCCACTGCGGCGCAGTGCATTGTTTCTGGTCCTGGTTCAGTTTAGCCACTGCGGCGCAGTGGATTGTTCCTGGTTCTGGTCCAGTTTAGCCACTGCGGCGCAGTGCATTGTTTCTGGTCCTGGTTCAGTTTAGCCACTGCGGCGCAGTGCATTGTTTCTGGTCCTGGTCCAGTTTAGCCACTGCGGCGCAGTGCATTGTTTCTGGTCCTGGTTCAGTTTAGCCACTGCGGCGCAGTGGATGGTCACTGTGTTTATATGTGTGTCGAGTTTCAACTTGTTTGGGAATGTATAGTTGACATTACGATATTATGATGGATAATTATAGGTTGTGGACGTGTGGACCCCATTACTCGTTTGTAATCTTATACTAGCTTCTTTGCCGGACAAGGTGAGTTTCGTATCTCCCTACTCGCTTGAGATTCGAGCTGAAAAGTGTAAACCTGGCGTGTTTACTTGCATTTATTGATTTATTGATTGTTGGCTCAGGATTGGCGAATATTGATTATTGATTCATATTCATCGTATATCGATCGTTGGTTTATGATTTATGCACTTACATTTGATTGTAAGCATTGCATACATTATTGTGGGATTGATGTGACGTATCTTTTCGTTGATTGACTTGGGTTGTGTTTTCGTTAAGTATTACTTATACATTAGGATAGACGTACATACATGGAAGTCGGTTATGCCTTCATTGGGTTTTAGATGTGGTGGGAAGGCTGCGGGTGACCCTATATATAAGCATCTGGGACTTGAAGAGAGTAGAATCCTCTGAAGTATATGTACGTATAGTTGGTTTAAATTGATTGTTGGCTTATGTTTGTCGTATATTGACTATTGATTCACGTTTGACGAATATTGATTGTTGGCTCAGGATTGGCGAATATTGATTATTGATTCATATTCATCGTATATCGATCGTTGGTTTACGATTATGCATTTACATTTGATTGTAAGCATTGCATACATTATTGTTGGACCCTCGGCAGGGGATTTGCCGGCATCCTGGTGCATAGATGTATGCACCCATTTTGGATGTAGTCATGACCCCGAGTATATAGACATATATAACTCGATGATTTTGAGATACAGCCTTGTTCATTGCGATGACAGAAGGGTATCGTTGCATTGGTGACCGGCGTTCACGCATAGGATAGGCATGTTGACTTATTCATGCATTTGGCATTTGCATTGATTCATATATCATTTGTGCATTCTCATTACACATTGTTGTCTTGTGTAATCTTGTTGTTGGACGATATTGTGTTGCTTAGAGGCTCGCTGTAAGTCATGCCTAGCCTCTACTCGTTTATTGTGATTATTGACGTTGGTTCTTTATGGACCATTACTACGAACTCACCAACCTTGTGTTGACTATGCTTAGTACACTTTTCAGGTAATCAGATTCTCCCCGGGCGTGGAGTTTAGTTGCTTGCTTGCTTGCTGTCTAACCCGGACTTGGACCTCATGGATCAAGGATTCATTGACCCTCCTTTTGCATTATACTTAGGATCGTTTACCATCTTTGGTTGTATTATGTCAACTTTGATGGCTATTTGCTCCTGTTGTATTTTGTTACTTGTTCTGCTATGTTTTGGATTCACCGAATCGTTAATTGCATTTAGTTTGATCTATTGTAATTCCACCGGGTGCTGTATGATTTCCGTGACATTTCGAGCTCCGGCTTGGGGTGTTACAGCTATGTGATTTCCGTGATATTCCGAGCCTCGGCTTGGGGTGTTACAGCATTACACGGCTTAGAATAACAATTTGATAGAAAGAATGATGACGGTTTATACTTTGTTGAACGATTGTGGGTTCCTGTTCTTGGCGGATGGCGGTTGTGATCGACGAACGAAGCTCACAAGTCGGCATACTCGGTTTACCCGGGGTCCGACAAGATGCGTTTTGATTTGAGAAACTTGAATTGGCGGCCGGAAGTGAAGAAAGACCTTGCTAGGTACGTTAGTGAATGTATATCGTGTTTATAAGTAAAAGACGACCACACAAATCACCTGGTCTACCAGTTCAACCGGTAACACCGGTGTGGAAACGAAAACGAAATGAACTTCATTACGAAGTTACCTAGAACGAGTGGTGGTCGGGACACCATTTGGGTGATAGTTAACCGGTTGACGAAGCCGACCCACTTCTTAGCCATCCGGGGAGATGATAAATTTGGCAACATGGCACGTTGTACCTCAAAGAAGTAGTATCCAAACTTGGAGTGCCGATTTCCGTCATAACCAATTGGGATATCCGATTTTACTTCAACGTTTAGGAAGGCGTTCCAAGAAGCGACGAGTACCCAACTCGACATGAGTACGGCGTTCCATCCTCAAACCGACGGTCAAAGTGAAAGAACGATTCAAACACTTGATGATATGTTAAGAACTAGTGCCATCGATGCTTGGTGGCAATTGGGATGTGCACCTATCGTTAGTCGAATTCTCCTAATATAATATTTCACGCTAGCATTTAAATGGTGCCGTTTAAAGCCTTATGTGGGAGAAACTGTAGGTCACCGTTAGCTTGGGCGGAAGTTGGTGAAAGCCAACTCATTGGACCCGAAATTTTCATTGAAACGACCAAGGTGATCTCGCAAATTAAAGAGAAATTGAGAGTGGGCCGTGAAAGACAAATGAAGTATGCAAACGTTAGACGACGACCACTTGAATTTGAGGTCGGCGATTATGTTTTGTTGAAAGTGTCCCCGTGGAAAGGCGTAGTTCGGTTTGTGAAACGTGGCAAGTTGGTCCCGAGATACATTGGCCCATTCAAAATCCTTGAACGAATTGGCCCGGTAACTTATCGATTGGAACTTCCTCAAAACTTGAGTGGAGTTCATAACGTTTTCCATATTTGTAATCTCCGGAAGTGTTTGGCCGACCCAACACTTCACGTGCCCCTTGAAGAAATCCGTGTCGATAAAACGTTAAAGTTTGTAGAAGAGCCAATAGAAATTCTAGACCGGGAAACTATGAGGCTTAAGAACACTCGGTATACACTCGTTAAAGTGAGATGGCGAACTAGACGTGGACCCGAATTTACTTGGGAACGTGAGGATTCCATGAAAGCCATGTATCCCCATTTATTTAACGAGCTTAGTTAGATTAGAATTTCGGACGAAATTCCTTTAACGGGGGAATGATGTAACATTCGTGAATTTTGACTCGTTTGACTTTTAATAAACGTGAATTAAACGTGCTTATTTGATTATTGGACCGTTGACCCGAACGTGTTAAATGATTTATCGTTCTAGTTAATTTAAATAATTCATTTATTTATTTATGAACTAGAAACGTGTATTTGTGTTAGTCGAAGCTATGTGGACGAGTAAATCGATTTAGTAACGTAATATGACGTTTAATTAAACTAGAAATGTAATCGGATGATCCATGAGTCGACCCGTAACCCATGAACCACCACTTGTGACCCAACCCTATCCACCCAACCCAAGTCTTCCACCTCTCATTCGTTCATCCATATCACTCTCTCTCTCTCACTAAATACTTCCACCAACATCTCCTTCCACTCTCTTACTAAATTCTTGCTTCATTAATTGTGTTTCAAGCTAATTTAATACTAGAATAATAATTAATATCATCAAGTAATCATCATCTCAAAATTTAGAAAGTCAAACTTTAAGGAATCTCCATTTTCGGGTCGAATTCGGATTTAAAGCTTTGTGGCAGGTTCTTGGTAAGTAAACTGGTCCTAAATGCATCATTTCATGTTTGTAACCTTGCCTACTAACTAACCTAAACACTCATTAGTCAAAAATCAAGCCAAACCTTTAAATGGGTCAAATTAGGGTTTGTGATGAACTTTATGGGTCAAAATCGGATTTTTGATGTTATGAGTCAAATTTTGTAATGGGTTATGTTTAAAAACCTCTTTCTAGTCTAATGAAAGCAATACTTGAACTAATTTCGAGTCCAATCGATCAAAAACCAAAAACTAGGGTTTATGTAAAATAAATAAAGTCAAAAATAAATTTAATTATAAAAACTTATGAATTTCGATCAAATTGGAAAAGGGTTGTTTTTGTTCATGTCCATCTTGATAATCTGAGTACAAAACAAGTCTGAAGCATCATCAAATCGATTTGTACAGCTCGAATTAGAGTTTTGTAGTTGTGAGTCAAAGTTGACTAAAAAGTCAACTCATGTTCTTCATCAAATTTCTGCCCAGAATTCCTTTTTCTCCCCTGTTCGCCGTACCCTACGCCCTTAAGGGCGTACCTTACGCTGATCTGCAACTAGCCAAAACAACCTTACGCCCCCAGCTCACTGTTTACGCCAAAAAACTGATCATGAGACGCCATTTTTACCATTTGCAGCCCACCGTAATCTACGCCGGTTGAGTCTGAACCAGCGTACCCTACGCCATGTGGAGCCGTCCCTTACGCCTTCTGTATCTCTTCCACCGTAGCTTACGGCCACCATTACGGTGGTGTGGTTCTCCACTTTTTCAGTTTCTTCTTGCTAACTCTTTTCTGCCTTCTTGCATCTGTTCCAGTCGATGTGGGTTCCTTCTTGACCCTCTTGGTCCCTGTTGAGCCGCCATCTGTTGGGTGGTGGCGTGGGGAAAGCCATCTGGTTATTGTTGATGTTGTTTAGGAAACAAGCTTTGTATATATATAAGTATATACACATTTACGGTCTCTGTTTCCCATCCTTTTATTTCCAGAATTGGACCCCTCTTCTCCTAAAAAACTGAATTGGGCTTCTTTTGGTGACAACCTTCAATTCCTTTGCTGCCGTATTGAATGGGTTAGTAAGTCAAGACCTCAATGTATAATGAAAGTCATGGATGGGGGAAAATGATTTATTAATAGATGTATGTTGATGATGATGAAGTCGGCTGGCCCCACATTTAGATTTGTTTTACAAAAAAAAAGGGGCAGCCTAATAATAAAATATATATATATATATATATATTAATGAATGTATATATATAATAAGGAAAGTATTAAAAATACATTATATGAACTTAATGGTATAAGTCACGAGCATCGAGGTTTCCTGGACATTTGTAGTTCGATAAACACTTTTAGCTCGACCTATCTCGTGTTGGATACAAGACCTAAGCGTCATCAAAAATTTATAAATCACTTTTAGCATCGAATAAGCCTTATAATAAAAACGTATTATAAATGTGATAGGTGGTGACAACGAGACGATCATTGGGCGATAATTAACTTGATTTTAGCTTCTCATTTCCAAGCAAAGGTGAGTTTCGTAAACTCTCCCTACTCAATTGAGATTCGGGCTGAAAAGTGTACTTGTTTGATTGTTGCTTAATCGATTGATTGATTGATCAATTGACGTAATGACTTGTTGTTCGATTAACTATGCTTTCGTTTATGATTATATGTTGTGGTTTGGATAGTCGTACATACATGGAAGACGATTATACTTTCAATGAGTAGTAGATGTGGTGGGAAGGCTGCGGGTGACCCTATATATAAGCATCAATGATTCGTTGAAAGTAGAATCGTATGAAGTGTATGTGCATCGTGTGGTCGTTAACTAGATACGTTATGATGTGATTCGAGACATTAGTTCATATATTCGTTATGATCGTTATGTACGTCTTTTGCTCGTTATATTCGTTATGATCGTTATGTACGTCTTTTGCTCGTTATATTCGTTATGATCGTTATGTACGTCTTATGCTCGTTATGTTCGTTATGATCGTTATGGATTGTTGAATCCACGTTATGGGTATCTTTATATCCACGTTATGGGTATCTTTATATCCACGTTATGGGTATCTTTATATCCACGTTATGGGTATCTTTATATCCACGTTATGGGTATCTTTATATCCACGTTATGGGTATCTTTATATCCACGTTATGGGTATCTTTATATCCACGTTATGGGTATCTTTATATCCACGTTATGGGTATCTTTATATCCACGTTATGGGTATCTTTATATCCACGTTATGGGTATCTTTATATCCACGTTATGGGTATCTTTATATCCACGTTATGGGTATCTTTATATCCACGTTATGGGTATCTTTATATCCACGTTATGGGTATCTTTATATCCACGTTATGGGTATCTTTATATCCACGTTATGGGTATCTTTATATCCACGTTATGGGTATCTTTATATCCACGTTATGGGTATCTTTATATCCACGTTATGGGTATCTTTATATCCACGTTATGGGTATCTTTATATCCACGTTATGGGTATCTTTATATCCACGTTATGGGTATCTTTATATCCACGTTATGGGTATCTTTATATCCACGTTATGGGTATCTTTATATCCACGTTATGGGTATCTTTATATCCACGTTATGGGTATCTTTATATCCACGTTATGGGTATCTTTATATCCACGTTATGGGTATCTTTATATCCACGTTATGGGTATCTTTATATCCACGTTATGGGTATCTTTATATCCACGTTATGGGTATCTTTATATCCACGTTATGGGTATCTTTATATCCACGTTATGGGTATCTTTATATCCACGTTATGGGTATCTTTATATCCACGTTATGGGTATCTTTATATCCACGTTATGGGTATCTTTATATCCACGTTATGGGTATCTTTATATCCACGTTATGGGTATCTTTATATCCACGTTATGGGTATCTTTATATCCACGTTATGGGTATCTTTATATCCACGTTATGGGTATCTTTATATCCACGTTATGGGTATCTTTATATCCACGTTATGGGTATCTTTATATCCACGTTATGGGTATCTTTATATCCACGTTATGGGTATCTTTATATCCACGTTATGGGTATCTTTATATCCACGTTATGGGTATCTTTATATCCACGTTATGGGTATCTTTATATCCACGTTATGGGTATCTTTATATCCACGTTATGGGTATCTTTATATCCACGTTATGGGTATCTTTATATCCACGTTATGGGTATCTTTATATCCACGTTATGGGTATCTTTATATCCACGTTATGGGTATCTTTATATCCACGTTATGGGTATCTTTATATCCACGTTATGGGTATCTTTATATCCACGTTATGGGTATCTTTATATCCACGTTATGGGTATCTTTATATCCACGTTATGGGTATCTTTATATCCACGTTATGGGTATCTTTATATCCACGTTATGGGTATCTTTATATCCACGTTATGGGTATCTTTATATCCACGTTATGGGTATCTTTATATCCACGTTATGGGTATCTTTATATCCACGTTATGGGTATCTTTATATCCACGTTATGGGTATCTTTATATCCACGTTATGGGTATCTTTATATCCACGTTATGGGTATCTTTATATCCACGTTATGGGTATCTTTATATCCACGTTATGGGTATCTTTATATCCACGTTATGGGTATCTTTATATCCACGTTATGGGTATCTTTATATCCACGTTATGGGTATCTTTATATCCACGTTATGGGTATCTTTATATCCACGTTATGGGTATCTTTATATCCACGTTATGGGTATCTTTATATCCACGTTATGGGTATCTTTATATCCACGTTATGGGTATCTTTATATCCACGTTATGGGTATCTTTATATCCACGTTATGGGTATCTTTATATCCACGTTATGGGTATCTTTATATCCACGTTATGGGTATCTTTATATCCACGTTATGGGTATCTTTATATCCACGTTATGGGTATCTTTATATCCACGTTATGGGTATCTTTATATCCACGTTATGGGTATCTTTATATCCACGTTATGGGTATCTTTATATCCACGTTATGGGTATCTTTATATCCACGTTATGGGTATCTTTATATCCACGTTATGGGTATCTTTATATCCACGTTATGGGTATCTTTATATCCACGTTATGGGTATCTTTATATCCACGTTATGGGTATCTTTATATCCACGTTATGGGTATCTTTATATCCACGTTATGGGTATCTTTATATCCACGTTATGGGTATCTTTTTATGCATTTAGATTTACTCTACATAATTTCCATGTCGTGCTGTGCTATTTGTATAACCCTCATGATTCCGCCTTGTTGGGGTGTTACAAAATTAGTCGAGGGTATCCCTATGACCCTTTCCTAACCATTTTCAATTCCTAGCCACACCTAAAATATTTACCAAGGGGGGTTTCAAACGTAAGATCTTGTGACTCATGAGGAAGTAGGTCTCTTATCACACCTTGTCTTTGAAGTTGGTTCGATTTAGATTCGAGTTGCAAGTTTCAAATTCTTACTAGTCACTACTGAGCAAAACATGCAGTTCAGTCTGCACCGACAAGCCGACACAATGTTTTTTACGTTTTGTTTTCTTTTTTCTTGAAATTTATACACATTTTTTTAATGAGGCAATATTACCATATAAGTACCAAAATACCAATATTACAATATTCTACAAGAGAGCTACACATCTAATGCCACAATCCTACAAGATGGATGGGCTTACAGCGGATAAAACATTACATAAATGATACTGAAACTTACATTATAATGACCCTACTAGAACTCATGACAGAACCATAAGAACAAAGGATTTGCAGGAAATAAAACAATGACATTATCATGTGGCCAAAAATTCCTTTCTAGCCGCTCTGTATTAATATAACCAGCAGCAAATATGTCCAGTAAAAACTTTATTTACGCCCATTGTCCAGAAATGCTACATTTGAGATCCAAAGGCTGGTCTTTGGTTTCAAACTATCAGTTTTCTCCAAGCAGAAGCGACTTTAAAATGGCTTCTTTATTGTGATCATATTTTGGTAGCGCATGACCAATACCAGGTAGCTCATGGTAATGAATCCATGGTAGCTTTTTTGCTATGTATCTCTGCAAACTCACAGGTACTACCCAATCTTCATCACCGTGCCACAAATGTACACTTCCCTCATTGTTTGGGAAAGGGTTCTCTAATTCCATTGGATCGAATTCCCATTTACCAAACCCGACTCTCATGTCCCTAAATATGGACTCTGCTAGTCCTTGTTGTCTTACATAATCCTGTTCACAGTTATTTTCTCAAGTTAAATCCCATGCCTCAAAAATAGATGTGGCGAGATGGGTGGGTTATATGACGGGTCAGGTGAAATGTGTCACTTTTTAGAATATGCAAAAGCAGGTCAGGTTAACCTGCAAACACTATATGTCCTTTCTGAAGTATTTATTAAAAACTATTTTGTTGATTATCACTATTAGTTTATTACTTGAATTAAGCATACTCTGAAGAGATAATTAGAAGGTTAAACATTTTTTAAATACATTTTGGGAGACTTTCAACCCGTTTGACTTATCTGACGTGTTGCCTTTTTAGCCACATTGTTTATTTAAACAATGTTCACTTTAAAATTTAACTTTTGTTTTCGCTAATTTGACCTGTTTGTAAATAAGAGATTAGTATTGTCATCTTTAATGGAAATAGTTGTAGCTCTGTCCACTTTTTGTGCCTGAAGGTTTTGAAAACAGATATAGTTGTACCTTTAGCGATGGCATTGGTGTTGGTGACCTTTGTCCACTACTCTTGGCCAAAACTTCCCTATCCGAAGATGATAACTTAGCCCTTCCAGCTATAACGCTTGACCCAGGAAACCATTTTTGAGTGTTCCACCAGTACACTAGCCACGGCACGTAGTGTGACACCGCAACTGCCCATTGATCTTGAAGTGGTTGTAACTTGTACGCCTCCCATGATACGTTGGTCGGGAAACTAGACCACCAGTAGTTTACAACCGGAGAAATCAATGCCACTCCTTGTAACCTGTATGGAAAAATAAACCTATAAACCAATTTTTACCCTTGAACAGTTTACAATAACTTCATAATCATAATCCTTTTATAAATTTCTCAATTTCATATGTTGGTTATACATTATAAGTTGGTGATTAACTGATTATAATTATAGAGAAATGTTCATTTTAGTCTAATTACAAAGGTGAGTTCCAAGAACTAATCTAAATCTTTAATCTCATTTAGTTCAATGGTTAATACGTTTATATCCACACTCACTTCCACCCATTTTTTAGAATTAACTTATTTGGCAAAACCTATATCCTTAGAAAGGAGTTGCAATCTTAGGCTGACCAGTTGGTAGCAAACCCGGTAGCAACCCAGTGGATTTCGCCGCCGAGTCGCCGGGCACACCACCCCGGCCCGGCGATCCACACTTCAAGCGACCCAGAGAAGTTGCAAGGGAGAGCGTACTATTGGCGGAGGATTCGAGGAAAATGTAACCGTTGGGGGAGCGGAGCTTTGACCAAATTAAAAAAAAAATTAATTTTCTTATTTTAATTATTTTCCCCTATATATATACATACAACTCCATTTATATTTCACACTACTACATTATATACATATTTCTCTCCCATTTTCAATATTTACTAAAACTCATTACGAATCAGATATGCAGTGGACACCGGAGGAAGATATTAGTTTATGTAGAGCTTGGATCGCGGTAGCGGAAGATCCAAATTGCGGTAATTTTGTTATGTTTTATTCTTTTATATTATTGTTACTAATGTTTTATTATCATGATCTTAGTTTTTTTTTATTGTTTGTAGATAATTACCAAAGGTCGAGAACATTTTGGACAAGAGTTGTTAATTTGTTTTTGAATATGGAAAATCAACAGATCGGTTATCGTACCGATGACGCCATTGTCGCTAGATGGCGCCGTATGCGCACCTCGGTTCACTCGTTCGACATAATTTTCAAACGTTTGCACAATCTCCCCAACCAGACAAGAATCGAAACTGCGTTGGCCGAGTATAGAGCAACGCAAAGAGGAGCATTTAATCACTTGGAGGCGTGGGAGTTGCTAAGGAGATGCCCAAAGTTTGAATAATAGCTGTGTTTTGTATTTCGTATTCAAGTTTAACAAATCGGCGGACCGACTATATCAGATTGTTTAAAAAGTTTGTAATGTCTTTTAATTCCTATGTAGTTTATGTTTTTTTATGTTTTTTTAATGTTTTTTTTTAATTTTAATGTTTTTTTATGTAATTTTAATGTTTTTTTATGTAATTTTAATGTTTTTTTATGTAATTTTAATGTTTTTTTATGTAATTTTAATGTTTTTTTATGTAATTTTAATGTTTTTTTATGTAATTTTAATGTTTTTTTATGTAATTTTAATGTTTTTTTATGTAATTTTAATGTTTTTTTATGTAATTTTAATGTTTTTTTATGTAATTTTAATGTTTTTTTATGTAATTTTAATGTTTTTTTATGTAATTTTAATGTTTTTTTATGTAATTTTAATGTTTTTTTATGTAATTTTAATGTTTTTTTATGTAATTTTAATGTTTTTTTATGTAATTTTAATGTTTTTTTATGTAATTTTAATGTTTTTTTATGTAATTTTAATGTTTTTTTATGTAATTTTAATGTTTTTTTATGTAATTTTAATGTTTTTTTATGTAATTTTAATGTTTTTTTATGTAATTTTAATGTTTTTTTATGTAATTTTAATGTTTTTTTATGTAATTTTAATGTTTTTTTATGTAATTTTAATGTTTTTTTATGTAATTTTAATGTTTTTTTATGTAATTTTAATGTTTTTTTATGTAATTTTAATGTTTTTTTATGTAATTTTAATGTTTTTTTATGTAATTTTAATGTTTTTTTATGTAATTTTAATGTTTTTTTATGTAATTTTAATGTTTTTTTATGTAATTTTAATGTTTTTTTATGTAATTTTAATGTTTTTTTATGTAATTTTAATGTTTTTTTATGTAATTTTAATGTTTTTTTATGTAATTTTAATGTTTTTTTATGTAATTTTAATGTTTTTTTATGTAATTTTAATGTTTTTTTATGTAATTTTAATGTTTTTTTATGTAATTTTAATGTTTTTTTATGTAATTTTAATGTTTTTTTATGTAATTTTAATGTTTTTTTATGTAATTTTAATGTTTTTTTATGTAATTTTAATGTTTTTTTATGTAATTTTAATGTTTTTTTATGTAATTTTAATGTTTTTTTATGTAATTTTAATGTTTTTTTATGTAATTTTAATGTTTTTTTATGTAATTTTAATGTTTTTTTATGTAATTTTAATGTTTTTTTATGTAATTTTAATGTTTTTTTATGTAATTTTAATGTTTTTTTATGTAATTTTAATGTTTTTTTATGTAATTTTAATGTTTTTTTATGTAATTTTAATGTTTTTTTATGTAATTTTAATGTTTTTTTATTTAATTTTAATGTTTTTTTATGTAATTTTAATGTTTTTTTATGTAATTTTAATGTTTTTTTATGTAATGTATTGTTATTTTATATTTAAAATATATAAAAATGTCTTTTATCTAAAATAAAGTCAAACACAAGAAAATAAATAAAAAAACAAATCAATCATTACCCTACCCCACCTTCCAGGCAATACCACTCCCCCTCTTTTTAGCCTTAATATACTCCATCTTCTTTAGAAACGGTCAAATGATATATACTTTCGAGATTCGAGAACCTCTCTTTTGGGATCAATTTAAAATTCACAAGCTATAATCATATGTGATTTTAAAACTCATGAAGTAAAATCATATGTGACTGAAACTATATACTCCCTCCGTCCCATTTTAGTTGTCCACTGTTGACTTTTAAAGTCTTTTTGCTTCAACTTTGACCGTAAATATTTTTGTTTGTATTATATAATACTTGATGAAAGTTATATCATTGAAAAGTTCGTTTAAAATCAAATTTATTTATATATTTTATATCAAGTGTTATAGAATATAAACAAAAATATTTGCGGTCAAAGTTGAGACAAAAATATTTTTGTTTGTATTATATAATACTTGATGAAAGTTATATCATTGAAAAGTTCGTTTAAAATCAAATTTATTTATATATTTTATATCAAGTGTTATAGAATATAAACAAAAATATTTGCGGTCAAAGTTGAAACAAAAAGACTTTGAAAGTCAACAGTGGACAACTAAAATGAGACGGAGGGAGTATATAATATTTTAAAATACACAAATTTAAAAATCACGAGATAATATTGTAAGTCACATGTGATTTATAACTTTTAACCTAAAAAACCATTAATAAAACCAAAATTTTTTGGTTGAAGGCAAATCAAGCGACCACTTTAAAGAAAAAGGAAATATATGAATCGCTCTAATGACAAAATTCGTTTAATTTGTATATTTACTGTTTTTAAAATATATTAATTATTGATAGATGCATGATAAGCGTGGATTCCTTATACGAGTAGTAAACATTTTTTATTTTCATAATAAAATAAAATGAATCCTACCGAAACGAGCAAAAGATCTTTTGGCCGGCCAAATCACACACGTTTACTAACTTTTCGTTTGATTAGGACTATTTCCGTTTCGTCACCCACGACCCGGCGTCATTGGGTCGGCTATCGGGTCCTTACCGGGTCGACGGTACAACGTCATTTGGTTAATTGGTCCAATTTGTAGTATAATAGAGTCGTGTGTCTGTTATGACTTTTTTTTTATTATTATTTTAAATTATGAATGTGATACGGTTGTTGGATATAATATTAGAATATGTACATTAGAATAATACCTCAGGCATTTAAAAGTTATAATTACCAAAAAAAAAAAAACAACTGGAAATGCAAACAGAGCTATGTTATTTACTGCTTTATCGATAGAGTAACTAAATTGATTTCAGTTCTCAATTGATAAATTACTTTAACGTTATGATTAGATATATAGACATGAGATAGAATTTAAACTTACAAAGAACTTATCTTAAGTTAGAATTTAAACTTACAAAAGAAGTAAAGAACTTATCTTAATTTTGAATTTAAACTTACAAAGAACTTATCTTAAGTTAGAATTTAAACTTACAAAGAACTTATCTTAAGTTAGAATTTAAACTTACAAAGAACTTATCTTAAGTTAGAATTTAAACTTACAAAGAACTTATCTTAAGTTAGAATTTAAACTTACAAAGAACTTATCTTAAGTTAGAATTTAAACTTACAAAGAACTTATCTTAAGTTAGAATTTAAACTTACAAAGAACTTATCTTAAGATAGAATTTAAACTTACAAAGAACTTATCTTAAGTTAGAATTTAAACTTACAAAAGAAGTAAAGAACTTATCTTAATTTTTTAATTTTCTCCAAACTATTAAGTTGAAAATCAGCAGAAAATTGTAACTACTCATAACTATTACCAAACGTTAATTTATATATATATGTTGTATACTTGTATATCATGTCATGTATGTATAGAAAACGTACCTATGAGGAATGTACTTGAGACTGCCCCAACCACCTTGCATACCCATGGAATATGAAATCACATAAAACTTGGAACCAAGTTCAAGTTTATCAGCAAGATCTTCTATATCCATTGCGAAACTCTTAATCGTTCGTTTCGGGTCCACGTCACTCTCTCCGTAACCCGGCCTATCAAACGTCACCATGTATATTTTGAGTTCTTCAAACAATTCCTACAATATATATATGTTCATAAATATATTCAAAGTTATGTTTCTATATTTGCACGTAAGTAACAAATTCCAAAAATAGAAAGCATTAGCAATAGTGTATAATTACCGGATGGTAAACTGATTCATCATAGCGGCAAGAACCAAAACTGTGAACGAAGACGATTTTATAGTTGGCTGTATTTCTAGAAACGCCGTATTCGTGATATGCAAGATGTCTACCGTCTCGAAGGATGACACGGGGTCCGGTTACGGGTGGTCCGTGTGATGAACCACATAGGTTTGGTGGTGGAGGGATGGTGTTTTGGTATGCATAGGCTAACAATCCGATGAACAACAGCACTGCAGTTTTGTTGAATGTTTTTTTATTGGGTTGGTGCGCCTTCATTGTTGATTTTGATATAAGGCTAATAGGTTGAGAGGTAGACTTGCTCTTTATAACGCGATGTCAACAATCTCTACGGGTGGTGATGTATACACTTTCACAATACATCACCAAATTATGTTGTACAATATAACAGTGTAAAAACACATTTGGTGGTATACAAATCCTCTCTTTTGATCGAAAAGTGGTATTTTATTTGAGCGACACACGAAAAAAATATCAAATATTTGAAAAATTACAACTAAACAAAAATTTTATTTGTTATCTAAATAAATGTCATAAAACTTTTCATATCTTCTCTTAGTTATATATAAAGATAATTAGTATACTTTTAAAATATGATGCACGAAATTGGTAAAGTATAGGAAAATACAAGTATATATGGAAAAAAAAAAATCGAGTCTGGACGTTTGTTTGTGTAATTTGACTACCTAACGGCTAACGCACGTTTCTTGTCCCGTTTTCTTTTTCTTTTCTATTTGTCATTTTGTTCACCTACTACAACGTAGTCTAAGTATAGTAATAGCAATGGAATTAACTAATAATTTTGGTTAAATGCAATTTTCATTTTTTAATATGTTTGGTCATTGGTCAAGCCTATAACACTTTGATTAAAGGAATATGAAGTAAAATATAAACCGCAAACCATTCGGGGAGTTGCTAAAGTATCCCAACTATTGGTGGTTGTCACATATTCACCAACAATTGATTCCACTCGATACTATAGACCTAATACAAATGCTTAAAAGATGTACCCGAGGACAAATACATATAATTTATTTTATTTTGTTATTACATGTATTAACTCTCAAACATATATTATATGTTTCAATTTTTTTTATTATTTCTAATTTTCTATTATATCACTTGATCTTTTATATCTTGTAAACACATGATATGACACATTTTTCTAACATGCCAAATGATGTAACAACTTATGTGATTGTTAAGCTAACAAAAATGTTTGTTATATGATGATGAGGTAATGTGACATATATAACAATAATACATTGAAAGTTCGGTTACAATAGGAACTTTTAAGTCCAATACAAAATTACAAAGTACAACAAATCAGGACAAATTTAATACATTTTCCTTCACTCGTTGCAGAGTTTAATTCTTAATATATGCTATACACCATTTTTTCTCTTCTTATATTTATGATGTCTTATTTTGTAATACAATGAAAGTTCGGTTGCAATAGAAACTTTTGAGTCCAATACGTATCTTTAACTTGTGATGTCTTATTTGTAGGGCCATCTTTAAATCTAGACTTTAAGTCAATCAATGATCTATATATAGTGAAAATGAGACATAAGACATTCAATGCTAAAATCATAGATCTATAATCTTTATCTTCATATTTACCTTTGTCGTAAGTTTGGCACGCAAAGCTTATGTTTATGTAAGCTTCGAGTTTTTTTTTTTTGTTTTTTTTTTGAAGGTGCAAACTGAAAGATTTGTTTGCTTCGCAAAATATTTTAGAGTTTATTGGAAAAATTAGCTTAGGGACAATAAGCTATTCTAGTTAGCTCTTAAAACCTTAATCAAAACAAAAACTTTAATATACATGTTACAAGCACATTTAGATGTAACAAAGGTTTCATACATCTCTTAATTTATTTTATTATGTACGGTTCACGTCATCTTCATTTATTATGCAGATGACGTTACCCAATAACATACACAAACGGATGACGTTACCTGATGAAAGAAAATTCATGGCCACAGATTTCAAGAGCATCCTGACTGCCATTTCCCTGGAACTCCAACCGTGCAACAACTCTTGAAATCTACCATCTGTAATTAGACCTAAAATAAGTAATGCAGATGAAAAATACTTGGAATTAGTAGGGAAAAAATAAATAAATTAGGAAAGCTAAAGTACCTGATCAAAACTTGTGCTGTTTCTGATGACGACCGATCCAGTAACCAAATGGCAATTTTGTGAAAGCCATTGTTTTCTGGCAGTTAAACAGAAAGAGGAAAGGATTTCCGAAAAGATGTAGTGAAGATATTTGTAGCTCCTCATCGATATTGAGAATTCTTGTCAAATTAATCTAATCTAAAATAGGTACTGAAGTTTCATTCTATTTCAAGTATACTTGCAGCAGTGTACACTGTTCAAACTTCTAAACATGTCAGCATGTTATATAGTTTTTGTACATAGTCTTTACATAACATACTTGACAACGGACGATTCCCACGATTAGTGAAAAAAATGACAAATCAAAAATAACCACTGAGATGCCATCTGTTGATGCAATCAGCCAAACTATTCTTTATATAGACATTGTGATTGTAATCTAGGCTGACTTGGCATTGTTAAGTGACTGTTCCTTCATGTTCCAAAAACTTACAAAGAAAGAGTCCATGATAATCTACACCAAAGCATTCACATATGTTAGTAGTGCATGTGGGGCGCAGACAACGCTAAGAATTTACTAGTTACAGCAACCTTTAAAAAAATTTACATTTTAGAATGTTGTAAATTATGGTGTATTAGTTTCAGATTTTCCCGATTATACCATTTGTCATATTGAAATGAGTATGGAGCTCCAAGGGGCTTCTATTGATATATAAATGATTTTAACGCAATTTTACTACCTTCTTTCAAACTGCTAGAGGGCCAATTTCGACCAATACTTATTATAAATGGTTCGATTATAGTTATCTTTTATATCCAACTAAATGGGTTAAATTTAAGATTTTAGCTAAAAAAGAAAAAGGTCAAATAAGTAAATCAGGTATATAGTCGTGCAGAAGTGTGCTGTTAATGCAGAATCAACTGGTGAGGTTAAAAAAGTTATCTAAAAAAAAATGGGTCAAATTAGTCAATCAGGTATGAAGTAACGCGAAAGTATGGCGTTAACGAAGCAAACAATCCACTAGATCACTTAAGCCTTACACTTAAGCTAACAATTTCCTCGCTCCCACCGAATTCGCTTCCCTCGCTATCAAACTGTTTATGGAAACTCTGGTGTTAAAAACATTCCATTTATGCCGATTCCGCTTCTTCGCTTGGTGCCCCATGAAATAGTGACCTCATGAATTACAGAGTGTTTTTAGCCGGGGGTATGGCTGCTCAACGCCGAGAGCCGCCTACCGCTCCCCCGCATAGGTCGCCTGGTGAGGGTAGTAGGTATAGGAAAATAAATGAGGGGTTAGTAGGATAAGAGGCACCAAGCTCATCTGCACAATCTTCATCAACTTCCGCTCCTCCGAAAAAGAAACTCAAAACCCATCACAAATCAAAGTCCAAATCCAAAACAAAATCAAAAACACTTCTCCGTGATGAACCATCACCTCCACATGATCAATCCTTCAACATTCCTTCTCCTTTCACTTCATCTTCATCCGAATCTCATACATCTTCTTCAACGCAACATAAATCAAAGAAAATTCGCAAAGTCAAATTCAAATATTCCAAATCTCTTCCACCGATTGAAGAAGAGGTTACCTTAGAATCTCCGGATGGAGGGAGGGGTTGAAAAACAAAATGAAGAGAATGAGCGGTCCGGGCTAGGAACAGGACATAAAGAAAACGTTGGCCCTTCGATAGTTGAACCAATTATTCGCCGGGATGACAACCCCAGGATAGAAGCCGAGGACTCCCCACCCTCGCATATTTCACCTCCTCGCCGCTCTGGATCCTCTCCACAGGATCCAGATGCATTAATGCACAGGCACCAGCCGCATCCACTATCGATTCCTCATTCGGAGGAAGCCGATATTGAAGCAGCGGAGACTCTTGCCTCTCTCCCGACTTTTCTTGATCACACAATTGAGTCTAGATCGCCAATTAGGCCACTTGATCGTGAGCACGCACGTCCTTTGGACGTTGCCAGAACATACAGAGAATTGGTTCGTGAACCTTTTCCAGGACCGTATGGAAGACCTGTCGGTGCCATCATCGAGCAAGCACTGAATACAGGCGCTGCGGAGAGAAGCTTCGAGGAAGTTAGGCTCGCCTGGCTTCCTCCTAGCCCAACTTCCAGTTCAACGGGCAATCCAGAGGATCCCGGAAGTCCCACCAACCGGATCATTGTGTTGTGCGTTCGCGCAAAGCCAATTCGTTCTGCAACAACCAATGTAGAGCTTTCACTTCATAAACCATTGGGAAGCCCTGTTGATTCACAACCTTCAGGCCGCACTATAAAACCTCCGGAGCCTACAGTTGCGACAACGACATCTACGTCGGTCATACCTCCTACTTCAATTGAACCGCCACTAACCGAAGCGCTCCAAAAAGATAAAGGCAAAGCCATTGCCGCTCCTGAACCATCTGATAGTGATAAGTCTGATAGTCCTCCTGCAGCCGCTGAACGCCTAAACATTCCATATGATCTAGAAGAGCGTGCCGACATCATCGCCCTTGACGCTGCAGGTCTTCTCCACACTAAAAGAACACAAACTCAACCTTCACCAATCATCCCTCGTAACTCACCGTCACCTTCTCACTCATCTTCCATCATCATCATCATCATCTGATAAAAATTCTAAGTCTGGATCCGCACATGCTCCTTCTCCTAGACATACTCGCCTGGTGGAAATTTATAATGATTTATATGCCCATCTCATCTCCCTCGATGATCAAACCGATTCATTTGACAAAGCTATTCTTGCAACCCTCCAAGCTCGCTATGATCACCAAAACAGGATAAATCTTTTAAAGCAGCAAGCAGAACAAGATAAATTTGTTGCTGATGCAGCACTTGAAGCGGCTCAGAAAAGAATCGTTGAACTTGAGGCCACTTGCAGGCAAGCCGTTGTTCTACAAAGACGTGATGATCCTGATGATCAGGATCAACACGAGGGGGAGAATATGGATGAGGATGTGGCTAATGTAAGAGCCAGTGCTGCTACTGAGGTTATAGATGACACAGATGTTGCTGATGATGCTCAATCAAGAGATCCTCCTCAAGATGTTGATATTGTACAGCACGTGGTTGATAATGTTGTGGTTGATAATGATGAGCACACAGAAGTAGTTCGTATTGATGAATCTTTGATTCGAGCCAGTGCTGTTACTGATGTTGTTACTGGCTCATATTTTCATGATGATGCTCACTTTCAAGGATTACTTCGTGATCCCTTGATTATTGGCGAAGATTTTGGTGAAACAGAGTTCCCTGAGTATGATCCTAGAGATAATGATCCAAGAGACGATAATGATTCCTCTGATGATGATGATGTTCCCCCAGGCTTTGATACCTACCAATCTATTCCTCAACCAAACCCTGCTCTCAACCAAATGAACCTTCATAACCTAATCCATCACCTTAACAACCCTCATCTCCAAAATATCACCAGAGCTCCTATTGTTCGAATAAATGATGGTGGTTTCAGAAAGAATGTTGAAAGAAAGATTGGTTATTTCAGAATACCAACCAGACTCTTCAAATCTACTAAATTCCTTGAAGAAAAAGCTTATGAGATCTTCTCAAAGGAACAAGAGTTGGTAAAAATAGATGTTGATGAATTACGGGCAAGGAGGGCTTATGATGTTGATCACCAAAGGGCAAAATACTTAAAGGATCTCGTAGAAGCCAAAAGCCATAAAGCTAACAAAGTATGGAAGAATCAGTTCAAATTGAAGATTGTAGAGGTTGTCAGCATTCATTTCAAAGAATGGCGTAATCCCGGGTTTGCAAGACCCCCTGGCTTGATCTGGTTAATAGTAAGACGTGATGATAACCGTCGGTATATGTTTGGAGAAGCCAGGTTCAATCTGCTGTCTGCTGATGATCTCATTTTTCTCCTCCATCACTTTGCTAGCAGACTTATTCAGCCTGATCCAGAAAATCATGAAGCCTACTATGCTGTTAAGAGATATTTGGATAGTCTTGTTTCGAGTCAAACTAAAAAAGACTTCCAATTGACGGTGGAAAAGAAAAGAAAGAAAGTGAACCTCACCTTGCCTAACCAAAGAATTCAAGGAATCAACCTCGAGAACTTTAACACTGGAGCTGTATTTGATAATCCACGAGGGTTTGTATTTGAAAGTGATCAAGGGCATAAGATTTTTATAAGACTCGACGAACTCTCTAAGTATTCTGATGGCACACTGATGCAATGTTTGGCTGTATTTGAAAGTCTTGCTGAGTTCGAAGAGTCAATAAAGGAAAAGAAGAGGTTGATGAAAGTGATTAAAAGGATCAAGGCAAGATTGGATCACAGAGATAGAACGAGACAGATCATTGAGGCTAGGCTTCCAAAGGAAAGAAAAGGAGTAATTCATGTACCAGAAGGTACTTGGGTCAGATATTCTCCTAATAATGAACAAGGTCCTCATAACATGCCTCCAGTTGATTTTGCCGATAACATCATTGAACCACCCAATCGCCCTGAAGATCCAAAGTACCATTTTGTTCCAAAGAAGTTCTGGAAGGAGAATTACCACAAGTACAGAAAGCGAGCATTCAAATCTCAATCAGTTCAAATTGAAGATTGTAGAGGTTGTCAGCATTCATTTCAAAGAATGGCGTAATCCCGGGTTTGCAAGACCCCCTGGCTTGATCTGGTTAATAGTAAGACGTGATGATAACCGTCGGTATATGTTTGGAGAAGCCAGGTTCAATCTGCTGTCTGCTGATGATCTCATTTTCCTCCTCTATTTTTTTTTTTTTTTTTTTTATCCAAAAGCAAGTACGTTTTTTTTTTTTTTTTTTTTTTTTTTTTTTTTTTTTTTTTTTTTTTTTTTTTTTTTTTTTTTTTTTTTTTTTTTTTTTTTTTTTTTTTTTTTTTTTTTTTTTTTTTTTTTTTTTTTTTTTTTTTTTTTTTTTTTTTTTTTTTTTTTTTTTTTTTTTTTTTTTTTTTTTTTTTTTTTTTTTTTTTTTTTTTTTTTTTTTTTTTTTTTTTTTTTTTTTTTTTTTTTTTTTTTTTTTTTTTTTTTTTTTTTTTTTTTTTTTTTTTTTTTTTTTTTTTTTTTTTTTTTTTTTTTTTTTTTTTTTTTTTTTTTTTTTTTTTTTTTTTTTTTTTTTTTTTTTTTTTTTTTTTTTTTTTTTTTTTTTTTTTTTTTTTTTTTTTTTTTTTTTTTTTTTTTTTTTTTTTTTTTTTTTTTTTTTTTTTTTTTTTTTTTTTTTTTTTTTTTTTTTTTTTTTTTTTTTTTTTTTTTTTTTTTTTTTTTTTTTTTTTTTTTTTTTTTTTTTTTTTTTTTTTTTTTTTTTTTTTTTTTTTTTTTTTTTTTTTTTTTTTTTTTTTTTTTTTTTTTTTTTTTTTTTTTTTTTTTTTTTTTTTTTTTTTTTTTTTTTTTTTTTTTTTTTTTTTTTTTTTTTTTTTTTTTTTTTTTTTTTTTTTTTTTTTTTTTTTTTTTTTTTTTTTTTTTCTTTTCCTGGCAAAAACAGATTTACTGCCACCAGTTACAGCAGACAGGATCTGTATTGAGAGGGCGTTGAAAGCCAACAGCATGAGGTGAAGGAGCCTGCAGTTCATATTTTCAGCTGAAATGATTAGAACTTTGGTACTTTAACGTGAAAAGAGACATCATAAACTTAATCTGTTTCTTAAGTCTGGTGATGAATATATTCCTATTCTGACTAAGTTATCACTTAGGATTCAATTAATTAGTTTTGGATAATCCGATAATGAATTTACATCATTTAGTTGCAGCTAAACTGATTCCCTAATGGGCACATTAAAACTGCCTGTTACCCCTTTTTAGAAACCTATCTTAAAGAAGCAAAGAAAAATAGATAAACATAAACTGATAATAATCTTTCCACACTACAAGATCAAAGGGAAATAATTAGAACATACGCTCCCATTAGTACAGCAACAAGAAAAATGGCAGGCTTAACCATTAGAAGCAGTGACCTTGACCTGCTCACTTGTATCCAGGGGACCTGAATAAGATTAGTCATCAAACACAAAAGTTGGATTCTACAGGTGTACATATTAGCAGTATATAAAGGAAAAAATGTGTAACACGTTGATATTTGTAGCTTTTGCAAAAGGGTTTCCTCTTCTATTCTCAAGCAACTGATGTAGAATTTAAAAACAATGAAATTTTTTTTCCTTACCAAACTTAGTAAGATAGCATTTACTTGTGATAATAGCTTACGATTGGTATCAGCAAATTCCGCAACACCTGCAATGTGTGTGAATATGGACAGTTTAGACAATCAACAGACATATCACATATGTACATGCAGACTTGGTTAGTTCACTTCAGAGACTGACTCACCAAAAGGAAGTCTCACTACTCTGACAATTACCTTTTTGCAACAACAAAAATCAATAACTTTGAGTTTTAATGCGGTCTATGGATCCGCTTAGGCAGAGCAAGAATAATCACCTTTGAAGGATTCCCGAAGAACCTGTCAAAAAGAGAGAAATTGGGAACTCATAAGATGAAGAATATAACCGAACCTTGACATACTTTAAAAAGGTATTATGCAATTCACAGAACTAATAAGAAGTTTGTATGATATGTATGTGATCAGGTAGAAGCTTTAAAACAAACAAGTTACCTTTCCCAAAATTAGAGGTATCAAAAGCGTGACCAAAAGGCTTTTAAATAGTTGATCAGCTGGAACAGAAGTACCCACTCCCCCAGCTATCAGTTTTGATATAGAAAAAGGAACCTACAAGATATCGAATGCACTCAAATGAGATTCATAGCACATACTTTCCAATAAGAAGTTTCCCTGGAAGAGAGAACCAAGAGATACAAATATATGAAATTTATGTAAAGGGATTTATACGTGTAATTTGACTAATATCTTGTTAGGGTTTTAATTTCAAGTGATGTTATGGTACCTCAAGCAGGCAGCAGGAATTATAGAGTCGCAGTTTTTAACTTACTATTAGAATTCCTAACAGACTCGATATTACAGTCATTGCAAGAGCCAATGCTGAATTTCCTCCAGCAAGCTACATTTAAAATATCATATTCCGGTGACAATCAATACTTTGCTCAATTTAGAATAATATAAAGCTAATGTAATTGGAGAAAGTTTGCAGGAACATTCAACGAACCCGCGTTAAAGCAACTCCACTTGATAGTGTTGTAGGCATACAGCTAAATAGCGCTAGTCCTGTAGGAATTATACAAAAAGACAAAAGGATAAGGTTTGAGGTTTGAGATTATAAGTTGCCATGTACGCCAAGGGACTTGTCTGTTAATTAGAAGTCAAAGATTGATCCAATAAAAAAATTAGCGTTCACTTTCAAAAGTAAGATAGTAACTTTACAATTCAACCCTTAATACACTTTTTCACAAAACTGATAGAGCGAAAAGCATTGGTAATAATGTAATCTTTCTATTACACAATGCATTGACTACACTTGCTAAAACTTTGTGTTTAGTAGTTGTGGACACTTAAATAGGGACAAAGAGTGATGTGGAGGATTTCAGAATAACAGAATTTAGAGAGGAGGAGGAGAGAAATTTGGATCAAATCAATATATGTCCTGATATGAATCGGATACAGGGCTTATATAGCCTTTGAATATTCAAACAAAGAAATAACCGCCTCTACTATTTTCATAACTAGTCCCTCTACTAACTAATATTACTACTAGAACCCTTTTATTTATTTTACACGTAACAATATATCCCTCTTATAAGATATTTGTCCTCAAAAATTGAAGTCTGGGAATCTGGCTTGAACATCTTCAATGAATTCCCAGGAAAGCTTCCTCAATTGGGAGACCATTCCAATGAATTAAGACTTTCACTGTTGCTTTACCCTTATGCTTCACCAACTGCCTGTCAATCACAGCTCTTGGATAAAGCAATGCTTGTGGGTTATCTGGTAAAAGAACAATCTGATTGACAGGCCCATGAGCTTTTTTAAGCAATGATACATGGAAGGTGTGACGCACTCGAGCAGACTCTGGTAAGATCAACTTGTAAGCTACCATCCCTATCTTCTTCTCAATCATAAAGGGCCCAAAATACTTTGGTGACAATTTCCTGTTATGATGGCTTTTCAAAGACTGTTGGGCAAATGGGTGCAGCTTCACATATACCCAATCTCCTTCATTAAATTCTCTTTCAGTCCTATGAGTATCAGCTAATTGCTTCATCCTGTTCCTGGTAATTTCCAAATTTGCCTTCAATCTTCTAATCATACCTTCCCTTTGTTGGTGGTTGTCTTCCACTGCAGCTATCACAGTATCCCCTGGTATATAAGGAATATGGATATTGGGTTTCACTCCATAAAGAGCTTCATATGGTGTCATCTTGATTGCTGAATGCCATGAAGTATTATACCACCACTGAGCCAATGGCAGCCACTTAAGCCACTGCAAGGGTTCATCCATACACATATTCCTCAAATATGCTTCAAGACACCTGTTCAATACTTCTGTTTGGCCATCAGTTTGTGGGTGGTAAGCTGAGGACATAGTCAATTCCACTCCTTGTAACCTCATAAATTCCTGCCAGAAGTGACTAAGAAAGATTGGATCCCTATCACTCACAATGGTTGCAGGACACCATGAAGCTTAAAATATTGTCCATAAACACTTGAGCAATGGTGGCTGCTGTATAGGGATGGCTCAATGAAGTGACCATATTTAGTAAGCCTGTCCACTATAACAAAAACAGTATCTTTTCCCTTCACCTTGGGAAAGCCTGACACAAAATCCATTGAAATGTCACTAAAAATGGTTTGTGGTACTGGCAAAGGTTGCAGTAAGCCTGGAAAGGGAACATTCTCATTTTTGGACCTCTGACAAGTTGGACACTCTCTTACAAACTTCTGTACATCCTTGTGACATCCCTTCCAATAAAAGAGTTCTTTCAATTTTGCCAATGTAGGAGTGACACCTGAATGACCTCCCACAGAAGAAGAGTGGCAATAAGCAATAATGTGCAAATCCTTGGCAATTAAAATCTTATTTTCCTCCTTAAAACCTTTCCATCCCAAGTTCTATTGGGTATGGTTTCTCCCTGTTTCAGCTTATTAATCAATGACTGAGTGACTTCATCTTCTTGCCAAGAATTTTGAATCCTCTCCCAAAGCAAGCTGTTAATAGCACTAACCCCCATCTCCATGACAGTCATACTTTGAACCCTTGATAAAGCATCTGCAACTATATTCTCCACACCTTGCTTATAGCTAATCTCATAATCATAACCCATAAGCTTAGAAAGCCATTTCTGTTGTAAGGGTGTAACAATCTTTTGCTCCAAAAGATATTTAAGACTTGTGTGGTCAGTCTTAATCACAAAATGAGAGTTTGCAAGATAATGGTGCCATTGTTTAACTGCAAAAATAATGGCAAGGAGCTCTTTTTCATATACTGACCACCCTTGTTGTCTGTTGGATAGGGCTTTGCTGATATAGGCTAGAGGGTGACCATCTTGGATAAGAACTGCCCCCATCCCTGTAGCTGAAGCATCAGTTTCAATTATAAACATTTTATTGAAGTCAGGCTGCCTGAGCACTGGTGGTGAACTGAGTGCTTGCTTAAGTTTCTCAAATGCAAGTTGAGCTTCAGTCCCCCATTTGAACCCATCTTTCCTCAAAAGATCAGTCAATGGCTTGGCTATTACTCCAAATGACTTAACAAACCTTCTATAGTACCCTGCCAACCCTAGGAAGCCCCTTAATTGCTTGATATTTACTGGAATTGGCCAATCCTGAATAGCTCTAACCTTCATTGGATCTGTGGAAACTCCCTCTTTATTGATAATGTGTCCTAAATATTCCACCTTATTTCCCCCCAAAGAACATTTGGACTGCTTAGCCTTCAATGAATTAGCTCTCATAATTTCCAAGACTAATTCCAAATCTTGTAAATGCTGATCCCAGCTTCCACTATACACCAATATATCATCAAAAAAGACAAGGGTACACTAGACTTCCTTGAAAGTATGGTTCATTAAAGATTGGAATGTGGCTGGAGCATTGGTTAGGCCAAAAGGGAGGACAAAAAATTCATAGTGTCCCTGATGAGTTTTAAATGCAGTCTTGTAAATGTCATCTTCACACATTCTAATCTGGTGGTATCCTGATCTAAGATCTAATTTAGAAAAAACCTCTGCACCTTGCAGTTCATCCAACAAATCTTCAATAAGAGGTATTGGAAATACATCTTTAATGGTTGCCTCATTCAACCTTCTATAATCAATGCACATTCTCCAACTGCCATCTTTCTTCTTAACTAGTACTACAGGAGCTGCAAATGAGCTAGTACCATTTCTAATTACCCCAGATTCCAACAATTCATCTGTCATTTTCTCAATCACATCAATCTGTAATTTTGGATACCTATATGGTTTAAGATTTAGCTCCTTGGTTCCCTCTTTGAGATGTATCTTATGATCTATAGGTCTAACTGGAGGTAAACCTTTTGGTACTTCAAAAATGTCAACAAATTTAAGTAATAATGCTGCCAACTCATTATTAGATGCTGCATCAGTTTGTTGACCTTCCACTACTGGTTGATAAATGGATTGTTCTTGACCAGAATCATGTATAGCAAATAACTGAGCCTGAGCAACCTGACTCTTGGCTGCCATCAGAGATGTCATCTTTTCTATAGAGCACATACTCATTCCTTGATGTTGAGCCCCTTTCAACTCACACTCCTTCCCACACCAATTAAATTTCATAACAAGATCCTTAAAATTCCACACAATATTACCTAATGGTGTTAACCATTGGACACCTAGCACCATATCATAATATGTGAGGTCTATTACCAGCATGTCATCTTGAAAAGAATTTCCCTGCATACTCCACCCAAATTGTCTACATATTGTAGCACAATTCATGTTGTTGCCATCAGCCACAGTGACTAGCACATTTGGTACACGAGTAATGGCACTTTTGAGTTTCTCTGCCACTTTACTACTCAAAAAATTATGAGTAGAGCCACTGTCAATAAGTATACGCAGTCTCCTGGTTCCAATTGTGCCTATTATTTGCATAGTGTGATATGAAGGGATTCCTAAAATAGCATTGAGAGATATTTGGGGAGCTCCCGAGACTGTCAACAGTTCTGGTTCCATGGCCACCATTTCCTCACATTCTTCACAGTCATCCTCAACCTCTACCAAAAACAACTGCCTTTTTCCCTTGCACACCTTATTATGGCCAGCCACAAACTTCTCATTGCAATAGAAACACTCTCCCTTAGCTCTTTTCTCGTCCATAAACCTATTTGTTACTCTAGTAGGCATTGCAGGGTTCTTAGGAGGTGCTGGAAGAGGTAACAATGGCTACTTGGCCACACTAGTGAGTGCATTGGTTCTAGGTGTCATATTCCTGTAACTAGATGAAGTATTATACCCCAAACCTTTGCCTAGGGCCTGATTGGCCTGATTTTGCATTTTAGCTAAAGAATAGGTATCTCTTAACGTTTTAGGTTTAAACATTCTAACAATGCACTTAATCTCAGGTTTAAGGCCTTCTATGAACAAGCTAATGGCATATTCTTCACATATAGAGACCTTATTATGCAAAGCATCGAAAGAGTCACAATAAGGATCGAGATCACCTGTCTGCTGCAAAGCTTCTAATGCTCCCATAGCATCCTCTATCATAGTTTGAGCAAACCTCGCTGCAATTGACCTAGAATATTCATTCCACTCAATCTGATCAATAGTCTTCCCACTAGATTTCATATAAGCCAAATGCCACGACAGCGCCCTGCCTTCCATATGTATAGCAGCATATCGCACCTTCTTGTACTCAGGAGTGTCATCAATTGTGAAGAAATGTTCACATCTGTAATTCCAGCCTTCCACGTCATCACCTTCGAATTTAGGGAAATCAAGCTTTGCAAGGCGATGTGTTTGACTGCGCTCATCCTCTCCTTGAACAATTAAGTGATTCTGCTTCTCAAAGGAAGAAACAGTTTTCCTGAGGTCCGCCATGGATGCTGTCAATGTCATAATAGTCTCTTGAGCCGTTGCAAATTCCCTCGCCATAGGTTCCATGTCTTAGAGCTTGATTTTGAGCTTGATTCTGATTACGTGTTGTCATTTTCAAAATAGGTCAAAATTTTTACAAAACTGAGGTGGATTATTGTTGAATTGAAGAATCTGTAAAGGAATTGTACATAATTGAAGTGGATTTGTGATGAATTTGAGAATTTTATGGAAAAATTACGAAAATTAGGGTTTGTTTTCTGGTTTTTTGATTGTTTTTTTTATATATAAAAGGATAGGTCACCGGAAGAATGAATCTCGCCGGAGAAGATGAACGGAAATCAAGAGTTCGCCGGAGAAGGAAGCGATGGCTCTGATACCATTGATGATTGATGTGGAGGATTTCAGAATAACAGAATTTAGAGAGGAGGAGAGAAATTTGGATCAAATCAATATATGTCCTGATATGAATCGGATAGAGGGCTTATATAGCCTTTGAATATTCAAACAAAGAAATAACCGCCTCTACTATTTTCATAACTGGTCCCTCTACTAACTAATATTACTACTAGAACCCTTTTATTTATTTTACACGTAACAAAGAGAATAATATACAAAATACTACACGTTATACTTGTATCAATGTATCCTATTTCCCGCTCCTGTCCACTAAATATTAAACCTTGTTTTGAGCATTTTCTGGATTGCATGTTACCATTTGGTGCATCGTAATCCTATACGTCAGTCACTTAAATGCACATTACGATAAAACTATATGCATTAAATTAAGACTAGAAATGTAAGGCATGGTCCGTTGTTAAGGCAACACCTGTGACAAATTCTTGAGGTTGGAGATGAAGTTGCAGGATAACTTTGGAAAAGAGGGGAGTCAACAATAAAATAGAAGCCTGCACTGACAATAATAAGAGAGTGTATCAGAATGTTTTCTATTAATATGAAGACAATATGTTAACTATGTATGATGCCAACCAAAGATTAGAAAAACTAAACACACTTCTTATGCAACTATGCATGATGCCGGTCAAAGATTAAGACCTAAAAACAATGCTTATGCAACCATGTATGATGCCGGTCAAAAATTAAGAGCTAAAAACAATGCTTATGCAACCATGTATGATGCCGGTCAACGATTAAGAGCTAAAAACAATGCTCATGCAACCAGATACGATGCTGGTCAAAGATTAGAAAAACTAAACACAATGATTATGAAACTATGCATGATGCCTGTCAAAGATTAGCAAAGCTAAACAAACATTCTGTAATCAATTTTTTTATTCAGTATTAATATTATTCCTTCTGCTAAATGAAAAGAATGAACATACAAATCATGATGGCAATTGTAAAAGTTTTAATTCATACTAGCCCGAAAAGTCCAACTGGCCATGCTTCAGCAGCTGCACCGATTTCATCACTACGCAGTGTCACTCCTGAGTACGGGAACAAGATGGTTAAAGAAAAAAGGGATTTGTCATATTGGTAAATCACTAAAAGTATGACTTTCTTTCGCATAATACACTGTTCAATAAAAGTAAAGATTGCTCTGACTAACCATATGTACTTCATACCTGATATGATAAATATCCCAAAAGTGCTAAATTTTGATAAATGGTATCTATGAGCGAGACAGCCAAGACTAGGATTTGTAAGACCTAATGCTACTCCTCCAATAAGAGCTGCACCAAATTGATTAAAAAAACATTACATCAGTAAGTAATGCTTCGCATAAGAACTAATAAGATAAAGAGTCAATAGGAATCACATTCACTACAAATATAAGATTTGATCAAAAGCTTGTGGTTGTTGCTATCGGTCACAAAACTACATTTATTTGACCAGTTTCTTTTTACCAAAGAGCATACAGTAAGATGCTTAAACTCGAAAATCTGGAAAAAAAGCAATTGGTATCATTGAAAGAAAAGCCACCTGGTCTGCGGACCAGTTAACTAGCAGGGTTTCATGTCATACAAAATAATTTAATAACTTTGATAATCATGAAAAAATTCGAACAAACTTACACAATGACCTCAAACATGTCTTTATCAAGTTCTCTTTCAAGTACATTTAAGTCGGTTAGCTTGTAGTATATATTGTGAAGTTGGGAAAAAAATTAGTACGTCTCCCCAATTCGGACAACTGAAAAAGTCCTTTGTCATTTTAGTCTATTAACACATATAGCTTCACAAGTGCATTGTTATATCTATATCTAAATCTATACTATCTATATCTATCTATATCTATATCTATATCTAGGGGTTGGGTATTGTAAAACAAGTATTAAAGTAAAACAAATAGGACAAGATATTGACCCTTAGATCATGGTTAAATTGATGCACGAAGATTCACGAAGCAATTGATGCACGATGATTTTTATGATGCACGGTGATTTTCAGTGAAGAAAATCTATTGTTTTATTTGTTTTACTTTAATACTTGTTTTATTTTACCTAAAACCTCTATATCTATATCTATACTTATATTATAAAGCAAATAGCATTTTGTTGAATTTTAAGTTTCAACTTTCAACAATGGAGTTTTAACAATTTACCAAAACCACATTACATTAATAACTTATACTACTTGTCGCCACGCCGTCACCACCACTACCAATCGCCGCTGCCACCACCGCCATCGTCACCGCCACCACCCCCACTGCCGTCGCCATTACACCGCCGCATCGCGTGGGTACCGTTCTAGTAACATTTATAAAAGTACATCATTTATCCGAGTCATTATCCTTTCAGATAACATCCAATCAAAACATCATACCGTTATACACATAAACAATCAAATTACACAAAAAGGCATACATACAAACAAAATTTATATATACATAAATTACCTAATGGAAGAAAATTGCTAGAAGCAAAATTTAACAAAGGCCGTACAAAAACCGAAAAACTCGATACTCGTTTACGGCCTCCATCCGGACTGCCGTTTTCCTGAAAGTCCAACCATTTACTTATAGTGATGATAGAAATTCTATCAATTTGATATAACTTAAAATGAAATCTATAAAATGAAATGAAATATAAATGTAACAACCTGAGCGGAATTGGTGCTGTTTCGGATTACAAGTGGTCGGGTGAGTGAAAGAGGAAACAATGAGTGGCTGCTAAAGGAGCGATTGACGGAAAATGTAAGGTGTGATGACGTCAGCTTGTGGCGGTGAGTCGATCGGAATGGAGTAGTTCCGGTCACCGGAGAATTGAGAGTTGTTAGGGTTTGAAGAGTTCCCGCCATGGGAAACAAAATGAAAGCTCCGCCTCACACTCACACACACATACACACCACTACAACTGTGTGTTTGTGTGACTGATAGTTTTTTTTTTTTTTTAGCAAGTGGTAGTTAGTAGTTACTTTACAATACAAACGTTGACCCAATGTAAAACAAGTTTAGTGGTCGTCGCAAAATGAAATTCTATTTTATTATTATTATTTTTTAACAAATGAATCGGTGGTGACTTGTTTGCTTAATTTGCCACCCGTTCAAATATAACATGTGATTTAATTATATGGTTGAATGTATAGAGCCATAGTGGTGTTTCGTTAGCAGTGGTTATTGAAGATTTCAGTATGGGTCGAAAGTTTAATACCAAACGAAATTATTAAGAGAGGGCCAAAATTTACGAAAAATTAATATAAAAAAGAACATTTTTCAAATTAATTGTCAGATGTTACACTTGTGGCCTCATCCAAAACGAGATATGTCATGTATGACAATTCGTACTTGTATATTAATCCAATCCGATGAATCGATGATGATCATTTTCATACACTTCCGAATATGGGATTTTCCTAGCCCAAAATCTTTGTTTAGTACAGTATGAAGGGTTTTCAAAGATTACAACACTAATTCACCTAAATCCTTCACCTACTATGTTTTGATTGAGTTTTAAGTTCTAAATTTCTGACAACCTGAGATAGAAGTAAGATTTCCATTGGAACTCACATTGTTCATATTTTGTTCCATCTGAAGTTCTGAACAAATGACATCGACATCTCTTTAATAAATTATGGAGTAAATTACTTGATCATTCTTAACTCTTCAAAATTACATCTGTCATCCCTAAAGATTTCTGAAACTATGCACAGGTGCACAGCCACATCATAATTGTCCAAGTCCAAATTTTGTAACAAGTCCCTAAACCTTATCAATAGCATCGTCTCAAAAGTAGAGATCGACCACCATTGTAATATCGAACAAGTTACGGATGATCGGTGCAGTTTCCGTCGAACCACAGGGACAACTCGTGTAAATAAATATAGTTGAGTCATAATATAATATAACATTGTAGTAAATAACAATCATTAAAGTTTTTTCTTAATTGATAGAAAAATTCTGAAATGGAAAACTGAGAATTACACGCTAGTAATCTAGGAAAACCAGCATAAAATTTCCAAAATGTCTGAGGATCTAAAGACTTGATTAAGATGATTGCCAATCTTTCCTGATATCAAATGTGTAGTTCAATTCCAAGTAACACTTGTTATCATCATCAAGAAACTACGTCATATCAAAACAACCCGAAAAGGGCTTTGTTAGCTAGTGTATCTATAAATATCACGAACAGTGCTAAAATAATGTCAGACAAACCGAAACTTGATAGCAATTAGTACCTTAGTTCTTGCCGAATATGATCCTCTGGCAAGTATGCCAGAAGGGGTGGTATCTTCAGGAATTTCATGTGTATAAAGCTCTTGTTGAGGACTAAAAGTGCCAATCATTTCCTTTGTCTTGTCAACTGTAAACAATATGTCAATTAATAATCAAGTTATAAGAATATATAAAGATTTGTGTCGTTTTGTGTTGAGATGGATTATACCTTTGAGACCAGTTTTCCAGACAGTGTTGGTGTACTTGAGACCAGAGACAATGTTGTTCTGAACTTGGAAAGTGAACTTGATAGTATAACGACTCCCTTCTTTCAGTGTAAACCATGTCCCTTTGATTTTTCCGTTTTCAGGAACTGTAAGAACTAAATCTTGTCTGCCAGGAGATACAATAGACAGGCTCAGAATCTTGACTTCTGGATCTAAAGTTTCTGCAACATGAATAATGTTCATTAGAGCAAAATTTACTAAAGATAAAACTACTGCATAGAATGGCATATCTTAAAAATGTACCTGCAACAGCATTAATATCCACAGATCCAAGTAGTTGTTCTTTCCATCTCATTAAGCTCTCATCTTCCTAAAATTAGTAATTACAAAACAATTTTTAACAAGAATGTCGGAAACTTTACTTGCAAAATGTTGTTTGTTTGTCCCATATAGGTCTGGCAAAAATGGGCGGGGGAAGGGTTTGGGTCCAAGCGGGTCATTTCAGGAATGCTAATATGGGACTCCCATATTAGCATTGTAAAATGTAAGACATGAAAAAGAAACGGAAACATATTAAACAACCTTATCAGCTTCGTATTGTTCTTTAAGAGTACGTTTAGGACCGATCTGTAACTTCTCTTGAACATCTTCATCATCTTCATCTTCAGGGATACATATTGAACTCTCACTCATGTTCCTAGTAATCTTAGCCACCCCATTCTTGTCTTCAACATCACCTCTAGAGTTTTCAGTACTTTCAACTTTAGGATCATTATCATTCTGCTTCTTTTCAAAGAATCCCATACTTTTGGAACTCGAAATGCTATATACCATTTAACAACGAGAAAGTCTATTCAACGATATTCACGAGGTCACGAATGCCCAAAGAATAAAGACCTAGGATAGGATGGAACTAGAAAGAATGTCTGTCTTTATAGCTTCATATGGTATAAGATAACAAGAGTGGTGAACTTAATTAAGCCACATTGTTAATAATATATATATAGTACTCATTAAAGTTGGAATATTTAAAAGACAGGTAGTATTGCTTTGGGTCAAAGAATCATAAAAGGAAAAGATATTCAAAAAGAAATGAGATGATCTTCCAAGAAGATAAGACATATGAAAAAAAGAGTTTTTAATGTTTGAAAATTTGAAGTGCAAAGAGAGGAAATGGATCTGAGAATATTATAGAGATCATGAAGGTCACTAAGGTGCACTATCTTCCATGAATATGAGACTATCAACTTCAAAAACAGCTGAGCATTAAGTGGATTATTATCATTAGATATGAAAGATACCCTTTTGACATTTTCTTATTGTTTATAACCATGTCTAATTGTCTATGCTACATAGCTTACAATTCCTCACATACAAATTTTTTAATATTTCTTGATTAATGAATAAATGCTTGGGCCTCATGAATTTTATGGATTAAAAAAACAATATGTGAGTGTTCCACACCTAAGCTTAGATACCTAACAGCCTTATATTCCCATCCTCCATATATATATATTTCCCTATGCATGTGTCATTATTATATTCAATCAAGACCACCCAATATTGTATTCAAGAAATTTTCTTGTAGTTCATTTTTTTTACAATGATATCTTTTGAGCATTTGAGTAACTTACACTAATATATATGGTTTCTTATAGAGAAGGAAAGTATAGATTTCTTATGTTACTTGTGGCATTGTGAAACCAACGTTCATTAGGGAAAATCACCTTTAAAGGATTCCGGAAAAGAAAATCACCTTTAGGACCTATGAAATAATAAGAAATGTGATACAACCATCCATGACTAAATATATTTCATGCAAAACTTATTACTTAGTCCTTTATTTTGAAATTAAAAGTTACACCTAAGATACAACCACCCTTGACTTCTTGCAATATAACTTAATTATTGGTGAAATTAATAATTAATAAATTAAAAAGTATAAAAATAATAATGATTAGAAAACTATCAGAAGTTTGTAATTTTTTGGTGCTGCAAGTCAAATTTCTAACTTTCTTAATTCATTTTAGACCAAAGTAAATGTGAAACAAGATGACAACTTCAAAAACGTTTAATCTAAATGAAATTTGTTGATGGTAATCATGGTAGACTTTCTTCAGTTCTATCCGAAAGTGTGAAGAAACTTGGGTGAACATCTGGTTCGATTTAACATTTGATGTGCACAAGTAACTTAACAAATCGAGTATCTTTTGATGTGTTTATTGGGATGTCACCTTTCGAATGTAAGATGCCAAATATACCACGAGATAAGCCAGTTTACAATAGTGAAATCGGTCAAAGAAAGAACACATAACTATTCTTTTATAGTTTTATATAGGGGCCATGTTGTGATGGGAATCTAGGCTGCATTGAGTGATCATGCATTCTTGTTCGGCTGTAACAACTTTAATAATAATAACCAACTTGTTTCAAATGTATGTAAACCAAAAGCAGAAAAAGTTTACATTTTTTGAGCTCACTATTGAAACTCCACAAGGCTCGGCTCGTTGTCATCCCTTAAATCTAGTATACAAGTTAAATACTGAAACCAAGAACACTCCAGTGACTATACCTCCATGGGGAACAATGGGCTGGTGTTGCTATTTCTTTTATGTAAATTCGAATGATATATTACTCTTCCTATGTGTTTGCATAAATGGCTATTAAAAGGCTCAAATTGGATGCAAAGACACTGTTAAAGTAGCCAACTTTTCTGGGTAATCGCAACTTTTTTTCCAGCTAGCTTGCGTGATCTAAACAAAATGTCACACTTATACATCCCAGACTTGATAACTTTTTACTGAGCTATACCAGCAAACATACTCACTCGTAGAACCAGACTGAAATTAAACATCAGACCGCGATACTTGACAGACCTACTTACTACTTGACAAGACACCAAAACAAGTAAATGAAAAATATTGGGGTTATAAACTAAACTTTTATCTGTTGACATACAGAGCTTCATCATAGTCTGCTGCTGATATATGTATCAAGGCAGAAGACGGATTGTATCAAAATGAAGCTAGACAATCAAGCTTACTGTGCAAAGAAATCAGAAAGACAATATCTGGAAAGTGAAGAATTTCCAGAGTTTTTTGTATGGTGAGCCGGAATTACTTTGTTTGCTTACGTTCCAGACGGTACATGCACCACAAGTTTCCCATGAACTAATGTTTCAACATATGGAGGCACTAAAGTTGATTTACAGGCATTCAATAATTGAACATTATATGTCTATGTTAATCAAGAACAATGACTTGCGAAATTACAATACCAGTGGAGTGATCCAGAAATGTTCATCTAGAGAAATAGCATTTCGACATTCTAAGAAAAGCAAACTTCCCAGACCCACAGTTTTAAAATAGTGTTTGCCAAAAGTGAGAAACCTTTTCTAAAGAATGTTGCAGCCAAAATCGTCAAGAAATTAGGAAGTAATAGAAGATTTAAGATTGTCAACTAGAGCCAACTTTAACACTACCAAATCGTTCTATAAAACTAAGACTGTTCCCGTTTTCAATATACCAGCAGGGATCTCGTTTGACCTTAATAAGACAGCCCCAATGAAAATTTAAGTCGTTGCAGATAATCTGCAATTACTTGAGTCAGATAGAGGTGACAAAACTGGTTGGTTGGGCGGGTTGGGTAACAGGTCAAGCATTTGGTACAGGTCAAAATTAGTCAAGTTGGGTCAACCCACAAACACTTTGCCTTTAGTTGCTTGAAGGTTAGAATAACTATTTTTTTATTTTAAAACTATATTATCACTGATAAAACATATTTGACATGCATAACCGAAACTTGACAGGCCATAAATTTGATGAGGAACCAGGCCCAAGTAATTTTAGTAAGAGCAGGGCAGGGCCTAAAAGAGTAACATGTTTTTTTCAACATAAAGAACTTGGTCAATGTCAATACATAAAGCTGTGGTATGATAATATACTAGATAAGCATATTGGTAAAAACAATAAATAAATTCAATCAAACTTATAAAGTTGTGCAAGGATGCAAGAAAGACAATATGTTGAGAAGTAATATGCTACACGATGTTTTTGCTTATGCCTTACGGTTCAGAGATTACGAGTACCCCAAAAACTTTTGTATCATCATACAGAGGCACTAGATGACTTGCAGGTATTCCAGCATCTTGTATATTATAGTATCAGATATCAGATATTTAAAACATGAAAAAAGCTAACTAAAGATATTACTAGGTAGCCCAAAAATGATCATCTATCATCTAAACAAGCACACTTCAATATTCCAAAAAAAGCAGCTTCCCGAACTTCAAAATAATGTGTGCCAAAAGTAATAAACCTTTCCTAAACAATAAGAGAGCGAAATATGACAAGAAATCTGGTCAGAATTCAGAGAAGAAGATCATAACCAAAGCAGGTAGAGCCAACTTCAACGCTGCCAGATTAATTTTGCCAGTAATAAGAATATTCCCATTTTCTATATACTAGCAGGTACCTCATTTAAGTTTGTCAGACAAGGCTCGGGTTAGGCTTGAGTTATTGCAGACGATCTGACATTGCTTAGTGCAAGATAGAGGGAGCAAAATTGGTGCATCAGGGCGGAGGGGTTGGACAGAATGGGTTGCTTGGGTCAATCCATAAACACTATTCCTTTTTTACTCGAAGATCAGAAACAACTATTGTACCAAATAATAAAGCAGATTTTGACATAAAGTCAACTTGGGAAGTTTGATGCCATACCGAGTACTCGTACCATTTTGGGTGACTTCTGACCCACTTGAGTCATAACAGGGTATCCGCTTTAGCTTAATACTTTTACCCATCCAATCTGTTAGACCCATTAGAGACAGAGTATTATCCTAATCCTTTTTATCCACAAACAGGCATACACTGTCACCTAAGTCAGGATTAGCATACTCAAGCATTGAAAATCTATGGTTGCACCAGAGGTTGAAAATAGAAAAGTAATATCTCAAAGTTATTTTATTTCATATCAAATATTTCTTACCTTATAGTTAAGGCTTCAAAGTTTTAATAGAATTAGATATTGTTTCAGGTGTTATTTTTGCTTTATGTTCGAAACAGCACACTTGATTTGTTGATTTGGTTAAAACATCATAATTTATAATCATTAGTGACCTTCTTCCTCATATTTAATTTAACCTTTGTTCATTTATATCTTGATATGTCAAATTCAGAAGTTACCAGGCTCGTACCAGCAAAATACAGGCACAGTATCTAAAAGGAGAAGATGACGTGTGTAGTACGTATATGTTTACATAGTAAGAAGAAGAAATCGGGTGTTTGAATCTGAGATTATTTGTGATCAAAGTATTGATGATCTAAGGGCTGAAGATAACATTTTTAGATTCATATTATATGTACTAATTCTGTTTCTACACTATAGCACAACATATTTATCATAACACGACCACGCATGTAACAGTAACACAACGATCATAAGCATATAACAAACACAAGCAAGAAGCCAACAACACAAATATAAATACTATAAAAATCATAACCAACTCTTTCATTCATTAATTCATTTATAACATTAATTAAGACCTAAACTTTAACATCAACAACTAGTTCACAAAATCCCTTTCTCATATACGCAACAACAAATGTAAAAAAAGTAAAAACAATATCAATAACAGAACACGGTTCCTAAACAAGTACTGGTAATAAATAGTAAAATAGTAACCATAACATCATAAAACACCAACTCAAAACACAACCAACAACGAAAAAAGCATATAAATCAAGAAACAAGCGTACGCAATAAGTCCACGATGCTCATCACCGCAGCTAGCAAGCTCCACTAACAACCTCGTACAAACCCTCGTCGACCAAATGACAAACACACCCATCATCCCAAACACGACTACCCCACCTTGAGGAACAAACAAACCAAGCGCCGATAATATCACTATCGGCAACATACAATACCCGATCAAACTTAAACATCTATACAAATCAAGGTTCCCATTTCGCCCTGCCAACATATTAAAAACGACGTACAAAAACAACGAAGCAACCGTAACCCAACCCAATATAATCCCAAAATGTAGCTTCCCTGCAAGTAATTGAAACAACCCAAATGCCATTAAAAATAAAAATGGACCTGACAGGTCAGCATCCTCATGGATATCCGTTTTCACTTTAAACGGGTTTAATATCGATACGGTTTTGTTCCAAATTTGTTTAGTATTGATACCTAGCTCTTCTAATAAAGGTGGTTCGTCGTCGAAATTAATGTTTGATCCGACAAGATTGTTGGAGGAGGTGGGGCCCATGAATTGTGGAGTGGAGAATGACGTGGAAGCTGGTGATGCTCCGATGTCGAATGACATGAAGGGGATACCGGGGTTTGATGATCGCGTTGGTTGAAATGGGGCAGTTGGGAGGCTCCGGCGTTGTGGGCCGCCGGTGTTGGGGTTGCCGCCCGACGGGAAGATTACCGGTGGGACGTTGAATTCTCTAGACATGATTGATTGATCGATTAATTAGGGTTTGATAATTTGGGGATTCTTTTTTTTTTTAGGTTTTAGGGCTTGGATTTGATTTGAAGAAATTTTATTTTACTTTTTTGTTTATTGTTGGATCTGGAAGGAAGGATGGTATTTTTGATGGAAGTGGTGAGGCGAAAAACTTTTTACATATAGACCCCTTGTATTTCTGTATGTTTGTCAAGTTATAGTTGAATTGGACTAGACTATGAATATATATGGTATTTGAGATTGAGATTTGATATTACGTCATCTGGACCATATGTCATTCAACACGTGTACAAGAACGACTACAAGCTATCACCTTGGTTTGACTAGCTCTAAAAAGTAAAAAGCCATCAAGTTCGAATATTTTTTAAAATTTTTCTCTTTAACGGTGAACTAAATACTCGTAGAGTCGTAGTTTATAGTCTGTTTAAGCATATTTTTAGGTACTAGGGGTTAATCCTGGATCTATAAGATGCAGGAGCGGAGACAAGGGGGGGCTGAGGGGGTGCCAAGCCTCCCCCAATAGGCGGAAATATGACGAAGGTTCTATAGTCCAGTCCAAGATTCGTTGTGTTTTATATAGTTTAGCCCCTTCCAATAAATCAAAAAATGGTAAAAATCAGAGCTTTTAAAAGAGAAAATGGTGGAAATTGAAATACAGTAAATCGGAAGATGAAGTGATAGAGACGATGACTCATTGACTTGTGAATACATGTGGGTCCAATTTATGTTATACTGATATTTTATTTTGAGTTTTTGCTTACAACCTTCTACTTTTCAAAACTTTAATATAAACCCTTCTTTTTGCCAGTTTTTTATATTATGAGTATATGTTTCAATGTGTATTACAATTATTATATTAGTATGAATAAATTTACATGTTAAAAATGTTAAGACAAAATTTATCATCCCGACCCCCGCTAATCGAAAATCCTAGCTCCGCCCCTGATAAGATGTATGGGAGAGATGATGTTGTTGCTACTTCGGGTGGCGATTCCCAATTGGTGACCACTAGCTGACTTGTCACGCCACCAGTCGAGCCAGAGCTGGACCGAAGTAGGCTAGAGAGATAATAAGTGAGAGAGTGAGGGAGGTAGAGAGAAGGTCAGAGGACCAGAGTCCATTGGTTTGTGTCTTAGACTTCTATTTATAGAGGTGTAGAGCTGCTACGGTTTAAGCATTTGGGTCATGGGCTTTACATGTTTGGGCCTAAATCAAGCCCATGGCTTAACCTATATGGGGTCATGTTTAGATCCGGAACGTATGTCAGGAGGCTCTAAGGAGCAACCATGCTCAAGTCCGGAGGCTACGTCAGGAGCCTCCATGCAGGAGTCCGGAGGCTATGTCTGGAGCCTCTAAGGAGCAGCCATACTCAAGTCCGGAGGCTACATTAGGGTTGGAGCCTAGTAGCCTCCATAGGGTAGAAGAGAGATTATTATTCCTAAGCTATTAGGGAGATGGTACATCATCAAGCCTCTCAGCCTAGCGTTGCATTGCAAGTAATGGAGCGTTAGGCTAATGTTCAAATCTGGAGGCTTTGTTGGGAGCCTCCATGCTACTTCGGGAGACTGCGTCAGGAGCCTCTATGGAGTAGCCATGCTTAAAGTCCGGAAGATATGTCAGGGTCCTCCATGCTCAATCTCGGAGGCTATGACAGGAGCCTTCATGGAGTAGTTATGTTCAAGTCCGGAGTCTAGTAGCCTCTATATGGCAGAAAGATTTGTGAGTCCCAAATATAGATGGTTAAATACCCGACTGGCAAGTAATTCTAACTGGAAGATGACCAGTTCAGAATACGATCCAGATATGAATGAACAATACGATAAAGGTACTGAAAGTAAATGTAAGAAACAATAAGGGCTGAAACTATATAAATAATATGTATAGATCAAGTATGTAGCATTGAGACACGATGTATTTTTCAAGGTATTTGATTTATTGATATATAAACAAATACAAAGGTTGTTGCGGAACAAAGATAAACACCCAAGTGTAAATATCTAAACAACATAGAAATACAAGTGATCTAATGACTTGGAAATACTCGTAAGGATTACTTAGAGTATATCTCACAAGTTGCAATGCAAAGGTTTCAAGCTATTTGCAAGTTGTGAGAAGACTTATATTTATAGACCTAAGTCCATGATGACGTGGACCAGATCGTACAAATATGGTTGGGAGTATTTAAGGAATTAAAGCTAATTCCTTACATACGGACTTTTAAGGTTTAAGTATATAAGTCGTTGACGTGACTTATCAAACCTTATTCCCAACATTTACTTTACCTTGTACTTTAATTAATAGTTAAATCTATTAACCGGGTAAAGATATGTAAAGTAAAAAGTCTTTCTCGTAATCAGTGTAAAAGTGTGTAAGTACTTTTACACTGAGATGCTTCAGTCTTCGATCAGGTAGAATCAGTTTCTGAGCTCCACATCTGAACTGATTCTCATTCTTCAGACTTCAGTCTTTGACTTCATTCTGAACGGTATTCTGATACGTTGATCTGAACTGAAGTGAAGCTTTAGTGAACTAATTCTGAGCGACCTCGGAATTCTATACAAGTATTCTTCACTGAGCTTCAGCTATTTTTGAACAAATTGTACTTGATCGATTTTCGACCTAACAAATTCCCCCTATTTGTTCTGAAATAGTGCATGCATCTCAGACTTCTATCTATACATGTTTGTAAGTCTGAAATGCAAGTTTTTGTTTAAGTTGTAAAAATTTTCTAAGTACATCTTATAGATCATTGATGTCTCAGAATTTTACTTGTGGTTTTTCTAACTTAAACCTATCATCTACTTATAAGCTACAAAATGTAACATATATATACAAACTGAAGTGTTTATTACATTTGCAAATATTTATACAAGTATATGATAGTCTGAAAAAGAAACTACTTCTTAGCAGGTCTTGAACCAGAAGGTGCTTCAGTAGGTTTCCTCTTCAGTGGAGAATGATCCTTCTTTCCAAACAATCTGCCTTCAATATCTACCTTGGCCTGCATCTTTTGTTGTATCCTTGATAACCATGCACCAATCAAAGCAGATTTCGGCTTCCCCCACAGTATTTGGATCATCTCCCTATGCTCAGAAATCCCAAACTCGTGCACTGAAACTTGATTATATTCTTCAGCTGCTCTACCTTCTCTTTTTACAATCAAATCAAAAAGCCTCAATCCATCAGCTTTTGTTACCTCCATATCAACTATTTTAGCTGGATGAGATCGATGCTTCAGATAATGCTCATATTGATCCTTCTCATGCTTTCTTTGGAGCTCAATAGCATCATCAGACATTGGTTTGAAGGTGGAGAGATCAGCATCACGAATATTCTTTCTTGATGATCTTGGTCCAGTCACTTTGGGCTTAATGGGTGGCCTTGACAATTCTTTTTCAACCTTCAGAACTCCAGCCAGAATTTCTTTCTTTTTAATTACCATCTCTTTCTCTCTGTTTTTCACCAAGTCCTCAATGGACATTTTGAATGTGAGATGGTCCAGCTTTTGTTCTAAGGGAGAATAATTCACCCCATATTCATACTCGAGCATATCAACAACAGCCTTCTGCACTCTTGGATCATTTTAAATTTTCAGATATCTTTCAAGTGAGAGACCAAGAGCTGCAGCATCAATATGATCAAGGGTTCCCATTTTCTGATGTTGAACCCTTTCTCTTTCCTTATTTTCACCCCACATAATAAATTGATTAGAAACTTGCTTCTGCAAAGTTTCTAATTTCTTGCTATCAACATTAGGATCATGAATGGGATAACCTTGTTCATCAACATTTTCACCAACCACCAAACCAGAACCCTTTGAATCTTTCTTTGAAGGTTCATCCATCACTGGGGCCTTGCCCTTATCTTTCTTAGCAGGTTCAGAAGCTTGCATTTCAGATTTCTGAACCTGTTCCCCCTGAACTGAGGCACTACCAGATGGTACCTCAGCTTGCTTCTTGGTTGCTTCGATTAATTCCTGAGTACTTGAAAGCAGACCAATAGGCACATTTCCCCCTTTGGGGACCTCATAAGGCATTTTTGCATAAACATCAATCGTCGTCTGAATGGCCTTCAGAGGTTCCCAACTCTGATGCAGAAGGCAATCAGAAATGCCTTTTGCCATGGTGGAAAACTGAGCCCTTAACCTGAATGATGAGTTAAGGTTCAGATTCTCTTTTTCAGTTAACTCTTTCAGCAATTTCCTATCTTCCTCAGAGAATGAAGGAGGAGGGGGAGCAGCAACAACATTTTCTTTCTTAAGGAGGGTCAGAATTTCATCTAACTATTTGGACTGGCCTTTAACAACTTATTCGAGAGTAGATACAGATTTCTGAACTTTTTCAACACTTCAATACCAGATGTCAAGTTCGCAACAACAGAAGCTTGCACATCTCTTTTGGCCAGTCTGAAGGCTTCCCTGATAGCTGAACTTATTTTGTTACAGGAATGTACCAGCTCATTTAGCTTCCCACCTACCAGTCCCTCATTTCCAGCAACATTGGGATGTTAACTTTGGTAGTACAAATATGGTTGAGAGCATTTAAGGAATAACATTTAATTCCTTAAAATGTAGTGTAAAGTTGCAGTATAAAGCAACTTTATTCAACCAGCTTTATGTACCTTTTTGTATTTAAATAATAAGATAAATCTTATTATCCAGGTAAAAGCACATAAAGCATAAAAGTCAATTCCTCGTAATCAGTGTAAAGCTTTGTAAGAGGCTTCCCTGATAGCTGAACTTATTTTGTTACAGGAATGTACCAGCTCATTTAGCTTCCCACCTACCAGTCCCTCATTTCCAGCAACATTGGGATGTTAACTTTGGTAGTACAAATATGGTTGAGAGCATTTAAGGAATAACATTTAATTCCTTAAAATGTAGTGTAAAGTTGCAGTATAAAGCAACTTTATTCAACCAGCTTTATGTACCTTTTTGTATTTAAATAATAAGATAAATCTTATTATCCAGGTAAAAGCACATAAAGCATAAAAGTCAATTCCTCGTAATCAGTGTAAAGCTTTGTAAGAGCTTTCCACTGACGGTCTCCAGTTTGTAACTGACTAGAATGTCAACTGGGCTTCGCTGCCATTGTCATTCTCTATCTTCCACTTGTTGTCTTCGACTCCAACTGGAAGGATTCTTCAACTGGTCAGTTCTCAACTGGAGGAAGTGTAAGTGCACGTTCTGGTGCACAATTTGTGTCTGATGCATCTCAATTAAAGGGCTGTTACTTTACAGAGATTATCCAGATAACTGGACAAACTCGTGTGAACAGTACCACGAGTTTGGACAAACTCGTGTGAACAGTACCACGAGTTTGACTAAACACGTGTTACTGTAGCACGCGTTTGGAAGCCCACGAGTTTGAAGCCCAGCCCATTTGTAGCCTATATATATTGTTCTTAGGTTTCGATTTTAGGTAATGATTTTAGTTGCAACAGATTTCATTCACTAGGTTCTCGAGGTAGAGATCTATACCTCGAGATGCCGCCCAAAGAATCAGATGTCTACTCGTTTTATGTATTGTAATCTTATGATTAATACAAGATATGAGTTTTTTACATCTGAATTTATCTCCTGTTCATATTGATTTCGTATTCATATATATGTGATTCATTCAATTTCCTCAATAACGATTATGTTTGGATTCCGCACTTACATAGTCGTAGGAATCGCGAATCGATCGGTCCCCGACACTTTCAATTGGTATCAGAGAAGGAGAGGCTTTATGTCTCTGATTCGTGGTTCGTTTTTAGGGTTTTTGGATGAAGAACAAGATCAGATCTGCAAACACGTTTTTGATTTCTCCAAATCGCGCGTGTTTGGCAAATCGTGCAGATGAGATCACGTGTTTGGTTTTTCCGCGCGTTTAGAAATTTTGAAGTCAAAACACAAGTCTTTTGATATTCCACGCGTTTGGGAAAACACGCGTTTACAAACCCTAGTTTCACGTGTTTGGGATCTGCAAGCACGCGTTTACACGATAGCACGCGTTTGATCCAAGCACGTGTTACTAGCACGCGTTTGAGTTTGGAGCTTATCACGCGTTTAGGTTCTTAAACTCGTGGCACTGTTCACACGAGTTTGCCGAAGAACGTGTTTGAGTTGTCGAAATGGAATCGAGGTTCAAGTATGTTTCGGTGTGGAAGGATCACAGCAGAAGACAACGATACATTGAAGCATAGAAGACAGGGTTGTAGAAAAGCTAAAAAAAAAAAAAAAAAAAAAAAAAAAAAAAAAAAAAAAAAAGAGTATTTTGGCGGGAAAAATAATTTTTGTCCATGGTCTTAAAATGGCATGATTCATGGAGATTTGAAGTTTGGTAGCGTTCGAAAAATTTTCGGTCCGTTTTTGTGCGATTTCGGCACGTTTTGGATGAAAATTTTCGACAATTATCAAATTTTTCCCACTGCCTTAGAAATAAAAATTTACGTGAATACCAATGTTTCACGTTAATGTGTTTTTCCTCGGAAATTTGGAGGGAAAACGAATATACCCTGTTTGGCGAAGAGCTGCTGCTGTAATGAGCTCTAGGCCATTTTGAAGAACCTCTATGAATAGGAGATCTTGTAACCTAAGCTTATACTACCTTTCCAAGTTTTGCAGAGAAAAGGGGGGGAGATACTTTTATCAACCAGATTTCTGAGCTGAACTGGTAATTGGTATATCACAGAAGGGCTAGATTTCAGAATTTTACAGAGAAAAGGGGGAGATAAAAAATTTCAGATTTCTGAGTAAAATTCTGTGCTACTTGAGAGACAAACCAAGATCTGTGTTTAGATGATGGTGTGCTTAATGTGAAATATGCTCAAGTATCAAATAGATGGCAGTTGTGGAAACTTTGTCGAAATATTAAGAGCAACGAAGTTGGTCATCTGTTGTTAAGTAATTGAAGATTGAACCTATTTATATTCCAAGAATAGAGATGATTATCAGGCGATCATTTATTGTGATTGCGAGATTAAGGATCTTTATATTTGGTGGTGTATACAACTGAAGGGGAGATCTGATAGGAAAGACTTCGGGTGGTTGGTGGAATTGTGAAGGTACAAGACAAAGTCAGATGCTGCTAGTTGAGACAGGATTTTTGGTACTGCAGTTTGTGATTCAAGCTACAGAGTTTCTTATTTTTGTGAGAGCTGATTGATTTGATGCTGATTGTTGGAAATTCAACTTCTCTATTATATGCCGGTTAAGCAAGTCGAGGAATGTCTCGAGCAAAGTTCCAAGCAGGAAGAAGATTGCATATGTTTAATTCGGAGATGGCTACTGTTGAGGGGGAGAACTACAATGAGAAGTGTTAGGTTAGTTGGTTGTCACAGAGATACAGAGATTTTGGAGTTTGAAGATCAGAGTGTTGTGTCAGAAGATCGAGTCTCAACAAAAGAAGACCCGGTATCATTAGTTAAGGGGGAGTTTGCTTTTGCAGGTTTTCGATTGCTAATGATTATCGGTGAATGAATTGAGTGCATCGGTCAAGGGGGAGACTGTAAGTGCACGTTCTGGTGCACAATTTGTGTCCGATGCATCTCAATTAAAGGGCTGTTACTTTACAGAGATTATCCAGATAACTGGACAAACTCGTGTGAACAGTACCATGAGTTTGGACAAACTCGTGTGAACAGTACCACGAGTTTGGACAAACTCATGTGAACAGTAACACGAGTTTGACTAAACACGTGTTACTGTAGCACGCGTTTGGAAGCCCACGAGTTTGAAGCCCAGCCCATTTGTAGCCTATATATATTGTTCTTAGGTTTCGGTTTTAGGTAATGATTTTAGTTGCAACAGATTTCATTCACTAGGTTCTCGAGGTAGAGATCTATACCTCGAGATGCCGCCCAAAGAATCAGATGTCTACTCGTTTTATGTATTGTAATCTTATGATTAATACAAGATATGAGTTTTTTACATCTGAATTTATCTCCTGTTCATATTGATTTCGTATTCATATATATGTGATTCATTCAATTTCCTCAATAACGATTATGTTTGGATTCCGCACTTACATAGTCGTAGGAATCGCGAATCGATCGGTCCCCGACACTTTCAGGAAGTCTTCAGTTGCGTTAACTGTACGATGCAACTGGACTTCAATATATTTCTGGACAAATCTTCTTGGTCTTACTGAAACTGGTCCTAACAAATTCCCCCTATTTGTCCTGAAATATTAGCAAGTCTTTTTCAGTTCTTGTATCTGTACAAGTGTGAACTGGAGAGACTTGTTCGATTAAATCTATCCAAGTTTTCCAAGGCATTTTTATAGATCAATAAATGCCTTGGGTTTTTCTTTTAAGTTTGTTAGATCTAATCTATTATCTACCTTGTGGTTACAAACTGGTAACTTCATTTATACAAGGAAATGAAATTTATACAAGTTACAGAATGTAAATAAAATTACAAGTAGATACATTGAAAAGAGAACTTAATGAGATGGCCCTTCGCCAGTTCGTCTTCTCTTGGTCACTGAAGAGATAGGCTGAGAGTCTTCAGGATCAATATTCAACTTTAGCTCTAGATTTTCTTTGTGTTGAATCTTGCCCTTCAAGAAGTTCACCCAAGCTTTCTCAAACCTATTCTTTTGTGCCTTAGCATCCAAAAAGTTCACCATTTCCACCCATTCCGAGAACCCATACTGCATTGCACCAGGATTGTCAGTTTTAACCAGTGGCCCTCTGGTATAACTAACTTCAACGTGAAAGTACTTGGTGCCTAGCTTAATTGTTACATTAACACCATTGATAGTCCCACTATGTCTTCTGGTTGCCATGATCTGGGAGTAATAGCTTCTTGCTTCAGATTCATTGGATATTTTAATACTCCCAGCTCCAGCAGCCAGTACAGCAGACTTGATGTCATCATTCGATACCTCGCCAGTTGGTTATACAAATGTGCTAAGGTCAGCATCTCTGGTCAGTGGTATTCTTGGTTGAGGGTTCCTCCTTGGTGGATTCAAAACCCTTTTCACAACCTTCTTTACATGTTCAATTCTTTTTAGAATCCCACTGGCCCTGTTATCTTTTGCCTTATCCACTGATATATTCAAACTTCTGGCATCAAATTCAGCTTCTTCCTCAGGATGGTGCCTGTCCAATTCAACATCAAGTATTTCTTTCAACATGTCAACTATCCTGGGATCATTATTTACTCTGGCATACTCCTCCTTAGTGATTCCCAAAAGATGAGCATCACTCATATCAAGCAATTTAATCTGTGCAAGATGTGCTCTGGCTTCAGCTTGGTTTCTTTGTTTCATCTTCTTTCTTTCTTTAATTTCAATGCCAAGTCTAGCCAATCTTCTGCTATCACTTTCTGAAACTGGAGGAAGTACATCAGCATTGCCAGTTTCTAACATTGGTACATCAGTGGCCGACTGGGCAGATACATCAGATGCCAAACCTTTTTCCTTTATCCACAACATTCCCCCTAACACTTATATCACCAGTTTCACCAATTCTTTGCTCACCAGCTTCAGTACTGGTAGCCACAATCATTTCCCTACCTGTTTGACTTCCAGATGGATTACTTTCAGTTTGAGTTTATGCAAGAACTGCACTTCTTTCCCCCTTGGCAGCATCTAGACCTGCCCTAATCACTTCCCATTCAGAATGGTGAGCTGGCAACCGGTCAAGAGGCTGCCACGATTGCATGTTCTTGCATTCTTTGAATATCGTGCACATCATCCTGAAAGATCTCCATAGGTGGTTGGTTTCTTTAGACTGGGTCAGAACATTAGCTGCAACTTGTTCCTGACCAGTTTTTAGTTCATTCAAATCTTGGAATCTTCATCCAAACCAGAAACCACCTTATCCTTCACCTCTTCATCCTTTTTCTTCAAACTTTCTACTTCAGTTGTCAGTTTATCCAGAGACTGAGCATGAAGTGATACCTGGGTGTTCAAGTTATCAATGCTGCCCCTCAACTGGTTGATCTCATTTGTGAGTGGGGCCAGATCAACCAGGGGAGTGGCCAGCTTGGTGATCTCAGACATCACTTTTTCTATCAATTGTTGTTCTCTAACACCCAGCGTATCATCTATTTTCTGACCAACTGAAGTCATTAACTGCTGGCCAAGTTCAGTCACATTCAACCCAGGTTTGTCAACCAATTCCTTTACCTGCTTTTCAATCTCCCTTAAATCCACTTCAGATGTTCTAACAGTGTTGCCCAGCAAGTTGGAGATTGAGGTTATGACCTTGGACTGAGTGAGGTCAAAGGCTTCTTTTAAAGATGTTGCCAGATTGTTGCAGCCAATGACCAACTCATTCAGCTTCTTCAACACCAAGTCTTCATTTGATGAAAACTTGTTAATCCCCAGATCAACCACTTTAATATTGGTCAAGTGATCCTTGTGGTATCTGGAGAAAGACTTGGTGTTTTTGTCAAGTATCTTTTGAATCTCCTCCACCCTGGTGAGAAGGTTTTGGAGATCGGCTTGAACAGAGACAACTTGACTGTCCAGTGACGGAGGAGAAGGTCACTGGACCAGCAGCAGTTTCTACTGGAGCAACTGGAGGAGGCAAACTTAGAGAAGTCTCCCCAGTTGACATCGCAGCAGTTGAAGAAATAGTAGGAGTGGTGGTAGAAGAAAGGACTGGAAATTCAATGTGTTGTTCATGCTGAGAATGCTCAGGTGTGAACAACGGCGGCGGTGGGGGTGGCATTTCTCGAAGGAGTGAGAATTGCCCAGATGGTGAAGGTGTCATACGTCTGTTTCCAGACATATAGTTATAAGTGGGAAAAGGAATATTTGTTGGCTCATTTACTTGGGATGGTGAAAGTGAAATTGAAGCATCTGGAAGCGAGACTGGAGATGAAGGGTTTTGATCTGGTATAGCAGAATCAAAAATCTCCAAGTCTGAAGCAGTACCTTCAGAATCCAAAGATTCAATAAGGATTTCCTCGTCATTAACATTCATGTCCAGATCCATGAATGTAACTGAGGGCTGACCAGATGGGTCAGTCTCCAGATGACCTTCCCCAGTTTCCTGGTTGGGTGCATATGTTGGAGGATCAGATACCGAGGTATCTTCACCAGGGATAGAGGTTATTGGGGTTGCTTCAGTTATAGTTGCTCAATCCTCAACCATAACATTAGACGAACTGGAGGGTCCCTTATTATTTTGAGGCCCGCCCGGTTGTCTTTCTGACTCACCTTCGATTGGTGCATCAGTTTTTGCGAATGCCAACCGCATTTGATCTGGAATCTCGACCTCTCCAGCTTCAGATACTAGAGAGTCTAGATTCCTCAACAAATCTGGGACAGTATAAGGTGAATCTGTGCTTGAATAAGCTTCACTGCCCAGAATTTGTAGAAAACAAAGAGAGAGAAACCTTGAGAAGGGGATACAAAGTCCCCTGGTGCCCTTCAGTTTTTGTACCAGGCTTCTATATAGGATATCGGCAAAATCCACTCTCAATCCATTCCACAAGCAGTATGTCATCTCTGCCTGTGCGGAGTTAATCTGGTCAAGACCACCAGAACTCCCACCCACACTTTCCACAAGGTGGATGAAAAAATACCTCCATGAAGGTGTAAGGCCCTTCATGGTCATCGCACCTTTTGTTTTCAACACCCCTTTCTCCAGGCACTCCTTATGTCCCATTTCAAGGAGGACCTGGCGAAAATTAATGTTTGGGGTGATGACATCTGGAGATTCACCCTCTCTCCAGTAGTTGAGGTGTAAGGCATCCCTCAACACATCTGCTGATAAGGTACACTGGACTGTTCCACCTTTTAATGTGAAAGTGATGGAGGAACAATCAGAAGAAAGAGTAGCAGTATACCAAAACTCACACAAGTAGTCGTGAAACATCTTGCGTGGGTTTAGAGAGAATGAGGGTCCAATTGGAGAATCCTTCAAAAAATTTTGAATTCTTCCAATAAGGGTATTGGACCCTTGAGTTCCTTGTAAACTCGCCATCGGATTATTCGGATTAAGTTTGATGAGCGAAGTGTTACCAGGAGCACCAGGTTCCTGTTTGACATCTGTTGAAGGAGCATATGGGACAGTATAAGGTGAATCTGTGCTTGAATAAGCTTCACTGCCCAGAATTTGTAGAAAACAAAGAGAGAGAAACCTTGAGAAGGGGATACAAAGTCCCCTGGTGCCCTTCAGTTTTTGTACCAGGCTTCTATATAGGATATCGGCAAAATCCACTCTCAATCCATTCCACAAGTAGTATGTCATCTCTGCCTGTGCGGAGTTAATCTGGTCAAGACCACCAGAACTCCCACCCACACTTTCCACAAGGTGGATGAAAAAATACCTCCATGAAGGTGTAAGGCCCTTCATGGTCATCGCACCTTTTGTTTTCAACACCCCTTTCTCCAGGCACTCCTTATGTCCCATTTCAAGGAGGACCTGGCGAAAATTAATGTTTGGGGTGATGACATCTGGAGATTCACCCTCTCTCCAGTAGTTGAGGTGTAAGGCATCCCTCAACACATCTGCTGATAAGGTACACTGGACTGTTCCACCTTTTAATGTGAAAGTGATGGAGGAACAATCAGAAGAAAGAGTAGCAGTATACCAAAACTCACACAAGTAGTCGTGAAACATCTTGCGTGGGTTTAGAGAGAATGAGGGTCCAATTGGAGAATCCTTCAAAAAATTTTGAATTCTTCCAATAAGGGTATTGGACCCTTGAGTTCCTTGTAAACTCGCCATCGGATTATTCGGATTAAGTTTGATGAGCGAAGTGTTACCAGGAGCACCAGGTTCCTGTTTGACATTTGTTGAAGGAGCATATGGGACAGTTAAGAGATTTACATCTCTTGAACGGGATGATTTAGGTGCCATTTGAAATTGAAATTGAAATTTAGGAATTAGGGTTCTTGATGTATGAAGCAGAGAGAGAAATGAAGCAATTTTAGATGATTGGGAAGTAAATGAAAGAATGTAAAGGGAAGTAAATGTGATCGGAGTAAATAAGGGTATTTATAAGGAATTCAAGATCCCAATGAAATACCAAAAATTATATTTTATTTAACAAAATCAATTTTGTAGATATTTTAACAAAATAAGTTTGAATTTTGAAATAAAAACATAATTAATTGTGTCAGCATTAAATGCTACGACGGCTTAACTTACTCACGCGCCCACTAACTTAATTTTCCCAATAAAAACAGTTGTCAAATACCAAAATGACTTTAAAACACGTCGGATGACGATATCAAGTGGTTTAAAGCACTCGAGTGCCATCACGTGTCACAAATATTGACCAAGTATCTCTAACGTTATAAAAAAAAATTAAGACAAGACTGAATTGGTCACTGGAGGATTAGTCCAGTGCCAGTTTCCAACTGGAGAGTTCTCCAGTTGCCATTTTCAAACAAAACGAATTTTAGTCAGAAAATTATTTTGAGTCTTTCCCCCTAAAATGATGATCCAGAAATCGATTAGTGCCAGGATAGTATCACAAAGGCGTTCGATAGCATGGCGAGCAAAGATTATCTGGACCTCCTCAACTGGAGAACTTCATCAGTGTCACTGACGCGTTCATGACAAAATCTCCAATTTTAAGGATTTAACATTCCCAGTTCGCTGATGAGATGTTTAAAGGTTTTCTCATCAAGAGGTTTTGTAAAAACATCAGCGAGCTGTTTGTCAGTGGGGATGAAATGAATTTCAATGTCTCCTTTCATAACATGATCGCGAATAAAATGATACCTGATGTCAATATGCTTTGTCTTGGAGTGCATCACTGGGTTGTGAGATATAGCAATTGCACTGGTGTTGTCACAAAAGATTGGGGTCCTTGTATACTTTTGACCATAATCTAATAACTGGTTCTTGATCCAGAGAATCTGGGCACAGCAACTGGCCGCAGAAATGTACTCTGGCTCAGCAGTGGACATAGAGACTGACGTCTGCTTCTTGCTGGTCCAACTTATCAGTTTTCCTCCAAGAAAATGACAACCACCGGTTGTTGATTTTCTATCTATCTTACAACCTGCATGATCTGAATCTGAATAACCCATTAGATCTAACCCTGAGCCTTTGGGGTACCAAAGACCAAGATTAGGACACCCTTTCAGGTATCTAAAGATACGCTTAACAGCGTGCAAATGTGATTCTTTAGGGTTAGCCTGAAACCTGGCACATAGACATGTTGCAAACATTATATCTGGTCGACTGGCAGTTAAATACATCAGTGAACCAACCATACCACGATAGTCAGTTATGTTCACTGGTTTGCCAGTTGGGTCAGAGTCCAAATTTAATGGTGCTGCAATAGGTGTGTTTTTCGATGGGATTGAATCATATTTGTATTTTCTTAACAAATCTCTGACATATTTTCCTTGGTTTATGAAAATTCCATTTTCAGTTTGCTTAATCTGAAGACCTAAGAAAAATGTTAATTCACCCATTAAACTTATTTCATACTCAGATGACATGATTTTAGAAAATTTTTTATCATTGCATCATCAGTTGAACCAAATATAATGTCATCAACATAAATTTGTACCAATAAGATATTACCTTTTTCTTTCAAGATAAATAAGGTATTATCTATTGCACCTCTTTGAAAACCATTTTTAAGAAGACGTTTAGTTAAAGTATCATACCAGGCTCTTGGGGCTTGTCTAAGACCATACAAAGCTTTGTTCAGTCTATAGACCCAGTGAGGATGCTTCTCATTGATGAAGCCTGGAGTCTGCTTAACATACACAACTTCTTCCAATGTTCCATTAAGGAACACACTTTTGACATCCATCTGGAAGACTTTAAACTACAGATGGGCTGCATAAGCCAGAAATATTCTGATGGCTTCAAGTCTTGCAACTGGAGCAAAAGTTTCATCAAAGTCAACGCCTTCTGCTTGACAATAACCCTGGGCAACTAATCTGGCCTTGTTTCTTACAACATGGCCATCTTCATCCATCTTGTTTCGGTAGACCCATCTTGTACCAATGGGTTTTTCTTTAACCCTGATGGACAAGGAACAAGCTCCCAAACATTGTTCCTTTCAAACTGGACGAGCTCTTCTTGCATAGCTTCCACCCAGCTTGGGTCTGCCATAGCCTCGTCAATCTTCTTCGGTTCAATTAGTGATAAGAAGGTGACGTTTAAGCATTGCTCACTGGTGGCTCTTCTAGTCTGAACCCCACTATTTGGATCTCCCACAATCTGTTCAATTGGATGTGCTCGAGTCCATCTAGTGTATTGACTAGGCTGGTGAATTACAATGTCAGTGCAAGTCACCTGGCGATCTTCTTCAGTTGCAGCAGCTTCTGGAGGAGGATCTGTCCAAACTACTTCTACGTCCTCATCAGAGTCAATGAGGTCACGATTTGCATCATGAAATTCTTCATTAAAAGGCATTTCTTGAAGAACTGGAGAAGTTGGAGTTTGAATTGGTGCTGATATTGGAGTGGCACGAACATCAGATCCAATCACCAATTCCTGTGGTAAATTGAAATTGATGGAGGGATAAAATGAAGTGTCACTGGTGGTGTTCTTCTTCTTAACTGGTTCCAATTTGTTGTAACTGGAAACATTTTTTGGTGAAACAACTGACTGATGAACTTGGTCAGTTTCACCAAAATTTATTGGAACGACTGGAGAAATATCAAGGCTTGGTCTCTTGTTGATTGTTTCAGTTGATTCATCGAATGTGACATGAATTGTCTCATGAACCTTTTGGAGTCTATAATTATAAACTCTAAAGGCCTTTCGAATATCTGAATAACCTAAAAATACCCCTTCATCAGCTTTTGCATCAAACTTTCCAAGCTGACTGGAATCGTTTAAAATATAAACTGGACAACCAAATACATGAAAATATCCAATATTTGGTTTACGATTCCTGAGTACTTCATAGGCAGTCTTCTTATGTCTCTTGATGTAGACTGACCGGTTTTGGGTGTGACAAGCAGTTGCAACTGCTTCAGCCCAAAAACTGGTGGGAAGACCTGATTCAGATAGCATACTTCTGGCTGCTTCTATCAGTGTGCGATTCTTTCTTTCCACAACTCCATTCTGCTCTAGAGAGTGTGCTGATGAGAAGTTTTGAGAGATGCCAGTGTCATTGCAAAATGTTTCAAGTACCTTATTTTGAAATTCAGTACCATTATCACTTCGCAACTGACAGACTTTTCGAGTATACTTGAGTTCAATTCTTTTGATGAGAGAGGTGATTTCAGCAGGTGCATCACTTTTGGATCTGAGAAATACCACCCAACAGTATCTGGTGAATTCATCGACCACAACTAGAGTGTACTTCTTTTCAGCTCTAGTTTGAACATTCACTGGACCAAAAAGATCCATATGTAGCATGTGAAGAGGTTCAGTGATGCTAAAGTTTTGCCTAGTTTTAAAACTGCCATTTCCAGATCTCTAGATTTCCATGCATTCTTCTGGGCATCAATAGTTCTTGAAAATGCATCATAGTTCTTTCCAGATGCTTTTACCCATGACTTGATAATCTTTTGCTCTTTTTCAATATCAGAAACTAATTTTTGATTATCAAATTCTAAAGCCTCAATTTTTAAAACTGACTCCTTGAGAGCCAACTGGACCGTTTGTAAATCATTTAGTTGTGACTTAACATTGTTTAGTTCAATTAAGATAGTGTCTAGATATCTTTCACTATCTGCTCTAACAGTTTCCACAAAAGTCAAATCACCACTTAATGATTCAGCAAGGTCCAGTTTCAGTTCTGGATCCACCTGATTGTCATAATCACATACCTTTTTCAAAATGATGTCCACCCATCTTCCAGTGATGATATCTTCTTTTGCCACATGCTGCTGTTGATCTTCCAAGGCCATGAAACACATGTCCCTTTCCTCTTCTTCATCACCTAATGAGTCATTAGAGTACTCCCATTTTCCCTCAGTTTGTGCCATCAAGCACTAATCCTTTTCTTTGCCATCAAGCACTAATCCTTTTCTTTTTCCATAGACAAGAGGGCAATCTGGGCCTTAAGCTTCTTATATTTAACTTTGTAGCTATCATCAGGCCGATTGAAATTAGGGACAGGGGGACCAGTTTGGTTGTTCATCTGACTAGATCTGCATTCCTTCATAAAATGACCTTTCTTACCATATTTATAGCAGGTAAGATTGGTTTTATCCAGAGAGCTGGAGCTGGAAGCATTGTTTGGGCCATTAAATCTTTTAGATTTATGCTTAAACCTGTTAAAGGTTTTAGCAATCATGGCTACCAGATCATCATCGTCAGTTTCATCACAACCATTACTGATTTCAGTGGTCAGGCCAGAGTTCAAGAAACTGTTTAACATCTCCTTCATTGAGTGTGCCTGGACACTCTCTGCAGACATTAAAGCAGCACAAGGTCGCTCAGTTACACTAGCAACCTTGGGACTCTGGGCATGGTTCATGGCATCCTGCTCAGCCACCAGTCTTGCAGCATTGTTATCTTCAGTGAATCTGAAGGCTCCAAGTGATCTAATGACTTGGAAATACTCGTAAGGATTACTTAGAGTATATCTCACAAGTTGCAATGCAAAGGTTTCAAGCTATTTGCAAGTTGTGAGAAGACTTATATTTATAGACCTAAGTCCATGATGACGTGGACCAGATCATACAAATATGGTTGGGAGTATTTAAGGAATTAAAGCTAATTCCTTACATACGTACTTTTAAGGTTTAAGTATATAAGTCGTTGATGTGACTTATCAAACCTTATTCCCAACCTTTACTTTACCTTGTACTTTAATTAATAGTTAAATCTATTAACTGGGTAAAGATATGTAAAGTAAAAAGTCTTCCTCGTAATCAGTGTAAAAGTGTGTAAGTACTTTTACACTGAGATGCTTCAGTCTTCGATCAGGTAGAATCAGTTTCTGAGCTCCACATCTGAACTGATTCTCATTCTTCAGACTTCAGTCTTTGACTTCATTCTGAACGGTATTCTGATACGTTGATCTGAACTGAAGTGAAGCTTTAGTGAACTAATTCTGAGCGACCTCAGAATTCTATACAAGTATTCTTCACTGAGCTTCAGCTATTTCTGAACAAATTATACTTGGTCGATTTTCGACCTAACAAGATTATTACCCCCTAAGCTATTAGGGAGGTAGTACATCATCATAGTCCAAACTTTATTTATGGTAACCTGATAGCTAAAAAATCTGTTGTATAAGTTTAGATTTAGATTTTTGTTCGTATAATATTGGATTTGATAGTGAGTATAGGTTTAGGCCTTTAGGTGTATGGTAATGTTTGCAATTCAAGTTGGTTGTTTATGGAAATAGAGTTAGAAATTTAAGTTAAAAAAGATTTAATGATAATTGTAAACGAAACTTATAGTGAAAGGATGACAGGTTTGTTTATATATATTTTAAATTTTTGTGTGATATACAAATATATAGTCATGTGTATAGACCATTATACCTTTATATTTAGGGTTTTTATAAGGGTAGTGATATGTACACCACAAGGTCTAACCCTAATCCTTGTATGTAAGTCCCAACTCAATAGATGGTACTACCTGAAGACACCTCTATGTCGATGGTGGAGTTACTTTGCAATATAAGCACTGAACTGGAGACGACCAGTTACATGAGTATATACCAAGTTCTAGATAGATTACTTATTTAGGTGACAATAAGTAAAGAACAATGCAATAATACAAAATACTTGTAAAGTAAATTGGTGAGACAATATGTAATTTATTTATTAACTTTAAATAAATTACAAGGTTGTTGCGGAACCAAGATAATACAAGTATGTAAATATCCTAACAACCTATGAACTACAATTGATCTACACTTGGAATTTCTCTAAACAATTGAAACACTTAAAGTTGTGAAATGTTCCTTTTTACGATTGAGAGAATATTGCACAAGTTCACCAAGAATATTGCAGGTATGCAAAGTGTGAAGTGTGTTATCTCACTTTTGTGTTTTCACTTCTTATTCTTGTTGTGCAATGACTTGTATTTATAGGCAAAGTTAACATTGGGATGTTAACTTTGGCCGTACAAATATGGTTGAGAGCATTTAAGGAATAACATTTAATTCCTTAAAATGCAGTGTAAAGTTGCAGTATAAAGCAACTTTATTCAACCAGCTTTATGTACCTTTTTGTATTTAAATAATAGGATAAATCTTATTATCCGGGTAAAAGCACATAAAGCATAAAAGTCAATTCCTCGTAATCAGTGTAAAGCTTTGTAAGAGCTTTCCACTGACGGTCTCCAGTTTGTAACTGACTAGAATGTCAACTGGGCTTCGCTGCCATTGTCATTCTCTATCTTCCACTTGTTGTCTTCGACTCCAACTGGAAGGATTCTTCAACTGGTCAGTTCTCAACTGGAGGAAGTCTTCAGTTGCGTTAACTGTATGATGCAACTGGACTTCAATATATTTTTGGACAAATCTTTTTGGTCTCACTGAAACTGGTCCTAACATTGTAA
>CM067167.1:246311352-246373852 GCA_034093135.1 Erigeron breviscapus | reverse complement strand
GTATCAATTGGTATCAGATCTTCGATCTTGCAACTTGTGGGTATTATGGCTCGTATGGTTGCTGACTTCCATGCTGATTTACAGCAAAATATGGCTGCCATATCGGGTGGTATAGAACAGGCCTTGATTAGTCTTAGAGAACTAAGGGAAGGGATCCACCGACACACATCATTGATTTTTTCCCACAACCAGTTTTTGATTGATGTCTGCAATAAGTACACACCACCAACTAATACCTATAACCCACCACCCACCATTGCCAATAACCCATAACCACCAACCTCTTTTCCCATATTACCACCAAAAACAGCCTCCACTTCCGTGTAACTGTGCCATCATTACCACCAATAATAGTCTCTACTATTCCTACTCCACCAAAAAAACCGTTGATGTCTACTTTCAAAACAACAACCGTCAAGACCTTTGATCCGAAACAGGTTACAAAAACAGGCCCTGCTGCCCCTTTGATGTCTACCATTTGCTGGTCACATGTGACAAAATAACAGCAACGATGGCCTTTGATCTGAAACATGTTGCAACAGTTGTTTTTGTAAATCAGAAGAAATAAGGGTTACTGGAGAAGAAATTTGGTTACAAAGGCATTAGAGGAGAAGTTTATTATCAAGATGACTACCCATGGGATCCGGGAATCACCTGAACCAATTTTTGAAGCCACACCTTGAGGACAAGGTGTGTTTTGGGGGCGGGAGTAATGACATGTATCAAGACCGGAAGAATCCAGCTGAGATGGGCCTAATGGGTCCAGGGGTTTAAGGGTCGAATGGTTGAGGAGGTTAAGTGATAAATATTATTAATAGTTATAATTATTTATTATTAGTAATTGCTTGGAAAACAAGTCTGCCTATCTTTACATAAGGCTGTCAGCAATTAGGGAATGTTTGTGTTCCGAGGAACTCTTGTGGAGCTGCTGAGGCTCAAACTCAGTATTTATCTATCTTTTTATTAGTTTTATATCGATACAAGCATTTAGTTTGTATCAATTGGTATCAGATCTTCGATCTTGCAACTTGTGGGTATTATGGCTCGTATGTTGTGATCATGCTGATTTACAGCAAAATATGGCTGCCATATCGGGTGGTATAGAACAGGCCTTGATTAGTCTTAGAGAACTAAGGGAAGGGATCCACCGACACACATCATTGATTTTTTCCCACAACCAGTTTTTGATTGATGTCTGCAATAAGTACACACCACCAACTAATACCTATAACCCACCACCCACCATTGCCAATAACCCATAACCACCAACCTCTTTTCCCATATTACCACCAAAAACAGCCTCCACTTCCGTGTAACTGTGCCATCATTACCACCAATAATAGTCTCTACTATTCCTACTCCACCAAAAAAACCGTTGATGTCTACTTTCAAAACAACAACCGTCAAGACCTTTGATCCGAAACAGGTTACAAAAACAGGCCCTGCTGCCCCTTTGATGTCTACCATTTGCTGGTCACATGTGACAAAATAACAGCAACGATGGCCTTTGATCTGAAACATGTTGCAACAGTTGTTTTTGTAAATCAGAAGAAATAAGGGTTACTGGAGAAGAAATTTGGTTACAAAGGCATTAGAGGAGAAGTTTATTATCAAGATGACTACCCATGGGATCCGGGAATCACCTGAACCAATTTTTGAAGCCACACCTTGAGGACAAGGTGTGTTTTGGGGGCGGGAGTAATGACATGTATCAAGATGGATAGAACAGCTGAGATGGGCCTAATGGGTCCAGGGGTTTAAGGGTCGAATGGTTGAGGAGGTTAAGTGATAAATATTATTAATAGTTATAATTATTTATTATTAGTAATTGCTTGGAAAACAAGTCTGCCTATCTTTACATAAGGCTGTCAGCAATTAGGGAATGTTTGTGTTCCGAGGAACTCTTGAGGAGCTGTTGAGGCTCAAACTCAGTATTTATTCCATCTTTTTATTAGTTTTATATCGATACAAGCATTTGGTTTGTATCATTGTCTTGTACTTGCAAATATGTATAGATATTTATGATTTTAGGGGTTTTTATATGCATTGAAATGTTTATATTAAAGTGCTTTTTAATGATTTCCTAATGATAATTGTATATTTATATATATACAAGTTACTCGTATATTTAATTGAGTGAACAAAAGAACAAACCTAGTCTTTTTAATAAACAAACAAACCATAGGGGGTTAAGTGTCACATGATTATAAAGTCATGATGCATTTTGGACCGCTCATTCATAGAGATTTTGTGGCAATTTTCACATTGAAAGAACAAGTATCAGTCAAAACCAACTCCAAAGACCTGCAGCAAGTCAACTGTAACACTTTCTTTCATACATGATCTCCAAATGCAAATTCTTGAGTGTTTTGCTGCTCTATGTGCTACAACTTGAAAGGTTCTTTCATTCTTTTGTATGATCAGTATATATTGTTCTCAAAACCCATTTTCTATATTGTCAAATAGACCCATATAGTTGATAAGTTGACTGTAAGTTTGTAATAATTAAAAATTTACAATATTGTAGAATGGCTGCTGATATTGTTGTTCCTTTAGTTGTAAAGATAGGAGAGTTGATATTTGAACCTATTGGGAAATCATTTAGTTACTTGTGTAGTTATAGAAAGAACATTACTTATTTCCAAAACCAAGTTCCGGCTTTGGAGAACACTAGGATTGAAATCCAAGGTTTAGTTGATGAGGCAAAGAGAAATGGGGAGCATGTTCTACCTCAAGTTGCAGAATGGCTAACAACTGCAGATGGGTTTGTCAGAGAATCTAGAAAGTTTTTTGATGACCATCAAAGTAGCCCGTCATGTACGAACCTGGTTTCACGATATAAAGTTAGTAAGGAAGCCAAAAAGAATGTGATGGTTGTTAATAAGCTTCTTCAAGATTGTAATTTTGAACGTTTATCTCGACAACTTCCTCCACCGTTGTGGTCTGCCTCGACAGGGGATTTGGAGACTTTTGACTCGAGGAACTTAGTGCTTAAAGAGATTATAGAAGCGCTTAAAGATGATAATATAAATATTATTGGGGTGTATGGTATGGGTGGTGTTGGTAAGACTACTCTTGTAAAACAAATTGCCAAGCAAGCTGGTGAGCAAAATATGTTTGATGAGATGGTGATTTCGGTCATCTCTCAAACCACAAATGTGAGGAGCATTCAAGGGGAGATTGCTGATAAGTTGGGACTGAAACTTCAGCAAGAAAGTGAATCTGGAAGGGCATCTCGGTTATGTGAAAGGTTGAAGCAGTCAACACGGGTGCTTTTGATACTGGATGACGTATGGAAACAACTTGATTTGGAGGCTATTGGGATACCACACAATGATGTACACAGGGGCTGCAAATTGTTGTTGACATCACGGAACAAAGATGTGTGCAATGAGATGAATGCTCAAGTATGTGTCCCTGTAAGTGTCTTATCGGAATTGGAAGCTTGGAACTTATTTTGCAAGAAAGCCAGCATTACCCACGATAGTTCTGATGTACGTCATCTAGCAACTAATATAGTTGAAAGATGTGGAGGCCTACCGATTGTAATTGTAACAGTTGCACGAGCTCTTAGAGGCAAGAGTAAACATGTTTGGAGTGATGCACTTCGTCAGTTACATAACCCTCCTCCGAAGCACATTAAAGGCATGCAGAAATATGTTTACTCATCTCTAGAATTGAGTTACAATTATTTGGAAACGGATGAAATCAAGTTTTGCTTCTTGCTTTGTAGTTTATTTAAGGAAGATGTTGAGATTCCTGTTGAAAGTTTGGTTAGATACGGCATGGGGTTGAGTTTGTTTCAGCATGTTCATAAATTAGAAGCTGCCCGAGACAGGACATTTGCCTTAGTCGAAGGTCTCAAAGCTTGTTGCTTGTTATTGGATGGTAAAAGCGAGGAGTATGTTAGGATGCATGACGTCATTCGGGATTTTGCTATTTTGGTTTCATCTAGAAGTAAATTTATGTCTTTGGTAAGACATGATATACAATCCTTTGGAAGACATATTTGTGACCCTCCTGACCCTTTTACTGCAATCTCGCTGGTATCAACTATCATAACTGAACTTCCCAGTGGCTTGAATTGGTCAAAACTTGAAATTCTGCTCTTACAATTTCACTCTGATTCAGTTCAAGTTCCGGATAATTTCTTTGAAAGGATGAAAGAGCTTAAAGTTCTTGCCATGAGTGACATGCCCATTTTGTCTTTACCTTCATCAATTAAATCATTGTCGGAAATGAGGACGTTGTGCCTTGAGCGTTGCAAGCTGCGGGACATCTCATCAATCGGAGAGCTGAAGAGTCTTGAAATTTTAAGTTTTGTGGGATCTAATGTAAAGCGATTGCCTAAGGAAATTGGACAACTATCTCGGCTGAGACTTCTAGATCTAACGGATTGTGAGGAGTTGACAACAATTCCACCCAAAGTGTTATCAAGATTGTCTTCATTGGAAAGCTTGAATATGATGAACAGTTTTGTGAACTGGTGTGATGAAGATAAAGATGCTCATGGGAACAATTCGTCTCTCAGTGAGTTGAAAATGTTGCCATGCTTGAGATCCTTAGAAGTGAACATACTCAACGTTAATCTCATTCCCAAAGATCTAGTATTGAAAGATTTGATCAAATTCAAGATATATGTTGGAAGCTATAGGTTGGCTAGTGTTAACCATCAATACTCGACAGCTTTAAAACTCAAAGTTGATGAAGGTAGCAGTGTGCCCGAAGGTCTCAGGCTGTTACTAAAACAAGCTCAATACCTGATCTTTGAATGTTGTCCTCATGTCTTAAAGAATATTCTATGTGACTTGAGAAGTGAAGGATTCCAAAACCTCAAGGGGATTGAGTTATACGGTAATTGTGACATTGAGTACATAGTTGACACAGTAGGATGTAAACCAGGTGCCATCTTTCCTACTTTGGGTAAGCTGGAAGTAGTTTCTATGGAAAACCTTACAGAAATATGTCATGGTCATCTCCCTGCCAAATCATTCCAGGCATTGCGCGAATTGGATCTAAAATACTTGCCCGAGTTTGTCTGTTTGTGGAAGGAGGGCACTCAGGGACGCACTTGCCTTTCCAACCTAAGGACTATCCGTATACATACTTGTCATAAATTGGAAATTCTTTTCCCACCACACACAACTACAGATCTTGCGTTGCTCAATGATTTGTGTATATTTAATTGTGGCATTTTCCGGGGAATATTTTCCACTGATCTCACAGAGGCAGCTGAGGAAAGGGCTGAAATTTTGCTTCCCATGTTAAATAGCCTGGAGCTTTCTCTTTTGCCCGTTTTAAAGAGTTTCTGCCCCAACAAGAACGAGATTTCACCGTCAAATGACAAGCTTGATACACCTCTTTTTGGTGGTAATGTATGTGAACAAACTGAATAATTATGTGCAATCTTTTTACATGTAACACCATCATGCGTTTACTTCTTATTACAATTTTTTGCATCTACAAGGCTTCTTTTTTGCTGCTTTTAAGGTTCATAACAATTTTTAACAAAACGTAGCCTGCTTTGGATGAGAAAGGTACCAATAGTTCAGTTTTGGATGAGAAAACTAATGAGATCTCTACATAATTTTTCTTTCAGGTAAAATTTCCTAATTTGCATGACCTGCAACTGAGGGAACTACCAAAGGTGAAAGCGTTATGGCACCTACAAATGCCTGAAGAGAGCTTTGGCAGACTAAAAGTTCTCAGGATCACAAGGTGCAATTCAATCTCAAAATTGATTCCATTCAACATGGTGCAGAGATTAAAGAGCTTGGAGAGTCTTTCTATCATTAATTGTGATATGGTTAAGGAGATTATTGAACTCGAAAGTCTTGCTAGTGAAACTAACGCAAAATCAATTGATTTCCCACCGCTGAAAGAAATAGTTCTATGTGGCTTATCTGAGTTGGAGCACTTGTGGTGGAACGGCCCTTTTGGATATCTTAGCTTGCAGTTTTTAGGTTTTCTCACCATCACTCGATGTGATAGTTTGACCTGTATATTTTCTCTATCGACATTGAAAGGTCTCATTCAGCTTCAACGACTAGAAATAGAATCATGTGCATTGGTTAACGAGATTGTTTCTATAGAGAGCGGAGAGGACAGCAACATGGCTGTTTTTCCACAATTACACACTCTCCGACTTAACCACTTGCCAGAACTTACAAGTTTCTACAAAGATCACAAAGCTTTAGATTGGCCATCTTTGAAAGTATTGAGTATTGCAAATTGCCCGAATATGCAAACTTTTCCTGCTTCTGAACTTATGCAAATAGTGGATCCGGCGGGTAACCTTTATGCTACTGTAGAACCCCTTTTTAATAAAACGGTATGTCTGTCTTTTTAACATGTATTCTATAATGATTATATCATGAAACTGGGTTGAGAAATTAAAATTAGTTATAGCATTGGTCCCTTCTAATCCGGTGATAATTCGCATAAACGTACAGCTAGCCTCTTTAGATATTTCACCCAAAGCTCAGCATACTGTAATTATTGATTATTTAACGAGGTGAAAATTGATGATGCAGGTTGCATTTCCTAATATGGAAGAGTTGCACATACAGTACATGGATAACCTGGCCGAGGTATGGCACGGACAATATCCGGATCAGACCTTCTCCAGTCTACAAGTCCTGGATGTGAGAGGGTGTGAAAGGTTAGTATATGTTGGTCCAACCCATATGCTGGCAAGGCTCCAGATGCTGAGTAACCTTTACATAGAAGATTGTGGTTCAATTGAGGAAATCTTCGTCACTGAACATCAAAATGATGCTGACGTGTCATTGTTCGGCCTGACAGAATTAAGATTGAAGAGTTTGCCTAAACTGAAGCATATATGGTGGGACAAGAATTTTCAATCTGGATCATTTCACTTTCAGAACCTAAGTTCACTTGAAGTTTCTGGTTGTGATCATCTGAAATATATACTCTCAACTTCCATCACCAAAGGGCTAATGCAACTCCAAGAGCTTAAAATAAATTCATGCGAGTTAGTTGAAGAGGTGGTCTTGAACGAACAATACCAACGTGAAGTGATAGTCTTTCCTCGAATGAAAACTCTTGAACTAAAGCATATGCCAAACCTTTTGACTTTCTGCTCTATAAATGGTACATTGCAACTGCCATCCCTTCAAGTGCTGAAAGTAATTGACTGCCACAAGATGAAGATGCTTGCTTCCGTTCTAAATCGGAGTAATGTTAGATTGGAAAGCGGATTATCAGAAGACTTGTTGGAAAATAACTTTGCCAATGTAGGCGAAACTTTTTTGGGTGGGGAGGTATATAATCCATACTTAGTAAAGCATATTATCTTGACTTTATACAGCTTGATTTGATAGTCACGACGTTTTCTTTCCATGTAGATGATGTAACTCCTATATACCTTTTTAGATTGTTATTAGTTGACTTCACTTCACCTGAAATGGTGAAATGGGTGGCTTGTTGGTAACGGGTTCTGGGCAGAATGGGTAATTTTTTTATAGGTACCACGTCAGGTTGGTTGACCTGCATACATATATTTATTATATACATTTTTCTTTAACTTTATTAATTAAAAATATATTTTGTTAAATTATTAATCTAATATTTTGATTTAAGTAAGATGATTCAAATCAATGAAGCAGTGAAATACACTTCGGGTCACTTTCAGCCCGTTTGACCATTAACCTGGCCTTTTAGAGTTTACCACTTTGCCCCATGTGATATGTTACCCGAATAAACCCATTTTTAGGTTAATGGATTATCAATAGAGAATTAGAGATGATGCAACTCCTCTTTATTTGTGTTTTTGCTTATTCTAGCTTTTATCCTACATGGCAGATACTATTACCCATGTTGGAGAAACTAAAGATTGAGGGACTAAGTAGATCAACAGGCCTATGGCATAACCAACGACCAAGTCCTAACGGCTCCTCGTTTCATCAACTAAAAAATTTGAAGGTTAGAAGATGCAACAAACTATTAAGGTTGTTTCCTAACCTAAACTTTCTGGATAAGCTTCATATTGAAGATTGTGATTTACTTGAAGATATTCTTGGAATTGATCCATCGTTTTTGGGAGGTCCCGAAAATCATGCGAGTTGTATGTTAAGGGATGTCAAGCTACAAAATCTACCTAAGTTAGTGGAAGTATGGTGGAACAAGGATTTTGGTCCCATTTTGAACTACCCAAAGTTTTCTTCATTGAAAGTCATCAAGTGTGATGGTTTGACGAAAGTATTTTCGGTATTGGGAGTTAAGCACTTCATACATGTTGAAGAACTTTACTTATCTAATTGCTTAATGATGAAAGAAGTAGTTGTCGAGGATGAACAGAAAGGACATGCTGGACAGAAAATTGTGTTCCCTCAACTTCATTCTCTAGCTCTTGCAAATCTGCCAAATCTTGTGAGTTTCTGCTGGGGGGGTTTTGTGCTTGAATTTCCTTCATTGGAAAATCTGAGCTTGGAGGGTTGTCCCAAAATGCGTACTTTCTGTTTAAGGCAGCCAGTTACACCAAAGCTCAATGAAATAAAAGTCGAAAACGGAGACCTCATATGGAAGAATGACCTTAATAGCACTATCAAACACATGTTTGGCACCAAGGTATGCTTTACTACTAAAGAGACTAGTTCTTTGTCTTACTTAGTGATGCCTTTTATTCATAAACATCCAATTTTGCTATAACAGTAGGCTTCTGAATGTATGGTTGATAGTTTCAAGTTACGTACTTAGGCAGTTAAGAACTTTATGCAACAGTGGCTTTCCTTAGTTTTTTTAAGATAAATTGTCAACTTTTGGATTGATAGTAGGTACATCTAAACGTTATTGACTGCCTTGGATGTCGCTTGATCTAGGATTCTAAGAGACGAAGCCGGAAACGAAATCGAGACTATTACATCTAGGCGGTAACCAAGGAAACGAAATCGAGACTATCGACTCAAATATTGCCAAACGACTATCTCGCTCCAAAGCAAATATCACCTTGTTCTTGTTCCTGTTCTTCCAAATGCACCACTGCCAATCCCGCTAAAATCCCATGAATTAACTTCATATAGATAGGATCATAGGAAGATACTCGATGCTATCTACCCAACTGCACCACTTTTGGGTCACAGCTTGAGATGCAACCGAATCTTGAGATGCAACCAGATCCCTAGTTTTGGTTGTTGCTAAGGAAATATTTGGAATACCTCGTAATAATTATAAGAAGGAAGACGGTCACGCAACAATCGCCAATAGTCGTCATACAATATGAAAACATGTTTTACCTGATTCTAATGGTAACATGTTAGACGGTGTTTGGAGTTGATTATTTTGGTGGATTTTTAGATTATTGTGGTTACAAATCACAGATAATTACTTTTTAGTGTTTGGGAAATAAAATCTAAAAATAGATTATTTGCGTTTGGAGCCACAAACTTTACTCCAATACCCTCAAATGCCTCTTATATATACCCTCCAAAATAAGTTATTATAATATACACAGTGCTTTAATTTCTTCGCAGCCGTCTCTGCTCTTGCAAGTCTCTCTTCTTTACGATTGATTCTTCTTCAGCCGTCATCTGCATCTTGATAATGTTAATTTTTTAATTGATTTTTTTATCAACAAATTGTTTTTTTTAGTATCATTCAAGTATTATGCACAAATAAACAAGTGTTTTAAACATCCAAAGCAATAAGGTACCTGATTTTACTTTTTTGATTGTTTTCTTTATTTTTTTTTATTGAACATACAATCATCCAAGGGTTTTAAGATTTATATTATATTATTCATCCAAGAGAAGGCGAGACAGCGATGAAGCGAGTTTAGGTGACGATGCCGAAATATTATTTTCAAAAGGCAGTTTGGTTATTGTCCTTTTTTGTCATTTTACTTGATCATTTTTTAAAAGAAATATATCTGCCAAACACCTAAGAGCTGATTATCTGATTATTGTGATTACAAACCGCATAATCAAATCCAAACATTATCTTTTATCAGCTCGTTTTGTTGCAGCTAATTATCTGATTCTGATTATTCAAAATGCATAATTAATTTCCAAAATGTAATTCCAAACACCCTCTTATTATTCGTTTTGATGATACAATGTTACCAAATATGAAACATATTTGTATAGTAATTATTTTAGGGTCCTAATCAAGAATTTAAGAAAACTAAAATAAAGTTGTAAAGGTTTAATTCAATGAGGGGTGAAAAATAAAGAAAGAAAGGATTATAAATTGCAATTAGAATTAACTTTGGATGGCTTAATTGAATGCCAAGTCATCCATTGAAAAAAAAAACACCTTTTATCTTAACATAGTAAGATATAAGATTAGACTATACTCTAACATTTATCTCGACATAAATGTAAATTACACTTTTTTTAGGACAACCATTACATTTTGAACGCCATATACACCTGAATTCACAAAATGCACGAACTTCTGAACACGAATCAAGCTCACTACAACAACAATATTGGACTTTACCATCAACATTCATCTCATTACAAGTCGGTTTGCAATCATCTGAAATCAAGAGAGCAATACAAGAAAGGTTAAACATAAGATTGCGGTTTGTGATCCAGCAGGTTTGGCCATTGTATCGAGCTATCAATTCTGTATGCAAAAATAAAAACAAACCAAAGGGTTAGGATGAAAATAATGGAGGCAAACCTGTTATTTATATCTACATTTTCGGGATCAAGAATAAATACAGATATTATAACAGAATCCCACAATTAATAATAATAATAATTAATAAAATTATTACAATAGAATAATAATTGATAGTATAAACAGAAACCATAAATGACATAACCGCATATATAGTTATTGTATGGTAGAGGTTCAACAATCGGTTAACCGGTTCGGTTATTTATATGTAGTAACCGAAACCAGTTTTTTTTTATAAAAAAAATAATCGGTTTCAGTTAACCTATATCGGTTAATAACCGATTTGTGTATTGAAAAACCTTAACCGGTGAAACCGATTTCGGTTAATAAAAACCGGTTAACCGATATAGGTTAACCTATTTTCGGTTTTTATTAACTGAAAGAGCATAAGATTACAGAAGAAACAGAATTCAGAAATGCAACATATTTTAACATAACATGAGCATCGAAGAACAGAAACAAAACAGAACAAGAATACAACAAGTCTGTACATAAGCATAACAAGAACAATATATTACAAGCAGAAATTTTCTAATTAATTATCTTTTTATTTTAATTGATATATGACATCATTGTTTTTATGGAAACACCTACTTGTTATTATCAGATAATTTCTAATTAATTATCTTTTTATTTTAATTAATATATGACATCACCTTTAATGAAATTTTGATTTTCAATTTTCAGTTTTCTCATTAACAAAATGTTAATTATATTAAAATCAATATACATAAAATTTGATATAGCTAATTCGTACATTTATGATTTATAAATGATAATTAAAATGCATTTTTCATCTTAAATTTTTTATGCTAGTCATTTTAAAAAAAGTGTTTCATTTTTACTATTTTCGACATATTATATATCAGAAATTTGAAAAATAGCTTATAGTTTCTTTTGAGTTTTATACATATTTCTTTTTAATATTGAATTACATGACATATACAAATATTTTTCAGTATATTCAAATAAGTATTATTTTAATCTGCACGTGTAATACTACTAAGCTAGTAAAAAAAAGGGTTAAGTGCAAAAATCGTCCCTATGGTTTGTCAGTTTTGCAGTTTTCATCCCCCATTAACTTTTTGGCCAAAATCATCTCTGTGGTTTGCACTTCGTTCCTACTTTTGTTAAGTCCCCCCATGTGCAAGTCACGTGAGGGGCATTTTCGTCATTTCACTCCACTTCTTCCCCCACTTCTTTAGAATCATCCTTGTGGTTTGTTCGTTTTGCAATTTTCATCCCTGCTATTATTTTTTTTAATTCGGACATTTGTTCATCACGTGCCAAAACCCGACCCGACCCAAAACCCGACAATGCAACAAAATCGAACCAGTGATCCCGCCCGTTACCTTATCGGGCGGTTCGGTCCGGGAGGGCCTGGGTCGGGTCTCGGGTTTTCGGGTCATATGTTTATCCCTAGGTTGATGTTGTAGGACAAACAAAGTATCAGAAATGGGTGGTTGATAAAAGATGTTTTTGATACTTTTCCTGACTTAAAAAAAAATTGTCGACCACTCGTTTCTGATACTTTGTTAATTAGGTACTTTTAGTACCGATGTTAACAAGCCTCCTTTTTCGGTAGAGCGAACCATGACTCTGCTTCTTTAAATGAGATTTGTTGTTTATACATATCATAACATTCACAAATATATATGTATATAAATAAAAGATTATGCAGACAATGTGTTTGATTAAATATCTGAATTTAAAAATAAAAAAATTAACTACAGGGATGAAAATTGTAAAAAGAACAAACCACATGGATGATTTTAAAGAAGTGGGGGATGGAGCAAAATGACAAAAATGCCCCTCACGTGACTTGCACATGGGGGGACTTAACAGAAGTAGGGACGAAACCACAAGGATAATTTTGGCCAAAAAGATAACGGAAGAATGAAAACTGCAAATTTGACAAATCACAAGGACGACTTTTGCACTTAACCCAAAAAAAATAAAAAACCAAAGAGAAAAATTAAAAAGATACACGTGAACTCCTAGAACCTTCCATATTCCATTAACCAACCACCAAATACCAATAAACCAATAATAATACCATTATCTTCTTTTTGATTTGTTTTTCTTTATCCCTACATTTTCTCTCATCACCAAACCTAACCCACCCTCCTTTTCTTCCCTATATTTCTCTTCCATTCCATCACCACCCACTTCCATCCCTCCCTCCTTCCTTTTGCATCTTGATTCCTCCTTTCTCTTTTGACTGAGCGATTCATTTCAAAAAATAAAATCGCTCATTTTCAAAATACATACACATAGTCACATACATATGGCAGAGGAACAAAAATTCAAAGAACCAACAAATTTTCATCATATCTTATGTGCCAATAATTGTGGCTTTTTTGGTAGTCCAACTACTTTAAATCTTTGTTCCAAATGTTACAAAAATCATTCCCAATTCTCCACCACAGGACTTCAAAAACCGTCCGACACCACATCATCATCATCGTCTTCTTCATCATCTGTTGTCGGTGATTTACAGACAGAAGCACGTGATCATGATGATGACGTGGTTTTGCTAGGAGGTCAGGAGGAGGAGATTGTTAAAAAACCGCCGGGAGAGCAAGTAGTAGTAGTACGGAATAGATGTGGGTCGTGTAACAAGCGCGTGGGGCTCACGGGTTTTAGATGCAAGTGTGAAATGGTGTTTTGTGGGACACATAGATATCCTGAAAAACATGAATGTTGTTTTGATTTTAAGACTCTTGGAAAAGAAGCGATTGCCAAAGCTAATCCGGTTGTAAAAGGGATGAAGCTTAACAAGATTTGATTTGATCATTTTGATGTGATGTGATCTGAGCCGTTGGTTTGTGAAGATGGTGGTGATTGGATGGTTGGATGGATTACTTTGGATCGGGTCGGGTTGGGTTAAGATGATGGGTTGTTATGGATGTGGTTTTTTATTGTCTTATGAAAGTATGTGAAAAGTTCGAATTTGATACGTAGGTGTAGTGGTTTTCATTTTTATGGGAAGAAAAAAGTAAAAGATATCATAATGGAATTTATTTATGGTCCCTTGTTTCAAAATTATTTTCTGCTTTTTCATCTTAAGTTCTTAACCAAACACTATTCTTGTACAAAAGTTATTATTATTTTTTTTTAAAGTTAGTTTCGATTTAGACGTGCGGGAGGCAGCGATTTGCTGGACCTTCAACCCTTCCTTATGGAAAATACTTTGAGATGAGAAACACAAGACTGACTTAAGAAATTAACCTGCATGATGTATGATTTTTGTGATCACAACCCAACAAGTTACATTAAGAAATCTGGTTTATTAAATTTTTTGTTGCACAATATATGCTCTAAGAAATTAAATTTTAAGCGTCATATGTGACTCTTTTAATATTTTTACTAATGTAAGTTGTAAAATGTAAGGCTGTATATGGCCGATTTCATTGGAATTCAAAACCAAGTTTTTAAGACTTTCATTTATTTTCTTTTATATAAGATATATAAACAAGAGTGCTGTTTTGTAACTGTGGTAACATTTGGCTCCATATCTATAAATGTGCATCTACCTATTTCATGCATATAAGTGATCCACACTGGCTGAAAATAACCAATAAACAAACGATTTTGTGCTTGGCCCTTACTATAACGAATGAACTTTGTTGAAGAAAAGTTTGATAAAGGAAGACCAAAGCACCCATATATTATTAAACAAAACAAGGTTAGAGAAACCCTCAATTACAAAGTTAGTATTTTAAGAAGGAAAGGTTCATCATATATAGTATTTGTGGAATCTTAAACCAGAATCATTTGTTGGTGTCTCTATTAACTATGTGGAGAATTTATTCAATATTTGTTAATCAAAAGCTTATAAAAAGAGCTATATGAATCAATTAAAAAGTTTGCCATTGCTTTGTTAAAAGCCATTCATTAATTAGAAGTCATTGAGAAATGGAGACACTGTTTATGAGAAATGATAAATTCTTCTAATTAAATATTTTAAAAATCTTTCTAATTATGAGATCATGACATATGTCAAAATCAAAAGTTGAGATTAAAGAAAGAGAGATAGTGGAATGCACTCATCATGATTTGGAGGTTTTAAGAATATTTTTAGGAAAATTTTTAGAAAGATTAATCATTTTCTACTTTTTATTATAATTATTTCTTTTTTTTTTTTTTTTTTATGCCAAACATCTCTTTAGCCCCCACAATCATTATCACTTCAAATTATATCAAAGGCAAAAGAAAAAGGCAAGTTCTCCTCGTTCCCACATACCACATAAATTTAGCCACGAAGCAATGCAGTTTTTGATTTGAAGTTTTTTATTCACATAAAAGAGTTATATTACATCACGACTAACGATATGATATTCATAACACATAACTAGCATGGTACCCGCGCGTTGCAGCGGATACCATTAACAAAGTGCAGATGAAAGAAAGAGAGAGAGAGATTGAGAGAGAATTGCGTGTGTGTGAATGACTATAAATGAAAATGAGAGAGTTTTTTTGTGAAAGGTAGTTTGGACATTTCCCCCCATATAACTTTCAACATGAGGGGCTATTCTTTTTATTATGTAGTATAGATAAAACATTTATTACATTATAAAACTAGATTATTATCCCGCGTAATACGCGAGATAAATTTATTAAGTTTTCATAATAACAAAATTAGTAGTTATTGAAAAAACATGTTGAAATCATGATATTATTATTCAAAAAAGATTTGCATCATATATGTTTAGTAAGATATGTATGTTATATCTTTGTATTATGACAGTGTAAAGTTACCTATAGCTACTGTTTATTGTAAAAATGACATTATTATTTGAAAATGATTTTTAATTTTAATGTATATGGTTTGTAAGATACTAAATATGTTTATTATATATTTTAATAATGACGATTTAAAATTAAATATAGATAAAACATGTTAGGGTAATTTTGACCCTTAGATGAAAATCAAGGGCCAAGATTCAAATATCATCTTTGAATCTTGGCTTTTGATTTTCATTCAAATGTCAAGATTTCCCCAACTTGAATCAAGTTAGAGAAATAACTTGAGGTAATCTCTTCCCGGATCTTAATCCCATGTACCTAGCTTAGGTATAGAACCTCTCACATGTTAAATTTTAAATCCATGAAAAACATGGGGGGTCAATCATTTATTTATTATACAATAATATTAAAAGATTAGTATGTGAGAGAGTTCTATGTTTAGCTTAGGTACATGACAACCACACATCACTTTTCTCATATAAAATTATTAACTTCAAACTACAATATGTATCAATCTAATAAAGCAACATCACATTGGCAATAAAATTTACATTACAAAGTCCAAGGTCATTATATATTATATTTTTTAAACATTCACACATATTAACTATTGCATCAAGATTTAGGTACATCATATTATTTGTCATATTAATTATTTAGAAAGTGAGTTAGAAAATATACTATTTCAAATAGATAAATATGTGTAAATTGAAACGAAATTCAATATTATGAACTTTTTATAAATTGTTCACACGAACACATACAACAAACAAAATATAAGATTGCTAGATCTTATATTACCAAAAAACCAAACTTTAAACTTGTTTTTGTTTGATGGTTGAATGGCTTAATAACATGATATTGGTGGTTGGAATTAAAAGAAATATATTATATTTTTTAAACATTCACACATATTAACTATTGCATCAAGATTTAGGTACATCATAATATTTGTCATATTAATTATTTAGAAAGTGGGTTAGAAAATATACCATTTCAAATCGATAAATATGTGTAAATTGAAACGAAATTCAATATTATGAACTTTTTATAAATTGTTCACACGAACACATACAACAAACAAAATATAAGATTGCTAGATCTTATATTACCAAAAAACCAAACTTTAAACTTGTTTTTGTTTGATGGATTGAAGTGGCTTAATAACATGATATTGGTGGTTGGAATTAAAAGAAATATATTATATTTTTTAAACATTCACACATATTAACTATTGCATCAAGATTTTAATAATTTATAATAAATGGTGATGTGAGTTGGTATATTATGATACAATTGTAAAAATTGGTGAGTTTTTTGTTTGATGGATTGAAGTGGCTTAATAACATGATATTGGTGGTTGGAATTAAAAGAAATATATTATATTTTTTAAACATTCACACATATTAACTATTGCATCAAGATTTAGGTACATCATATTATTTGTCATATTAATTATTTAGAAAGTGAGTTAGAAAATATACTATTTCAAATAGATAAATATGTGTAAATTGAAACGAAATTCAATATTATGAACTTTTTATAAATTGTTCACACGAACACATACAACAAACAAAATATAAGATTGCTAGATCTTATATTACCAAAAAACCAAACTTTAAACTTGTTTTTGTTTTTCCGGGATGTAATAAGAAACAAAATAAATTTTTACACTTTAATTGTTCACTTGTTTGTCGATAAACTCACAAAATAGAAAAGCATCTCTAATTGTCTTGATTGTTTACGAATGAAGATATAAAACAAACCAAGTTTATTTACTTGTTTCCTTTTTTATTCTAAAAGTATGGTCAATGCCTCAATGTTGTACATATATATAATTTATTTATTGTATTATTTACCGTAGGTACATGATTTAGAAGTAAACTTTTACTTTTTTGGTAAGAAGAAAATTATTATTTATGGTTCATGATTTAAAGGGGTATTTTTTGTCTAATCATATAAAGTATAAGTATTAATATTGTCATTTAATAAAGATGAAACAATTAAATATGATCTAATGGTTCTAAATCAAAGATGAAATCCATCAAAGCGTTCTTATTTGTTTATGAATGAATTTAGGATTTTGTTATATATATATTATATATATTATATATATATATATTGGTAGATATTAACATTGGTAGATATTTATTTTTTTTCATTTTTCAACTAAATAGTTCATAACATTTATATGTTATTTCTTTTTATTCACTATTTTAAACTTCTATAATTGAAATACCTATAATATTAATATCTATTTAAAATATCTAATACACTTGATGGAATTAATTTATAACATCTATTCTTAACTCCGAAAATAACCACACTAGCCATTTTACATCAATAACGTACACTACTCGTTATCGCCACCACCGTACAATCGATCGTCGTCACCACTGCACCACCGTATCGCACGTGATAGAGATATCTACCAATAAACTAAAATAAGATTGAGATATTCTTTAAACGACACGTGGCATCATCCTTGATCGACATGTGTTCTTTTAATTTATTTATTTTATTAAGTTAGTTTTTTTAATTGTATATAGATTCAATTTCCTTATTAGACTTAAAATTAAACTCTAACTCTTGGCTTATAGATACAAAACACATTATATTTGATTGATCGTTTTCTCATTAATAAAATTGTCTCTTTTTCTTTCTCAATTCTTCAACTTCTATTACTTATATTACTTAAGATTTCAAAAATTTGAGTTTACGATCCAAAATCACAAGGATATTTGCCATCACCCACTATGCTTACAAGTTCCAATTTTGATGTGATTGTAAAAATTTAAGGTAAATCTAAAACTCTAACTAAACATATACTCTTCCCGTCTCATTAGAAGTGTCATATTTTGAATTTTCAAAGTCTTTATTTATAAACTTTGACCTTAAATAGTTACTTCTGTGTTATATAAAACTTGATGAAAGTTATACTAATGAAAACACTTATAAAACACAATCAATTCATATATCATCGAGTATTATCAAACACAAACAAAATTATTTAAAGTCAAAGTTGAAAAAGTTAGACTTTGAAAATTCAAAACATGACACTTTTAATGGGACGGAGGGAATATTATATTTTTCATTACTACCACAATTTATTTCATACTCACGAATCATGTATGATACATATTTGAATTTCTTTATGATACAATCTATGTAGCTACCGCACATTGTATGGGTATTAGGACTAATTAAGTATATAAAAAGAGAATTGATACATGTATGTAACTTACAGGCTTACAAACATACATAAACATACGTATACATATACATGATTCATATATTACATGACATAAGATTCCTACTAATTCTCTTTGATTATTTTTATATTTGATATTATCATATGACTTGATTTTTTATTTATTTATAAATCTGTCTTTAAACATGTTAATTTAGTCGCATTTTTTATTTATAATTTATTTTGAAAGGTGAATTTAGATTGAAGTTTCTTGTCACGATTCGATAGTGGGAGATCTAACATATGTTGTCTTAACCGGGTTCCCGTTAGAGAGCTCTCCCGAAAAAGAAATGCATATTTCAAATACCCGATAGGCAGAAACTCCCTACTAATCTGTCCGAAGGCACAATAATTAATAAAGTTAAACCCTTGCCTTCTCCAAGATTAGGGGTTACCAAACCCAAATTCTTTCATTGGGGGACTCTTTTGCCGCTAAGGTTTCACCTCAATGACAATATTAATGTACTTGATTTTTTTAAACATACAAGACAACCTTTTAGATATTTTCAACTATAATACCCCTTAACATTAATGATTAAATTACACTATCAATCTTTTTTTTTAAAAAAAATATCTCCATTAACTGTTTACATAAATTATTTTTACATCAATTACCTACACCACTGGACTCCTTCTTCACCACCAACAGTTTCCCCACCAACACATCGTTACTGACCACGACGACATTACGCGGGTACCGTGGTAGTCGCTTTATAAAAATTCAAAAAACTTGTCCGAAACTTTGTAACTTATGAACAGTCAGGGACTTGAAGAAAACTCTCAAATAAAATATAAACCCAGAAACATAGGAAAAACCTAATGGCATCATCATCATCATCATCCATGGCACCTGCTTTATCATCTCTATACACAACCCTCCAAAATTCATCAATCATCCCTTTCTCACCTTCATTTGAAACGCCCACTTCCCTCCAATTCAACTTTCACAAACCCACATCCAAATCCAACATTACTCTAACCCCAAATATAACATATTTTAAATCAAGAAAAACATGTGCAACAAGTCATTCAAGTTTGACTCTCACTAGTCAATCTTTAGATGACACAAATAGTCAGTGCCATTGGATTGTGGTGGTCAAGGCCCCACCTTCACAGCAAGCTGGTTCTAGAAAAGATGTCATTGATTATTATGTTGAAATCTTGGAAAAGGTTTTAGGCAGGTGGGTATGTTTTATACAACTTTTTTATTTTTTTATTTTATAATAAAGATATTTCAATTTTTTGGATTTTAATGTGAAAAAGTTTTAAACTTTATGCGAATTTTGGTATACCCAGATGAAAATGCTAATTGAAATGTTAGTAAAACTATTAAAATTTAAATCATTACTTTATAGGGTCATTTAATTATTTTTTTGACTAATTATCTGAGAAGAAGAGTGTCGGATTGTCGGAACAAAGGCTTCTTAAATTTGAGTTTCCATGTTTTGTTATTTTGAACAAATTTTGGTGTATCTTATGAAATTTTGCCTCTCTTTTTTTTGGGTTGTTGGTTTAAAATTTACTAGTGATAAGGAGGCTCAAGGTAGCATATACAATGCTTCCGTCGATACCGAATTCAGGTTCTGCTGTGAGGTGGATGAAGAAACTTCTAAAAAACTGGCAGGTACCTTCTTTCTTAATTACATTCAAGTAAATTTTGCTATAATAAAATGCTAAAGTTACTACCATTGTTCTCAAAAAAGAGTATAGAGAAGAATAATTTCACCAAATGTATCTTTGTATGACAGTCAAACAAACTAGTTCTGATCCCTCAATAAAATAAATGTAAATAACACTTTTGGGCTTTAATGATGCACAAATGAGATGTTAAAAGATACTGTTTGTTTGTTTATGTATGAATCATAGGTTTGCCAGAGGTATTGTCAGTTAAGCCCGATCGAGATTTCAACTCTGTGCAAAAGGATTATAGTAGTAACATCTTTTCACCGTTATATACTGTTGGAAGCTCAAAGCACTGGCTTGTTCGTGTGCAAACGCCGGAATCCAGATTCATTACCAGGGCACAATTGGTTGATTATTACACCCAGATGCTAACCAATGTTTTGGGGAAGTATGTGCTCGTAAACTTACAGCTTTCAATCTTTTTTTACTTCCAAAGATGAAACCTTTTCGCCTTTTGCCTAGTTTTAATCATCATTTTAATAATGGTAAACAGTGAGAAGGTTGCCCAAATGTGTATATATCACATCTCCTTACAATCCGACTATGGATTCTGTTGTGAAATAGATGATGAGTGTGCAAAGGAATTAGCTGGTAATTTTTCTTTTGACGTCTAAAATATTTACGTGCTTACCATATTTGTTTGTGTCTTTGTAAAATTGGAAGTTGTGTGTAGGTGTTCCTGGTGTTATTTCTGTTAGGCCAGACGGAAATGTCAATTCAGATGATAAGGACTATGGAGGTAACTTTATATGTTGAACAAATAAGTTTAGTATGCACTTTTTGCCATTTTTTCACTGTATATTATCGTATCTGCTTATTTTGATAAATCAGACTTTTGCCAACTCCTAACAACATCTGTACCTAAGTTGACACAATGTTGGTGCATACATTTTTCGATATGTTTGCATGTCCATTTTGAAAGTCATTATCTGTTATTGAACATTCAGAATGAGATAACAGGGTGTTAAAGATGGTAGTTTCATTTGCTTCGGTCCCTTGAAGTCGATTAATCAGATGTTTGATTGTTTGTCATGCTCGTATGAATGAATAGATGAATGACAAACTATGGGTAAATAGATAACTGACAAAATATGAAAATCTTTGCAAAAAAAGAGATGTATTTGTGAGACTAGTTATTTGAATTTTCTATTAGGTTACAACTAAAAAAACTTCAAGTTGCAACCACTCCTTTATGTTGAAAGATTACCTGATTGTTGTTCTACTGTTACAATCTTTGTTTTAACTTGTGATACTCTAAGTCTCCAATTAACTTTTTGCTCATCACTTGAACTTTCTATTAGGTTACAATCTTCAACTGTCTAGTGATTCTAGGGATTCCTCCATAGCAAATCAACCATCTAATATCAAAACAAAGAAGCTCTTTGTAACAGGTATATTGCACATTTTGTAGCATTTTTTTCTTAGTAGACTATGAGGTTTTACAGTCTCCAAAGAACTGCAATTTGCACATTTCACTTCATGCAAATTTGTTAAAGTAAGATGAAATATAGTCAGTAACATGTGGGAGATTTTTTGGCAGGTCTGTCATTTTATACATCTGAGAAAACATTACGTGCGGCATTTGAAGGTTTTGGAGAGCTAGTTGAAGGTAACAATGGCGTCTATTCTTGAACATGAAAGCATACTTATATCCATATCCATGGCGATCTAATTGCTAAAACAATGTTGCAGTAAGAATTATAATGGATAAGATCTCCAAAAGGTCGAAAGGTTTTGCATTTATTGAGTACACTACCGAGGAAGCTGCAAGTGAAGCTCTCAGAGAAATGAATGGCAAGGTAACCATAGAACCCGGGCCCTTCTACTCGGGCGATGTTTGGATTTTTGTTTTGGCTGATAATCCAAAAATCAAATTCTAATAATGTATAACCCGATTCCACATCTGATATTAAAGGCATTAAATTTACCAGTTTCGTACCAGTATCAACAAAACTGATTCTCTAAAGGTCAACTAATATTTCGTATTTATCCATGTTGTAACGACACTTAAATTCTCATTTCCTTTACCATTGTGGTCATTGTCCAATGTCAAACACCTCCGTTGTTGGAAGTTTGATGTGATGATTTCAGATATCAAATAAGTGAGCTTATGTTAATATACACATTTTGTCATGTTTTTGTTCTATACCAGATCATAAACGGTTGGATGATAGTTGTTGATGTTGCCAAAACAAATCCACCGAAGTTCAGTAGAGGGCGCCCAAGACCAGCAAGCTGATGCATGTTTTGAGGTAGAATAACTACAGATACCGATCCTTATCATGTTGGATATCTTATAGAACTCCAACTATCTTACGATGTTGACGGTACATTTCCCTGTAATCTTGTTAGTGTTAGGGTTGCGAACCATCAAGTAGTTATACTTATAGCTACAGGAAATGAAAAATTAGAAGATCCAATATTAATGTGGTTAACAATTTGTAAAGCATTCGTGTTAGCTCTTAGGAATCTAGTTATATGTTATATGATTCATATACTTCTACACCTAATACATATCTTGAAGCCTCTCACAGGCATCAAACCTTTCACTTAGCTAATATATATCGTTTATTCACTTTCAATCTTTCTACCCCTTCTTTATGTTTAGTATGAATACTAACCTATATTCTAACTTAGATATAAGTTAAAATTGGTGATTTTCTAATAGAATTAGGATAAAAAAGAAGCTATATGTTTGTTAGAAGCGTAAAAGCTAACCGATCCAATACTTTGATTAAACTGATTCACAGCTTCACATAAGTTAAGCTGATCAACAGTAGATTTGTAGAAAGTTCCATCTCACAAATCTTGTTTACCAAATAGGAGAATCTAGAAAACATAATCACCCCTCCATTGAGTCAATAGTCAACAACAACCACAACTAAATACAAAAACATAACCTTCCCTCATACAAACAATATATATGACATCTTAAATGAGTAATCTCCATATCCGAAATATTAGAAGGCTTAGTCCTTTCCCGTGACAATGAGACAGCAAACAAGTCTGGTTCTCTTTTGTCTATTCAGCTTCATAACTGTTGTCATTTCCGGTGAGAGGTTTTTGGTTATCAATCGAAGGCATAACCGGCATCGTAACTTGAAGTTGTTTGTGTTTGGAGACTCCTATGCCGATACTGGAAATTGGCCAAAATCATATGGTGGTTCATGGCAGGAACCATATGGTAGCACTTTTCCTGGTAGTCCTTCTGGCAGATTTTCCGATGGTCGTGTGCTCACTGATTACATAGGTGCGCCTGTCTTAACCTCTTGGTCATGTACATACCTCAAAAGTTTGTCATTATTGTGAAATTAAGTTTAGGTACTCAATGGATCGAAATCCAAAATGACAAAGTCTTGCTCAAAAAATATAGTTCCTTACAAAATTAAGCGATATATCTTTTTCTTAAGATTTCTCAAAATGACCAGAAGTTATAGTCATCTGAAACTGTATTTTTGTGCATTTTTTTCTTCAGATGTTTCTTTCGACTCTGACTCAACTGACGATTTGAATATTTCATGTATTGAATAAAGTTATAAGCTTTGTTTGAAATGCAGCTGGAGTATTGGGTACAAAATCTCCAATAACATATGGAGGTTGGAAATCTGGTGAGAAAAAATCTATCAAGTATGGGATGAATTTTGCATATGGAGGGACAGGTGTCTTCAATACATTTGAAAATCAACCAAACATGACCACCCAAATTGACTATTTTCAACAGTTTGTTAAACAGAAACAGGACTTGCTAATAAATTCATCCTCAATTGCAATTCTGTCCTTGGCAGGCAATGACTATGCAACCTATTTCACGTCAAATCACACCCTTCAGGTTTATATAACTTTATGCTCTCTTTTTTTCTATTTATGTATATCTTAACGTTAATAAATATAAGGCGCGGTCATGAAAGTTTTCCAAATAGATCTAAAAGGCTATATTGTAGGAATTGCCCGGATTAACAAGATCAATAATTGATCAACTAGTTTCTAATGTCAAACGTATACATGATTTGGGAGTACCGAAGATTGCAATTACTGGGATGGAACCACTTGGGTGCTTACCCCAGTTCACAGCTTCTACATCTTATCAGAACTGTAGTGACACTGAGAATTCTGTAGCTGAGTTCCATAACCAAGTTTTAGCTGAAAGTATTAGAAAGCTGAACAACCAGACTGGTGACAAATCACTCTTTGTGATCTTAGATCTCTACAAAGCTTTCTCATCCGCTCTAAACCTACAACAGAATCTTTCTGCTGGTACAAAATTTAATACTCCGTAATTCATATCGATAATCCATACAATTTAGATTTCTAGCTTGTGAAATATGGTTACAAACTTGAATCTTAGAATATACCAATACCATGATTATATAAAGGTAAAGTAAAACCGAGAACTGGAAGGAAAGCTGAAATGATTATTGTCTGAAAATTTGAAGGTAAATCGACATTGGAGACTTTGCTAAAGCCATGCTGCCAAGGTGTTTCCAAAGGATACTCATGTGGTAACATTGAAGAGGGTACAAAGATAATGCGATATACTGTTTGCGATAATCCTAACGGCTCGTTTTTTTGGGACATGATACACCCTTCACAACACGGTTGGCGTGCGGTTTCGTTACAGTTACGATCTTCTCTTCTCGGGCTTCTTTAAGGTGGGATTTCAATCCATCTTTTTCTTAATATCTTCTATATGTTCGATGTATAGTGAGCCCTTTACCTAAAGATTGTAAAGCTCTGTATCTTGTTCATATATGCATCATATAATGCCATTGTTAAGGTATTAGACTCTAAGGAAATCCACCAAATCCCGCTTCTTACATTTGTAAGAGTGGATTATTGGGGAGTTTTTCGAGAGTCCTGGGTTTCATTCCAGACATGCATGGTTCGAGCTTTGCATACTTTGTCTAATTGGATGTCACTGTGGTGTCTCGAATGCTAACTACTAACTCGCTGTTAAAAAAAAATTTATAAATGAAAAAGCTTAGTGCTTATTTGGGCTAATTGTTTGGAAAGTAATACAACTTTGACATTTTTGTTTTTATGGGACTCCAACAAAAAAAACTTCTATTTGGGGGAACGAAACCGGATAAAATATCTTTTGTGGGGCTCCGTACAGGTAGCCAGTCACTTTTTAATTTCTGTTTAATTTTAGATTATTTAAATAGGTGAATTTAATGATGTGTAAAGCCACGTAAGCCGCCAAGTCATCACTCCTAATACACGTCACTTAACTCAATTTTTCCGACACCATCATCTTCTCCGGCAACACATTTTCCGGCAACACCAAACTTTGATGACTTTCTAGTGAAGTGTTTTTTGAATCCGACCCTCTTGACGTATTCGTCACTTGAATCAACAGTTTTTTCACCTAAATCTTTTAATCTAATAATCTATTCACGAAACTCCATGGACTAAACTCAAATTGTCCTAAATTCAAATCAACGTTGCTTTCCCCAAATTCTTTAACTTTATTGCAATCTCTTTACCCATACACCCAATCGAATCCCCACCACAATAAGCATTCCCAAATTCATACGCTAAAACACAACAAAACAAACCACCGCTGTTAGGCCACACTGCCACATATCACCCTTGTCAAACCGAGCACCTCCGCTGCCACACAGTTCATCCCACCTCCACCAGACGCCTCATTTTACTTTGTAAATAGATGATAAATTTATGTATACCTCCGTTGCCGGAAATAAGCCACCCCCTTTAATCTGCTACAAATTGCCTCCGCCACTCTGCCATAGCCACCACCAAATTAATCATAATAGGTGTTCACATCATCATCGGCATCGAGTTTTTGTTATCACCCATTTGTAAAATCTAAATAAACATGAAGTATGAAAACCTTAATAAAACTAAGGGTAATGTGTGATTTTTTTAACAGACGACCACGTATATACATGGGAGAGAAATTAAAATAAAAAAAAAATGTGTTTGAAACTTTGAAGAGGTGATGGTGCCGTGAAAAGTGGATCGTGATATGTGAAGAAAACAAACACCCATTTTTTTTATAACATAAAACAAACACCCATTTAGGAGTTAGGACATTATTTTATATTTAACACTAAATGTTTACTAGATCTATATGATTGCCAGGTGGAATAATTTAACGTATAACCGGCTAATTAGAATCCACATAAGCAAAAGCATGCCAGAGCCCCACAAAAGATATTTTACCCGGTTTTATTTCCTCGAATAGAAGTTTTTTTTGTTAGAACCTCACAAAAACAAAAGTGTCAAAATTGAAGTACTTTTCAAACAATTAACCCTGCTTATTTTTAACATATTATCTCGTGCTATGTTCATATTTTGAGGACCCGCAAGTGTTTACTTCTGCTGCCAACAGCCCAACACCCGGCTCCTACACCACATTAGTGCAAGTGAAAGAACCGGCCCATATACTCAAAGGCCGGGTAATTCTCTATATAGATTTAAAAATCGTGCGTGAGTCTGCGTGCCACTCACATCCCACTCTTTATTTTTTATTATTCTGTTTCCAAACGCATAAAAAAAATACAATTAGTACTATATATTACTCCTTCCGTTTCATTTTAGTTGTCATGTTGACTAACTTTGACCGTAAATAACTTTGTTTGTACTATATAGTAGTTGATGAAACTTATATGAACGAAAAGTACATTAAAAACCCAATCCATTCATATATTTTATATCAAGTGTTACATGACACAAACAAAGTTATTTACGGTCAAAGTTAGTTAACATGACAACTAAAATGGGACTGAGGAAGTACTTTTTTTTCATCTCAAGTATTCCCGAGTCCTGACCCTTCTTTCGCCGGTTTCACACTTTCACATCTGTACACAACCGACATGCGTCTTCTCCATTTGCAAAGGAAGCAAACACATTCAAAGACTTCAAAATGGCTTATTGACACAAAATAATTCTTTTTTTTTTCTTTTTTTGTTCTTCTTCCACACAAACAAAAAATAAAAAACAAGCAACTTTTCATAGTACAAACTCTAAAGCCGGGTATACAACTTATAAATCACAGAAAAATATACACATACATAAACAAGTGGGTTTTCATCAACCACCTCCGGCAACTCCCACCAGAGGTAACCATCGTAACAGCGCAACAAGAATGGCTACAAATGTAAGATTTAGAAGAACAAAATCATATCTTAAGAAGAAAATCACTCAATGAGAAACTCCGTCAAATATATCTTCTCCGCTGCAGACTCCAATGAGAAACTCCATTGACTTGAAGATTTAATATACGAGTTCTCATTTTTTGTGTGTTTTCTTTAAATAAAAATAAAAGAGAGACATACAGGAGTCACCTCGGTGGATCTGGAAGCAGCCTCTCTACCTTTGAGTAGAGGTAAGGTCTGTCTACATCATACCTCCCCCATAGCCCGGCTTATGCCGGGATTGGGTACCCTTGTTGTTGTTGTATACAAAGAGAAAGAAAATTGAAAGACAAAAAGTAGAAAGATAAATAAACTTGAGAATACAACAACAACAACAACAACAAGGTACCCAATCCCGACATAAGTCGGGCTATGGGGGAGGTATGATGTAGACAGACCTTACCCCTACTCAAAGGTAGGGAGGCTGCTTCCGGTTCCACCGCAGTGGAAGGGACCTCCGGCCCGGGTGAAAAAAATAAGGTTAGATCCACCGGAGTGGAAGCTTAACCGGATAGGGATAATCTCGATCTCAAACTCTCAATCTCAATCTCAATCCCACTCTTCGGTTCACAAATTCAGATCTTAGATCTAGAAATTTGTTACCGTTAGGGAGAGGGAGAGGTTAGAGAGAGAGAGAAGAGAGAGAAACTCATAACATACATAAAATAATTTTTTAGATTTAAAAAAAATAATTTTTTAGATTTATACAAAATAATTTTTTTAGATTTATATAAAAATAATTTTTTAGATTTATACAAAATAATTTTTTTTTAGATTTATACAAAATATTTTTTTTTTGCAGAAATGGTCCTATGAGCAACAAATGGACGAAACTACCCCCATGTGACAAGCACATGGGGGCATTAACGACTGAATTCTAACGGCACGTTAGTTTTGGACCAAAATTGCAACAGGTGTGATATGACAGGGATGAGTTTCGCGACTTTTCACACTTTTGTATCAAACTTGCAAAATGTGTGATAACACAGGGACCAAAAATGCAATTCGTTCTTTTTTTTTTTATAAATATTACTCGTATTACAGCTCATAGTTTTGAAAGTCTGAATTACATACGTGTTGCTTCTGAAAAAGAAAATATAGACACGTGGCCTTAAAGGTAATAAAAGGATATAATAGCTTGAGGTTTTCAACTTTTGATTAAATACATGGTCTCTCCGTAAAATTATATACGCATGACGTAAACTTGGCCCATCAACTACAACCTAACTTTTGGGCCAAAAATTATCTTCCGATCCATTTTGGTTTAAAAAATATATTTTTGGGCAGCTTTGGTTATTTTAATTTGAGATTTTATCTTTTTTAACAAATATATACGTATTACGTACATACTAAAAAAGTAAAATGAAATAAATAAATTTGGCAATGTAAAAATGCTGATGTTAATATAAAATATATAAAAGAAGCAAAAGTTAATGTTATATACTGCATACATTTGATATAGGTTTTTAAAACGCGCACAAAACATGTGAGAAACACGTAAAAGCTTGCCGGGTTAGTTTAACTAGTTACATTGAAAAGTCAAGGGCATTATCGTATATTGAAAATGAATTACATAGGAGGCTTCAACTCCCTACCGTTCTTTATTTATTTAAACGAGTTAAAGATATCAAAGTAATTCAATGTTGATTCACTTAAAAACACTTGGATTATTATATTTTTTTTTTGTATATTTTTCACTAATAGTCAAAAGCTGTAAGTAATTCTCTTAGATATTGACATCATTTTTAGCTATTGACACGGGACGAATTTTTATAGGGCAGGAGGGGTAAATTGGGTTGGTCCCACATTTGCACACTTTTCTCTTCCTATTAAATACAATAGTCATATTAAAATTTTTTATTGATTTTTACCCATCTTTTTTTCTTTTATACTTTTACCCCTTATTATTATGATATTTTTCAAATGAATATAATTTTGTCATTTCCAAACAAATGTATACAATCATAAATGGTTGAAAATATTATTTTATGAAAACTGTTAGAAAGTGACTTTTATTTAAATGGCTCATGTCTCTTTCAAAGTACCTTTAAATCATATTCTTAAGATAAACATAAATAATTAAAATTACTAAAACTTCAACTTTGTCTCTTCATATCAAAACAACTATTTAGATTTTTGTTGATTATATGAGAAGATAAAAATTACTAATGATCATTATATATATAGGTAAATGTTCATTTGAATCCTTAATTTTTCATGATAACCCAGTTATATGTATACCTTGATCAAAAAAATGAGTGTATGATTATTATATTAAGATAATCCATTTTTCAAGATAGTACGTACAAAGGCTATATGTCTTGTACATTTTTAGATGGTGAATTTGTTTGACGCCAAATATGTTTAGGTGAAATACTAAGGACAGGATGAAAATTGAATTATGAAATTGATATTATGATATTTAATTGTGTATATGTTATTTAAAAGGTTAATAGAGGATATATCGTATGCAACCTATGAGGGAGGATCATGATTATGAATTTTATATACTAGCACCGTACATTTGATATAGGTTTTTAAAACGCGCACAAAACATGTGAGAAACACGTAAAAGCTTGCCGGGTTAGTTTAACTAGTTACATTGAAAAGTCAAGGGCATTATCGTATATTGAAAATGAATTACATAGGAGGCTTCAACTCCCTACCGTTCTTTATTTATTTAAACGAGTTAAAGATATCAAAGTAATTCAATGTTGATTCACTTAAAAACACTTGGATTATTATATTTTTTTTTTGTATATTTTTCACTAATAGTCAAAAGCTGTAAGTAATTCTCTTAGATATTGACATCATTTTTAGCTATTGACACGGGACGAATTTTTATAGGGCAGGAGGGGTAAATTGGGTTGGTCCCACATTTGCACACTTTTCTCTTCCTATTAAATACAATAGTCATATTAAAATTTTTTTATTGATTTTTACCCCATCTCCTTTTTTCTTTTATACTTTTACCCCTTATTATTAGTGATATTTTTCAAATGAATATAAATTTTGTCATTTCCAAACCAAATGTATACAATCATAAATGGTTGAAAATATTATTTTATGAAAACTGTTAGAAAGTGACTTTTATTTAAATGGCTCATGTCTCTTTCAAAGTACCTTTAAATCATATTCTTAAGATAAACATAAATAATTAAAATTACTAAAACTTCAACTTTGTCTCTTCATATCAAAACAACTATTTAGATTTTTGTTGATTATATGAGAAGATAAAAATTACTAATGATCATTATATGTATACCTAATCATTTGAATCCTTAATTTTAATGAGTGTATATTATTATATTAAGATAATATATATATATATATATAATATATATATATATATATATAATATATATATATATAATATATATATATAATATAAAAAAATATATATATAATATAATATATAATATAGATATAGATAAATATATATATATAACTAAATATTAGTATTATTAAGAAACTTTAAATTATGAATTTTTTTATTCTATTTCAAGCAATCATAACTTATTTATATAAGAGTAAAGAGAGTGTATGGCTGATAGATACACAACATTGGGTATAGAACCACTAATACTACGTCGTTTTAACATTAAAATACCCCCACAAAATATATCCCTATACAACCGATCCATCTCCCTCCTCTTTTATTATTTTCTTTTCCCTCTTTTGGCGCCATCCCCACATTCTTCATTCTCCCCTGTTTCTATTGTATCCATAATTGAAATCTTGTTCCAATCGTATAACTACAAAAAGGTACACCTATTATTCCATTTTTGACATTATACATACTAGATCTACAAAAGAGCTAATTCATTTTGTCTCACTCGATCTACACTTCAAGGTTATGTTTTGATGGTATTTTAATTAATAAAGTATGGTGTATCTTATATAAAAAATATTTCGAGTGCAATTCACTAAATTGAAAATCTCGTAAATAGTGTTGTTAGTATTAAGCTGAGTCCCATTCAGTAAAAGTAGTTGTTTGTGTCAAGTGTATTGGAAGCGTTTGATGAAATGCCTTAATAAAAATTGGTTATCAGGAAGCCATGAAACACTTCCAAATGGCTATGCCCATTGTAAATTCTTGAAAAGATGTAGGCTTGTAGCTAGTTACTTTGTAGACGTTTGACCTGATTATTTCAATTATATTTCACTTGTGTTAAGATTGTCCACGTTACTTTAATTTATATTCACCACATTCTTTCATAGTAATTGACTTGGTTTTTGACATAAGCAATATCGATAAGCCAAACCAATAATACGAATGAACCAAAAAGGCAGCAAGAAAGACGTCCAATAACATCATGATAGTATAAATGTTACTGATAACTTCTTAACTAAAAGAAAAACATAAAAATTGCTAACATAGCATCACATGTTGCACCAAAAACATCAACAGAGTCGTATTGCGTGGGTAAAAAACCCTAATAATATAATTTATAGATAAATATTGAATGACATATATATTAAATCTAAATATTAGTATTATTAAGAAACTTTAAATTATGAATTTTTTTATTCTATTTCAAGCAATCATAACTTATTTATATAAGAGTAAAGAGAGTGTATGGCTGATAGATACACAACATTGGGTATAGAACCACTAATACTACGTCGTTTTAACATTAAAATACCCCCACAAAATATATCCCTATACAACCGATCCATCTCCCTCCTCTTTTATTATTTTCTTTTCCCTCTTTTGGCGCCATCCCCACATTCTTCATTCTCCCCTGTTTCTATTGTATCCATAATTGAAATCTTGTTCCAATCGTATAACTACAAAAAGGTACACCTATTATTCCATTTTTGACATTATACATACTAGATCTACAAAAGAGCTAATTCATTTTGTCTCACTCGATCTACACTTCAAGGTTATGTTTTGATGGTATTTTAATTAATAAAGTATGGTGTATCTTATATAAAAAATATTTCGAGTGCAATTCACTAAATTGAAAATCTCGTAAATAGTGTTGTTAGTATTAAGCTGAGTCCCATTCAGTAAAAGTAGTTGTTTGTGTCAAGTGTATTGGAAGCGTTTGATGAAATGCCTTAATAAAAATTGGTTATCAAGGAAGTGTTAGTATTAATCTAATTTAGTTGCTTGTTGTGAATGCAGTGGAGTTCTATACCAAGGAAGTTCAAGAGGGAGATGCAAGCAATTGGTTATCAGGAAGCCATGAAACACTTCCAAATGGCTATGCCCATTGTAAATTCTTGAAAAGATGTAGGCTTGTAGCTAGTTACTTTGTAGACGTTTGACCTGATTATTTCAATTATATTTCACTTGTGTTAAGATTGTCCACGTTACTTTAATTTATATTCACCACATTCTTTCATAGTAATTGACTTGGTTTTTGACATAAGCAATATCGATAAGCCAAACCAATAATACGAATGAACCAAAAAGGCAGCAAGAAAGACGTCCAATAACATCATGATAGTATAAATGTTACTGATAACTTCTTAACTAAAAGAAAAACATAAAAATTGCTAACATAGCATCACATGTTGCACCAAAAACATCAACCTCTTTGAACCATTTCAGTTTACTAGCAGCACTAAAAAATGATTCCTTGTTCAACAACGAATCATCGACCTGAAACAGAAAAATTTATGTAAAAAAGAGTCGTATGTTATAAACTAAAATGAAAAGAGTCGGAAATAAATAAACGTTTAAGTTACCTTCTTAACAGGACATCCATGTTAAAATTTGGCATATTCCAGCTTGGCATAATAGTCCACATCAGCAGCAGTTTTCTTATGTTTATTTAAGTTATTTTATGTTTTACTTATGCGTATTATTAGGGGGAATAAGTCATAGAATATGGGTCAGTTAGTGGTGATAGTGGTCCATGTTTTTAGCAGTTATTTTGAGTCATGGAACGGTGGGTGCCATCCCAAGTTCTATAAGTAGTTAGTCTGCAATTTACTTTTGAGTGTCCAGTTTTCTTTTATCAATAGAAAAGCTCCTTTGGTTTGAGCAAAATAGTGTGTGTATTTTGTTCTTTTCTGTTTTTAGTCTGTTGGCCACTTTTGTGGTTTGTGTAGTGTGTGTTTGTTAATTTGTTATCACATTGTGAGTCAATTCGGGTATAAAGATCAGCTCTTGATTTATCAATCTGGTATCAGAGCCATAATGGGCGATTTTCAGTTAATAGGAGGTGTGAAGAAACTCAACCAACAAAACTATAGCACATGGTCTACCTGTATAAGTTCATATTTACAGGGGCAAGATCTGTGGGAGGTGGTTAACGGGTCTGAGGCAACACAACCTGTGGAAGACGCTCAAGGTGGTCTAAGGAAGTGGAAAATTAGGGCCGGGAAAGCTATGTTTGTGCTCAAAACAACCGTTGAAGAATATACACGACTCCACAACCCCTAAGGGGGCCTGGGATGCACTGGCTGCTCTTTTTTCCAAGAAGAATGATACAAGGCTGCAACTTTTGGAGAATGAATTGATGTCTGTGAATCAACAGGATTTGCCAATCAGGAAATACTTTCACAAGGTTAAAACTTTGTGTAGAGAGATTGGTGAATTGGACCCTCAAGCCAAGATTGAAGAACCGCGTATGAAAAGAATTATCATACATGGATTGAAGCCAGAATTTCATAACTTTGTGACTGCAATTCAAGGGTGGCCTACCCAACCTACACTGGGAGAATTCGAAAATCTCTTAGCCGGCCAGGAGGCATTGGCCATGCAGATGGGTGCTATCACGGTTGATGCTACAACTAAGAAGGAGGTTGAAGCATTATATGCAGAAAGAGCAAAGGGTAAGGGCAAGCATAATCAAGGCTATCGTGGGTCAAACAAACAGCAAGACAAGAACAGAAAATATGGAGGTAATGAGAAGAAAGGCTATGAATCTGGTCAGGGTGAGTCGTCCGGAGGCAGGAAGCAACAATCACATGGCCGTAAGAAATTCCCTTTCAAATGTTGGAACTGTGGCAAACAGGGCCACTTGGCGAAAAATTGCAAATCCCCATCAAATGAAGAGAGTAATGCTGCAACCACCAGAGATGAAGAAGGTTGGGATGCTGAGGCGTTTTGTGCCCAGGCAGAGGAAGTGTTCGCATTAACAACCACCACTGAGCAGCGTGACAACCGATTAGATGAATGGATTGTCGATTCAGGGTGTTCGAATCATATGACGGGAGATAAAGGAAAGATGAGCAATTTGGTGAAGTATGGGGGAAGTAGGGTTGTGGTTCTTGCAGATAACTCCAAACATTCAATTAATCATGTGGGTAATGTGGTGTTCCCGGACAGTGAGGGGAGGAAAGAGCTAACCCTAACCAATGTATATCATGTTGCAGGTGTGAAAAAGAACCTGCTTTCTGTTCCCCAGATAACGGAAGATGAACACTACGTGGTATTTGGGCCACGGGACGTCTGGATTTACAAGGAGTTTACAACTCCATCAACTCCGGTGATTCATGGCCAGAGAAATGAGAATGTGTATGTATTGAGTGCAGAATCACAGTATGTGAAGAAGGCTAAGGGCAGCCAAAGTACAGATATGTGGCACCAACGAATGGGCCATATTGGTTTTGATAAGTTGGGCCTGATAAGTGAACGTGGGCTTGTAAATGGGCTACCCAAGGTGAAAGTAGACAAGGCCGTCATATGTTCAGGCTGTCAATTTGGCAAAGCAACCCAATTACCATTTCCTCAAAAGTCTGATCACAAATCAACCAAGTGTCTTGAGCTTATACACTCTGATGTATTTGGTCCCGTAAAACAACCATCAATTAAGGGAAACCGATACATGGTTACCTTCATTGATGATCTATCTCGCTACGTTTGGGTGTATTTTATGAAGGAAAAGTCCCAAGTATTTGAGAAGTTCAAGGAATTTGAAATTGATGCAGAAACCTTAATTGGGAAGAAGGTTCTAGGATTAAGATCAGACAATGGGGGTGAATATTTGGCAACGGAGTTCATTAGTTATCTGAAAGAGAAGAGAATTAAGCGGCAACTTACATGTTCGAATACCCCTCAACAAAATGGGGTATCCGAAAGAAAGAATCGGCATTTGGGTGAAGTAACGCGGAGCTTAATTCATGGGAAGAATCTTCCAGGTCGATTTTGGGAAGAGGCAATGTGTACAGCCGCTTACATTATTAATCGAACTCCATCTCAAGGTATGAGCTATGTTTCACCTTTTGAAAAGTTGACTGGTATGAAACCCAATGTTAGTTATTTCAAAGTTTTTGGGTGCGTTTGTTATGTTTTTATACCAAATCACCTTCGAACTAAAATGGAAAAGAAAGCTGTAAGGTGTATTTTTGTGGGTTATGATGCTGAGAAGAAAGGGTGGCGTTGTTGCAATCCAAATGATGGAACAGTATATGTATCTAGGCATGTGATCTTTGATGAAAATTCTGCGTGGTGGTCAGAAAGCAGTCAAGCTCTTCCTGACACACACCAACTTAAGGAAGAACTAGAATTATCCAAGGTGCAACTTAGTATGGAGGATTCTAATGGAGTAGAGTCAAATGGTGCAGAGCCTAGCAATTCAGAAGCTGAAGCCATCAGAAGCGAAGATCTAAGTGCACCTGAATTTACACCTAGAAGATCACTAAGAGTGAGAAAGCCAAATCCTAGGTATGCTAATGCTAATATTGCAGTTGTTGAGAATGAGTTTGTAGAACCAGAATCTGTTGAGGAAGCATTTGATCAGGTGGAATGGAGACAAGCTATGGTGGAAGAGCTGCAAGCACTCCAAAGTAATCAAACTTGGGAATTGGTTCCTAAGCCCAATGATGTGAACCTGGTCACATGTAAGTGGGTGTACAAACTGAAAAAACGGGCAGACGGGTCCATAGAAAGGTTTAAGGCTCGGTTAGTAGCTCGTGGGTTCACTCAACAATATGGATTAGACTATGAAGATACATTTAGTCCAGTTGCCAAGATGACAACGGTTCGGGTAATACTAGCTGTGGCAATGTGCAAAAATTGGGATTTGTGGCAAATGGATGTCAACAATGCCTTTTTGTATGGAGATCTTGAACATGCTATCTATATGATGCAACCAGTGGGCTTCGAAGACAAAGATCACCCAAGTCACATATGCAAACTGAAGAAGGCAATATATGGTTTGAAGCAGTCACCTCGGGCTTGGTTTGGAAAAATGGGTGAGTTCCTTGAACAATGCGGTTTTCAAATAGCAAATTCAGATTCTAGTCTATTTGTAAAACAGGTTGGAAGTCAAGTTGCCGTGGTCCTTATATATGTGGATGATCTAATCATCACGGGTGATCTAGAAGAAGAGATTGGACAGTTGAAATCCAATCTGTGTGTACGGTTCAGAATGAAAGATTTGGGCAGGTTAGAGCACTTTCTTGGTCTCGAAATAAAGTATGAGCATGATCGGGTGATATTACATCAGACCAAGTATGCAAGTGAAGTGTTATTCAGGTTTGAGATGAACGATACTAAACCTGCTTCAACTCCAATGGATGCTAATGTCAAAGTATGGGCCGAAGAAGGAAGAGAGCTTGATAATCCTACAGTTTACAGAAAGATTGTGGGAAGTCTTATTTATCTCACACTCACACGTCCAGACATAGCATTTGCAGTAGGTGTGATGAGCCGATTCATGGAAAAGCCAAGGAAACCTCAATTAATTGCCATAAGAAGGATACTGAAGTACATCAAGAGTACAGTCAACTACGGTGTTCAGTTCAAGAGGGAGAGTAAACCAATGTTAGTTGGTTTTTGTGATGCAGATTATGCAGGGGACCCTAATCTTAGAAGATCTACCACTGGTTACTTATTCAAGTTTGGGTCTGGTACTATTTCGTGGTGTAGCAAGCGACAACCAACCGTGTCTTTATCAACCACTGAAGCCGAGTATAGGGCCGCAGCTATGGCAGCCCAAGAATGCACATGGTTGGTTAGATTGCTGGGTGAACTGAATCAAAAGATAAATTATCCAGTAGTGTTGAACTGTGATAATGTGTCGGCTATCAAGCTAGCTGGAAATCCCGTGTTCCACGCTAGGACAAAGCATATAGAGGTTCATTACCACTATATTCGAGAGAAGGTATTGGCAGAAGAAATCAAGATGCAACAGGTTGACACTGAGGAGCAAGTGGCAGATGTTCTCACTAAGGCGTTACCTGTGTCAAAGTTAATTAAGTTCAGGAAAGAATTGGGACTAATGGAAGCTGGAAATGAGAGGGAGTGTTAAAGTTTGGCATATTCCAGCTTGGCATAATAGTCCACATCAGCAGCAGTTTTCTTATGTTTATTTAAGTTATTTTATGTTTTACTTATGCGTATTATTAGGGAGAATAAGTCATAGAATATGGGTCAGTTAGTGGTGATAGTGGTCCATGTTTTTAGCAGTTATTTTGAGTCATGGAACGGTGGGTGCCATCCCAAGTTCTATAAGTAGTTAGTCTGCAATTTACTTTTGAGTGTCCAGTTTTCTTTTATCAATAGAAAAGCTCCTTTGGTTTGAGCAAAATAGTGTGTGTATTTTGTTCTTTTCTGTTTTTAGTCTGTTGGCCACTTTTGTGGTTTGTGTAGTGTGTGTTTGTTAATTTGTTATCACATTGTGAGTCAATTCGGGTATAAAGATCAGCTCTTGATTTATCAATCTGGTATCAGAGCCATAATGGGCGATTTTCAGTTAATAGGAGGTGTGAAGAAACTCAACCAACAAAACTATAGCACATGGTCTACCTGTATAAGTTCATATTTACAGGGGCAAGATCTGTGGGAGGTGGTTAACGGGTCTGAGGCAACACAACCTGTGGAAGACGCTCAAGGTGGTCTAAGGAAGTGGAAAATTAGGGCCGGGAAAGCTATGTTTGTGCTCAAAACAACCGTTGAAGAATATACACGACTCCACAACCCCTAAGGGGGCCTGGGATGCACTGGCTGCTCTTTTTTCCAAGAAGAATGATACAAGGCTGCAACTTTTGGAGAATGAATTGATGTCTGTGAATCAACAGGATTTGCCAATCAGGAAATACTTTCACAAGGTTAAAACTTTGTGTAGAGAGATTGGTGAATTGGACCCTCAAGCCAAGATTGAAGAACCGCGTATGAAAAGAATTATCATACACGGATTGAAGCCAGAATTTCATAACTTTGTGACTGCAATTCAAGGGTGGCCTACCCAACCTACACTGGGAGAATTCGAAAATCTCTTAGCCGGCCAGGAGGCATTGGCCATGCAGATGGGTGCTATCACGGTTGATGCTACAACTAAGAAGGAGGTTGAAGCATTATATGCAGAAAGAGCAAAGGGTAAGGGCAAGCATAATCAAGGCTATCGTGGGTCAAACAAACAGCAAGACAAGAACAGAAAATATGGAGGTAATGAGAAGAAAGGCTATGAATCTGGTCAGGGTGAGTCGTCCGGAGGCAGGAAGCAACAATCACATGGCCGTAAGAAATTCCCTTTCAAATGTTGGAACTGTGGCAAACAGGGCCACTTGGCGAAAAATTGCAAATCCCCATCAAATGAAGAGAGTAATGCTGCAACCACCAGAGATGAAGAAGGTTGGGATGCTGAGGCGTTTTGTGCCCAGGCAAAGGAAGTGTTCGCATTAACAACCACCACTGAGCAGCGTGACAACCGATTAGATGAATGGATTGTCGATTCAGGGTGTTCGAATCATATGACGGGAGATAAAGGAAAGATGAGCAATTTGGTGAAGTATGGGGGAAGTAGGGTTGTGGTTCTTGCAGATAACTCCAAACATTCAATTAATCATGTGGGTAATGTGGTGTTCCCGGACAGTGAGGGGAGGAAAGAGCTAACCCTAACCAATGTATATCATGTTGCAGGTGTGAAAAAGAACCTGCTTTCTGTTCCCCAGATAACGGAAGATGAACACTACGTGGTATTTGGGCCACGGGACGTCTGGATTTACAAGGAGTTTACAACTCCATCAACTCCGGTGATTCATGGCCAGAGAAATGAGAATGTGTATGTATTGAGTGCAGAATCACAGTATGTGAAGAAGGCTAAGGGCAGCCAAAGTACAGATATGTGGCACCAACGAATGGGCCATATTGGTTTTGATAAGTTGGGCCTGATAAGTGAACGTGGGCTTGTAAATGGGCTACCCAAGGTGAAAGTAGACAAGGGCGTCATATGTTCAGGCTGTCAATTTGGCAAAGCAACCCAATTACCATTTCCTCAAAAGTCTGATCACAAATCAACCAAGTGTCTTGAGCTTATACACTCTGATGTATTTGGTCCCGTAAAACAACCATCAATTAAGGGAAACCGATACATGGTTACCTTCATTGATGATCTATCTCGCTACGTTTGGGTGTATTTTATGAAGGAAAAGTCCCAAGTATTTGAGAAGTTCAAGGAATTTGAAATTGATGCAGAAACCTTAATTGGGAAGAAGGTTCTAGGATTAAGATCAGACAATGGGGGTGAATATTTGGCAACGGAGTTCATTAGTTATCTGAAAGAGAAGAGAATTAAGCGGCAACTTACATGTTCGAATACCCCTCAACAAAATGGGGTATCCGAAAGAAAGAATCGGCATTTGGGTGAAGTAACGCGGAGCTTAATTCATGGGAAGAATCTTCCAGGTCGATTTTGGGAAGAGGCAATGTGTACAGCCGCTTACATTATTAATCGAACTCCATCTCAAGGTATGAGCTATGTTTCACCTTTTGAAAAGTTGACTGGTATGAAACCCAATGTTAGTTATTTCAAAGTTTTTGGGTGCGTTTGTTATGTTTTTATACCAAATCACCTTCGAACTAAAATGGAAAAGAAAGCTGTAAGGTGTATTTTTGTGGGTTATGATGCTGAGAAGAAAGGGTGGCGTTGTTGCAATCCAAATGATGGAACAGTATATGTATCTAGGCATGTGATCTTTGATGAAAATTCTGCGTGGTGGTCAGAAAGCAGTCAAGCTCTTCCTGACACACACCAACTTAAGGAAGAACTAGAATTATCCAAGGTGCAACTTAGTATGGAGGATTCTAATGGAGTAGAGTCAAATGGTGCAGAGCCTAGCAATTCAGAAGCTGAAGCCATCAGAAGCGAAGATCTAAGTGCACCTGAATTTACACCTAGAAGATCACTAAGAGTGAGAAAGCCAAATCCTAGGTATGCTAATGCTAATATTGCAGTTGTTGAGAATGAGTTTGTAGAACCAGAATCTGTTGAGGAAGCATTTGATCAGGTGGAATGGAGACAAGCTATGGTGGAAGAGCTGCAAGCACTCCAAAGTAATCAAACTTGGGAATTGGTTCCTAAGCCCAATGATGTGAACCTGGTCACATGTAAGTGGGTGTACAAACTGAAAAACGGGCAGACGGGTCCATAGAAAGGTTTAAGGCTCGGTTAGTAGCTCGTGGGTTCACTCAACAATATGGATTAGACTATGAAGATACATTTAGTCCAGTTGCCAAGATGACAACGGTTCGGGTAATACTAGCTGTGGCAATGTACAAAAATTGGGATTTGTGGCAAATGGATGTCAACAATGCTTTTTTGTATGGAGATCTTGAACATGCTATCTATATGATGCAACCAGTGGGCTTCGAAGACAAAGATCACCCAAGTCACATATGCAAACTGAAGAAGGCAATATATGGTTTGAAGCAGTCACCTCGGGCTTGGTTTGGAAAAATGGGTGAGTTCCTTGAACAATGCGGTTTTCAAATAGCAAATTCAGATTCTAGTCTATTTGTAAAACAGGTTGGAAGTCAAGTTGCCGTGGTCCTTATATATGTGGATGATCTAATCATCACGGGTGATCTAGAAGAAGAGATTGGACAGTTGAAATCCAATCTGTGTGTACGGTTCAGAATGAAAGATTTGGGCAGGTTAGAGCACTTTCTTGGTCTCGAAATAAAGTATGAGCATGATCGGGTGATATTACATCAGACCAAGTATGCAAGTGAAGTGTTATTCAGGTTTGAGATGAACGATACTAAACCTGCTTCAACTCCAATGGATGCTAATGTCAAAGTATGGGCCGAAGAAGGAAGAGAGCTTGATAATCCTACAGTTTACAGAAAGATTGTGGGAAGTCTTATTTATCTCACACTCACACGTCCAGACATAGCATTTGCAGTAGGTGTGATGAGCCGATTCATGGAAAAGCCAAGGAAACCTCAATTAATTGCCATAAGAAGGATACTGAAGTACATCAAGAGTACAGTCAACTACGGTGTTCAGTTCAAGAGGGAGAGTAAACCAATGTTAGTTGGTTTTTGTGATGCAGATTATGCAGGGGACCCTAATCTTAGAAGATCTACCACTGGTTACTTATTCAAGTTTGGGTCTGGTACTATTTCGTGGTGTAGCAAGCGACAACCAACCGTGTCTTTATCAACCACTGAAGCCGAGTATAGGGCCGCAGCTATGGCAGCCCAAGAATGCACATGGTTGGTTAGATTGCTGGGTGAACTGAATCAAAAGATAAATTATCCAGTAGTGTTGAACTGTGATAATGTGTCGGCTATCAAGCTAGCTGGAAATCCCGTGTTCCACGCTAGGACAAAGCATATAGAGGTTCATTACCACTATATTCGAGAGAAGGTATTGGCAGAAGAAATCAAGATGCAACAGGTTGACACTGAGGAGCAAGTGGCAGATGTTCTCACTAAGGCGTTACCTGTGTCAAAGTTAATTAAGTTCAGGAAAGAATTGGGACTAAAGGAAGCTGGAAATGAGAGGGAGTGTTAAAGTTTGGCATATTCCAGCTTGGCATAATAGTCCACATCAGCAGCAGTTTTCTTATGTTTATTTAAGTTATTTTATGTTTTACTTATGCGTATTATTAGGGGGAATAAGTCATAGAATATGGGTCAGTTAGTGGTGATAGTGGTCCATGTTTTTAGCAGTTATTTTGAGTCATGGAATGGTGGGTGCCATCCCAAGTTCTATAAGTAGTTAGTCTGCAATTTACTTTTGAGTGTCCAGTTTTCTTTTATCAATAGAAAAGCTCCTTTGGTTTGAGCAAAATAGTGTGTGTATTTTGTTCTTTTCTGTTTTTAGTCTGTTGGCCACTTTTGTGGTTTGTGTAGCGTGTGTTTGTTAATTTGTTATCACATTGTGAGTCAATTCGGGTATAAAGATCAGCTCTTGATTTATCAATCCAGTGATGTAGTGACCTGATCCCTTGCAATAAGAACAAGTCTTCTTTTTCTTCGCCTCTATAGAATATTTGATTCTCTTGGCATTTTTTGGACGTCCTTTAGTGTTAGTGACAACAGTGAACAGACATTTGTGGCATCGCATCTACTTGAGAAATTGTCCCACTTGATTCTTTATTTGCATCTTGATATTTTGTTGGCTTTTTACGAGCCATTTGGTCTTCTAGAAACTTTACCAAGTCTTTTTATCTCAGAAGGGGAGTCTCTTGCTTGATCAATCGCTTTGGTGTAGTTTCCATGAACACACCATAAAGTTAAGGCACTAACTCCAGTCTCATTATTTATTTCTTCAAGCCCGATACTGCCATTACCAACCTTGTATCGGGAATCAAGTGTCCATCTAGATAAAATGTAATGATCAGGCAGGCTTTCAACATTCTTTTTCTTCAATACATATAGGATATGCTTGCACAACATCCCAAATGTTTCAAACATAGCACATGAGCATTTGGCATCCACCTTATCTAAGTAGCAAAACTTAACAATTCTCCAATATTTTTTCTCAATATTCAACTGCCCAACACGATAAGTTTCATGTGTAAGGTTATTGGTTGCTTCTATCCATTCCTTTTTGAAAATTTCAAAAATGTTTCTAGTATAAACTTTACCTGCTTTTGCTTCTATCGGATGAACAGAGGAAAGAACCGGCATCGTGTTCATGGTCTGAAAGTCTTCATCTTCTTCGGCAGTCCTTCGATTATCAACATCTTTATCATATTGGATTACAAATTCATTTAACATGGTCTGACTATTAACGTATCCATCAAAATAAGCATGAATACTCTCACTTCGTTGGCTACTTGTAATGCCTGCCAAAAACGTATCCTTAAAGAAAGCTTTAACCCAACGTTTTCGTTGGTCATACATCTCCATCATCCAACTACTACTTTGCAGGCTATATTTGGCACAAATAACTTCCCATTGAGTTTCAAATTCTTCGATTGTATCACTGTTTAACCATCTGTTATATGATTCTCGAAAATCACTAAAACGGGTCGAAGATGTTCCAACTCATGTCTGTTAATGTGCCATACACAGTAGGAGTGTTTGGGAAAACTTTAGCGATTGCATTACATATAGCTTTATCTTGATCGGTTATTATTGCAGCCGGATGCTTGTTAAACATACATTTGGAGAACTGCTCAAATAGCCATTGAAAAGTCTCTTCTTTTTCATTTTCTAGCAGCGCACCTCCAAAAAGAATAGATTGACCATGATGATTCACTCCTACAAATGGAGAGAATGGCATCTTAAATCGGTTGGTCATGTATGTAACATCAAACACGAGAACATCTCCAAATTTTGAAAAGGCATCTCTTGATCTTCCATCAGCCCAAAATATATTTCTAGGAGACCCATCAACATGCAAGTCTATTTCAAAATAGTGGTTGATATCCAATTTTGCTTTATTCTGAAGATGCTTGATTAAACCATAGAACTCCCTCCCTTTGTACTGTTTTCTTTTTTGAGACAAAACATCAACACATTGCTTAGAAGTGACTTGAGCTTCAAATGGAGATTTCATTGCATTGACAGCTTTTTTGATTTGACAAGGTCTTAACCCAGACTGGCCAAGATCCATCATAAGGGATTTGCAAGCCATTGAGCGATGAAGCTTAGAATGAGAACGATGTTTCATTACTTTTGTCGGTGTACTCAACTCATGATTATGAGTATCATTAAAAACATCAACGCACCATTTTTCATCTTTTTTGAAATTCTGAGTCTCGCTTTACAACCTGTTCTTAGTTCTCTTCGAGATATCTTTGAATCCCCACTATGGTTACCACGCTTCACCCTTTTAAAACCTTCTTTGTTGCACACATACAACTTTCGATACTTTTCGTTCGTTGTCTTATTTTTAAAGTCCCAATGACTACGTATGCCAAATCCATGTACAAATGCATATCGATTGTAAAATGTATATGCATATCGAACACCTGTCCAATAATATTATCACCATTCACCCCATTTTCATCTTCTGTAAATCCAAGATTCTCGATTTCAATATTTGCCCTCTCATCGTCACTTCCTAAATCAGTTAAACTAATGTCACCCCTATCCTCATTTGTTGGTTCCATCAGATGTATCGAACAATTTTCGACCAAAAAACCATTTATGTCATCAATTAAACTATCAACCTGCCTACTTATTGGTTCGTTGTCCAGATTCATCACCTAAATGAAAACATATGTCGTTATAAAGAGTAAAATTATCACGATTTAAACCCTAAATGAAAACCTAATAATCTATAGTAATAAATAACATGTAGTAATAATCTAGATAAAAGTACTTAATTAACATGTAATAATATGGAATAATAGGTGTACCTTTTTGTAGTTATATGATTGGAACAAGATTTCAATTATGGATATAATAGAAACAGGGGAGAATGAAGAATGTGGGGATGGCGCCAAAAGAGGGAAAAGAAAATAATAAAAGAGGAGGGAGATGGATCGGTTGTATAGGGATATATTTTGTGGGGGTATTTTAATGTTAAAACGACGTAGTATTAGTGGTTCTATACCCAATGTTGTGTATCTATCAGCCATACACTCCCTTTACTCTTATAATTAAAGAAGATATAATCATAATATAAAAGTTTAAAAAGTTAGAGGTTATTTATGAAAAATATTAATTAAAAGTTTCATGCTTCTTTGTTCTCTATGTCTGTGTCAGTTAGACCCACCATTTAACATGTGCAGTGATTTGACCATAGCAAAAAGGGCAAAATTTAAAGGGCAAAAGGGGCAAATTTCGCCCCTTCTGGGATAAGGTGTCAATAGACACATTTCACGGTGTCAATAGCATGGCCCATCAGTAAATATATGTTGGAAAAGACGGCCTCAAAAACTCACACTCAAGCTCACAAAAAAAGAACTGAATTTTATATATTAGACGTTATCGTGGGCTATAAATATAGCCTTACATAGAAAACCCACGTTTATATGACCATCAACAGAAAACAAACTAATCCACTAAAAAGAAAGAAAGTCTTTAGGGACTAAAAATCAGCAATGCCTTTGCTACGATGGTCACTTATGAATATAATCACCAAATAGGTTTTCAATTTTAAGTTGTGAGTAGTGGATGATGAGTATTATCTAAGCAAGTTAAAATACTTAATAATACTGTTATTCAATTAAAATTTTGGCTATTGATATGACAATTTATGTGTTCTACGCTATACTGGTGTAACACCCCAGCAAGGCGGAATTATGGGACATTAAAAGAAAGCTCAGCACGACATGAAAATTAAGTAGAGACAACACTAAATGCAATAAGGATTGGACATTTCCATTCACAATTCAATTCAAAATACAAGTATCGGATCAAATAAATGCACAAGGAGCACAACACCATCAATAGTTTACAAAAGATAGATCAAATGATGGTTAACGATCCTAGGCATAACCCATAGACGGGAGCAATGAATCACGGATCCATAATAAGTCCAAATCCAATCCTAAAGCAAGCATGCAATCATCCATCACGTCTTTGATTGACTTGATTACCTGAAAAATGTACTAAAATGCGTCAACATAAAGTTGGTGAGTTCGTAGGTTTTGACAATAAGAAATAAGTGTCGGGATAACAACCGTTTAACCTTGATTAAATAATAACGATCACATAACCTTGATACGAACATATAACCTTGATTGGATCATTAAATGATCACATAACCTTGATACGAACATATAACCTTGATTGGATCATCAAATGATCACATAACCTTGATACGAACATATAACCTTGATTGGATCATTAAATGATCACATAACCTTGATACGAACATATAACCTTGATTGGATCATTAAATGATCACATAACCTTGATTAAATAATTAAACGAGCATATAACCTTGATAAAATAGCCAAACGATCAAATAACCTTGATTACTTAATTAAACGAGCATATAACCTTGATAAAATAGCCAAACGATCAAATAACCTTGATTACTTAATTAAATGAACATATAACCTTGATTGGATCATTAAATGATCACATAACCTTGATACGAACATATAACCTTGATTGGATCATCAAATGATCACATAACCTTGATACGAACATATAACCTTGATTGGATCATTAAATGATCACATAACCTTGATACGAACATATAACCTTGATTGGATCATCAAATGATCACATAACCTTGATACGAACATATAACCTTGATTGGATCATTAAATGATCACATAACCTTGATACGAACATATAACCTTGATTGGATCATCAAATGATCACATAACCTTGATACGAACATATAACCTTGATTGGATCATTAAATGATCACATAACCTTGATACGAACATATAACCTTGATTGGATCATTAAATGATCACATAACCTTGATACGAACATATAACCTTGATTGGATCATCAAATGATCACATAACCTTGATACGAACATATAACCTTGATTGGATCATCAAATGATCACATAACCTTGATACGAACATATAACCTTGATTGGATCATTAAATGATCACATAACCTTGATACGAACATATAACCTTGATTGGATCATCAAATGATCACATAACCTTGATACGAACATATAACCTTGATTGGATCATTAAATGATCACATAACCTTGATACGAACATATAACCTTGATTGGATCATTAAATGATCACATAACCTTGATACGAACATATAACCTTGATTGGATCATTAAATGATCACATAACCTTGATACGAACATATAACCTTGATTGGATCATTAAATGATCACATAACCTTGATACGAACATATAACCTTGATTGGATCATTAAATGATCACATAACCTTGATACGAACATATAACCTTGATTGGATCATCAAATGATCACATAACCTTGATACGAACATATAACCTTGATTGGATCATTAAATGATCACATAACCTTGATACGAACATATAACCTTGATAAAATAGCCAAACGATCACATAACCTTGATACGAACATATAACCTTGATTGGATCATTAAATGATCACATAACCTTGATACGAACATATAACCTTGATTGGATCATCAAATGATCACATAACCTTGATACGAACATATAACCTTGATTGGATCATTAAATGATCACATAACCTATGGGTCCTAGGAACCATGACTAAAGACGATAAAGGCTAGGTTAAGCAGGAAAAATGATTAAGGCTTGCACCGTCCCAAACGGTCCATGTGGCGTGCCAGACGCTGACCCAATCTGGCCCACCGTTCCACACGCTACAACCAGCGTGCCAGACGCTAGCCCAACAGTCGACCACCGTCTCAAACGCTAGACTTCAGCGTCTTGGACGCTGCCTCGGATTTTAGCATTTTAACGTCTTGCCTAGCGTAAGACAGAAGAGAGCACCGTTTGGATGAAAACGCTGGGACGAACCCGGATAAACCAGCAGCAGCCTAAACAACCATACACAACCAAGAACCTATCAAACCCTAATTTTGGACTCCAACTCGACCTAGGGTGGTTCATAATTTGTTTTGAGACATAAATAAGCATACATGGACTAGAGCAATCGAAACCCACTCGACAAATTTTGATCCATAACAAAATTTCATACTCAAATTTGTGTTTGACCCATTTCAAACAACCAAGAACCCTAATTCAACCTAAGAATCGGTTTGAGAGGTTTAAGACTCAATTCGACGTACAATCAACATATATGATCATAAATAAACATAACCCTTTTCACAAATTCGTTGCACAACATCAAATCAAGCTCAAAATCACCTTGACCTGATTGGAACCCTAATGAAACCCTAGTTGACCCATCTTTCACTCTTGACTCAAATTTGACCAATAACACACAAGAGTTGACTATGAAACAAGTTTATAAGTATAAAATGATGAATTTGAGACGAATTTAACTTACCAAGTCTTCCACCAAGATGATAAATTCGAATTTGACCCAAAAACGAAGATTTCTAACACTTGTTGACCCAATCCTTGATATGATGTTCAAATGATGTTGAAGATGAAAAACCCTAACAAAAATCTTGATTTAACAACAATAAATGAGATGAATCTTTAGTGAGAGAGAGATTTAGTCTTGCATTCATGTAGAGAGAGAGAAAGAGGTTGGGAGAATTGAATGAATGGATGAAATGAGGGGAAGAGTTAGGGATATGGTTGGGTGGAGAGGAATTGGGTGGGTCAAGGGTATAGGTATGGGTATGGGTTAACCCATGGGTAGTCCATACTCTTAATTAACTTAGTTACACCATAATTAGTCATCAAACATTCCATTAAACGACCAAATCGATCACATAAAGCACCTTGAACATATTTTAAATCACACTTAACTCAATCACGTATTATTGACCAATTAAATTACATTGAATTGAACACAAAACGAATGGGCCAATGTAAGTCAAAATTCACAAATGTTACATCATTCCCCCGTTAAAGGAATTTCGTCCCGAAATTCGATCAAAACCTATTCACTAAACAAATGAGGGTATTTGGCTTTCATAGAATCTTCACGTTCCCAAGTGAACTTGGGTCCGTGCCTAGCTTGCCATCTCATCTTGACGATGGTGTACCGAGTATTCTTTAACTTTCTAGTTTGTCGATCAAGTATCTCTATCAGCCCCTCTACAATATTTAACGTTTTATCTACCCGAATTTCCTCAAGAGGCACATGGAGTGTTGGATCCGCCAAACACTTCCTAACATTACAAACATGAAACACGTTATGGACCCCACTCAAATCTTGGGGGAGTTCCAAGCGATAAGCAACCGAGCCAATACGCTCCAAGATTTTGATTGAGCCAATATACCTTGGCCCCAACTTGCCACGCTTCACAAAACGAACCACTCCTTTCCATGGGGACACCTTTAACAAAACAAAATCACCTACTTCAAACTCGAGGGGTTTTCGTCTCACATTAGCATACTTTAATTGTCGTTCCCGCGCTACTCTCAATTTTTCCTTGATTTGTGAGATCACTTTTGTCGTTCAACAACAATCTCGGGTCCAATGAGTTGGCTTTCACCAATCTCCGCCCAAGCAAGTGGTGACTGATGTGCTAAATCGAGTTTAAAAATTATAAACTAGAAATACCTAGAAACTCCCTACTACACACTATCGGGCAGTGGACCCGTTCGTATGCAATATAGTTAAGAGGCAAGTCCGTGTTCGTTCTCGGGGATTGGTTTGAACTAGTTGTTTAATAAAGTGGTTTGGAAAACAGGGTGTTGCTTCGAGTCTCACTTTGACAATTAAATTAAAATAAAATTAAAAGACAAAACACATAAAAGTAAAGAAAAGCTTCAGACAATATTAATAAAGATCATCCACCTTGAATTCGCTAGACTTCAAACATGATTGCATTCAATTAAGACCAAATTCATTGAGTTGAAAAGATAATCGTAAAAGGATTAAGGTGCTCACGTGGTACCACCAACCGTGAGCAAATTACCCAATCACCTAAGTTGCTAGTTTAATTACCCAAGCCGGTACCACCAATGCCTAGACAACCTTACCAACAATTAGTTTGCTTGACTATCGAATTAACAATTGTGCCTATGTGAAGATAACGTGGTACCACCAACCATTATAAAACACGTTGACAAAATGACTCCTTTTATTAAAATGATATTCACTATCATACCATGAACTAGTGATAATTGCTCATAGACAAACAACCATTTGAAAATCACATATGCATCTAACTAGTACCACTAACGAAGAACACACATGCCACCAATATCATAATAATATATAAAAAGGAATTAAATCATCAAGATCTCGACACAACGATAATTGAAATCAACTCTTTGAATTAAAACATATAGCAATCACATCATTCGTCTAGTTTCCTCAAGGTGGATGATTGAATGTTTAGCCACTCATGATTAATTTAAAATAATAATCAAAATAAAAGAAGAACATGATGTACCAATCGTTCTTGAAATTGAAATTGCAAGACAATAAAATAGATACGATCTAAGTGGGTGCCCGTGAATCTTCAATGAATCGGACGAAGAAATCGACCCTTGATCCTCGAAGGAATCCCTTGGAGAGCAGCTCTTAGAAAGAATTTGGATACTTGGGAAAATAGGGTTTTTTTTTCTTTTTATACCTCCCCCAAAATCTGCAGCAAAAGGCTGCAACCTGATACTCCCGTGCACTCACTGCGGCGCAGTGGCCTTGTGCACTTCCCACTGCGGCGCAGTGAGAATTCACTGGATTGTTTATTCATTGTTGACTGCGGCGCAGTGGGGTGTGAATGCTCCCACTGCGGCGCAGTGATAATTCACTTGAATCTTGTATCTTTGGTACCCAATGACTGCGGCGCAGTGGGGCAATAACCCTCCCACTGCGGCGCAGTGAATATCTGCTGAAATCTTTGTTCTTCATTATCAACATCACTTGAACACTCGGGTCAACTTTTTGGCCAACAATCGTCAGAAAATGTACCAAATGGGCGCGCAACCTGCTAAGAACCTGAAAGCACTAACAAACACCATAAACGCGCCAAATGCATACAAAATCGACTCAAAACACATACGAAAAAGGCCAATAATGATGTGGGCGATCTATATAAATGGGTCACATCAAATCCCCCCACACTTGAGCATTGCTTGTCCTCAAGCAAATCTGGAAATTAAGCAAAAAACATTCCTTGACACGAAGCTACATGAACACATTACAAATTTCCAAAAAGAAGCCAAACCAAGTATGTCGATGACAAGGACTTTGGTAAAGCAGTTTTAATCTTAAATGAAAATCCGAAATGTTTGACAATATCTGAACAGTTCACAAGCCTCAATAACACGACTAAGCAAAGTGAAACAAATGAGCTTATCAAAATCATCCTACTCCAACGAACTTACTATTGGGGTTGAATATATATATGAATAACCACTCATTGCTCGGTCGTGATGCATATCTTACCATAGGCTTAAACAAGGATCATAGCTCCACCGACGTGGCGTAAGCACCAAGTACATCATCAAAATATGGCATATAAGTCGGTTGTAAAGTTAGGCTAAGGGTATTTACAATGGGATTTGGGAAGTTTAGGTAAGTGTTAATAGGAAATAACAAAAGGATAAGTTATGTACAAAATAGTCTAATCAAACCCTTACCATTGATTGCCAACAACCCATAAGATGTTATCCCGCTAAGACACCTCCAAAAGTACCAAGTAAACCCGACACCACTGTGGTGTATCAACTTCAAACAACTTCAATTCAACCAAGTCTTCCATTATATTCACGAACCAAATGATACAACAATTCTTTTGACATATAAGAATGAGAAATACCTACTAGTAGCCCAAGTTCTTTTTTTTTTTTTAATTAAACCATTTTTACTCTACTAGTAGGCACCCTCTTACAATGATGAACAATGTCTATAACAATATACTTCCTTTGAACAATCCAAGACATTCCCCAATAACTTGACCAAATGACGTATTCTCATAGACAAGAATATTCCACTAGACAATCCACTGAAGCTCTCCCAAACCATCTAAACAAACCAATGACAATCAATGGCCCCCCAGATTAGACTATCGGTATAGTAAGGTATAATTAGGTAAAGTTTACATATTTAAGTGGATATATACAAAGGAAAAGGCTAAGTTAAAAAGGATGTATAAGTGTACTTTGCACTAAGGATGAGTGTAACAAAGGTTTATAAAGGAAGGAAAGAAAGTGTATGTACATGTATAAAAGTATGTATGCTGAAGGTAAAAATATACATAAGCAAGGGGTGAAAAGAAAGAAAATATGGGTCAAACCTAATATGCCAATTCGTCATCCAATGTACTTATATCACAAAAGTGATCTCACTGCGGTCTCGTAACGATCACCAGGCCAAGTTCTAGCTCAACACATCACCGGCACACTCATATCAAAGAAATGAACCCGGAAATAGAATAAATTAACCTCAAATTCGCACATCTTAGTGCAGAGTTCGAAATGGAACCCTTACTCCCGAATAAATCCAAGAGCCTAAGAGAGGGACAAATTACAAGGTAATCAAACCAAAACCGTAAACACCTAGCACATCTATAAATGAATGATGAATCTCACAACTTTGGGTGTTTGGGAAATTTGAGTATGCAAGTAATGTTATCAATCCACAAGGATCAGCCCAATAACCGTTTAGAACACATTTCGCCGATTAAAATTGTGCCAAGGAAAAATTTTGTAGTAAAATTGCTCATTAAGTTATTATGAATTAAGTGACAAAAGCAATTTACCACAAGGACAAGCTCAACACAAGTTTCAAATCATACCATCTTCCGTCATCTTACCAAATCGAAATAACCAATCTCAAACATGCACATCATAGTTCAGAATTCAAGATAGAACCCTTACTCTTGGATAAAACCCAAAAGCCTACGAGAGGGACACATCCACAAGAATGGCTAAATCTCAATGGCAAATCAACAAAAGAGATATATCCGGTTGCTTAAACCTATTTGCCACCCCCCACACTTAAGATGGACAATGCCCTCAATGTCCATATTCGGTCAGAACAAAGGTAAATAGGGGTAAGCAAGAAAGACATAAAGAATGAGAACACATACCGGATCATGGACACATTCCGTTTCAAAACAAGTAAGTCGACCCCGCACCACAAAATGTTCTTCCTAAAAAGGAAGTCCAATTTGGTTGACGGGAGAAACAAACTTAGTCCAAAACGGAAGGTGCGAGAGCTGTGAGTGAAACAATGTTAATAAAGATGCCAATCAAAAATATTGCGCTGAACTTACTGCCAGCATATGCACATGACATCATAGTGAGCTACTAACACGATCACACAATCAAACAAATCCAACGGGTCCTCCCCACACTTGGGTTCCACTAGGTATTGCCATCAATCGGATCAAACCTGTTCAATAACATTCCAAAAAACCAACCATCAAAAATATCCAAAATAGTTCAAACAAAATAAAGTACCATGCAGAAAATAAAAGAAAACAAAGGAAATTACAAATGTTTCATCACCCCGTAGGGTGGATACCAGACAATGATAAATAAAGGAATGTCATAAGAATACCAACAAAATCAATAATCATATGATTCCATCCCACGGTACCGGATGGAATCATCTCCACTCACTGCTGATGTCCATGGTAGCCATAGGGTAGTCCAGGTTTGCCAAAAATACTTGTCACCCAATCTTGCTCCTCCTCCTGAGCTGAACCTGAACCACCAGCACCTCCCCCTGACTGACCAGCATCAAATCCTGAAGCACCTGCATCAAAACCAGGAACAAAGGAAGATGAACCACCGGCAAAACCTCCGGATCCACCAGCCTCATGTCCACCCTGAAAAACCCCAAACTGTACTGGACCACGGGGAGAACCTCCTAAATCATGGGGTTGTGGTGACATGTTCCCCGGAGTCTGAGAGAAAAAGGGCTGACCCCCCTGACGATAATCAGGGACATAAATAGGCGGTGGAGAGAATGGAGGAATCGGGTCAGGTCGAACAAACTCCCGACCATGATACTGAGCATCCCACATAGGCTAATAATAATCAAGGCTATAGTTTGTGTGGGCCTGCTGTGATCCAATCCAGGTCATGTCCTGATCCATCCTCCGCTGGTAGTCATCAAAAGCCTGGCGGCTAGCCTGCTGATCATCATATATATTCTGAACAGTCTGTCCCAAAAGCGTAAGATCAAAGGAGCTCGAGACAGGGATGCTACGACCACGCATCCTAGGTGGCTCCTGGGAAGCATCACCCATCTCTACATCAGCAGCCTCCAAGTCTGGAGGTGGTTCCTCAACAACACCAGTGTCATCCAACAATTTAGCAGGTTGGCTCCCTTGCTTCTTCTTCACTATCTTCCCTCGAATCAACTCCTTAACATGGAAATCCTCCTGATTAACTTGTGGAGACAGATGGGTCTGGCACTCCTCAGAATCAAATACACCCATCCTCTTGTAAATCCGGGTGATGAAGTGTCCCAAAACCAACTCTGAGTCAGAATGATTACACATGCAATCAATCACAACCATCGGGGCCAATGCAAACTTCCTAGGAGCCCCCTCTGAAAACAGCTTTAGCAACCACAAATCAGTCTGGTATGCCTTGTCCCAATGAGTAGACCTCTGGACCAAAAACGTAACTATCATCCTGTGAAGCAACCTAAGCTTAACACTGTGGATCTTAGACACACTAACCGTCCCACCAGAAGGCCAAGCCTCTCCTCCAGAAATCGACCCCAATATTGTGGAATGGACTCACCATCACCCAAATCAGCTTTGACATAAAAACCCTGTCTCAAAAGTTGCCTGAAGTCCTGGTTATCCAACTCTTTCCTAGAATACATACCAGCATAAAACCCAAACTCAGCTATAGACAGCTTCCTCTGCTGTCCCCCACAGTAAAACAAAACAACCCTTTCTTCAAAAATATCCTTGATCTTATTCAATTCCTTAGTCAATTTCAAACTAGAATAAAACTCAAGGCATAACTCTCGATAGACAGGTTCCCTGTTAAGAAAAATCTGTTGCCACATATCACTAATAACTGTCCTATCACCAACCCTCGCTTCTATACTAAACCACCTTCCAATATCACCCTGAACCCCAAAAAACCGAGCATCAGATTGAGCAAGATACCTGGGTGGGCAAACAACTTGCTTATGAAGCGTGTAAAGCTTGTTCAAATAATTGTTCTTGTGTTCATTACGACAGGCAGTCAAAAACTAGGGGAGATTAATCATTCCATCAGCAACAATAAGCAATAATCACCACATAATCAAACATTACTTCCCCCCACACTTATTCATCCATAAATCTCCAAATTTTTCAAAACCCTAACTTCAATTTCAAAGTCAAATTCGGAAGAACAAGTGTTTGAATTGAGAAATTAACCACCCCATTAGCATCAATAGCCCTTAAACAACAAAACCCATGAATTAATTCGGAATTGAAAACCCTAGAAATTAAAAATCAAAAATTAAGTAAAATAAAGAAAATAATCAAGAAAACTTACTCCTCTTCCCATGATGATGATAAATAGATGATAATCTAGGAGAACAGAGGAAGAAAATGCAAGATTGATGTGAGTTTATGGGTAAATTCGGGTGCTTGGGTGGAGTTTTGAAGAAGCTTTTTCGGTTTCAAGAGAAAGGAGAGAAAGAAGATAAGAATTTTGAGGTGAAAAAGAATTAAATCTCCCTTGACTAACTTATTACCCTGCCCCTGTAGGTCCTTGTGGACTGATCGTACACGAGAACGCTTATAGTTATGACGAGAGTGCGGAATCCTCTCGTGATAACCTGTTTGGTTAATTAGATTATCGTCTTTCGTTGTTAATACAACCTAAGACCTTAAACGCGCGCGGGTTTGCTTAATTGACAGAGTTTAGTCGTAATCTCTTAATTAATTGTCGTTAATTACGTGTTAAGTGTGAGTATTTATACTTAATGTTCATAAACGCGTGCTAATTATGGACCGTATACCTTAAAGCCCAAAGCCCATTAGCAAACGCGTGCTTTATATGTAAACACGTGATGACCACGTATTTAGACAAACTCGTGTTACTGTAGCACGAGTTTAGTCAAACTCGTGTTACTGTAGCACGAGTTTATACACACTTTCTTTTGTCATCTTTTAAGTATACTTTAATTACTTAAAACGTGACTAGTTTATCACTTGTATCTGTATGTTACTTATAATCATATCCATACAAGTCGTAAACATTAAACATACCAAACCTCTGATCAATATGTAATCATTCACATTATCTAAGTCCAAATAACAAGTTTAAACATAACATAAGTCTATGATTACATATTACAAAACATAAACATACTGATCAAATCGCTGTTGCTGTTGTCAACAGAATCATGCACTTACAGTCTCCCCCTTGACATCAGCTACACGATTTCTTCAGTCTTGTAAAAACATTATCCATCAAATAACAATCTCCTGCTATTCGCATGAATATTAGCATGTAAACAAATACGCAAAATCTTCCTATATCTGCTTTCCTCAGTAGTCCATGAAGGAATAAACAAACATTGAGTGTCGTATAACCTTCGTTGATCATCTCTGGAAAGATTCACTATCTGCATAGGATCATATATGCGCGCGGGTTTGCTTAATTGACAGAGTTTAGTCGTAATCTCTTAATTAATTGTTTTAATTACGTGTTAAGTGTGAGTATTTATACTTAATGTTCATAAACGCGTGCTAATTATGGACCGTATACCTTAAAGCCCAAAGCCCATTAGCAAACGCGTGCTTTATATGTAAACACGTGATGACCACGTATTTAGACAAACTCGTGTTACTGTAGCACGAGTTTAGTCAAACTCGTGTTACTGTAGCACGAGTTTAGTCAAACTCGTGTTACTGTAGCACGAGTTTATACACACTTTCTTTTGTCATCTTTTAAGTATACTTTAATTACTTAAAACGTGACTAGTTTATCACTTGTATCTGTATGTTACTTATAATCATATCCATACAAGTCGTAAACATTAAACATACCAAACCTCTGATCAATATGTAATCATTCACATTATCTAAGTCCAAATAACAAGTTTAAACATAACATAAGTCTATGATTACATATTACAAAACATAAACATACTGATCAAATCGCTGTTGCTGTTGTCAACAGAATCATGCACTTACAGTCTCCCCCTTGACATCAGCTACACGATTTCTTCAGTCTTGTAAAAACATTATCCATCAAATAACAATCTCCTGCTATTCGCATGAATATTAGCATGTAAACAAATACGCAAAATCTTCCTATATCTGCTTTCCTCAGTAGTCCATGAAGGAATAAACAAACATTGAGTGTCGTATAACCTTCGTTGATCATCTCTGGAAAGATTCACTATCTGCATAGGATCATATATGCGCAACAAAGTAACTCTCTTATTTTTATCTCCATACATCAACGCTTCACCAGTATTCTTGTGAATCTCCCAGTGATCAAGTGTACTCAAAACATCTTGAGGCCATTTCTTTACCGGGACCTTCAATACACGCTTAATCGACCTTTGAACAAATTCAATAGTCCCATCATCCTTTGTAACTTTCTTTAAGGATCTTGGCGTTATGAACAAACTGGTTTTATCAAAATCATCATAAAATCTTTTCCTGTAATCATCTTGCAACTTCTTACTCCAGTAAGTTGCATAACCATTTCCACTTGGATTAACCAGCCTTTTCCTTCCTAAATCCATTAAATCGGATTCACCAAGGCTTTGAAAATATCTCTTCATAGGTTTTAAGTACTGACAACCATCATCTCTTTTAATAACAAACAATTTCAGCTCATCATCGAAAAACCAACTCAAAATAGTAGTAACATACGTATGAGCATCTCGATCACTAACAAAATCCCAAAAGACAGATGGTTTCATACCTTCTCCTACAAATCCTCTTGCTGGTATTTTTCTATCAATTTGATGTAGGTGATCTTCATCCCTACTTGGCACTGGATACTCTGTCACATCAAATTCCTTAGAATCTTCAATATTCCAGCTTAGAGTAATTCCATCTTCATCATCTCCAACTTTGGTAAAAACCATAAAGTGTAGAGTTCTTGAACTTGGAATAAAAACTCGTTCAGCTTGAACCTCTTGTTGATCATCTGGAACTTGTTGTTGCACAAAATCATCATCTTGAAGAACATTAGCCCAGTCCAAATCAGGAATCATTTCACCTTCCTCCAAACTTTCATCATTTTCAGAATCATCATTTCGAACCTCAGATGTACCTGCATCTATCTTTTGAAGCTTATCTGAAATTTAAAAATTCAAATATTTCAAATATGCAAAGACAACCAACATTAAGACATAAAAGATAGCATAAGTAAAATAAACTATATCATAAATATAATGTAACCATCAAGTACACCAATATTTATCTTATAATTTTTATCTTATTTACATTTAAAGTTTACAAATCATTAATCTCTTAAGGTTCTGGTTCAAAATCTGAATCCGAATCCGACTCTGACTCTGAAGATGTACAAGTTAACCCTAACTGCTCTTTTATTTGATCCTTATATGATCCTGGATCATAATAATCATCAGGATCCATAAAATCTGCCATAGCTCTCAAATGAGCTTGTGAATCATATCCCAATCTCTTCTCTAGTCTATGCACTATTAATGGATGCAACTCTGACTCTGAAGACTTATTGGTAGTAGGATCAGAATTTGAGTTACCTGAATTGGAATCACTCTCATCATCATCAAGAACTACATCTGGAGCCACCATAACAGCTTTTCCTGAATCTTTCTGAGTCCCAGACGTACTAGCACCAGCTGTACCAGCAATCTCTGACTCTGTTTGTCTTGGTGTCTCCCCCTGAGTCGATGCTTCTGCTTGAGCTTCAGTTCTTGGCTCACCATCAGCATTCGCATCCTCATCATCATCTTCATCCTCTTTCCTTTTCAACTCAGTTTCCCTACACCCTTCTCCCCCTTGAGCCAATAACTGTTGAAGCTGTTCTCTGAGTTCAGCACTTTGACGCTTTTCATCCTCCAACTCAGCAACTAACTTCCCAACTAACCCTTGCATAGACTTCATTTGAGCTTCCAACGACATAACTCGTGTCTCCAAATGATTCACCTTAAATTGAGTCGTCATGATATGCGCAGGTTCAACTGTTGGTCTGGCTTCAAAAGGTCGAGTAGTAGACTGTGTAAAAACTGGAGGTCGACCAATCATAGGCGGTTGTAGTGGACGTAGAAGAGTAGTAAACACAGTGCTTATAGGAACAACAGGCCTAAACGAAGCACGTTGTGTAGCTTGAGGAACTGATACTTGAACAGATTCAGATTGAGTAACTGAGACTTGAACAGATTCAGATTGAGTTACAGCAACTGAAGCCTCATCTCGCTCAGGAACTGATCCTTCCGTCACCTCATTCTGCTCAGACTCTTCTTGTTGTCTATAAGTCTCAAATGCTGCAGCCAAATGAGCCGGTAGAACCTTTCCCGATCTAGGCACTTTCCTTCGTCTGATCAAGGGTATCTCCTCTTCCTCTGGTTCACTCTCAACTTCAGTGCGAACCCTCTTCAAACCTTTCTCAACAGAAGAAGAACCACTTGCCTGATCAACATCAGCCCTAACATAGTTCAGTTGATCATCTACATCCTCCAATAAGCGATCCAGCTCTTGATCTCTTTCAGCATTAGATTCTACAAACAACTCCAGATTATCCAACGATTGGAAATTATCCACTTGTGCAATAACATCATCTGGATCCAATGCAGCATGTACAAAAGCCTCACCAACGTCAGGGTTAGCACCTTCTGCCTGATCTAACAGATCTTCCAACGCTTCATTATCTGCCTGAACATCTTCATCAGCAGCTTGTACTTGCCTAACTTCAGGCTGAGCCTGTGGTGCTACCTGAGGATGAACTCGTGGACGAACCCGTCGTTGAGCTTGTCGTCGACGTGGAGCCACACGTGGAACTTGAACTTGAGGTCGTGGTGGTGGTGGTGGAGGTGGTGCATCATTATTTCCTCCTCCTTCGACCGCATCTTCATCTTCCCATCCAACAGCCGGAGCTCTATAGTTTGGATTGATCAAATGTCCAAACAATGGCACATTCTGAGGATTTGGATAACTCTCCTTAATCTTCAACATCATTGACCAAATCCGAGTTGGTGGAGAAACAATGTCATATATATCCTCCAAGACTGGCAGATTCTGTACAAAGTGATTAATGATTGCCATCGTTATCCTTGGCAACATCATAAACCTCTGCGCCCCAGTCTGAGTAATTTGGGTCTTCAAAATATCAAAAAAATAGTTCGAGAATGAATATGGCCTATTCAAAGTCAAAGCCACCATCTGCGAACCGACTTGTTTATTTAACTGATCGAACCCTGCATGACGATTACTAATCGCCACAATCAAAACATGCGCCAAAAACCTCCATTGGCCATAAAATCCTGCCTTCGCAATCGGCCATTTAGCACCAGGCGTAGCATGACCCATCCTTCCAAAACATCCTCTGACCAAGGTTTCTTCAAACTCTATCGGACCATTCTCTTCCTCAACAGTCCCCAAATGTAATATCTCTCTCAAATCAGCAGCAGAGAAAGAAAAAGTCTGATTAGCCACAGTGGTCTGAAACCTAACAGTCCGAGGGACAGCAGGTCTATCACCTTGTGCTGGCTGCGCTTGAACCACCCTTACAGACGCATTGTTCCAAAAGTGATGCAGATAACCTTGATATAAGACTGGATTGTGAGTGATCACGAAATGAATACGTGATCGTTCCAAATACTGAAGCAACCCATGAAACTCCACATTTCTGCGATCTCTTGACAAATCAATCAACTGATTGTGAGTGGAGAAAAAATTTCTCGGATTTCCTGCCATTTCTGTAAAGCAAAAACAATAGTGCAATAACAAAAATTTAGCAATAATAAATCTGCACAATAAAACTTAGGAAATTTTTGAATCTGGTTGTAAACACGTGTTAAAGTCTCAAACGCGTGTACCCATTCTTCAAACGCGTGTTACAATGGTAAACGCGTGTGATCAATGGTAAACGCGTGTGATCAATGGTAAACGCGTGTAGTATGCCAAAAAGACCTAAACACGTGTACAAATTCTTCAAACGCGTGTTACAATGGTAAACACGTGTGAACAATGGTAAACACGTGGTTTGCCAAACGCGTGAAACAAGGTTAGTTAAACATGTTATTTACCAAACGCGTGTTGAAAAGGTTTTGTAAACACGTTATTTGCCAAACGCGTGGAAAGGTAAGAAAACTTGTGTTCTTGATGTACAAATTCCTAAACACGCGTAAGATTCAAACCCGTGACACTGTTCATCTTCTCAAAAATAGGCTTAATCATGATACTATACATAGCAGCAAATACGAAGAACAATAAGCAATAAGCAATACCTGTATAATAATCACGAAAAAGATCACGAAGAACAAGTTTATCGAGATGAACAGTAACCGATCACAATCAAGACAAATTAATCACGATTTTAAACTAAACGCGTGTAAGAGGTAAAAAGTGAAAAAAATGAAATTGAAAATTGAGAATGAAAAAGAGAGAACGAGTTTGGTCATGGTATTTATATACTCGTGACCCAAACGCGTGGTCAAACCAGGTCAACCACGTGTTTAACTTAAGGCAAACACGTGAACAAAGGTCAAACACGTGTAGTCACCCAAACGCGTGGTCAAATCCAAACACGCTGTAGATAGCCAAACACGTGAAGGAAAACTCCAAACGCGTGGTCAAAACCAAACTCGTGAAGTAGATTACCACATGATTAAACGCGTGTTACCTGTACAATCAAACACATTTTCAAACAACACTTAGAGAATTTTCATACCCTTTACCATCAAACCTGAAAAACCAGCCAACACACACAGGATAGAGATAACCTGTATGAAAACTCAATGATTGAACCCCCTGAAAATCAAGTCATCATTAACAGATAAAATTTTAACAATCAAACCTGATAATCTTGACTGTACGATATACCTGTATCAACTGAAAAACCATTACATAAACTTTGGTAATCTTACACAACAAGTTAATGTGATGTATAAAACCATGAAGTAACGGACATTTTAAAACATCGATACCAGGACTTGATTTGGACTCAATTCGTTCACCGATAATCATTAGCAATCGAAAGCCTGCAAAAACAAACTCCCCCTTAACTAATGATACCAGGTCAGATACTTTTTAACAACTTTGGAAAAACACACAATTCCAATATCGAAAGTCCTGCACACTTAAAGGAAACTCATCAATGCATCAATATCAACAGATAACATTATTTTAAGCATGCAAAGAAAATATCGAAATGAAAACCTATGGTCAGTCAAGAATCATCGTCAAGCATATCTTCTCTT
>CM067167.1:246241071-246310352 GCA_034093135.1 Erigeron breviscapus | reverse complement strand
TAACGAAGAAAGGAGTAAAGTTTGAGTGGAGCGATAAGCAGGAGAATGCATTTCAAACGTTGAAGAAGATGTTGTGTGAAGCTCCTATACTTGCCTTGCCTGAAGGTACCGATGATTTGGTTGTGTATAGTGATGCATCTATCACGGGTTTAGGTTGTGTACTGATGCAGAGGGACAAGGTGATCGCCTATGCTTCCCGCCAGTTGAAACCACATGAGAAGAATTACCCTACCCATGATCTTGAATTAGCCGCAGTTGTTTTTGCATTGAAATTGTGGAGACATTACCTTTATGGTACAAAATGCACTTTGTTTACCGATCATAAAAGTTTGCAGTATGTCTTTAATCAAAAGGAAATGAACGTGAGACAAAGGAGGTGGATGGAATTACTTAAGGATTATGATTGTGAAATCAAATACCATCCGGGTAAAGCCAATGTAGTGGCGGATGCACTAAGTAGGAAGGTGCAAAGTTCTTCTTGTAAGTTAATGAGTATGCAAGTTCAAGCCAAGTCGGGGCTACTTGATCGAATTAAAGAAGCACAAGTGAGGGCATTGATGAAGGATAACATTGACAATGAAAGCATTGGAAAGAAGAAACGTCTTGTGATGGAGACTAATAGCCGTGGGTTCAAAACATACAAGGGTCGAATTTGGGTGCCATTGCTTGGTGGTAACCGAGAATTGATCCTTGAGGAAGCCCATTGAAGTAGATATTCGGTTCATCCCGGTGTCACCAAAATGTATGCAGATTTGAAGTCGATTTATTGGTGGCCGGATATTAAAGGGGAAGTAGCTCATTTTGTAGCAAAGTGTTTGACGTGTGCACGTGTGAAAATGGACCATCAAAAGCCGTATGGTTTGTTGCATCAATTAGACATTCCCGAGTGGAAATGGGATCATATTACCATGGACTTTGTAATGAAGCTACCTAAAACGCCGAAAGGGAATGATATGATATGGGTGATTGTGGATAGATTGACGAAGAGTGCTCATTTTCTAGTTACCCGACAAGATGTGCCTTTAACGAAGATGGCAAAGATGTACATTGATGAAGTAGTTGCGAAACATGGAGTTCCTTTATCTATTGTTTCAGATCGAGACTCGAGGTTTGTGTCAAACTTTTGGAAGGGTCTTCAACGGGAGTTGGGTAGTAGAATAAATTTGAGTACCGCATATCATCCTCAAACCGATGGGCAAAGTGAGAGAACCATTCAAACCTTGGAGGATATGTTGAGAACGTGTGTACTTGAATACGGTGGAGCATGGGATGATCATTTGAAGATGATTGAGTTTGCTTACAACAATAGTCACCATGCAAGCATTGGAATGCCACCATTTGAGATGTTATATGGTAGAAGGTGTAGGACTCCAAGTTGTTGGATGGAGCCCTGTGAAAAGCAGTTGACCGGTCCCGAAATTATTGAAATTACCTCTGAAAAGGTTAATGTAGCTAAAGAAGCCTTACGTGTGGCAAGAGAAAGGCAGAAAACATATGCAGATAAGAAAAGGAGACCGATTGAGTTTAATGTTGGTGATTTAGTGATGCTGAAAGTATCACCTTGGAAAGGAGTTATTCGATTTGGAAAGAAGGGACGTTTCATTGGACCTTTTAAAGTTGTGAAGCGCATTAAAGACGTGGCATATCAGTTGGAATTACCTCCAGAATTGGATGGAATTCACAACACCTTCCATGTATCCTACTTGAGGAAATGTTTAGCTGAGGAGTCAAGTGTTATTCCTATTAAAGACGTGAGTATTGACCCAATGAAGAAAATAGTAGACGAACCGGTAGCGATACTTGGAAGAAAGCAAAAGAAGTTACGCCGAAAAGTGATTGACCTTGTGTTGATAAAGTGGAAGCATAATCATGGAGAAAGCTTAACGTGGGAAACTGAAGCAGTAATGAAGGAAAAGTATCCCGAGTTGTTCCTTACTGATGAGATTCCGGGGACGGAATCCTCTTAAGGGGGAGGTAATTGTAACATCCCAAACTTTTCTTTACTAGTTGACTAATGCCGTTAAGTCAATATTGAGTGTCGTTAAGTCTATTTTAGATTTAATGCTTATATGTAGTTAATGTGTGTTATGTGTGAGGCTTGTAAGCCTAAATGTTAATGTAGTATAAATGTGTGTAATATGAAGATTAATGTCTATGTAGGAACATTTAATGAAGGATTAATGATGTATATGGTCAATAAAGTAGTTTGTGACCAATAATGAAGGATTGGGAAGCTTAGGGGCTAGTTTTGACATGTGTGCAAAGTCAAAAACGGGTTTAGAGGCTTAGGGTTGTCATTAGAGAGCCATTATGCAGATTTTCTTCCTCCTAAACAAGCCCTAGCCGATCCCCTTCCTTCCCTCTCAAGTTTCTCTCTAGATCTATTCGTTTTGGAGCCAAATCGATCGTGTATTGCTTAGATCTTGGATCTTTGTCACCTAATACAGGTATTATTGGTATTCCTCTTTTGAAATATGATTGTGTGAGTCTTAAATTAGTCTTAATCCAGGCCATAAGGGTTTGGGTTGGGTTTTTGATTAAACGTTCACCGATTTCATGTTATTCGGGTGATTAAATGATTGATTCATGATGTAAAGGATTAAAGGATTAATAGGATGGTTAAAGTTGATGAAATTGCAATTAAAAGGATTAATTTTAAGTCCCCAGGTTGGATTTGGGGTATGGGTTCATATGGAATTCGTTTGATCAAAGAACAAAATTGAGTTGCTGATCTGCACCCCAGGTGCGGCGCACCAAGGGAGTGGTGCGGCGCACCACTGCCCAGTTTAGGTTTTTGGTTTTTGATGGGAGCCCGATATGCGACGCACCAAAGGGTAGGTGCGGCGCACCTATTGTTGATAGGAAATTTCTGGAGGATTGGTGCGACGCACCACTTGGAAGGTGCGGCGCACCACCTGCCCAGATTTTACAAAAGGTGTCGTTTAGCTTATATTTCGATCTTATACTTGTTCTAGGTTATTGGAGACACCTAGTCATCGTTGTATTGTGCTTGTAGCTTGTTGTTAAGCTGTATCAAGGTAAGATACACTACTTTTGTCACGCTGAGGGTTCAACAAGCAAAGGTTTCATACTTATAACTTCCTTAACGGTAACATATGATATATGTGGGTATCTCGGGTTACACGGGAGGTACTATGGGATATGTAGTTGACCATGAGACCTGAAATGCAGACCCTAATGTAGTGAAATGAAGTGTTGTTTAATGTAGTGTATTGATATGTAGTTTATGTAGAATTACGAAGTATCTTATTATGTGTGAAATGTAGAAATGGAGTTAATGTGTGACATATGCATACTACATGGCTTGTACACCTAGCTCACTAGACTTGGTAGGTTGCCATGTCACTTGCACGTTTAAGGGCCCAAACGAAATGAAGGTAATGTGTGATTATGTTTAGGTTATGTGTGTTGCCTAAACTATTATGTGTGAAATCGAGCTCGTAAATATAATGCAGGGAAAGTGTTAAGCTTAACCCGTACAAGTCTTAGCCGGACGAGTACGTTGACGTAGTTGTTGCTTGGGTGGCTCCTTGCAACATGGTCTTTATAATGCAGGGCGAGTAATACGAGGGGTTTGACCAACCTCCATGTACGGATTACTCTTGGATTGGCTTGCCATTCCTTAACGACATACGATGATTAGCCTTTGGTTGATCATCCAGTCGGGTGTGATGCAGGGCACACTTATATGCAGTAAACGAAGATATGTGTGACAATGTGTGAACTAATGCAGGATAGGCACATTTAGGATGATTATCCTAATTGATATGAAGTTGTTATGCAGATATGTGTGTTGTGTGTTGTGCCTAATGAGTTTGTCTATTAACGAAGAAATGTTTTAAATGGACAATTGCTTTTAAATTAAGTGTGATCTTACTTAGTTATTCTTATAGCTAACACTTGTTTCTTTAATGTGGTTGTTCCCTCAGGTTTAGCTTGAAGGACTTGTAGGTGCAGGACGTGAGAGCGTGGGTAGAAAGCATGCAGATTCCTTAGCTACCCCTAGTTGCTAATTATGGAGACTTTTGATTACATTTCATTTTGATGTCGAATATATGTAATAATGTGTGAACGGTTGTTTAATGTTGGGCAACCGTTGGGTTTTCATTTGAACTATTGTTTGATATGGCGTGTAACACCAACTAAATGCAGAAACCGAAATGTTTTTATCGGTTTTGACTTTTACAGTCTTTACTTCCGCAATTTTAACACCGTAGGGTGAAAGATTTTTGAAAACCCATATTTTTAAACGTCGGGTGTTACAGTGGGATCGGTGGGCACGCATTGACACCCTTCCGTGAGTAGTGAGACTCACACGTCTATGAAGCATGACGCTGGCATAGACCCCCTCCTGTGCGAGACGTCCACATATATCGAGTATATAGACGTATATACATCGACACTTTTGAGATACAGCCTGGTTCATTGCGATGACAGGCGGGTATCGTTGCATACGTGACTTGTAGCTCACACATATGATAGGCATCATGACTATTTATGTATTAGACACTGGTATTGTTATTTACACCTTTTGTGCACGTTTATTACACGCTTACTTGTTTGTGTAATCTTGATTGTAGACGTTATTGTGTTACATAAAGGCCCACTGTAAGTCATGTTTCGCCTCTACTCGTATATTGTGATTATTGATGATGGATCTTTCTGGACCATTACTACGAACTCACCAACCTTGTGTTGACTATGCTTAGTACACTTTTCAGGTAACCAGGTAATTCCAGGGCGTGGAGTTTGATTGTTAGCTTGTTGTTGAACCCGGACTTGGACTAATATGGATCAAGGATCCATTTGTCTTCTTTTGCATTGTACTTAGAACCGTTAGCCATCTTTTGATGTTCTGTTGTAATCTGTGATGATGACTTGCTCTTTATGTATTTTGATACTTGTTTATCTTACTGTATGGATTCACTGAATCCTTTAAGTGCATTTAGTTCATGTTCTACGTTAATTCCACCTTGTGCTATATGACTTCCGTGATATTCTAAGCCTTGGCTTGGGGTGTTACAAAATCAAATATGATTGTAAGGGAGCCATTTGCTTTGATTCAATGCGTATATTTTCTTGATAATGTATACGTAAAATCATATATGATTTTGAATAGGTTTAATGATACCGAACTCACTTTTTTTATCTAGATTTATGAATAAAATCATATATGATTTTGTATATGGTTTTGACACTGTATGCTTAAAATCATTTTTGATTTTAAATGGGTTTCTTTGTATGGAACTCATTTTGGTTTTGTCTCAATGTGCTATACAAAATCATATATGATTAAAAACATTTAGTTTAGGGTTTTAGAATGCAACTTTTCTAAAATGTATGCATAAAATCAAAAATGATTTTGCATTGATTTTTAACATTATACATGTGAAATCATATATGATTAGCAATTAAGCTTTAGTTTAGGGTTTTAGAATGCAACTTTTCTAAAATGTATGCATAAAATCAAAAATGATTTTGCATTGATTTTTAACATTATACATGTGAAATCATATATGATTAGCAATTAAGCTTTAGTTTAGGGTTTTAGAATGCAACTTTTCTAAAATGTATGCATAAAATCAAAAATGATTTTGCATTGATTTTTAACATTATACATGTGAAATCATATATGATTAGCAATTAAGCTTTAGTTTAGGGTTTTAGAATGCAACTTTTCTAAAATGTATGCATAAAATCAAAAATGATTTTGCATTGATTTTTAACATTATACATGTGAAATCATATATGATTAGCAATTAAGCTTTAGTTTAGGGTTTTAGAATGCAACTTTTCTAAAATGTATGCATAAAATCAAAAATGATTTTGCATTGATTTTTAACATTATACATGTGAAATCATATATGATTAGCAATTAAGCTTTAGTTTAGGGTTTTAGAATGCAACTTTTCTAAAATGTATGCATAAAATCAAAAATGATTTTGCATTGATTTTTAACATTATACATGTGAAATCATATATGATTAGCAATTAAGCTTTAGTTTAGGGTTTTAGAATGCAACTTTTCTAAAATGTATGCATAAAATCAAAAATGATTTTGCATTGATTTTTAACATTATACATGTGAAATCATATATGATTAGCAATTAAGCTTTAGTTTAGGGTTTTAGAATGCAACTTTTCTAAAATGTATGCATAAAATCAAAAATGATTTTGCATTGATTTTTAACATTATACATGTGAAATCATATATGATTAGCAATTAAGCTTTAGTTTAGGGTTTTAGAATGCAACTTTTCTAAAATGTATGCATAAAATCAAAAATGATTTTGCATTGATTTTTAACATTATACATGTGAAATCATATATGATTAGCAATTAAGCTTTAGTTTAGGGTTTTAGAATGCAACTTTTCTAAAATGTATGCATAAAATCAAAAATGATTTTGCATTGATTTTTAACATTATACATGTGAAATCATATATGATTAGCAATTAAGCTTTAGTTTAGGGTTTTAGAATGCAACTTTTCTAAAATGTATGCATAAAATCAAAAATGATTTTGCATTGATTTTTAACATTATACATGTGAAATCATATATGATTAGCAATTAAGCTTTAGTTTAGGGTTTGAAGTTGTAGGGTTAGCCGTTAGGCTAACCCTACGACTTCAAACCCTAAACTAAAGCGCGGGCCGCAGGCCCCCGTGATCACACTTCCCCCTCTGATTAGCTTTTAGCCCCCAAGGGTTTAGAGTTTAGGGTTTTAGAATGCAACTTTTCTAAAATGTATGCATAAAATCAAAAATGATTTTGCATTGATTTTTAACATTATACATGTGAAATCATATATGATTAGCAATTAAGCTTTAGTTTAGGGTTTTAGAATGCAACTTTTCTAAAATGTATGCATAAAATCAAAAATGATTTTGCATTGATTTTTAACATTATACATGTGAAATCATATATGATTAGCAATTAAGCTTTAGTTTAGGGTTTTAGAATGCAACTTTTCTAAAATGTATGCATAAAATCAAAAATGATTTTGCATTGATTTTTAACATTATACATGTGAAATCATATATGATTAGCAATTAAGCTTTAGTTTAGGGTTTGAAGTTGTAGGGTTAGCCGTTAGGCTAACCCTACGACTTCAAACCCTAAACTAAAGCGCGGGCCGCAGGCCCCCGTGATCACACTTCCCCCTCTGATTAGCTTTTAGCCCCCAAGGGTTTAGAGTTTAGGGTTTTAGAATGCAACTTTTCTAAAATGTATGCATAAAATCAAAAATGATTTTGCATTGATTTTTAACATTATACATGTGAAATCATATATGATTAGCAATTAAGCTTTAGTTTAGGGTTTTAGAATGCAACTTTTCTAAAATGTATGCATAAAATCAAAAATGATTTTGCATTGATTTTTAACATTATACATGTGAAATCATATATGATTAGCAATTAAGCTTTAGTTTAGGGTTTGAAGTTGTAGGGTTAGCCGTTAGGCTAACCCTACGACTTCAAACCCTAAACTAAAGCGCGGGCCGCAGGCCCCCGTGATCACACTTCCCCCTCTGATTAGCTTTTAGCCCCCAAGGGTTTAGAGTTTAGGGTTTTAGAATGCAACTTTTCTAAAATGTATGCATAAAATCAAAAATGATTTTGCATTGATTTTTAACATTATACATGTGAAATCATATATGATTAGCAATTAAGCTTTAGTTTAGGGTTTGAAGTTGTAGGGTTAGCCGTTAGGCTAACCCTACGACTTCAAACCCTAAACTAAAGCGCGGGCCGCAGGCCCCCGTGATCACACTTCCCCCTCTGATTAGCTTTTAGCCCCCAAGGGTTTAGAGTTTAGGGTTTTAGAATGCAACTTTTCTAAAATGTATGCATAAAATCAAAAATGATTTTGCATTGATTTTTAACATTATACATGTGAAATCATATATGATTAGCAATTAAGCTTTAGTTTAGGGTTTTAGAATGCAACTTTTCTAAAATGTATGCATAAAATCAAAAATGATTTTGCATTGATTTTTAACATTATACATGTGAAATCATATATGATTAGCAATTAAGCTTTAGTTTAGGGTTTGAAGTTGTAGGGTTAGCCGTTAGGCTAACCCTACGACTTCAAACCCTAAACTAAAGCGCGGGCCGCAGGCCCCCGTGATCACACTTCCCCCTCTGATTAGCTTTTAGCCCCCAAGGGTTTAGAGTTTAGGGTTTTAGAATGCAACTTTTCTAAAATGTATGCATAAAATCAAAAATGATTTTGCATTGATTTTTAACATTATACATGTGAAATCATATATGATTAGCAATTAAGCTTTAGTTTAGGGTTTGAAGTTGTAGGGTTAGCCGTTAGGCTAACCCTACGACTTCAAACCCTAAACTAAAGCGCGGGCCGCAGGCCCCCGTGATCACACTTCCCCCTCTGATTAGCTTTTAGCCCCCAAGGGTTTAGAGTTTAGGGTTTTAGAATGCAACTTTTCTAAAATGTATGCATAAAATCAAAAATGATTTTGCATTGATTTTTAACATTATACATGTGAAATCATATATGATTAGCAATTAAGCTTTAGTTTAGGGTTTGAAGTTGTAGGGTTAGCCGTTAGGCTAACCCTACGACTTCAAACCCTAAACTAAAGCGCGGGCCGCAGGCCCCCGTGATCACACTTCCCCCTCTGATTAGCTTTTAGCCCCCAAGGGTTTAGAGTTTAGGGTTTTAGAATGCAACTTTTCTAAAATGTATGCATAAAATCAAAAATGATTTTGCATTGATTTTTAACATTATACATGTGAAATCATATATGATTAGCAATTAAGCTTTAGTTTAGGGTTTGAAGTTGTAGGGTTAGCCGTTAGGCTAACCCTACGACTTCAAACCCTAAACTAAAGCGCGGGCCGCAGGCCCCCGTGATCACACTTCCCCCTCTGATTAGCTTTTAGCCCCCAAGGGTTTAGAGTTTAGGGTTTTAGAATGCAACTTTTCTAAAATGTATGCATAAAATCAAAAATGATTTTGCATTGATTTTTAACATTATACATGTGAAATCATATATGATTAGCAATTAAGCTTTAGTTTAGGGTTTGAAGTTGTAGGGTTAGCCGTTAGGCTAACCCTACGACTTCAAACCCTAAACTAAAGCGCGGGCCGCAGGCCCCCGTGATCACACTTCCCCCTCTGATTAGCTTTTAGCCCCCAAGGGTTTAGAGTTTAGGGTTTTAGAATGCAACTTTTCTAAAATGTATGCATAAAATCAAAAATGATTTTGCATTGATTTTTAACATTATACATGTGAAATCATATATGATTAGCAATTAAGCTTTAGTTTAGGGTTTGAAGTTGTAGGGTTAGCCGTTAGGCTAACCCTACGACTTCAAACCCTAAACTAAAGCGCGGGCCGCAGGCCCCCGTGATCACACTTCCCCCTCTGATTAGCTTTTAGCCCCCAAGGGTTTAGAGTTTAGGGTTTTAGAATGCAACTTTTCTAAAATGTATGCATAAAATCAAAAATGATTTTGCATTGATTTTTAACATTATACATGTGAAATCATATATGATTAGCAATTAAGCTTTAGTTTAGGGTTTGAAGTTGTAGGGTTAGCCGTTAGGCTAACCCTACGACTTCAAACCCTAAACTAAAGCGCGGGCCGCAGGCCCCCGTGATCACACTTCCCCCTCTGATTAGCTTTTAGCCCCCAAGGGTTTAGAGTTTAGGGTTTTAGAATGCAACTTTTCTAAAATGTATGCATAAAATCAAAAATGATTTTGCATTGATTTTTAACATTATACATGTGAAATCATATATGATTAGCAATTAAGCTTTAGTTTAGGGTTTGAAGTTGTAGGGTTAGCCGTTAGGCTAACCCTACGACTTCAAACCCTAAACTAAAGCGCGGGCCGCAGGCCCCCGTGATCACACTTCCCCCTCTGATTAGCTTTTAGCCCCCAAGGGTTTAGAGTTTAGGGTTTTAGAATGCAACTTTTCTAAAATGTATGCATAAAATCAAAAATGATTTTGCATTGATTTTTAACATTATACATGTGAAATCATATATGATTAGCAATTAAGCTTTAGTTTAGGGTTTGAAGTTGTAGGGTTAGCCGTTAGGCTAACCCTACGACTTCAAACCCTAAACTAAAGCGCGGGCCGCAGGCCCCCGTGATCACACTTCCCCCTCTGATTAGCTTTTAGCCCCCAAGGGTTTAGAGTTTAGGGTTTTAGAATGCAACTTTTCTAAAATGTATGCATAAAATCAAAAATGATTTTGCATTGATTTTTAACATTATACATGTGAAATCATATATGATTAGCAATTAAGCTTTAGTTTAGGGTTTGAAGTTGTAGGGTTAGCCGTTAGGCTAACCCTACGACTTCAAACCCTAAACTAAAGCGCGGGCCGCAGGCCCCCGTGATCACACTTCCCCCTCTGATTAGCTTTTAGCCCCCAAGGGTTTAGAGTTTAGGGTTTTAGAATGCAACTTTTCTAAAATGTATGCATAAAATCAAAAATGATTTTGCATTGATTTTTAACATTATACATGTGAAATCATATATGATTAGCAATTAAGCTTTAGTTTAGGGTTTGAAGTTGTAGGGTTAGCCGTTAGGCTAACCCTACGACTTCAAACCCTAAACTAAAGCGCGGGCCGCAGGCCCCCGTGATCACACTTCCCCCTCTGATTAGCTTTTAGCCCCCAAGGGTTTAGAGTTTAGGGTTTTAGAATGCAACTTTTCTAAAATGTATGCATAAAATCAAAAATGATTTTGCATTGATTTTTAACATTATACATGTGAAATCATATATGATTAGCAATTAAGCTTTAGTTTAGGGTTTGAAGTTGTAGGGTTAGCCGTTAGGCTAACCCTACGACTTCAAACCCTAAACTAAAGCGCGGGCCGCAGGCCCCCGTGATCACACTTCCCCCTCTGATTAGCTTTTAGCCCCCAAGGGTTTAGAGTTTAGGGTTTTAGAATGCAACTTTTCTAAAATGTATGCATAAAAATCATATTTGATTTTACGCATACTGTGTGAAAAAGGTATACAAAATCAAATATGATTTTGAGCATAATATATAAAAAAAATATACAAGTGGAGTCCATATGAAGAAAGATTTACAAAATCATATTTGATTTTACGCATACTGTGTGAAAAAGGTATACAAAATCAAATATGATTTTGAGCATAATATATAAAAAAAATATACAAGTGGAGTCCATATGAAGAAAGATTTACAAAATCATATTTGATTTTAAGCATACTGTGTGAAAAAGGTATAGAAAATCATATTTGATTTTACGCATACTGTGTGAAAAAGGTATACAAAATCAAATATGATTTTGAGCATAATATATAAAAAAAATATACAAGTGGAGTCCATATGAAGAAAGATTTACAAAATCATATTTGGTTTTATGCATACTCTGTGAAAAAGGTATAGAAAATCATATTTGATTATACGCATACTGTGTGAAAAAGGTATAGAAAATCATATTTGATTTTATGTATACTCAGTAAAAAATGTATACAAAATCATATTTGATTTTATGCATACTCTGTGAAAAAGGTATAGAAAATCATATTTGATTATAAGCATACTGTGTGAAAAAGGTATAGAAAATCATATTTGATTTTACGCATACTGTGTGAAAAAGGTATACAAAATCAAATATGATTTTGAGCATAATATATAAAAAAAATATACAAGTGGAGTCCATATGAAGAAAGATTTACAAAATCATATTTGATTTTACGCATACTGTGTGAAAAAGGTATACAAAATCAAATATGATTTTGAGCATAATATATAAAAAAAATATACAAGTGGAGTCCATATGAAGAAAGATTTACAAAATCATATTTGGTTTTATGCATACTCTGTGAAAAAGGTATAGAAAATCATATTTGATTATACGCATACTGTGTGAAAAATGTATACAAAATCATATTTGATTTTATGCATACTCTGTGAAAAAGGTATAGAAAATCATATTTGATTATACGCATACTGTGTGAAAAAGGTATACAAAATCATATTTTATTTTAAGCATATTGTGTGAAAAAGGTATAGAAAATCATATTTGATTTTACGCATACTGTGTGAAAAAGGTATACAAAATCAAATATGATTTTGAGCATAATATATAAAAAAAATATACAAGTGGAGTCCATATGAAGAAAGATTTACAAAATCATATTTGATTTTACGCATACTGTGTGAAAAAGGTATACAAAATCAAATATGATTTTGAGCATAATATATAAAAAAAATATACAAGTGGAGTCCATATGAAGAAAGATTTACAAAATCATATTTGGTTTTATGTATACTCTGTGAAAAAGGTATAGAAAATCATATTTGATTATACGCATACTGTGTGAAAAAGGTATACAAAATCATATTTGATTTTGAGCATAATATGTGAAAAAGGTATAGAAAATCATATTTGATTTTACGCATACTGTGTGAAAAAGGTATAGAAAATCACATTTGATTTTATGTATACTCTGTGAAAAATGTATAGAAAATCATATTTGATTTTATGTATACTCTGTGAAAAAGGTATAGAAAATCATATTTGATCATACGCATACTCTGTGAAAAAGGTATAGAAAATCATATTTGATTTTACGCATACTGTGTGAAAAAGGTATAGAAAATCATATTTGATTTTACGCATACTGTGTGAAAAAGGTATAGAAAATCATATTTGATTTTACGCATACTGTGTGAAAAAGGTATACAAAATCATATTTGATTTTATGCATACTCTGTGAAAAAGGTATAGAAAATCATATTTGATTATACGCATACTGTGTGAAAAATGTATACAAAATCATATTTGATTTTATGCATACTCTGTGAAAAAGGTATAGAAAATCATATTTGATTATACGCATACTGTGTGAAAAAGGTATACAAAATCATATTTGATTTTATGTATACTCTGTGAAAAATGTATAGAAAATCATATTTGATTTTATGTATACTCTGTGAAAAAGGTATAGAAAATCATATTTGATTATACGCATACTGTGTGAAAAAGGTATAGAAAATCATATTTGATTTTACGCATACTGTGTGAAAAAGGTATACAAAATCAAATATGATTTTGAGCATAATATATAAAAAAAAATATACAAGTGGAGTCCATATGAAGAAAGATTTACAAAATCATATTTGGTTTTATGCATACTCTGTGAAAAAGGTATAGAAAATCATATTTGATTATACGCATACTGTGTGAAAAAGGTATACAAAATCATATTTGATTTTACGCATACTGTGTGAAAAAGGTATAGAAAATCACATTTGATTTTATGTATACTCTGTGAAAAATGTATAGAAAATCACATTTGATTTTATGTATACTCTGTGAAAAATGTATAGAAAATCATATTTGATTTTATGTATACTCTGTGAAAAAGGTATAGAAAATCATATTTGATTATACGCATACTGTGTGAAAAAGGTATACAAAATCATATTTGATTTTGAGCATAATGTGTGAAAAAGGTATAGAAAATCACATTTGATTTTATGTATACTCTGTGAAAAATGTATAGAAAATCACATTTGATTTTATGTATACTCTGTGAAAAATGTATAGAAAATCATATTTGATTTTATGTATACTCTGTGAAAAAGGTATAGAAAATCATATTTGATTATACGCATACTGTGTGAAAAAGGTATACAAAATCATATTTGATTTTGAGCATAATGTGTGAAAAAGGTATAGAAAATCACATTTGATTTTATGTATACTCTGTGAAAAATGTATAGAAAATCACATTTGATTTTATGTATACTCTGTGAAAAATGTATAGAAAATCATATTTGATTTTATGTATACTCTGTGAAAAAGGTATAGAAAATCATATTTGATTATACGCATACTGTGTGAAAAAGGTATACAAAATCATATTTGATTTTGAGCATAATGTGTGAAAAAGGTATAGAAAATCACATTTGATTTTATGTATACTCTGTGAAAAATGTATAGAAAATCACATTTGATTTTATGTATACTCTGTGAAAAATGTATAGAAAATCATATTTGATTTTATGTATACTCTGTGAAAAAGGTATAGAAAATCATATTTGATTATACGCATACTGTGTGAAAAAGGTATACAAAATCATATTTGATTTTGAGCATAATGTGTGAAAAAGGTATAGAAAATCACATTTGATTTTATGTATACTCTGTGAAAAATGTATAGAAAATCACATTTGATTTTATGTATACTCTGTGAAAAATGTATAGAAAATCATATTTGATTTTATGTATACTCTGTGAAAAAGGTATAGAAAATCATATTTGATTATACGCATACTGTGTGAAAAAGGTATACAAAATCATATTTGATTTTGAGCATAATGTGTGAAAAAGGTATAGAAAATCACATTTGATTTTATGTATACTCTGTGAAAAATGTATAGAAAATCACATTTGATTTTATGTATACTCTGTGAAAAATGTATAGAAAATCATATTTGATTTTATGTATACTCTGTGAAAAAGGTATAGAAAATCATATTTGATTATACGCATACTGTGTGAAAAAGGTATACAAAATCATATTTGATTTTGAGCATAATGTGTGAAAAAGGTATAGAAAATCATATTTGATTTTACGCATACTGAGTAAAAAATGTATACAAAATCATATTTGATTTTATGCATACTCTGTGAAAAAGGTATAGAAAATCATATTTGATTATACGCATACTGTGTGAAAAAGGTATACAAAATCCTTGTCTAATTGTTTGCAGCTCCTTCAGTATTCACGTTTTCATCGACTTTTTGTTTCTTCTTTCCACATGTCCTGCTGTTGTGATTCGTATCTCCGCATGTGGTGCACTTTCTCTTTCTTTTATTGCTTTCTTTTATTCCTTTCTCCTTCCCGCCCATTATACGGTTAACAGTTCCGCATCCCTTATACACTCCAACTGGTGGGTTTTTTATTTGGTTTGAATCCGGTTTTTCAACACCTATCATTCTTGCTATCACTTCACTTTTTTTCTTTGGTGCTTGCTTTGCCATATCAGCCTCAACTTCTGACTTCAATGATTTAACTTTCTTCAGAAATTCTTCAAGTTTTTCATCATTATTCACAAGAAGATGCAAGCAATCCTCAACAACTGAGCTTACTTCAGCAACCAACCTTTGAGTACCAATGTTTCCATTGTCGAATCTGTTTCTGCTAGATCTCAAATCTGGTGGTATGATGCCCTTGGTCCAACGCCTCATGATGTATTGTGCGGGTATTTCCTCTATATTATTGTTCTTCAAAACACTGAAACAATGTCTGCAAAGGAGACCTAAACGAAGATAGTGTCTACAGGTACACACAACGGAACCATCCCCAAGGTTATGCAATACCTTCATTGACATAAAATTATTTCAGTGTTGAATCAAATTTGATTTAAACAGAACATGTATTTAGTAAGATAAAAGCTTTACCTTATACTGAATCACATTTTCTCCAGTCTCTTTGAATTTCCTCTGTAAGTTCTCATTAATGGTATAAATTTGACACTCTTCTTCGGCAGTCATTTGGGCAACTGAACAATCATAAAGACCAACTTCTATTTCCTTCTGTATCATCTCAAAAATTGTTTTTGTGTACAGTTTTGAAGCATGCATTTCGATTTTGAGTTTCGTGTTCAATATTAGAGTCTTCTTGATTGATTCGGCATCTAACTTTTCCTGTTTTGATCTTTGTTTCATCATTGCTGATTCAAATCCACTCATGAAATTCACCAGATTTGACGCTGATCTTGTGAAATGAGAAAAAAAAGCATTCTCGCTTTCTGACCTTGATGTTGTTCTCATCAGGCCACACATTGGAGTGTCAATGAAGTAAGCTGGTATCCACTTTGATCTAATTTGAAACATATACTTGAACCATTTGTCGTTTTGTAATGAAAAATCAATCATCAACTGTCCCGTTTACATTTAACGAGGTTCCCTTCATGTTACTGTACAGTTGATGAGCTTTTGTTGGTCCAATGTTTGCAATGGAGGCGTTGTAGACGAACAGCTGCTCTGCATATTTTAGTTGTCTATCTGTTTTGGATAGATGTCTATACTCTCGCGGAATCAATTCGTGATTATGAATTGCATGGAAATCAGCTATTATGTATGTTCCCTTCGAGTATTCCAAGTCGAATCTCACTCTAGCTCTACATCCAGTGCATTCCATGCTGCTTTTCCTAACTGCTTTGTGATTTGTGGCTAGAGTATCTATGTAAACCTTCTTTCGTTCTCCAGCTCTGTGACAAAGATAGTACTTTTGCCTTACTATTCCCGACAAATTACTTTTCTGGCTCCCTTTTCTGATTTCAAATCCAGCATAATAAGCATACTCTTGGTACATCCTACGACAGTTTTCAAGTGTTCCATAGTTTTTTCCAGGAACTGGTTGTCGTTTGTAATCAACTATTGGCACAAAAAACTGCGATCCGTCCGTTGTTTGAAATGTTTTTGTAACATTTGTTTTAGGTGTCTTTTTCAGCACGGGAACTGTATGAGAATATACACAGATAGTCTTAAAAAGACACTTATACCTTAAAACGTACATACCTGAACAAAATCATATATGATTTTGTATAGTTTTTCAATGTATGCGTACAATCATTTTTGATTGGTAATTGACATAACCTTTGTTGGCAGTTTCTGTGTTATGTGCCACATGCACAGCCTATGCTTTGCTGTCTTAAATATACTTCTTATTCCAATCTCCATGGCTTTGTCTTGATCTGTTACCACCATTGTTGGCTCTTTCTTGAAGGTATCCATGAAGCAGTTTAGAAGCCATGTGTATGTTTCTTGCTTCTCATCTCTTATCAACCCGGCAGCAAAGGTTACGCATTTGTTATGGTTGTCTATTCCCGTGAATGGGACAAACATCATGTTGTACCTTTCAGCAAAAACCATATTCATGTACAATCAAATTCTAATAAAAGTTGATTTGTTATCATTTGCACCAAGTTGCACAAAATAAAAAGTAAAAAATATACCTGTTTGTTCGATACGTTGCATCAAACGACATGATATCGCTGAATTCTTCATAGTTACGCCTTGCTACATTATCGGCCCAGAAGATTGAGTGCAATTCAGAGTTGTCAAGCTTGTACTCAAATGCAAAACCAGGGATATGTTCTCTCATTTCCTCCATTTTGTTAACTAACATTTGAGCGTCGCTTTCATTGATGTACACATTTAGGTCCCTCTTCCAGTTTCTGAAATCATCAACTGTCCCGTTTACATTTAACGAGGTTCCCTTCATGTTACTGTACAGTTGATGAGCTTTTGTTGGTCCAATGTTTGCAATGGAGGCGTTGTAGACGAACAGCTGCTCTGCATATTTTAGTTGTCTATCTGTTTTGGATAGATGTCTATACTCTCGCGGAATCAATTCGTGATTATGAATTGCATGGAAATCAGCTATTATGTATGTTCCCTTCGAGTATTCCAAGTCGAATCTCACTCTAGCTCTACATCCAGTGCATTCCATGCTGCTTTTCCTAACTGCTTTGTGATTTGTGGCTAGAGTATCTATGTAAACCTTCTTTCGTTCTCCAGCTCTGTGACAAAGATAGTACTTTTGCCTTACTATTCCCGACAAATTACTTTTCTGGCTCCCTTTTCTGATTTCAAATCCAGCATAATAAGCATACTCTTGGTACATCCTACGACAGTTTTCAAGTGTTCCATAGTTTTTTCCAGGAACTGGTTGTCGTTTGTAATCAACTATTGGCACAAAAAACTGCGATCCGTCCGTTGTTTGAAATGTTTTTGTAACATTTGTTTTAGGTGTCTTTTTCAGCACGGGAACTGTATGAGAATATACACAGATAGTCTTAAAAAGACACTTATACCTTAAAACGTACATACCTGAACAAAATCATATATGATTTTGTATAGCTTTTTCAAACTATATTCTTAAAATCATATTTGATTTTGAACTCATTTGCTTTGTCTTAATGTGCTATTCAAAATCATATATGATTTTGTATAGGTTTTACTCAATGTATGCGTAAAATCATTTTTTGATTTTGAATAGTTGATCTTGTATATGTTTTTCACAATGTATGAGTAAAATCAAATATGATTCTAGGCATAAGAATACAGGTAACTAAAACCTCAATACAAAATCATATTTGATTTTACAAAACAAAGTTACAAAACAAAAATCTATAGAATCTACATACAAAATCATATATGATTTTACACATACAGTTACAAAAACAGAAATCTCTATAATCTCTATACATAATCAAATATGATTCAATACATGAAATCACACAAACATATATACTTATACTGTACAAAATCATATATGATTCTAAACATAAAACTACACAAACACGTATGCCTTGAAACGTAAATAATCATATTTGATTCTAAACATAAAACTACACAAACAGTATGCCTTGAAACGTAAATAATCATATTTGATTCTAACATAAAACTACACAAACATGTATGCCTTGAAACGTAAATAATCATATTTGATTCTAAACATAAAACTACACAAACACGTATGCCTTGAAACGTAAATAATCATATTTGATTCTAAACATAAAACTACACAAACATGTATGCCTTGAAACGTAAATAATCATATTTGATTCTAAACATAAAACTACACAAACACGTATGCCTTGAAACGTAAATAATCATATTTGATTCTAAACATAAAACTACACAAACACGTATGCCTTGAAACGTAAATAATCATATTTGATTCTAAACATAAAACTACACAAACACGTATGCCTTGAAACGTAAATAATCATATTTGATTCTAAACATAAAACTACACAAACACGTATGCCTTGAAACGTAAATAATCATATTTGATTCTAAACATAAAACTACACAAACACGTATGCCTTGAAACGTAAATAATCATATTTGATTCTAAACATAAAACTACACAAACACGTATGCCTTGAAACGTAAATAATCATATTTGATTCTAAACATAAAACTACACAAACAGTATGCCTTGAAACGTAAATAATCATATTTGATTCTAAACATAAAACTACACAAACACGTATGCCTTGAAACGTAAATAATCATATTTGATTCTAAACATAAAACTACACAAACACGTATGCCTTGAAACGTAAATAATCATATTTGATTCTAAACATAAAACTACACAAACATGTATGCCTTGAAACGTAAATAATCATATTTGATTCTAAACATAAAACTACACAAACACGTATGCCTTGAAACGTAAATAATCATATTTGATTCTAAACATAAAACTACACAAACACGTATGCCTTGAAACGTAAATAATCATATTTGATTCTAAACATAAAACTACACAAACACGTATGCCTTGAAACGTAAATAATCATATTTGATTCTAAACATAAAACTACACAAACACGTATGCCTTGAAACGTAAATAATCATATTTGATTCTAAACATAAAACTACACAAACACGTATGCCTTGAAACGTAAATAATCATATTTGATTCTAAACATAAAACTACACAAACACGTATGCCTTGAAACGTAAATAATCATATTTGATTCTAAACATAAAACTACACAAACAGTATGCCTTGAAACGTAAATAATCATATTTGATTCTAAACATAAAACTACACAAACACGTATGCCTTGAAACGTAAATAATCATATTTGATTCTAAACATAAAACTACACAAACACGTATGCCTTGAAACGTAAATAATCATATTTGATTCTAAACATAAAACTACACAAACATGTATGCCTTGAAACGTAAATAATCATATTTGATTCTAACTCATTTGCTTTGTCTTAATGTGCTATACATATATATCAGTTAGCCCACTGTGTTTTTTATATTTAAGAACTTATAAAACATGTTCATTTGTTAATTGCCTAGTTAGGGTTTTCTGTTATCTTTATTCAAATATTTAATCAGTAATTTCATAGATTGTTAGTTAATTAGCTGAAACTAGTGATTTTAGGATTAGGGTTTGAAGAAAGTTGAGGACTTTTTGGGATTAGGTATGCAATCTCGAAGACACGAAAATTTCGGTACGGAATCTTCGTATGGGAGGACACGTAGAGATGGTGATATGGGTCTAGATGGCTATTTATTGATGTCTCCTCGTTCAAAGAGGAGTTGGAGCCCACGGAGAATGGAGGTTCCGGGGTACTCTGAACGAGTATTGGGTCGTGGGCGAAGGAGTGTTTCGTTAGAAAAACAGAGGGTAGGAGATGATAGGAGTAGAAGGGTTCGGTCTAGGTCTAGGTCGCGGGGTCTTATTATGGAGGATAAAAGAGAAGTGGGTGGTCGTAGGAGTGTTTCGTTGGAGAGGCGGAGAGTGTTGGAGGATAGGAGTAGGGGAATGCGGTCTAGGTCGCCGGATTTTGTCGAGGGTAAAAGAGGGCGTGCGTATTATAATGAGGAATGGGTTACGGAGAGGGATTTGGTTAGTCCTGAAAGGCGTTCGAGATATGATTTTGTGGAACGTATGGATAGGAAACACGAGGATGTTGATTATGGACGTGGTCCGTCCAGGACGATAATGATAGATGACAAGTTTAAGGATAGGAGGTTAGATAGTGGGATGCGTGAGATTGGAACTCATAAGTCAGCTGGTGTAGGACTGTATAGGTCGACTGGAGATATGGGACCCGTTTTGAAAAATGACGCTGGTGGGGAACTCACGTCAGCGTCTTTGAACATTGGTTTAAATCAGCTCGGGAAAGAAAGAGTTCAGTATCCAGATATACGAGACTCGTTTTCATTTGATAAAAGTATGGCTAATCTGAGGGATAGTTATTCCGGTTTGACAGCATCAAGGTCTAAGGAATCTATGGGTGTATCTCATTTCAAAGATTATGAAAGATTATCTCCAAGAAAGTCGAGGGTTGATGAATTAGGTTATCGAGGTGGTATTCCTTTGCCTCGAGACAACCATCCATTGAACTCGGGGCTTATACCCGAGCCTTTACCACAGTCCAGATACCATTTGGAGCGTGGAAAAGACAGAGAGCTTGAGATTAATGAGGATATGGGTCGATACCGACATGAGGGATTTAGTCCTCCAAGGACTGGGCATCCTGATGCTTTGCGTGCTCAACCACGAATACGAGAAAGAGATGACTTTTTATATCCATCTGATGAAATCTACGAAAAGATGAATTTGCCTGAAAGAGGGGACTACAGTGATAGAGGTATATTAAGAGCGAGTTTGTTTGACCCTGTTACACAGCGGACAGAAACTTCTGATTTTGCTCACACGAATATGTGCAGTAGAAGTTTATCGGATCATCTTTCTTTACAGAAGCTAACAGCCTCAAACAACATTGGTTTGAACCGCTCACCACATGAAAAAAGAGAAACTTTACAGTATCCTGATCCTGCTAGTATTCATTCCCGTCTTGGGAGGAAACTTCCTAGAGAACAAGAAATTCCATACATGGGTATTCCGCAAGATCATGAAATAGAACGAATCAGAGTCGATTATGACTATAAACGAGATTATGACTATAAACGAGAATATGATTATAAACGAGATTATGACTACAATCGAGATTATGACTATAAACGAGATTATGACTATAAACGAGATTATGACTATAAACGAGATTATGACTATAAACGAGATTATGACTATAAACGAGATTATGACTATAAACGAGATTATGACTATAAACGAGATTATGACTATAAACGAGATTATGACTATAAACGAGATTATGACTATAAACGAGATTATGACTATAAACGAGATTATGACTATAAACGAGATTATGACTATAAACGAGATTATGACTATAAACGAGATTATGACTATAAACGAGATTATGACTATAAACGAGATTATGACTATAAACGAGATTATGACTATAAACGAGATTATGACTATAAACGAGATTATGACTATAAACGAGATTATGACTATAAACGAGATTATGACTATAAACGAGATTATGACTATAAACGAGATTATGACTATAAACGAGATTATGACTATAAACGAGATTATGACTATAAACGAGATTATGACTATAAACGAGATTATGACTATAAACGAGATTATGACTATAAACGAGATTATGACTATAAACGAGATTATGACTATAAACGAGATTATGACTATAAACGAGATTATGACTATAAACGAGATTATGACTATAAACGAGATTATGACTATAAACGAGATTATGACTATAAACGAGATTATGACTATAAACGAGATTATGACTATAAACGAGATTATGACTATAAACGAGATTATGACTATAAACGAGATTATGACTATAAACGAGATTATGACTATAAACGAGATTATGACTATAAACGAGATTATGACTATAAACGAGATTATGACTATAAACGAGATTATGACTATAAACGAGATTATGACTATAAACGAGATTATGACTATAAACGAGATTATGACTATAAACGAGATTATGACTATAAACGAGATTATGACTATAAACGAGATTATGACTATAAACGAGATTATGACTTATAAACGAGATTATGACTATAAACGAGATTATGACTATAAACGAGATTATGACTATAAACGAGATTATGACTATAAACGAGATTATGACTATAAACGAGATTATGACTATAAACGAGATTATGACTATAAACGAGATTATGACTATAAACGAGATTATGACTATAAACGAGATTATGACTATAAACGAGATTATGACTATAAACGAGATTATGACTATAAACGAGATTATGACTATAAACGAGATTATGACTATAAACGAGATTATGACTATAAACGAGATTATGACTATAAACGAGATTATGACTATAAACGAGATTATGACTATAAACGAGATTATGACTATAAACGAGATTATGACTATAAACGAGATTATGACTATAAACGAGATTATGACTATAAACGAGATTATGACTATAAACGAGATTATGACTATAAACGAGATTATGACTATAAACGAGATTATGACTATAAACGAGAATATGATTATAAACGAGATTATGACATACAACGAGATTATGACTATAAACGAGATTATGACTATAAACGAGATTATGACTATAAACGAGATTATGACTATAAACGAGATTATGACTATAAACGAGATTATGACTATAAACGAGATTATGACTATAAACGAGATTATGACTATAAACGAGATTATGACTATAAACGAGATTATGACTATAAACGAGATTATGACTATAAACGAGATTATGACTATAAACGAGATTATGACTATAAACGAGATTATGACTATAAACGAGATTATGACTATAAACGAGATTATGACTATAAACGAGATTATGACTATAAACGAGATTATGACTATAAACGAGATTATGACTATAAACGAGATTATGACTATAAACGAGATTATGACTATAAACGAGATTATGACTATAAACGAGATTATGACTATAAACGAGATTATGACTATAAACGAGATTATGACATAAACGAGATATGATAAACTTATGGCGTTATAGTAAAACTCGGAGCTAAAAGTTCTACACTTCCACCTTTCCATGTGTCTCAGACATGGCTGTCTCTGGTGTGTAGTTCACTGCGGAAGGTGGATGCATGACGAGTTATGAACTTATGATTACTTTATATATGTGTTTTACTTTCTGGAAAAGTTTTACACCTGAAACTCAGTAGCTTTGTGCATGTGGATTTTACAATGGATGGACTTTGCTCTTGGCTGAAATTGAGCATGTACTTGAACATTCATAAGACATGTTCCTGTATGAGGTGGAAACTATGCTTAAATAGAACTCACTTGATGGATTTGTCATCTATCTTGCCAGTTGAGCAAGAAAAGGTAGACATAATACCTGGCATTTTACTGCTAAAAGAATGGATCTGCCCATTAAGAAATGCCAATTAAGTTGGCTTTCATGACCAGTACTTGCTATGTTATTCCCGAGTAATATAATAGCTGAGAATTTTAGTTTTCTTTATGATATATGTATAGAGGGACAGCAAGATACTGAAGAGTTCAGTCTTGGATTAGGATCCTTGTCTGTTTGTGAGTAGTTGGTATAGTTCGTCTGCTATATGTCAGGACTGTGCTTGAGAGCAAGATATCTAGTTGATTAACCCCCTCTCTTCCTCTCCAAGACAAAAGAGAGCCAATAAGAATGTGTCACGGCACTCTCACTTCCCCCTCTTACACCAGCACCACCGTAAACTTCTTGAAACTTTCAGAATCCTCCGCTGGCATTATGTCATTGAGAAACAGATGACAGAAGTTGAAGAGATATTTAGTGAGGGTGGAAGTGTTTTTTGTGCTCTTTTAATCAAATCTTATCTTTTTGGGTCATGATCTTGTTTTTTCTTATGGAAAGACAAACTTGATAAGTAGAAGTTGCTAGGATTAAACACACACACACACACACACACACACACACACACACAAGAACGAGAAAATAACACACACACACACACACACACACACACACACACACACACACACACACACACACACACACACACACACACACACACACACACACACACACACACACACACACACACACACACACACACACACACACACACACACACACACACACACACACACACACACACACACACACACACACACACACACACACACACACACACACACACACACACACACACACACACACACACACACACACACACACACACACACACACACACACACACACACACACACACACACACACACACACACACACACACACACACACACACACACACACACACACACACACACACACACACACACACACACACACACACACACACACACACACACACACACACACACACACACACACACACACACACACACACACACACACACACACACACACACACACACACACACACACACACACACACACACACACACACACACACACACACACACACACACACACACACACACACACACACACACACACACACACACACACACACACACACACACACACACACACACACACACACACACACACACACACACACACACACACACACACACACACACACACACACACACACACACACACACACACACACACACACACACACACACACACACACACACACACACACACACACACACACACACACACACACACACACACACACACACACACACACACACACACACACACACACACACACACACACACACACACACACACACACACACACACACACACACACACACACACACACACACACACACACACACACACACACACACACACACACACACACACACACACACACACACACACACACACACACACACACACACACACACACACACACACACACACACACACACACACACACACACACACACACACACACACACACACACACACACACACACACACACACACACACACACACACACACACACACACACACACACACACACACACACACACACACACACACACACACACACACACACACACACACACACACACACACACACACACACACACACACACACACACACACACACACACACACACACACACACACACACACACACACACACACACACACACACACACACACACACACACACACACACACACACACACACACACACACACACACACACACACACACACACACACACACACACACACACACACACACACACACACACACACACACACACACACACACACACACACACACACACACACACACACACACACACACACACACACACACACACACACACACACACACACACACACACACACACACACACACACACACACACACACACACACACACACACACACACACACACACACACACACACACACACACACACACACACACACACACACACACACACACACACACACACACACACACACACACACACACACACACACACACACACACACACACACACACACACACACACACACACACACACACACACACACACACACACACACACACACACACACACACACACACACACACACACACACACACACACACACACACACACACACACACACACACACACACACACACACACACACACACACACACACACACACACACACACACACACACACACACACACACACACACACACACACACACACACACACACACACACACACACACACACACACACACACACACACACACACACACACACACACACACACACACACACACACACACACACACACACACACACACACACACACACACACACACACACACACACACACACACACACACACACACACACACACACACACACACACACACACACACACACACACACACACACACACACACACACACACACACACACACACACACACACACACACACACACACACACACACACACACACACACACACACACACACACACACACACACACACACACACACACACAGACACACACACAGACACACACACACACACACACACACACACACACACACACACACACACACACACACACACACACACACAGACACAGACACACACACACACACGCACACACACACACACACACACAGGACTGTAGACCAATGCGTTTCTTATTTTTACCTTATTGCATCTTGCAGATGTAGGAAATGCATTTTTTATGTACTCACTTTCCATTCTTTGTACATTCTTTCAGTGTCTCGAAGGAGTTCTTAGACACTCAACGGTTAGCAATGCACGCTTTCATGTCCCACAAGGTTGGGATGAGGGCTCAACATTTAGGACTCGTCAAGGCATTATGTGTTATGTTAGGTTGGAAAAGTGCTATTCCTGTAGGAACTGTTAGATGGTTCCCGGAGACCCTTTCCAGTAAAGAAGCCTGGGTTCAAAAAGAAGATCTTATAATCTGGCCCCCAGTTGTCATAGTTCATAACATTTCTATTACAAACAATGATTCAAATGGCCAGGGGCCCACTACCATAGAAGCACTTACACAATTTCTCCGAGGTATATTACATTCTTGAACATTTTTATTTTGTTTTAATCATACTTTAAGGCCACTGTAGCAAAATAAATATATCTTGATTACCCCTCCTCCTTTTGGCCCGTTTCTATATTGTCAGTGATACCGTTAAAAGAATATAATCTTTGATTTTTTAGTTTTTTTTTGCTAATAAGTAATTTGTAGTTGATAAGTTGTTCAAAATATGAATACTATTAAAGATGTTAGGATGTTCATATAGACCATTTTATATGTAAGTTTCTTAATTGTCTTTTTTTTTTTTACATCAGAGGCAAATCCTTTATCTCATGCAGTAAATTTTGTTACAGCTGGTTATTTCATTACACAATTATTCAATATCACATTACTAGTTTCAAAATGCATATCCGAACACGTGCTAGCGATTACTACCTTACTCTTAAACCCGTTCTTGTCTACCCTGATTTTCAGGCGTAGGTCTAAGTGGTGGGAAAGTCAAACATGGGAAAGTTGCAAACTGCAGCATAATGTTGGTTAAATTTCTGGGTACATTTTCTGGGTTACAAGAGGCAGAGAAAATTCATCAATATTTTGTGAGGAACAAACATGGACGAAGAGATCTGGACAAAGTCTCATCTAGCAAGGGCAAGAGCAGTAATAGCGAGGAAGGTGATAATAAAGAGGCCGAGCGTGTGCTGTTTGGGTATATGGGTATTGCTGAAGATTTGGATAAAGTCGACGCTGATACGAAAAAGAAGTGTATAATCAAGAGCAAAAAGGAAATTCATGAGTTTGCTGATGGTCCCGTGAAACCCGAGTAAGGAATCATCAAGTCATGAATTTTTTTATCTTCTCTTTGTTGCTTATTTTGGATTAGTTGAAAACTGTAGATCTAGGGTCTGGCTCTTATACATTTACTTAGCTAAATGATGGCCATTAGCTAATAGGTTTACATACACTTAGTTTTTGCAAATCAAACAAATGTAATGCTGATGGAACATACAAAGGCCAGTCCTTTTCCTCGTATCTAAGCTTACTAATCCATTGTACGAGTTTAATCTTGTTATACGATCGAGGGGCTCATTTATCTCTACCGTTGGTGGAAAAAACCAGCTTGAAGTCAAAAGTGGTTGCTAGCTTTGCTTGGGTTGCAAACAAAGAGTTATATCAGTTCAAACTTAAACCATGTTTAGCTTGTTGGAGTCACATTTTATCTCGTTTGAATACAATTAAGATTACTCAAATTCTAACATAACATTATTATACAAGCCTGTACGCTCTAAATAAGAAGGAAAGAAAACATAAGACACCAATATCTCTACTACTAACAAAATTGGCTGTTTTAACCATCTCATTCGCCTCCTATAAGCAAAATGTAGAATTTGTCGCATGGTTTAAAGAGGAGTTTTCTTGACTATCTTCTTTGAAAGTTGAGACATCTAATGCCACAAGCAAAAACGACGAAGAATAGAACGACCCAAGCAACATGAGCCAACGCTACGTATTTTAGAAAATCATACTCGAATCCAAATGACACCTTGATAAATTCCTTCACTGATATTGAATTAGCTCCTGGAATTTGAACAAGGCTTTCGTCTTGACCTATTTGAGAAGTAATAAGCCCGTATAATGTCCATGCCACCGGTGAGCACCAATAATACCACCTCCACCATATCGGAATTTGCTGCAAATATCACTTCATATGTCACATATTTTCTATACAAGGTCAATTTGTGACAGTCATTTTTTTTTTGATGGAAGCTTCGCCACAAATAGAGTGAGTGAGGCTTTCGTCACAGTTATTTCTTTCTTGTATCGAGAAAATTATAGGGTCTTACCGTTATAGGGATAAGGAAGCCAGAGAACAGGTTCCAAAAGCTGAGGAAAAACGACATAGTAATGGCGGCAACATGATAGTTCGGAGTAAGAGCCACGAGCATCATTCCATATAATGTGAAGTAAGTGAAGCTCATACAAACGAAAAAATAGAACCACAAAAATTTGCTAGCTGACCAAGCAAATCCGATCATTATGTAAAGCACAAGGCTGTAAATGAGCGTTTGAATACAAACATAGATCACCTCAATCGCCACCTGCAAGTCAGAAAGATGATCAAACTCACCACTCGACCCACATCTTGGTCGTGTGTTGTTGAATATATATATTTATATTTTTAACACATACATATAAAAAGAGATATGAGTGCAAGTAAGATTAAGTGGTATTTGTACCTGAGCAAATGCATATGGGAGGGGAGAATACATCCCTGCAGCCTTTTCACGATAAAGGACGGACCTCTCTACCGACACTACAGTCTGCACAGAAGAAGTATTCGTTCCTCCAAGAAACATAACGGCAGCATACATAGCACCAACCATATTCATCAAATCCTGTTGTTGGCTCCTGTTGGAAATAAAAAGCTTCTTAAATCCATGTTTCAAGAAAGAAATGATGATGCTTAATATAGTGCTTACGTCTTTTGGCCTTTGTCCCAGAAAATAATCCCAAAAATAATCCCACACCCTGTTGTCATTAAAAACCGAACAACGTTGTACTCTGGATGTCTCCAATAAGACAATTTCTGTTTCCAAAAACAGGCTTTGAATTGTGTGAAAACTGATCTTGAGTATCTTGTTGCGAAATGTAGGTCCCGGGTTCCTGGTGCAGGTCTACTCAATTCTATGATAAGCTCCTGGTTCCTCCTGTGTGATGGATTCAGGCAACGTTTAAACCTTAACCTTGAACAAATTGAACTCCAAAGTAAAGATTTGGGCCAAATGAGTACCTATAAAGTTCAGATTTAGCATATATCTCTGCAAAATCAACACCAAGTTGAGCTTCAACTGCAGGAGAACTGACTTCAAGCATCCAAGTGGCAGGATTTTGTCCATCCTTTATCTTGTTAACCTCTTCGAGTGACTATAAATGTGTGCCCGTTAGAGAAAAAAAAAGGATGGAGAATGTTTTTTGTGATCTCACTAAAAAGGGGTACACTTACTTGGAAGTATTCGACTAGTAGTTGAGATTGGTGCCCCAGAGGTCCAGCATAAATGACCTTACCGCCTCTTTTCATCAAGAATAACTGCAAGAAATTCATCAAGTTATTAAATTTGTGAAGTAGTAGATTGCATATTAAAAACTATAATTGCAGTCGATTTATATTTACTGATTAAAAAAAAATAATTTTACCTCATCAAACGCTTCAAAAATGTCAATGCTTGGCTGGTGAATCGTGCATACAACTGTTCTACCTGTATCAACCGTGTTTCGGACTGTTCTCATGACAATGGCTGCAGCCCTTGCGTCAAGACCTGATGTGGGCTCGTCCATGAAAATAATGCAAGGGTTAGCCACTAACTCAACTGCTATAGTGAGTCTCTTTCGTTGTTCAGTTGAGAGACCATCTACTCCTGGAAGCCCGACTAGCGAATCCCTTATGGAATTCAACTCAACCAAATCCATAACTTCCTCCACGAAGATCTAAACCATACAAAAAATTGCACAAAATGAGAACCTTATGGGCTAGGTCACTATACCAAATATGAGATCAATTGCATAGTCTCTTTTTGCTGCACATTTAACAAATGTGTATTTTTGGCCAGTTTGTCCACTCTTTTAAAATTTCAAAAGACATCTAGATGTATAAATGTATAACCATGAAAATATAAAACTATAATTCTACAAATGTCTAATTTCTAAATTTTGCATTTTTCTAACTGTGCTTGCAATTTTGAAAACCTTACTTGTCTTGATTGATCGTTTACATCTGGAGAGAGACGAAGCCAAGCAGAATACACCAGTGATTCATACACGGTAACATGTGGAGAATGGATATCATTTTGTTCACAATATCCACTCACACGAGCAAAAGTTTCTTGATTTTTAGGGTACCCAGAAATACTGATGTTCCCTTCAATGTAACCGCCAGTCTTCCTGCCAGCTAAAACATCCATCAAAGTTGTCTTTCCAGCACCACTAACACCAACCAATGCGGTCAAAACACCTGGCCTAAACGCACCACTGACGTCCTTTAGAAGTTGTAAACGATCTTCTGTACGTCCTTGAGCTTTCATTTCCTGATACACAAACCGATCTTTTCTAATTTATGTTTTTGTTTTTGCTAGATAGTCACTTACATGTTTAAAAGAAAGGACTTACAGCAGGCATATCTACATAATAGTTGACATGATCAAATACAAGTGATAGTGGCTGAAATGGAAGGACCATTCCTTTCTTTTCACCTGCCATTTCTGTACCTGAAATAAGTTAAATTTCGTTGCAAACAAAAACTACTCAAAATTTATCTTGAACAAGAGCGGAAATTCAAACCTTGATCCTTGGCTGACATTTGACGGTCAAGGTGTTCATTTTCATTTGGAACAACAAATCTTGAATCTCCATAGGCTGCATTTTGTCAAACATACATTAGACCAAATGACCAATCAAAAACTATTCAAAATGGCAGTCAGAAAACATAAAAGCATTAAACTTACGATTCATATACGTCAATGCTAAAATGAAGAGGATGGTGAAGAGCAGTGTATATGCAATGAGTGCAGCAACACAAACCCAATACATATACCCAGCGGTGAACATGCCTCTAGAACTAAGAAGAACTAGGCCTACAGTTGGTTCATTGATTCGTGGATCAGGATTCGGCTGTAATTAACATACAAAATTAGTATCAAATACTGTACATGAAAATAGATATAACTTCATTTAGTAAGTTAGTTTTGAGCTTACAGTTTTCCATCTTTCGTCTAGAAATTCATTGATCACAATGGCATTCTGTCCATACATCATTGGGGAAATGTAATAAGCCCAGATCATCCATGGATAAACGTCATCTGTAAATTTGCATTTTTTTGGTAAGTTGTTCATACTAATATATGTAAAGAGATTTTTACATATACAAGGGCGTAGAACACAAACCTTTAGCTACTATGAATCCGCCTAGTATAAAGACTATTAGCAGTGAAAAGGTACCAAGAGCGTTAGCAACCACCTGAGTTCTCCCAACAGAACCAAGAAACCGAAAGAGACACAAAGCCATTTGGTGCACACATATATACGCCAATAGCTGTTTAAAAAATCTAGCAGCTGAAGGCGCAAACCCAATGGTGTAATATGTTATAACAATCCATATGACAGATTCACTGAACGATATAGGGATCTTTAGAAGCCACATGGGAATGGCAAATGCCCACGCAGGGTAAAACAATGAATCCCTTTGTTTATAGAACACTGGAAGCCTCATAACGGTGAGCGCTATCTCAGCAGAACCATTAAACATCACAGTAAGAAGACTAAAGAACAGAGCACCCATATACTTTTCGCCATCTTTTAGTTGACCACTTTTCATAGTTGTTCTAAAGTAGACAGAGAACCCAATAATCGCCATTACTGTAATCTGAAACGTCTTGAATATGTATATGAAGGAGTTACGCTTCAATAGCAACCATTCTCTTGACATATTTGCTTTTAAAAGGTCCATATTTGATATACCGTACTTCTCTTTTACCAATGCAGCAGGATGGACTTTTTTAACGTCATAAGGACTCGCAAGATTGTCATAGAGAACTTGACCAATTTGAGACTGAGTGAACATTTGAGCGATTTCAGATACAGACATGAATCTGTAAGGTTCATCTCTCTTGAACCAGTACTGATCTTGATCTTTTCTTGAAGTAACTTCCTGTAAAAAATCAGCAACGCCTTTTCTTTTTGGGCATTTAAATCCCACGGTTTCAAAGAACTCAAGAACATTTTCACGCGGGCCTTGGTACACAATTTGACCCTCTGAAAGAAGTATAATGTCATCAAATAACTCGTACGTTTCTGGAGCAGGTTGTAAGAGGGATATGACCATGGTTGCATCCATTATATTAACCATTTCTTTCATATGTTTAACAATCTGGTAAGTAGTTGAACTATCTAACCCAGTCGAAATTTCATCCATAAAGAATACGTTTGCAGGCCCTACTAACATTTCTCCTGCAATCACAACATAGCAACTTTCATTAAATCAGCACATATAAAATCTAAAATAAGTACATTCAGGCGTAATTGAAATATTGCATACCAGTAGTAACACGTTTCTTCTGTCCACCCGAGATTCCTCTTCTCATCTCATCACCCACCTTGATATCAGAACATATATCCAATCCAAGTATCTGTTTTCAAAAAAACATCAGTAAGCGAGCCCTGACTATATATATCATAATCAGTCAAACTAGATAAAGAAAATCCAAGGGATTTGAGTAAATTAAACCTTGAGCACATAGTCTGTAACCAAGTTAGATCCTTGTCCAGACATTGCTGTCGCTTTCATGAAAGCTTCGATATCAGGATCTGGTGTGATCCCTGCTACTCTTTCTCGTCTATACAGTTCTACCAGAAGATCATATCTGGCTCCTACACCGAGACAACGTGCAGCAAAATCAAATGTCTCTCTGACAGTCATCTCACCGTTGTGGACATCATGTTGGCTGATATAAGCGCAAGTTCTCTGAGCAATGAACTCGGACATTTTATGACCACAATAAGTCACTTCTCCACTTTGTCTTAGATCCTTTTCTAGTACTCCAGCAAGTGTTCTCAAGAACGTTGTTTTCCCCGAGCCAGGTGGTCCAAGAAGTAGTGTCATTCTGAAAACAGAATTCGAGATATAACCACAATGACAAAACTGAAAACATGATCTATCAATCGTTTGTTTGATCGTATATTATGTATATATAACGCAATGTTATTAACTAGTTTAACTCCAGAGCTCAAAACATACCTCGATGGTCTCACGATTCCACTTACATCCTGCAAGATCTTGAGAACTTCCTTTTTGGATGGCATAAACTTGATGACTTGGAGAAATCCCTATTTACAACAAAACATTGAAAATGATCAACAGATCAAAACTCTAATTTAAAGTTCATAAAATCAAAATAGAAATGATAACATTGTGAAGATCTTAAAACACAAATGACAAACCTCTATGGCATTAAGGGTGGAATTGAACAAAGTTGGAAGCGCCCTGGAACCGATGAAGATATTTCCTTCGATAGATAGATTCTTGTATCGAACTTCAACCTTTGGAGTTTGAATCCCCACTCTGGTGAAATCAAATCATAATGGTCACAAATTCTTGAACAAAAGTTCTAAAAATTCATATTGAAATAGTTGTAATTAGTGATTTCTACTTAAAAAATACTCGTAGAATGTTAAAATTATATCACCTTTCAATCCTTTCTCGAACACGAAGAAGAAAACCCTCATTATCTTGTTCAATAGCTTTAAGCACACTCTTCATAATCTGAATTTTATCCGTAGGATCAATACTCACGCTATCCGTTTTTCCATTTTCATTCGAGTATTCATCTTTCTTTGATTTTCGATTAGTAAAAACCGGAATGGCTTCATGTTCATGACCATTATCTTGTATCTCAAGAACAGAAGCTTCTGAGAAAGCCACATTGTTGTTGTTCCTACTGATCGACTGAGATCGTTGGCTCACTGACCTCGCTAGCTCATTTCCGCCATGCGGTCCAGCCATCGATCTCTCTCTATATATATTTTGATCTAAATTTCTACTAGATCTTATGACATTTCACATATACATAAATGCTGCATTCAAATACACATTGTATATCATATTAGATATATTCACATTAATTTTATATGTAATAAAGAAAACAAAAGTGAAATATGCATGCATTATTGTATTACTTGTATCAACTTTCAAGAAACACCCATGTCAAGAATTATATGAAGGAAAAAATATACAAGAAATGAATGAAAAATAGACTTACAAAGAAGAAAGAAAATGGAAGTGATTAACTAAAAAAATCAATGACTGTAATTAAGGAGAAATTATTTACTTAATAATGTGATATTATGGGGATTGAAGAAGAAGAAAAATAATTTGATTAGGGTCTGTTTGTTTGTAATTAGCATTAAATTAAAATTAATGATTTTTAACTGGGAGAAGCTTTCGGATACAAGAAGAGATAATTAAGGAGTAGGATTACTGGTTACTTTCTTAATTAAGTACATCTTAGTTATTCTTTTTAGGGAATGTAAGTATATAGTATCTACATTTTCATATATTATTTTTTATTTTGGAAAATTTGGATTATTATTACCACAGTTTATTTTTTCCTTTTGTAAAGATAGGGCCGGCAAGTGAATTTCGAGGTCCATGTACAAGATAAAAAGGAGCCCATATAACAAAAATGCTATACGTATATTACGATAAAATTTATTAGCGTAAAAAAAGGGTAATTAAGTTTATATAAATTCATTAAACAAAAAACAATGTTCTTATCATATAAGTAGTTAAAACTTACCATTCTTTGTTGAATTTTGTTCTTGGATCCGTCTTTGAGGCAAAATCATTGATCAAACTTTTATAATCAATACGATTTAATAAATCATTCTCAATTGCTATTAATATTAATATACTCCCAAACTTAAAATGTGTGAATATTATTATTATTATACATCTTTTAATTTATATTGTAGATTTGTGGTTTATATAATTTTAGGACTTTAATATTAGTCTTTTTTTAAGAAATTACATTTAAGCTTAAATCTAATATCTATAAATCCCTAAAATAATGATATCATAATATATAAGTAAGAACTTTTCAAAATCGAGGGGTCTTTTTAAAGTCGGGGCCATGTGCGGTGGCCTATATAACATTTGCTAAGATCCTCCACTGAGATTACATTTGATAACGCACGTCAACATCTAGGAGTGTGATTTCACTTAATAGGGTATACTACTAGGAGGTGTTGGTAGAGATGAATGGAAAGGAAAGAAATGGAATCAATGGGATTTCTCTTGTTTGTTTGAAAGTAAGAATGGAAATGGAGAATGAAAAACTCATTCTCTTTCCACTTATTTCATTCCCACTAAAAAGTAAAAGAATGGAGGAGAATGAAAATTTTAAAAGGACCCCATTCTCTTTTTATTCCCGTGTGAATCACAAGAGACAATCAAAATTAAAGGGTATAAATATTTTTTAGCATGTGCAATGCACACATTATCCCAAATCAACAAAAGCTCTCTATACAGTGGTGATTTCGATCTTTGAAACCCTTTTTGCTTTGCTCATCTCCATCAACCTTATTCTTCTTTGTTGTTCATCCCTAACAAAGGTATTTCTGTCTTTACATCACAAAATGGAAGAACCCTTGAATTTTATTCGATTCTGAAACCCAATCTGATAATTTTGATCATTGATTATTATGAGTTTTGAATATTCGAATCATATGTTGCAGCACTTGATTTTTATTTTTTTTAGTGGGTTGCGATTTAGTTTTGAAATCTGTAATGGTAGAAGAAATTATAAAAGCTTTTTTTTTTTACCTTGAAGAAGATGATTATATGATTTGACATTGGATAGGTTTTTTTTTCTTTCTAGATCTCATTTTTTGGTTGCAAACTTGCAAAGCATCCATTTTATTTCGTAATTTGTGGTTCTATCATTTTAAATTCATGTAAGCATCCTGAGATCTATGTTTCTAATCTCATGGCAGTTTTGAAAATTTCAATGGTGGTATCTGCGAGGCTCTGGAAGTAACAAAAAAATATGGATATCACAATAAAATATAATGTCAGATTATATCTTTGCACTTTTGCAGGCATGACACATTTAATTTTTTTGCAAAATACTTTGTTCTGGTGTGTAATTATAATTATAAATAATACTAAAAAGCAACTTTGGTTTGTGAGTGGGGAGTACTGTAGCTAAAAGTACTCCCCTCATTGCATAAGGTACAAGTTGTTATTGCACTAACTAAATAACTAACAGACTTAACGGCCGTTAAGTGTTGTTTGGCAAACTAACGGTAGTTACAAAACGATATTTAACGGAGTTTGTTTTCAAGTTACGTTTTTTAACTTTTGCCACCAAAGTTTTACTTTAATTTCTTTTTGCCACATAACTTTTGGTTTTTAAGCTTTTCACATCAAAAGTTTATTTCTTTCTTATTTTTATCACATAATTTTTACTTTTTAAAATTTCGTCACGAAAACTTTTTATATTTACATTTTCGCTTTTACTTTTTGTCACATAACTTTTGTTTTTTAAACTTTCGCCAGATAAACTTTGTTTTCAAGTATAAATTTCTTAACTTTTGTACTTTTTTCCACAACTTTGTTTTTTAAAGTTTCACTCCGAAAATTTCTTTTATTTGCTTTTACGACATAACTTTTGGTTTCTAATATTTGTTACCAAAGTTTCATTTTCTTTACTTTTGACCACAACTTTTATTTTCTCAATTTTTGCCACGCAAATTTTGTTTTTCGACTTAATGTTTTTTAACTTTTGTCAATAGAGTTTTGTTTTTCTCCCGGGGCAACGCCCGGGTAAAAAAACTTGTCCTATCAAACAAGAGAATAATTCTCATGTTCGTTTCTCTATATCGATTGTCTTCTCACCAAACAATAGAATGGAATTTGTATTTCTAGGCTCATTCTTATTCTCTCCATTTCCATTCTTTACTATCATTCCATTCTCTATGATTCCCTCGTACCAAACGCCCCCCTAATATATAACTACTGTAAGATTTTGGATTTTTTATTCGATTGGGTAACATAGACATGATTAATATTTTCACTTAAGTATCTAATATAAATATATATTATTATCTATATCTATACTATATTATAAAGCAAATAGCCCTTGTCTAAAATTTTAAGTTTCAACATTTATTTCTCCAAAATGTCCCTCCTATCTATTTTATATTTACTAAAATAACTATAACTCTTTCTCTCTCCTCAAATCTCAACCAATCATTTTTTTTTCTCTCTCCTCCATAAATCATTTTATTCATCTAATTCATTCAAAATCTTTTATCTCAAAAACCGTACATCGATAAATTATTAAAATTATATGGGTGTTCTTAAAATTTCATGCTCTTTCATTAGAGAGGTCATTCGATATACTTTTGACGAATTTTTAAATCCGAGGACGGAGCCCGTACGGCTAAGGGCGGAGCCCGTCAGGTAGATCACCCCATCACCGCCACCGCCGCCACCGCCATTACATCACCACCCCGCCATCACCGTCGCAACGCGCGGGTACCTTTCTCTCGTATTTATATATGGGGGAAGTGAATATAAAGTTGTCACATACCCAAGCTTAGGTATGTAATCCCTCACATATGAATTTTTTAATATTTGTTGTATAATAATTAAATCACATAGCCCCCATGAATTTTATGGTTTAAAGTTTTGGAAATTTTAGATCGGGTAACATAGACATGATTAATATTTATATCTGAATACGAGCAATACTATAAGAAAAATACCCTTTAGCGACCCTAAAGTCGTCGCCAAAATGATTGTTGGACTTTCAAAGTCAAACAACAGATTGTTTTTTGTCGTTTAGTGCTCTTTTAGTGATGACATATTGTCGTCGCCAAATTTCAATTTTCTTGTAGTGCCATACGTCATATATATCTTCATAAATGAATATAATTATATCTGTCCAGTGAAAAGAAGTGCCACCTTACAAATTATTCATAAAATCATAATTTCCAGAAAAAACTATTGACAAGAAAAAACAAAAATGAATGGTTGATCCATCTTATGTGTCAAATCATTTTATAAATAGTTATTTGTGAAGTGTTTAGAATTTATAATACCGGGTTAGTATTTCAAATAGACAAATAAGTCATGTTTTCCGTTTTTCACATGTTACAACTTTCATACAGATTCAGTCGATTCAGAATGGATCAGTTAATAAGATTTTAAAGTGTGTTTTTCCGTGGTATCTTTAGAATATGTATGTTTGTTGTTTTTGTCCAAATACTTAATTTCTTGTAATTGTAACTTTTTACTAGTGTCTTGCTAGTTGTTTATTCTAACCGTTCTAAAAACAAAATTAATGGATCTGTTAAACATTTCATTAAAAAGTCTGGTTCCATATCTGTCATAAAACAACTATTAATTTGGTAACTTGATCCCATGATAACACTTATATTTTCATCTTGGTTTCAGTTTTATAATAAGCCAGGTTACCATATTAAAAATTTGGACACTAATAAAATTCGATGTTAAGAAACTGTTTCACATTCTAGCTTTGTCTAGCTTTGCTTGCTAATAACGGTCATATAAGTTGTTATTAACATGTATAAAATAATTATATTTTTTTCATAAAATTTAAGGGATAGACTTTAATATGAAAAAAATACAATATTTTTGTACACACTAACAAAAGCATTAAGAGTGTAATTAACATTTTCCTAATTGTTTTAGAGAAAACGTATTATTAGCATATTAGAGATATGCTAATTTATATCATTTTTCTATCACGAGTATTTATTGAGATGAAAATTTTCTTTTAAATTTTAATTTTCAGCATATATATTATACATATATATATATATATATATATATATATATATATATATATAGTGAAGGGATCAAGTGAGAACCAACATATATGGTGAGAACCGTGAGAACCATTAAAAAACCATCTCTAAGGGCTTTGCCCTTAGAGTTAAGGGCTACGCCCGTACCGTATACAACCGTCACCATCTCTTGGATCGCCGCCCATCAAATCCATACCATTCCCATATGCGTCCGGTAACAACCCCTTTAGAACGGATGAGGGCAACGCCCGTACCGTATCCATACGTTTTCAACACGTAACCCATATGATTTTTTACAAAAAAAAAAAATTTTTTTTTTTTTTGGAATGGGTTTTTGTTAAAAGAAAATAAAAATAAAAAACAAAAAAAAGTTTCAAAAAATGAAAAATAAAAAATAAAAAAATAAAAAACCACACAAAAAAGAGAAAGAGGGAGGGAAACTAGTGGTTCTCACGGTTCTCTCCATATTTGTTGTTCTCACGTTAACCCTACCCTATATATATATATTATATATATATATAGGGTGAGGATCCTGCAAGAAGGTGTGTTAAGGAGAGAAGGGAGAAAAGGTCTTATGGGTCAATCAAAACGCGTCATGTGTCAGCTTGGTTAGCTTGGGTTGGGTCAGCTTGGGTTGGGTCAGCTAGGGTTGGGTTGGGTCAGCTTGGGTTTGGGTCAGCTTAGGGTTGGGTTGGGTCAGCTTAGGGTTGGGTTGGGTCAGCTTGGGTTTGGGTCAGCTTAGGGTTGGGTTGGGTCAGCTTAGGGTTGGGTTGGGTCAGCTTAGGGTTGGGTTGGGTCAGCTTGGGTTTGGGTCAGCTTAGGGTTGGGTTGGGTCAGCTTGGGTTTGGGTCAGCTTAGGGTTGGGTTGGGTCAGCTTGGGTTTAGGTCAGCTTAGGGTTGGGTTGGGTCAGCTTGGGTTTGGGTCAGCTTAGGTTGGGTTGGGTCAGCTTAGGGTTGGCTTGGGTCAGTTTTTTTTAAAAAGCCAGATGTCAACTTCTGGTTGGTTAGAAAAACCTTCTCTCCTTAACACACCTTCTCATTTGATCTCTCTTCTCTCTCTCTCTCTCTCTCTCTCTATATATATATATATATATATATATATATATAGGGTAACACTCCGGTAAGAACACTCTTAAAATAAGAACGGTGAGAACACTTAAAAACTTCATTTTGATGCATTAAAAGTCCATAAAACTAACATAGTGCATAACTAATTATCATTATTTAAGTGTTTAACAACACATTGATACGTCAAAATAAAAAAAATCACGTTTTTTGTTGGATGCATCATTTTGATGAATATGCATCCAAGATAGATGCACAAAACAAAAAACATGATTTTATCGATTTTGACAGACCAATGTGTTGTTAAACACTTAAATAATGATAATTAGTTATACAATATGTTAGTTTTATGGACTTTTAATGCATCAAAATGTAGTTTTTAAGTGTTCTCACCTTGTTCTTATTTTAAGACTGTTTTTATTTGATTGTCCCCCTATATATTTGAGACAATCAAACTTTCTAAGAAATAACGTAATTATCATGTCATTCTTTGTACAAGATAAGTTTATAATGTCCACTTTTTAGTTAGAGTGATCGACACAAATCGTCCTTGTGGTTTGTCCAAACAGTCAGGTTTCATCCTTTAACTTTCAAAACCTCAGAGACAATCCTTTATAGGCGGATAATGTTCACGTTTCATCCTTTTCGATAACAGACGTTATCTCAAGTCCGTTAAGCCCCTCACGTGTAAACCACGTGAGGGTATTAAGGTCATTTTCATTGTTAAAGGACCAAAGTTGATTTTTTTTTCTTTTTCCACCTGCAAAACTAAATATATATATATAAATATAAATAAATAGATTTATATATATCATCAATCTATATCAATCTCTCCATTTGTATCGATATCTATAATTTAAACCATATCCTTTAGTAAAAGAAATCAAACAATATAATTGTATCTATAAGTTTCTTAAAAAATCTATGATCAATCTATCCATTTGTATCTATATTCATAATCTGCCCACCGTTTCCTACATCCCATTTTCTTTTATGAAAATAACCAATTTAATAAAAGTATGGAGCTAGTTGTCCACCTAGTTATATAGACTAGTCTAACTTGTATCCTTATCCCAGATCTAAAACCCCCTGTATCTCCAACTCCCTTTCATACCTTTAATCTTTCTACATATCAATATATATATATATTCTATAAGCTAAATATATCTAATATATCTATATATATATATATATATTTCTAAAGCAAAGCATATGTAGATCTGAATATATCTATACTAAAAAATCGGAAGTTGACCACCAAGACCCGAATAACCCACCTCCGTCACTTTTCATCGCCGGAAAAAGCCGCCGCCACCACCGCAGTTTGTTGCATGCCAGAAAAAGCCATCAGGCCGGAAAAAAACCACCACCACTGAGATCTGTTGCCCCTCTTCAGAGATGATATTGTTTATCAAAGAAGCTAGAACATCAACCATTGTTGATGTAAATGTTTTTATCCTTTTTTTTTGTTGATATATAAAACTAGTTGTGATTATAATCTAGAAAGCGGACTTTTATTGATTTTCTTTTTCTTGTTGTTTAGATGAAAGAATACAAAGCATGTATGTATATATAATCTAGAAATTTTGAGTTTGACCCACGTGAGTTTTGTTAAGATCAGATCTGGATTTCAATGTGTGTTTTTCGTGATACATGTGTACACAAATCTGGGTTTTGATTACAAGCTGAGTCAAAGGGCTGGCAAAATACAAAAATACCCCCACGTGGTTTGCACGTGAGGGGCTTAACGGACTTGAGATAACGTCTGTTATCGAAAAGGATGAAACGTGAACATTATCCGCCTATAAAGGATTGTCTCTGAGGTTTTGAAAGTTAAAGGATGAAACCTGACTGTTTGGACAAACCACAAGGACGATTTGTGTCGATCACTCTTTTAGTTATGAAACTAACATATTTAAAAAATGTAGAACATAGATACTACTGATCACGTATATGGTTACATATGCGTTAACAAGAATTGTATATGTACGAAATATATAAGTTTATCTATGTAGGCAAATATATAACAAGAAGTAATTATATATAGCCAAGTCAACTATAAATATTATAAATAAATACATATTCTTATAACAAATTTGGGTTACAAGTAATAAAGCCCACCTCTTTGGCCTTATCTGTAAAAACACCCAACTTCTTGGCCTTATAAATGGCCTTCTTGTTGAGGGACATCCCAAGTATAATGTATTTGATACATTCTATACAGAGAGAATAATATCACTTCACTACTACTACTTTATATTTTTTTCAATTACGCTGCCATCAACCACATCAGATCATGAAACATCCTTCTAGAAACATCCTTCTAGGATATCAAAAATCAAAATATTTCTATCCTAGGACAACCATCCTCACCTTAGGCCCGGGAAGAGCTTGTTAGGTTTGCACTATATATTCAGAAGATGTGATGGTTGTCATGGTTAAACCCCATCGTGATTGAGCCCGACGATCCGTGCTCAAACAACTACTTATTCAAATGTAAAACGTAAAATTTTTATATTTTCAATCTCTCTACTATTTTAAATGTATACATATTTTCTATTTACGCTTGGAAGTTAACTTTGGAAGTACTAGTAGCATCTATTATTTTTCTTTTTCAAAACAATATTTGTTATTGCCAGCTTAATATAAGAACAACAATATTCAGTTCTATTAAAAGTAAAATATGAAATGTAAGGTCGAGAGACAATAATGTATACATATCCAATTCCATGAGCATGAGACAATAATGCATACATCGATACATGTATCTACTAATATACTAAAGGAGAAGTAACCATGATATAAGAAAAGCTTAGACTGTATGGAGTGGGGGGATAAACCAACCGACGCCGCCCCCTGCCGCCCAACCGCCGCCTGCTACACCGCCCCGAGGGGCGGCAAATGTAAAAAAAAAAACCTCTCGATCAATATTCATCGCCGTGTGAGTTTTTCAAAAAAACAAGCCGTTACAACGGCTATTTTCAAGTTTTTTATTTTTTTTTTATTTTTATTTAAAACTACACTTTACTTGTATATATATACTACTACACCATTTCATTTTTAACAAACTAAAACACTTCTTTCACATCTTTCACTCCATTTCTCTCTAAAAAATCATCCATGTCTTCCGCATCATCGGCTGCTCCTGTTAGCCGAGATGAGTCTACAACTAGTTCCGGTTCCGATGAGTACGATGACGCGGTCGAGAGTGTTGCGATTATGGCCGTCCAACTCGCAATGCGAGTCGGACAAGACGCGGTTACGCCCCCGGTTCGGCCACCGGGCTTCTTTCGTCGAACAACACTTGTTCGACGAAGGGTTGAGGCAAATGATAGATTGATGCGTCATTATTTTTCTGAGCATCCGACGTATAATCCAAGACAGTTTAGGCGACGTTTTCGTATGTCAAAGCGTTTGTTTTTGAAGATAAGTGGTGACTTGGATGCGGAATATTCATATTTTCAACAAAGATACGACGCTGCAGGAAAGTTAGGTTTCAGCCCCATACAAAAGTGTACCTCCGCCCTTCGACAGCTAGCAACCGGGCAGACTGGTGACCTTTTCGACGAGTATTTGGAAATGTCGGAGAGGACTTCACGGGAGGCACTTGAAAAGTTTTGTAGAGGTATAATTATATATGTATTTAAATTCTATTTATATATGTACATATATATTTAAATTGTATATATGTATTTAGTATATTTAAATTGTATATATGTATTTAGTATATTTAAATTGTATATATGTATTTAGTATATTTAAATTGTATATATGTATTTAGTATATTTAAATTGTATATATGTATTTAGTATACTTAAATGTATATATGTATTTAGTATATTTAAATTGTATTTACAAGGTATACGCGAATTGTATGAAGACGTATACTTACGAAGACCTACTTGGAGTGATCTTCAACGTATGTATGAAGTTCACGAAGAAGTTCATGGATTCCCCGGCATGATAGGTAGTATTGACTGCATGCATTGGGCGTGGGAAATGTGTCCCACAACGTGGCGGGGTACCCACACACGAGGTGATGTCGGCCACCCGTCGTTGATGCTTCAAGCGGTTGCGTCTTATGATTTATGGATTTGGAACGCCTACTTTGGAAAACAAGGATCACACAACGACATCAATGTATTCGAATCATCACCCGTTCTAGAGGAAATCATTTCCGGATTGGCGCCTACAAGTATGTTTTTAATTATATAACTTGTGTTTTTAATTATATAACTTGTGTTTTTGGTTAATAACTTGTGTTTTTAATTATATAACTTGTGTTTTTAATTATATAACTTGTGTTTATTTATAACTTATGTTTATTTATAATTAGGTTCCTTTTACGCAAACGGGAACTTTTACAAGAGTGGATACTACTTGACAGACGGTATCTATCCTGAATACACGACGACTTTCACCGACCCCTTTGATGAAAAAAGGCAATTGTTTAAGCGTAAGCAGGAGTCGGCACGCAAGTCTATTGAGAGGGCGTTCGGTGTACTCAAAAAGAATGTTATAAAATATCCGACACGATATTGGAAAAAAGAAACTATGATTGATGTGGTATATGCTTGTATAATCTTGCATAACATGATCTTACAGGATGAAGACAAAGCTTTCTGCCAAGACTTCAACCCGAACGACCCTACGTTGGACCCGACATATTGGATGCAACAAACGCCGATTGAACAACGTATTGCAAATGGGGCAGCGGTTCGAGACAGGGAAGTACACAATATGCTGAAAGCGGATTTGGTTGATCATGTATGGGCGAACAGGACACGTGTCGCTGCACAGCCCGACGACGATGACGATGACAACCTAAATGACTATGTTAGTGATGACGAGTAGTAGTTTTATGTTTTTATGTTAAATAAAATGTGTGTAATGTGTGTCTTTTATTTTAAATAAAATGTTTGATGTGTTTTTATATTTATATAATTTATTATAAGGTAATATGTTATTTATTTATATTATTTATATATGTTATATATTTATATTTATAAAACAAATAAAAAAAAATACTCCCTCCGTCCCATTAAAAGTGTCCACTTTTGAATTTTCAAAGTCTTTGTCTCGCAACTTTGACCTTAAATATTTTTATTTATAATGTATAATATTTGATGAAAATTATATGAGTTGATAGAGGTTTCGATAAGTTTTCATTGAGTATAACTTTCATCAAATATTATATAATACAATAAAAAATATTTATGGTCAAAGATACAAAAGAAAGACTTTGACAAAATAAAATTAGACACTTTTAATGGACGGAGGGAGTAATAAAATAAGAAAGGGGGGCTCCCTAAAGAGAAGCCTCACTCCAAGAAAAAGGAGGGCTTCTCTTTGGGGGAGCCTCCGCCACATGGCGGAAGTCCCCCCCATGTGGGTTGCCCCTTTGCCACCCCACTCCTAATAGTCTTATGTGTGTCAACAATCTAGCCTAGCCAACAATGTTTTTCTTATGTCATGGTCATGTCATGATCCACTAACCAAACTTTTTTTTTTTTTATTGTTTTAGACTTTAGTAATATTTGTGTGCATATGTGTTATACATATATTTGCCTTAAAGAAAAAAAAAACCCATAAAAGAAAAAATAAAACCACCAGAATCTTGAAGTTTTACGACGAAGTATATAATGGTTGTCGGCTCTGATAAAAAGAACATACCCGAAAAAAATATTAAATTACAACACCTTAGTAATATATAGACTAATATTAAATTATAGAATACCGATTTTCAAGAATATCCGAACAAAAGTTATATAAACAACCTGTGTTAACACACGGGATATCGCTCTATTGTTTGACTATTTGTGGATGGTCTTCAAACACACACATGTCGACATTTTTGTTTGGGAAAATTCTCAAGTAAAAAAAAAAGGACGTGGGTGATCACCCGACCATGGATGCAGGGAGCGGCCGGAATATGATGACCCACAAATATACTACTGTACAACAAATAAAGTACGGAATTCATACCAATCAGAGATGTATGGATTTATACTTTCACAATACGAGTTGTGCTTGTCAATAATCATTTTGGAACATAGGTAAAAGTTACATTTATATCATACAATACTAGCACGGTACCCGCGCAAATGCGGCCGTGGTAGATGCGACGACGGTCTAGTGGTGTCGGCGACAGGTGGTGATGGCGGCGAGTAGTGATGGTGCCGGCGGCGAGTGGTGGTGGTAATTGATGTAAAGATAATTGATCTAAAAGAGTGTGGATATATATTAGAAGATAAGAAATTAATGTTGTAAATTAATTTATTAAGGGTAGAATGGTCATTGTATCTCCTTTTATTCTAACTTTTCAACAAAGGTATATAATTATTATACATTATTCTAGCATGGTACTCGCGCAATGCAACGGTGGTAGCTGCGACGACGGTTTGGTGGTGTCGGCGACGAATGGTGATGGTGCCGGCGACGAGTGATGGTGTAATTGATGTAAAGATAATTGATCTAAAAGAGTGGTGGATATATATTAGAAGATAAAGAACTAATGGTGTAAATAAATTCATTAAGGATAGGATGGTCATTTCGCAACTCTTCTTTTTCTAACTTTTCAATAAGGGTGTATAATTTTTATATAGTAGTATAGATATAGAAGTATAGATATAGATATAGATAATTTTCACTATCATGTATAAAATTTGAATGCATTAATAGCATAAAGCATGAATTTATAACAATATATCTTCTAGGACAATGTAAAGACAAAAAGAAAGATGCATTATTTTAGAGAAACACTAGACGAATAATAATTAAAAAGAAAAAAGAAGAAAAAAAAACTATTCGAATATATGGAGTTAAATATTTTGAGTAGCTTCACGCCTTCACTAGTTTGAACTAACATTTTTGCCTGTACAATCTATAGGTGGGGCAAGAACTTTAAATTGATAGACATTTTTGTCATGTGTAACTTTCTGATGAATTTGAGTACATATTCATTATTCTAAACAAAGTTAAATGAATAATTGAGTAAGCCTGTAAATTGTGAATTATTGAATGCATAGCCTGTAAATTGTGAATTATTGAATGCGCTATGCACAAATTATTCCACTCTAACAATATATTGGCAAAATCATAACAAGTAGTTAAGAGTAAGTCCGTATACAAACCTGGTGTCACTATATAATTTAATCCATTAATAGATTTAGATCCGTGTTAAATACACAGATTATTATGACATATTAAAGATAAAATGAAATATATGTAATCTAATAAAAGCTGTGAAAGAACAAACCAATGAATTAAAATATAAAAAATGTAATTAAAATAATGAAAGAAGTAAATTCAAGTATATATAATGTAATGAAAATCAAAATAATACAATGTAATACTGAAACATTGACGAAAGCGTTTAACTTGTTCGTCTATCAATATCATGTCAAAACTTGCTGTTGTAACTGTTTTTTTAACAATACAATTAAAGAATATTCTTGTAATTTTGTTGTGGTATTTATTTTTCATGAAATTTTGGATTATATCGTTGTTATCAGTTAGATTAGCCCGGGGCAAATACACGGGTTATTTACAACATATAAATATACAAAAAATAAACCGGTAAATTCGAATGTAAAAAAATATAATTATGATTAAATTATAAAAAAAATTAAGATTATATGGAGAACAGACAAACCTTAATGTATGCATAGTGATGGATTGATTATATAACTTTTTAGTTTTCTCTATTTCGACGGCGAAAAGCAAAGGTGATTATTATGGCTATACAGCTTAAAATAAAAAAACGTCACATATAATAATTTTTGGTTTTCTTTGATTTATATATATTTACGTTAGGATTACTTCTAAAAGATTTATATATATGTTTTCAAAAAATAAAGATATATATAATAATATTTGCGTGTATCCATAACTTTTACTTTTAATTATAAATTATGACATCGTCAAATTTTAATTTGATGGAATTGAACATTCTGACTGGTTAATAAGTTATTAGGTCAGTGTATATATAAAGATAAAGATAAAGATATTATAAGGTGGTGGATTATTTCTAAGTAACGAAGAGCGAGAGGGGACGTGGAAATGATTGAGGTGGAGGTGGAGCTGTGATAGGAAAGGGGCGAGGAACCGATTATCCTTAAACCTTACCCAACTCTTACTTTCCTCTCACTCTTTTTCTCTTTTCATATTTCAAAAAATATCACATATATGTGGTTCACTCTAAAAGCAACACCAGTACTATATATGAAGCATTCGTCTAGGACTCTAGATTGGTTTTAAATTTAACAAAAACATAAGTTTTTTTCTTTTTCATCCAAGAGCATTAATATTAATGACTAAGAGAATAGGTAGTGTTTGTTTAATGTCTTAATAAAAAAGTCATGACTTAATCAAAAATACTTAATTCATTAAGTCATCAAAAGTGTTTATTTTTTTAAACTTAATAAACAAAAAATAACTGTATTAACTTCATTCATACAAACATTATTTATCCATTTAGTCACTTTATCAATTCAGTCACTTAATAGTTAAAAAAACAAGCAGACCTAAAAAATCGATATATAAACCTAAAATAAGTTGATACGTTCGATGTTAATTACCAACGTACTGAGAAGCGAGCAATAAATAGATAGAAAAATGAATATATAAGAAAATGATAAATACATATGACATATATCACTAGACACTATGACACCACCAACTAAGTAAAAAAACATGAACACGAATATCCACACAAAAAAAACACGGCAGTAAAAGAAAAAGGTAACAAGAAAATTCAAATTTCTATAAAGATAACACAAAACCTAACATCAAACCGTGTAAGTGGTTTAATTAAAAATATCGCAAGACATTTTATGTATGAAGCGAACAATCAGTCTCAAAAATACCAACATAAGGAGTAATGATTGAAGCGATATTGTCAATCTTTCTAGAGACAAAATCACGATTTTTGCTTTTTCGCCGTTTGTAAGACCTATTTTTAGATAAATGTTTATACTAACACGTACACTTACTTTTTCATTACTAAAAAATACGAATTCGTCGACCTTCTATCAAAGTATAAATTAGAAAAGGAAATTGCTAACTACACCTCTAATGACCGCATAAAAAAATCTTATATTTTTATATCAAAAATTCACCTCTGAACAACAACCATTAGCAAAACCCATTACAAAAATGATCAGCTTGTAAACCCAAATTAACGTTGAACGTGTATTGAAGTAACTTACAAAAATATATATGCCAACAAACCGTTACACATATTAACATATATATATTTTACACATATATAACCATGCATGCAATGACTAATTAATTAGGAAATAAAAACGAGTGTTACCTTGAAAGGCAGTAGTCCTCTAGCTAGCTCCCTTTGTGTTCTCTCAAGTAGATTTAAAGTTTTGTCACGGGTGCGAGGTCTATATTTATAACCGAGTTTTGGTAAAAAATTTGGTGTAAGTCATTTTTACTTGCAACCTTAATCTACTAGCTTTTTTTAACATGTCAAATCCCACTCCTTAAATAAGGTAAATATAAAGATAAATGAAGTAAGGTATATAAAAAAGGAAGATAAATGTCATCATAGCTTACAAAAAAAGTGTGGTAAAAAATATGTAAAAAATAAATGGGGGAAAAGCTTCAATATAATCTAGAGATGGGCAATATTACCGGAATACCGAAACCGAACTTATCAAAAATTGGTACCGGTGAAAATTCGATTTCGGTATCGGTTTTTAGTTTGGGTCATTTTCGGTTTCGATACTTATCTTTTCGGTATTGATAAAAACGAGTGGAACCGAGATTTCATTTCTTATTCTTAAATATAACCATAAGCTGGAAAAAAAAAATACAATTCGCAAATATAAATTACACATTTGATGCTCATTTTCATGTAACCTTTGTTGCAAATATCATCGGCATATCAAATTTTATGATAGAAGAGAGGGGTACCCGTGCAATGCGGCGGCATGGACGGGTGATGGTGACGTTTACGGTGTAGAGCAACGACGACGGGTGATGGTGGCGTTAACGGTGTGGTTATTAATGTAAAAGTAGTTGACGTAAAAAGATAGTATAGTTAATGAAAATGGGCACTCATGAAATATGAGATATGCGTGAAGATGTTTGGTTTTATATAAGGGTATTTTAGTCATATCAAATGCTTAAAGTTTAATAAGAAAAAAGGAAGGGTTTGCTTTATTATATATTATAGATTATAGATATGTAGTGCTCGTTATTACTACCAATATAAGGATCTTTCTTTGTGTAAAAAAAGTAAGTAACATCCAATCCAATGCTATCTTCTATGAGTTTTGAGTCTCAATATCACGAGGTGTATGAGGAGGTTAAGATGTAAACAGTCTTACCTCTGGTCTTGCAAGGCATGAAGATAGTATCTGGTGTTAACCACTTAATCCAACCTTGCTGAATTTTTCTTTGATTAAATAAATACTGTCACAATATCGTTATCGGTCCGAACGAGTATTGATATCTATAGTTTCAGTACGGTATCTGTTTTGGGTTTGGGATGGTTTCGGTACCAATTAGTTCGATACCGGTTTGTTACGGTATGGTACTGAATACATGAAGCTCGATTGATCGTAGATTATTTTGTAGAAGGCGCAAAGTATGCTCCAAGGTATTTTAGGTGTCGATTTCGGATGCTGGAAGAAATGTTCATGTATATAGTTAATGATACTTACACAATCAGCAATATCTTAAAAGCGTCAACAGGATTAGTATAACATGATAGTCGAGGACTCGGTAAACGACATAAGCTTACTCATCAAGGAAGACTGTTTGAACTAATCACACAACCTACTTGTTCGAACTTCCTGGGAAATACTAACGGATCAACATGGCACTTCGAGACCGACACATCTATCATGGTCTTCGTCATGATCTTGTTGAGCATATATGGTGTGACAACTCGTAATTTATTAACAACGGGTTAGTCCTAATCTCGATCATTATTATAATTTCGTCTAATTTAGAGATTATGACGTGGAAATTATTAGTTAATTGAACATTTGATATAGTTCAATTAGACGTATCCTTATGACGTAGACTATTAGCTATTTAGACGGAATGCCGAGTCTTAAAATAACTTTAAATGAGATATTTAAAGGTTATGAATTTTTCACAATAAATAGACTGTCTAAACTAAATATTTCTAAAAGTTTAGTTTATTTAATTTTAATTACTTGTCTTAACTAAAATGAGACGAGGGAAAATACCTTTACTTAAATTATAACCTTTTGGTCAAACGGTATTTAATCGTAAGCATTTTACCAAATTAAGGGTATTTAAAATATCCCAAATGAGCCACATGGGCTGGAAAATGAAATGAGAGGCAGGGAGTAAAACACCCCTCTTCCCTCCTTTCTTTCTTTTGATCGATCACTCAACCACACACATCACCACACTTTTAAACCACAAAACAATATTTCATCACCAAATACTCTCCTCTCTTCCATCTCATACGGTTCTGGCTAGGAAGAATCAAAGGAAAATACATTTAATTGTTCTAATAATAATCTTCTTGTAATCATCATCTTCTTCATTTTTCTCAAGGACACCAAATTTTGGGTAAGTAACTTTCTTCTTCAAACTTTTGATTTGATTTAAATTCAACTAAGGGTTTGTTTTAGTTTTGTAAACGGAATTAGAGGCTTTTAAACTTGTTATGTAGTTAGGGTTCTTGGTAATTTATGAAGTTTTGGATTTAGAATTTGGTCTTGAAATCAAAATGATTGAAATGGCGAAATGATTGGCGAAATGGTATGTTTCCAGGTCTTTTAAACATGTTAACACTTGTTAGAAATAAAAGGGTTTGATTTGGGTCGAGTTTGGAGTGTTTTGGGTTTGGTTTTCTGCACTTGGAGCTGCAGGTGCAGGCTGCAGGAGGTGGCCACTGCGGCGCAGTGCCATTGTACTGGTCCCTGGTTCGATTTAGCCCACTGCGGCGCAGTGCCATTGTACTGGTCCCTGGTTCGATTTAGCCCACTGCGGCGCAGTGAGCATGGTTCTGGCTCACTGCGGCGCAGTGGATACCTTCTGTGAAATTATGCGCGTCGATTTTTAAACATTAATAACTTTTAATCCGAAAGTCCAAATAAGTTATTTACTTTTGGTTGGTAAAATGAAAGTTTGAAACACATTCTCGGTTATGGCATTCTAGGGTCTATAGCTAAGTAGTTGTACGTAGGATACCCATCGTCAAGGGATTTGATCCTCATTTTGGTAATGATATCATAGGTTTTGGATAACCAGGAGAATTGACTGTGGATCTTCTCGAGCTACATTATACCTTTTAGCACTTAGATCGCTAAGGTGAGTTTATGGCGCCCTTTTCCTTTTACTTTGGGCCTGAAAAGCATGTACCTGTTGTATACACTATTTGTTAAATAAATGATTGTTTTGTGAGTATGCCATGTGATTTGGATACTTAGATCATTTGACTTAAATTTTGCCATGTTGACGGCTGTCGAAAATGTGTATACGTGTCATTTATTAAATGTTGGGTAAAATGAAAGTTTGAAACACATTCTCGGTTATGGCATTCTAGGGTCTATAGCTAAGTAGTTGTACGTAGGATACCCATCGTCAAGGGATTTGATCCTCATTTTGGTAATGATATCATAGGTTTTGGATAACCAGGAGAATTGACTGTGGATCTTCTCGAGCTACATTATACCTTTTAGCACTTAGATCGCTAAGGTGAGTTTATGGCGCCCTTTTCCTTTTACTTTGGGCCTGAAAAGCATGTACCTGTTGTATACACTATTTGTTAAATAAATGATTGTTTTGTGAGTATGCCATGTGATTTGGATACTTAGATCATTTGACTTAAATTTTGCCATGTTGACGGCTGTCGAAAATGTGTATACGTGTCATTTATTAAATGTTGGGTAAAATGACGTTGAATTGTCGTGTGATGGCTGATTAAGATGTTTCTTTGTGTTTGACAAACTAAAATGTTTCCCCCTATTGGTTAAATTGTCGGATGTTGTATTCTGACCGTCTTGGTTAAATTGTCGGATGTTGTATTCTGACTGTCTTGGCTAAGGTCCGCACCCATTTAGAACGGAAACCTGTGCGAGGCATATTGATTGATACTGTCGGATGTTGTATTCTGACTGTCATATGCTGTCAGATGTGGTATTCTGACTATCTTGTAATAAAAGTATTGTTAGATGTAGTATTCTAACTGTCTGGTCATTTATAACTACAGGTCATTGTGTTGTATCAATGACGACTAAACATTTGGTCAAACACACTGTAAGCTCACCAACTATTTCGATAGTTGATCCTCTCAAATTTCATGCTTTTCAGGGAACCAACAGTAAGTATTGGAAGCGTGTATGGCATTTTAGAAGCCATCTTTTGAACTTGGACGTACAATTAGCGTCAGACTTCTGAGGACTATCGTATTATTAGTCCTAATTGTACTAGACTGTCCAAATGTTATGTTTGTTTTTAGTGGGCCCATTTCCATTTGAGGATAGTTTGTATCCGTGTTTTGGGGCCCACATCCGAACGATTATACTTGTAATAAATTTGTATTTGGATTAATGGATGTAATCTCTATTTACCTTCTGATTAGTACGCAATTACTTGTTAACCCTGTATTTCCGCTACAACGGGGTGTGACATATGGCGTCTTTTGTGAGCACTAGTTTTTATTTTAAGTTTTTTTAAGTAATGTATTTTTTTATCAAGTAATGTATTGTTTTTTTAAGTAATGTATTGTTTTTTTAAGTAATGTATTTTTTTATCAAGTAATGTATTTTTTTTTAAGTAATGTATTGTTTTTTTAAGTAATGTATTGTTTTTTTAAGTAATGTATTGTTTTTTAAGTAATGTATTTTTTTAAGTAATGTATTTTTTTATCAAGTAATGTATTGTTTTTTTAAGTAATGTATTGTTTTGTAATAAAATACTTCTTTATCATAATATAATATTTAATTTAGTGTTTGAAGCTTATTTAAATTTGTATATTTAAATGTGTAAAATTTAACAAAGAGTGGACCCTATACTAGTTCTCGTATTGGGCCTGTTTGTGGGGATTAGGAATTTGTTAGTTTCTACTTGATGCAGTGCTAACAGGGACTGGTTGAGTTTAGCATAGCGGATATTCTTACGTTGAAAATGAAATATTTTTGTATAAGGCTAACGTGTTCTTGTACAGGTTGCTTCGTGGTCGGCTCCCAACACAGTTCAATCTCACCGGACATGGTATATAGATATATTTACTATCATTTGTCCCACTTGTAATAAGAATCCAGAAACGGTAAACCATTGCTTTTGTGATTGTGAAATCATGTCCGACACCAGAAGTTTATTATCATCATGGATGCTTATTGACATCCCAGCGGTTAAGTCGTTCGAAATTCTTAATTGGTTAAACAAGCATCATATAACCAATAAGAACAAGATTATATTGGAAGTTTTTACATTACGTGGTGGTGGAATCTATGGAAACAACGGATAGACATTTTCTTAAAAGGAACAACTCAATCTAGTTTTTATGTTTTTAACAACATTGCATCTTTGTCTTTATATTGGACAATTGTCGTAGTAGGAAAAATAAATTAATGTGTCCGAATTATTTGATGTAACTTTTTGTTTTCGATGCCTTGTCGATAGAGATTTTTGCTGTTAAAATAAAAAGTATATTATTAAAAGATCCCCTTTTCAAAAGCATTTTTTTTATAAGTATCCATAATTTTAATTACTCAATTTATTTCTTAACTTCTAAAACAACAAAAATACCACTTTTTAAACCATTACTTACACTACTCGACACAGTCATCACTTGTCGTCATTACCACCACCCGCTGCTGCCACACCACACCGCAAATGATAGAAATGGTTTTATTGATAATGTTCTGGATTTTACAGAATTACAAATATACCTATTTTGATAGCTTTATCTTCTTGATTCTTATAAAAGTATGTTGCAGCAATTTGTTACATGTTTCTCACATAGTCGTATATCAATTATTTTGGATAAATATCTAGAACAAAAATATGCTCAAAATAAGTTTGAAATTTGCTAGCAAATGGCACAAATGGGCAAACAAACAAAGATGTACCTAATGTTTTTTCAGTATGGTTTGTTCACGTGGAAAAGAACGTCATTTCATATATGCCCAACAACAGTCGCCTACGCCAAACATTACCCCATATAATCTTCCTACCTTTGATAATAATTGAATTGATAGATTCCGTTATTAAATTTCCAATAAATGATTTTTACAACTTCACACGCAACAAAACTCCATAACCTAGACAATCTATTTTTATTTATACGAGAATAAGTACCCGCGCGTTGCGGCGGTGAGATGATGGGGGTGATAGGTCATAAAGTGTGATAGGTCATAAAGTGTGATAGCCAAATGCCTTAGCCGTACGGGTTCCGCCCTCGGATTTAAAAATTCGTCGAAGGTATATCGAATGACATCTCTAATGAAAGAGCATGAAATTTTAAGAACACCCATATAATTTTTATAATTTATCGATGTACGGTTTTTGAGATAAAAGATTTTGAATGAATTAGAGGAATAAAATGATTTATGGAGGATAGAGAAAAAAATGAGTGGTTGAGATTTGAGGAGAGATGAAAATGAAAGTTGAAAGTTGTGGGACATTGATGTATGGTACATCATGCATTATCATGTGTACATTGTTGAAATTGAAAATTGAAACCTTATTTGCTTTATAATATAGTATAGATGAGTATTGATATTAATATTATCACTTTTGATGTATGCATCATAACTGTAAAAATCAATAATACATGAATGTGTTACATTTATTAATAGTGGTGGCTCAAGACACATAATTAATTTTTATCTAACTAGTAGTTATATCTTAAAGGTGTTCAATTTAAGGTACATATATTTTATAAACCAAAAATTGATGTCATTTTGTATTTCTCTTGAAACATACCGTTTCTAAGACAAAAAATCGTAAATCCTAGTTGTTCACAATGTTTTTCTTTGCCTTGTAATTGCTTGACCAATGACCTTGAACGTAAAGAAGTGTAAATAAGTTACCCAACCAAAATCTCTATGAAGACACACATGTTTTCATGACACAAGAGGAAGTCATTTTCTTGAACATGGTCACATGGACATGTAAACACATAGGAACATTATTTATTTATCACTAAACTAGAAAATTAACATGTGTTATTTTACTTTATTCCAACAACAAACATGTGTTATTTTCTTATAAGAAATATCTTATCTTTGAGTAAATAAATCCTAAAAAATTAAAAGATAGTCAAGCACTCAAGCATTCAAGTGGCATTGTGTCAATGACATGTATGGCCAGAAACAAAACACAAGCCCATTAACAACATTACTTGATTGTTTGTTTAAAGTTTTCTACATTCTTATTTCTTGTTTACTTACACACAAATAAATCTTTTCAATTTCGACATATATCATTCATCTTTGAATACATAAATTAGCCATTACTCATATGGGTATCATAAAGTTATAATCTTTCATCGATTCAAGTACAGTTCATACATCCAAGATTCTTGCAATCAGGTAAAGTTTTAGTATTTATTGATCAAGATTGTTGCTTTATTGAAAGTTATGTTGTTTTGTTTGAAACCCTACTCAGAAATGCTGTTTTTTTAGTTTATTTTATGATTTAGAGGAAAAATATTAAATTTGATAGTAGTAGGAATATTGTAACTAGTAAATGTGGTAGCCTGACCATTTCTCAATTGTGTGAGGGACATGTCTTTGACTCAGATGTACCCGACATAACTGGGGTATCCGTATCCGTGACCGTTTTCGAACCTGACCACCGTTAAAATGTTTAGCTAGTTAAGGTCCAAACTCAGGCCTCTTGACTACTAGCAATGGTTAGTCTTAATTAAGGTTAAAAGGGTATTTAGTTTTGTTTCTTTTCAATTGTTATTTGAGTTCTTAAATCTTGTGGCAAACTAGGGTTTGAATGTGTTAATATATTGATTTGATGCATTGTGTTTGGTTTGATGTATAGAGGCTCTATTGAGCGTAAGTATGGATTATGTTATGAATTGCTTAGATAAACATAGTTGAAACACATAATTACCTAGACTTCGGTAGAGGTGATTTTGACTCTTTTATTTTGCCACCTGGTGAAATATGAAAATTTTGGAGTTGACATTTATATTGCTTTGTGGTTTAATCTGGAGAAAGTTGAGTTGATTATGCATATTATAATTGAAGAGAATTGCTTCAATTAAAAAAATTGGTTACAAAATGATGTGGCACCATTACAATGAAGAGTAGGAAAGATGAAGCTAATGTAAAATTCTTTACTTTTTTTTAAAAAAAATTTCTTTTTCGGTTTTATGTTTCCTATAGGCATGTCAAACAGAATTAGAGGACCTAAGTAATTAACTTTGATACTAAATGTTTGGTTAATATTCGCACATTAGAAGTTATCTAAGTTATCTTTATTTGGAGAACCGATTCCAGAGGTTCTTGATGTTTTGATATAATAAAGTTCTTCACTTTTATTTGAATTATTTTCCCGTTTGGTGTTTTATATAGGCATATCAAACAGAAGTAGACGACCAGAGTGATTAACTTTAATACTAATTATTTGGTTACTAATTGCACATTAGCAGTGTAGCTGTTGCCATGGGTTCTGAAGCAATTCTGCAAGTGTTCTATGGGGTTACACCTTTTATTAAGCCCGAATTAACATATACTCGTGGTTCTATCATTAAATGCAAAAGAAGAACCGGCTCAAATGTCATTCGGTTGTTCAAGTGCTCAAGCATCTTCAAAAGCAGAAATGTTTATCATCAATTCCCTAGAATTCCTAGCATGTCATATGAGAAAATCAGTAATAGACATTTCAAAAATTCGAGATGTAATTGCCAAAATGCTGAAAGTGTTAGTGAATTTACTACCGAGGATGAGAGTGGTTCATGGATTCTAAATAATACCAAACAGTTTAATACAATTCAACAGACGGGTAATTCACCAGATCTCCTGGATTATGAGAATGCTCTTCAATTCAAGAAAGAAAAAGAGGTTCCATTATCTGATAAGAAAGTACTTAACACTAGTGTTGATATGATCGAGGATGAAGCGTGGGACCTGCTGCGAGAATCTATAATATACTATTGTGGTAGTCCTGTTGGAACGATAGCTGCAAATGACCCAACGAGCACCGGTGTCCTTAACTATGATCAAGTTTTCATCCGTGACTTCATACCTTCTGGTATAGCTTTCTTGTTAAAAGGAGAGTATGATATTGTCCGCAGTTTCATCCTTCACACACTTCAATTGCAGGTAGTTCATAGGTTTCTTTTCTTTTGCCCTGCTTTTTTAATATAGGTTATTCACAAAGAAACGCTACAACTTAAAATATGGTGGAAGTTGAAGCTTATAATGGGGTTTAGGTCCACCTTCTATTTTTGCAACCAACTTTCGGTTGTCTAAAAAAACAAGTTTTAAAGTTTAATTCAAGGTAACTATGACCATGTTAATCTTTCTCACTCTAAAGTGGTGTCTGAAAACCACTTATCTTTAGTGAGAACCATGCAGAATTATTGACGAGACTTTGATGGGTCCCCCCACCTCCCTTTAGAATAAGTTGGTTACTCAAAACAGAAACGCATCTAAAGCTACTCAACTATTTATGCAATTTGCCTTTTGAATGGTACTCAAAGTTCTCATTCTCTATCTATGTGGAACTGGTTGTTGAAACTTCAAAGCTCCCCCACTTAGACTTGGTACTCTTTATCCATGTGGGAGGAATGGAGCTGTTAAAGAAATCTCAAATAATAGTTTTGTTGTAATTGTTTCATGTGTTTCTGAATTGCTAGACACCTGGGTTATGAAAATTTTAGAAAAAGTAATTTTAGTTTAATTTTCTTGTGCTATAGAGCTGGGAGAAAACGATGGATTGTCATAGTCCTGGTCAAGGATTGATGCCTGCTAGTTTTAAGGTTCGTACAGTACCGCTTGAGGGTGATGACTCTGCGACGGAAGAAGTATTAGACCCTGATTTTGGAGAGGCTGCAATTGGCCGTGTTGCCCCTGTTGATTCTGGTAAATGTTAGTGATGCTAATGTGTTTCTTATTATAAATACAAAAAACAATATTTTTACAGTAAATTTCTTAATATTTGATAAAAACAAGTTATGATGTTATATGATTCGAAGTACAGCCCAAACTTTGGAGACTTCAGCCCTGTTGATTCGTCCCCCTTTTAGATATTTTTTTCGTCTGATTCAGTTTAAGATAATATACAACCAAAATTGACCAATTTATAAGTACTTGAACCAAAATTGACCAACATTTTCACTTTCTTTTACTAAATAATTGTACCAGGATTATGGTGGATTATATTGTTACGTGCATATGGAAAAAGTTCTGGAGATATGTCACTGCAGGAGAGAATTGATGTACAAACTGGAATCAAGATGATTTTGAAGTTATGTCTTGCCGATGGTTTTGATATGTTTCCTACTTTGTTGGTAGCTGATGGTCCTTGCATGATTGATCGCCGTATGGGTATTCATGGCCACCCTCTCGAAATCCAGGTTCTTCAAAAAATTCAACTTGTAATGTTAGACTTTGACACACAGTTCAAAAAGATTTTATATCTAGAACATTCCTCAACAAAGACAAAACAAAAGCATCTTCTGTACTTAGATTAATTTAAGTTGACAACTTACCAAAAATGGGTGTTGTTGTAGTTTTCACAAGACACGAGGCAGGTTGGTCAATAGGTGACCACTGGTAATATTTGGTACTGGGCCTGCTTACCCTGAAACCCTTCTTATAAAAAAAAATAGTTTGTTAACTCCGATTACTATACTATATTACTACAATAACCATGTAGTTCTTTTCAACAAAGAAATTTAACAGGTTGTATTCATTGATGCTTTCACCCATTTGACCCACCCATACAATTTCTGCCTAAATTTTTGTCCTCTTACTCATTTGACCTGTTGTGAATAGGCTATAAGCTTATAACCCAAATTGACTCATATTTTCAGGCGTTATTTTATTCTGCTTTAATGTGTGCACGGGAAATGCTTGCACCAGAGGATGGATCTGCAGACCTCATTAGAGCCTTACACAACCGTCTTATCGCATTATCATTTCACATAAGAGAATATTACTGGATAGATATGCGGAAACTTAATGAAATCTACCGTTACAAGACTGAAGAGTACTCTTATGATGCTGTCAACAAATTCAACATTTATCCTGATCAGATACCTCCATGGTTGGTAGAATGGATGCCAAATAGAGGAGGATACCTTATTGGAAACCTACAACCGGCTCATATGGACTTCCGTTTTTTCTCACTGGGAAACTTTTGGTCAGTAGTCAGCAGTCTAGTTACGGTTGACCAATCTCATGGCATTTTGGATCTTATTGAAGCTAAATGGGCAGATTTAGTGGCTGATATGCCTTTCAAGATTTGTTATCCTGCTCTTGAAGGTCAGGAATGGCAGATTATCACTGGCAGTGATCCTAAGAACACGTAATCTCTCTATCCTAATGCCGCATTTTATTAAACATTTGAATCCTTTATAATTTGTTAAATATTTTATAATATGCAGGCCTTGGTCATACCACAATGGAGGTTCATGGCCTACTTTGCTTTGGCAGGTACATACATGTTTCTGAAATGGTATCAGTCTTTTGGGGTTTTTTTGATCATCATATTTATTGTAAATATCTGAGAAATCGTGATCGGTATTCCACTTGATAATGTGGTATTGTATAAACCATATTAGAATAGATAATCGGCAGTTTAAAGAACTAAAACGGTGGTAGAAAATAGTGTTTGGATATGATACAGCCTTTTGAAGTTGCAAAAAGAAGATAATCATGTGTTTGAATCTTTGATAAATAGTGATAGTTAGGGGAATTAAATCATTAATAGGAAATTGACCAAAATGAATATGGGGTATATAAGGTAAGTTTATTTTACAATTACATAATCACCTTAATCAACCTTATTGGATGATTATTTGACCCACCGGGTACTTTGATAATCAGATTAACTGTTTAGCTTCACTTTAAAAGTTAATTGTTGCGATTATAAGTCGCAATATAACACAAGTCCAAACACCCCCTAAGTTTGACAGTTAAAACAATCTTGAGTGTTATGTCGTGGCAAATTTCTTGAGTGCGCCTTAAAAGTCAATGTATACTTCCAATAATAGATGAACTTGATACGAGGATTTTTGATATACAGCTTACGGTGGCCTGCATCAAGATGGATAGACCCGAAATAGCAGAGAGAGCGGTCAAGATAGTAGAGGGGAGATTGGCTCAAGACAAGTGGCCTGAATACTATGACACTAAAAGAGGGAGATTCATAGGAAAACAGTCACGTTTATTTCAAACATGGACAATTGCGGGATATCTTGTGTCTAAACTACTCCTTGCTGACCCAAGCAAAGCCAAGATTTTGATGACAGATGAGGATACGGAGCTTGTCACTGCCTTTTCTAGCATGATCACCTCCAACCCACGAAAGAAACGGGGTCCAAAGAGCTCCCAGAAGACCTACATTGTGTGACATTTTGTTATGGGGAACTTTATTTGTTCTCTTCAATTCTTGGTATAGATTATATAGGAAAGAGCGAGTCTTTTTGCCACTCGCGTTATTGGTAACTTTTGATGGGGCGTCACGGGTTTTAGTCATGTAAGTACATTATTTGTTCTAGTATATCATTAAAGATATGAGTTCATCTATTTCTTGGAAGCAGGACTTTACTGCATCATTGTTTGATTTGAATACCAGATAAACTACATAGCCTCAACACATGCACGGCGCTTTAAAGTTTAATCATTTGATGAATACCCGGCTGTTATGTGATGTTACCATGATATTAAGGATTCTTTTGTAGTTTAAATGGAGTTCTTTTCTCTATTCATGTTTATCTCTATTTATGTTCCAGGGAAATGGAGTTTTTGAGTTAGTTTAACGCGACCTAACCAAGGTATCCCCATGACCGTTTTCCAACCGTTTGTCATTTCCAAGATCTTTATCAAATTAGTATAGAACTCGAGACCTTTTGAAGACATAAGACGTCTTACTAGGCTACCTTCGTGGTGGTTTATCTTTCTAATATATTGGGATCTTCATTGAAAAACAACCAATGTTAAGTAGAGGCGTTGAAGTCCATAAAAAAGAAATTTCGGTGGCAAGAATCTTAAAAGTTATAACTTAACGGGATCTCAAGAATCTTGACAAAAAAAGTTATAGATCCTAGAACCCGGGCGCCATCTTGGCACCAACCATTATTCAGCCCACAAACATGACCACATACAACTTTCCTAGCACCGTGAGACATGAAATAAAGGTGTCCAAGACAAATAATTATGTTCTGCATTTATTCAATTGCAAATTACCAAATGTTACAGTCATATAGGATGGTTTTAGCTTTACAGAATAACAAACACACAAAAAGAAAAGAGACAACAATCTATAGAACTTAATGATGAGATCCATAAACCTTTAGTTCACATAATCAAGCAGTAGCTGAAGCCCCTTCAGTTGGCCAGAACTCGGTTTTCTTTCCAGTCTTGGAAACAGTCTCCAGAACAGCATTTGGCTGAACGTTACCCTTCACGGTAACTTTTTGTTGCTCCATATCGATATCAAAACTTTCCACTCCTGAACAAGGTTTTACAAAATCAATATAATACGTTGTATAAACTTTAGATTAAATGATCTTATATAAAATTCGAGCTCAATTCTTGAGTGAACATTTTATTTAGATAAAAGGATGAATGGCGAACCTTCCATTTTGCCAAGAACCCTCTTCACGGCCCCAGAACAGCCAACACACGACATAGCAACCTTAAGAACAACGGTCTGCATTCACATATATTGCCACCAGTTATATACATTATATACTATCAGGTATTAGCATGGTCTACTTTAACACATCCATAAGGTGTGTTAACAAGACAGCTGAACTCTCATATAAGAAAATAAACTTTAGAAATTTACAACCTCAAAAAGTATAGTTAAGTGAATGAAATAATGTTAAAAGCCATCAAATCAATTCCAAAAAAAGGTTCACTTTTATCTGTGCTAACACTCGTTATCAACCAATGTGGAACACATATCTTAAAATCCTAACAAATTTAGCCAGGATCAAAACTAAGTGGCAAGTAACGTTTTTGTGCTAAATTCGACAAATATTATTTGGGATATTATCTTAATTCCAATTCACAAACATCAGCCACTTCTGGATGATAACTTGGTACAGAGTGACGTTTCTATGGAATCCGCTAACCATTGCCCTAAGCATACCGTATCATATTTAAATATTTATAAAACATTCAAATCTCCATATATATAATATATATATATATATATGGGGGAAGGGAATATGTGGCTATCATGTACCTAAGCTTGGGTATAGAACCCCTCACATGCCATTTTTTTAAACCATAAAATTCATGGGGGCCATGTGATTTATTTATTTTACAACAAATATTAAAAAATTGATATGTGAGGGGATCTATACCTAAGCTTGGGTACATGATAGCCACATATTCACTTTTCCCATATATATATATATATATATATGTCACTTATAAGTCAAAACGTTGAAAGTGATGTAAAGATTGGCATACGGGAAGTGTACATCACAAGAGCTTGCAGGTTTCAAAACAATAGTCTAGGAAAAAAAAGCATCCGTCATCAATCTCATGCCTTTGAAGATCATATCATCTTAAAAGGCACAAATTTAGATTTGTATTTCAATAATTACTACTTCATCGTCCTTCAACAAAGAAAACGATTACAAATTAAGATATTTGTAAACCCTAAGGCTGTAGTTAGCATTTTTCTATATTCAATGCCATCTCAATTGAAATAGGGGGATGGTTATATAAGGCTGTTAGGTATCTAAGTTTAGGTGTGGAACACTCACATACTAATTTTTTAATCCATAAAATTCATGGGGGCCCAAACATTTATTCATTAAAAAAAATATTAAAAAATTTGTATGTGAGGGGTTCCACACCTAAGTTTAGGTGCCGGACAACTTTATATTCACTTTTCCCTTTGAAATATTGTAAGCAACCATGTGTTTTTTTAAAGTGGGCACATACTTTGAAACAAACAACTAAAATGAGACGGAGGGAGTATTAAGTTATAAATATATGTATATAAGGCCATGTTGTTCAGGCAGAAAAGGTCTTAATGAGAAATTGTGGAAAGCCCTTGGGTTTGGTTCCACGGGTCTGACTCAAAAAGGACTTAACGTCGATTCACGTAGGTGCATAACTGCATAAACGTTAAGACCCTTTTCGAGTCAGGCGGAAGCAGTAAGTGGCAGAGGGAAGTCACGGAGGGGGCCAAAAGTCAAGGGAGCAAAAAATAATACTAAGAAAAATATTTTTTCAAACAAAATACGGATAAACTTGCACTATGGAGCGAAAAAACGGAGGGGGCCGGGCCCCACGGGTCAGGTTTTCCTTCATTAAGACCCTTCCTAATTGAATCCAAGTTTTGAACACGAAATATTCAACTTATTAAAAGTCAATTTCAATCAACATATATAATCATAGATACAAAAATATATAAATATACGATAAAAGCTTGGGATTAACAGCAAATCTATAAACAAGATCATCAATCCGATCACAAAAAGTAACAAAATAATAAAGCAGATCATAATTACCTGAGACATAGTTGAATTTAATAGAAATTTGTGAAATTGATTTGATTTTCGGAAGATACAAAGGAGATAGAATAATAATAGTAATAACGAATATTGGATGGATTGATGGGCGTGATGAACGCTAAGTGGGGAATATCTATATATATCTAGTGGGGGTAAAAGGAGAGATAAGAAAAAGGATAATATATATTTCACGTTTTTGTGTTGATTTGGTGACGGCCGGTTGATAAATCGTCAGCTATCACGACATATAGTATAATATACTCTAGTATTTTTTTTGTTGACTTGTTACATTTTCTTTTATTTCTAGGAGGTTTTAATTTGTCAAATTCTAACTAATCAAAGGTCATTCAAAGCGCTTTTTTTTAATGTTTTTTTAAACATCGAGTTAATTGTTATTAGTTAGTAGTTAATTAGCATTCGAGATAACACATTCGAGATAACACAGTGACATTCAATTGCACAGTATGCGGAGCTTGAACCATGCATATCTGAGACGAAATTCAGGACTCTCGACACCCCCCAAACCCCCACCAAATAATCCACTCCTACAAATGTAGAAAGTGAGATTCAAACCCTGATGAATTTCCTCAAGGTCTAAGATCTTATCAATGGGTCACCAACCTATTAATCGTTCAAAGCTCCTTTTAATCATCGTATTTAACCATGTCGAGGTTTTATCAAGTTTCACCTCGGAACCTAAGTAGAATTTATTTGAAGCCCGAGCTTTGTCAAGAACCTGTAGGAACACCATTCTTAAAATAACATTTTATTGATAAACATTCGAATTACAAGAAGATTACAAAGAAATTAACAACTAAGTAACTAATACAAGAATCAAAATACAAGACAATAACATAAAAAGAAAGGAACAAGTTAACTTCGGGCTGAGGATTCTGTTTAACAGAGGGCCCTTAAAACTGATTTCGGGTCACCCAAGTGAACCCGTCAGTTTCCCAGGGTACAACAGCCAAAGCAGTATGTACTGCCGGAGTTAACCAAGAACCCATAATTATACCTTCAATGATAGTTTGAAGTGAAGAAAGTGAAAGGAGGATAGTTGGTAAATCCAGATTGAAATATGGTGTTTGTGTTGTTGTTGTTAATCTGATTATACAAAGAGATATATGTATATCAGATTTTTCAAAAGTGGAAGACACTTGTTAACCTTAGAAGGTTAACAACACCTTAACAACAGGTGTCACTTGCTGAACTAATGCAAGTGTTGTTCCAGGTGTTAAACCAGGAACAAATGACTCCACTTAAGCCATAACAACTGCACCAACTTGAGCCATGGCTAAGTGCAAAGTGCGTCACTAAAACACCACATTACGCCTCATCGCCCACGGCGCGGGCGCGTCGGGTGCTTCGCACCCTCCTTGCCCACTTGGGGTGTAGCCCCTTATAAGGAATTATTATTCCTCCAACACTCCTCCTTATAAACACACTTAATGTTTATTCTTCTACCAATGTGGGACAAACTCACATTAGTTAAATACACTTTCAACTCCATTTAAACATATCTATTCACTTTGTATATTTTATGTTAGATTATTTCAACTTATGAAATAATAGTTATAACATAAAATTCCAACAATCCCCCACATGAATAGATATGGTTATCAAAGATAAATTCTGACAGTCGAGTATTGCAGGAGAAGTAGGTTTTACCCTTTGAACTTTCCTTTGTGAGTGCACTTAGTCTCCTAGCAGTTAGTAGAACTTGATGTCTTTGAACTAACTTCTTTTTACGTAGACGTTATTGCACATCACACAATACTTTCCCTAGTCTGGTTAACCCCTCACTTTCGTGTCCGTTATGGTCATGGAACACTATCCTGGTTCTGCGAGAGCTCTAGGAATTGCGCCCCTACAATTCCATTTGAAGCGACCACACTTCTCTCTAACATAGGTGATTGCTCACAATCATTAAAAGCTATATGCTTAACCTCTATGATATCACTGATTTGATATAGGAATGGGCTAGGAAACTTGCAACTCACTTTATTGTGGTGGGTTCTCTCCCCACAGTGACTGCAAACTCCCTTGATTGTTTTGGGGTACTCCCCCACAGTGACCTCTTCTATTCGTACAATTAGGTTGTCCTATTGAACCTAGATCATGGGATCTCCATTTACATCTAGGTTAGGTTTTCCTTCGTACAAATTTACTCAATGGGCTTTAGCCCCATTCCCCTTGACGACTTATAAACTGCCTCACTCCTTAAACCTTTAGTTAGCGGATCCGCAATGTTATCCTTTGACCTCACATAGTCAATAGTGATAACCCCTGTTGTGAGCAGTTGTCATATACTATTATGCCTACGACGAATATGTCTTGACTTGCCATTATACATTGTATTTTGAGCTCTACCAATAGCCGATTGACAATCACAATGTATATAAATAGCCGTCAAAGGCTTTGGCCATCTAGGAACATATTCCAAGAAATGTCGTAGCCATTCTGCTTCTTCTCTAGCTTTATCCAATGCTATAAATTCAGATTCCATCGTGGATCTAGCAATGAGCGTTTGCTTGGATGATTTCCAAGTTATAGCTGCTCCTCCAAGAGTAAATACATATCCACTTGTGGATTTGGAATCTTTTATATCGGATATCCAATTAGCATCACTATATCCTTCCAATACAGCTGGATCTCGGCCAAAATGCAGCCCATAATTCCTTGTATATCTCAAGTATCTTAGTAACCTAGTCATAGCTTTCCAATGCTCCGAACTAGTATTACTAGTATATCTACTTAGCCTACTAACAGCATAGGCTAAGTCTGGCCTAGTACTTGTCATGAGATACATTAGGCTGCTAATTATCCTTGAGTACTCCAATTGAGCAACACCTTCACCTCTATTCTTCGATAGATGTTGCGTGGTATCTATTGGAGATCGAGCTACTCTTAAGTCCTCGGGACTGAATTTCTCAAGGATCTTGTCCACATAGTGAGATTGACTTAACACTAGACCATCTTGGTTCGAGTAATTTTCATTCCAAGAATGACATCTGCTAAACCCATATCCTTCATGTCAAATCTCGCTTTCAACATGTCTTTGGTAGATCTGATCATACTATCATCACTACCCACAATGAGTATGTCATCGACATATAGACAAAGTATCACATATCCCTTAGATATGTCTTTGACATAAACACATTTGTCACACTCATTGATCTTGAAACCATTGTCGAGCATAACTTGATCAAACTTTTGGTGCCATTGTCACACCCCGCTAAAGCGGAATATACGGGATGCACAGACAAGCACAAAAGCACATAGTACAAGTTCCAACACAGCCAATAACATTAATAAGGAACAAAAGTACGATAGTTATTACAGAACATAAAATGTACTCAGAATGATCAGTATTCATAAGACAGAACAATTGTCTTTAAAGAATAGAACTAAAACTTGAATTGGCAAGAAGAGTCTTCGCAGCTCCTGTTCTCGTACGCTCGAACAATCGCCAAAAAGGATGAACTTAGGAAGGAAGGCTCCTATGCTAACCCGGTCTACTTAACCTAGCCTGAAAAGCATGTAAGTTCAAAGGTCAACTACAAAAGTAGTTGGTGAGATCCACATAGAGTACTTTATAGTTTACATATAAATATATATGTATAATAAGGACAAGTTCGTAAGTTGTACGTTAATCCAAGGTACTTTGTAATATTATGAACAGAACAAGAACGTATAATGAACTTTAGATATAAGTTGACCCTGCTAAACCGATTGGTCAGAACTGATCTGTAATGTGATAACCTGTTCATATAATTCAAGCACTTCAAATAAGATCTATGTCAGAACAGTGACAAGAACAAGAACAAGTAATATGCATTCTCCTGAACCGTGGAGAATGAGGGTGGCCTACCCTAACAGCGCTGTCCATAATTACCTACGGTTCAATCCCTGAACTGTGGGATATGAATTGATAGCAGTGAAGAACTGAACAAGTACAAGTACGAACTAGAATATGTTAAAGATCAAGTACAGTAGTATGGAGGTATTTAAGATCCTGCCCATTCAAGACTTAAATACTCCCTTAAACAGTATAAATGTATTTAAGATCCTGCCCATTCAAGACTTAAACACTCTTTTAAATAGTTAGGAATCATATCATAAGTACCTCGTAAGATCGTAAAATAGTACGTGAAATAGTTCAAGATCATAGTATAGTACGTAAAGTAGTTCAAG